>JAVRXN010000007.1:45142236-45879292 GCA_033556935.1 Timema podura | reverse complement strand
ACGAATCGTTCATTTAAAAGATCGATTTCGCCCATCTCTAATTACAGCAGGCCTGGCCAACACGTCGATCACATCATTTATGGTCGATTGTTAAATGTTCAAATCATTGTAAATTGATTACGGTACCATACGCTTGTTTATATCCGAAAGATATTTTGCCGTTTATGTTGATACTCAATTGAGTTATGTCACACGAGCGACAGAAGGCAGAGCAACACAGGCATGGCGAAAAACAACGCCTTTTAGGCCCGTGTACTATCACTTGGGATAAGAGAGTTAATGACCCTCATGAGACGTGGGGTGTATCAGATCAGTGGCTTGGTGTTTAGCAAATGAGCTGTGTTTCTAAGTTAGTTTGGTTCATTCCTCGTTCAAATAACATTAAAAAATGGGCCAGTGTCTTACACTCACACTGCATCCTGTAACACTAACAACAGCTAGTGTCATATGTAGTGAAATAAGAACTGAGTGCTTCTAAAAGAGTAAGACTTGTAATTTTCCCAAAGAGTGGGCTTGATTACTTCTTTCTTATGATAAAAGACAAATGTTGTTGCTTAATTTCTAATACTTAAGTGACAATATCTAAAAAAAGGGAATTTGGTATGCCATTTCAACACCTTTGACGGCAAGTACTAGTTGGACTTCCCAATCAGGTTAGAAAATTGAACTTGAAAAAAACTTAAATCCAGGTTATCGACATAAAAACTTGATTCGTAAAGCTAACTTTACATTGTTCAAAGTAAGTCACCTTCTTGCAAAGAAATGTAAACCTTTTAGTGATGGTGAATTTAATATATTTAATTTATAAATCTTTGCACTATTGTAGCTCATTTTACCACAATGGTGTAAATGAAAATATTACATTATAAGGCCGTATAATTAATAATATAAAGACAAATTAATAAACAATCCATAAGGAGGCGGTATTAAAAGTGTTATTATAATTTTTTAGATTAAATATGGCTAATAAATCAATCAAATAAAATATATTTCTATAATGTCAAAAGTTAGTAACTTCCAATCAATGTTGGTGAATTCTACTGTTCTTCCTATAAACATTAGATTATTGATTACGAGGTGGTCCGGGTTTATAATCACCCCAAAATATTTGTATCTTAAATAGCCATACAACTTTACGATAAGTTATTTTGGATCTCAAATAGTTGCGGAGGAATAATTAAATTTGGGCCATTTCTCTCACGTAAAGTACCTCAAATCATTTTATGAGAAATTGAGAGTTGCCTTCTCGTGTATAATGATAAACAATGTGTATATTGAAAATGTAATCAAAATCGTTAGAGCGAGTTTCGAGAAAATCGATTTTTTCACATTTTGCCCTTAAATTTTGGCTTGGATCTCTAATTACAATAACCCTTTCGGGGGACCTTATTATAACCCGGATACCAAGTTTTATCCAAATTAGTAAAACAGTTTCTACTTTAGTCCGAGGTACTGACAGACGGCATCGCGTAAACAACCTTTAGTTTGTTTCAAGGGGTCATGAAACATTGAAATTTATCAAAATCTCGAGTTCGATTTATTTGACGATTACAATACTTTTTCTCCGAGGTGTCGAGAGAAAGTAAAAAAAAAAAATCGAAAAAATGTGACATGGCTTTCACCCACTGAATTACGGATCCTTCAGATCGCAAATCTGGTCGATTCAAGTGAAACATATACCCTGATTTTGGTTGGAAGAACGGTAGAGAAAATTCAAACATATTTATTTGCGGCCAACATTGATATTATTTAAATAAATTGTTATTCTCTAGGTATTGTTGATGTCTATTAAAACTAACTTGATGATAAAATGACTTGATGTATGAATATATTAAAATTGTTTTAGTAACTTTAGTAACTAATTTCTACTGTTCTTCCTACCAAAATAAGCCCTTAGATTTCATCAGTCTTACTTGTTAAACACATCAATCACCTCATAGAGTGACCACAAGTTTATGCTACCAACCAGGTGAAGTCTAAACTTACGCGAGATTTCTTACGTATCTTACACATTTCGTGGTTGAAAGGAAACAATTCCTAAGAAAAGACATATTCATAATCAATTAAAATGGTAAAATGTTTTACTCAAAGGATATTGTGTCCTATGGCACATTTCTAAGGTAACGAATAACAATGAAGTTATATTTTTCTTGGAAATGAATTCACTATTTTATTTATTTATATTGTTTTTCAAAATATTTTGGACTAAACATACTATTTTATTTACTAGTAGATCGATATAATAATAAAACGTGAAATTTTCACTATATTGAAGTAGTTCTTGAACTATGAGCAGTTTATTATATAATAATAATTGTAATGTGCGATATTTACAATCCCAGATTAAGTACAAAATATGTTTACAATTAATGTTGGGGAAAAACATGATGACCCTCGTTTTAAGTAATATCACTTGTCTGTGATTGCTGGTAGCTTACCTCTTGGACTACAAGTGGTTTTAATAGTCAGTCAAAACTTTGAGGATAGCTAATATTGACAAATATTTTATTAATTTTTTATAACTAGATTTCTGGATTTTATAGAGGTTTAAATGGTGTATACAGATGTACCCGATGTTTCCCGGGGCAGCCATGCAGTGAATTTCGTGTTTACTCCGGATTGAGTTTTTCTTTGCTTCAAACAGATAGAAAATATTCTTTACTCTAGTTCTTCCGACCTAATTTTTAATGAATTAAAAAATCTAAAAAAAAAAATCTCAGCTTCTAGGTGTATATATTTATGCACAGGGGCTACTAGTTTTTGCCCTTTGGTTGCGGTAGATTTCGCTCAATGCTCATGACAGACAGACAAACAAATTATATTTATTAATTCTAGAGTTATTATGATTAAAGTACAGTTTGATTTTTCACAGGAGCTCATTCATCAGATGAAAACTGGAAACTCATGTTGCCATAATGGCGGTGAATAAATATTGCAAAATTATCATCGCATTTCTCTGAATATTACAATTAGCTTCATGAATGTATAAGAATTTATGAGTTTCACTTTTATTACTGGTTGTAAATTGAACACGCCCAAGTTCAACCCTAATAAGCAACGTGCATCAAAACCAAGAAAACGAAACAAAAAGGCGAACTCTAACATGAATATATATAAACTTAAAACAATGAAAGATTTGATCTACGATGTTTCCAGGTATGTATTTACAGTAGAACTCTGCTTATCCAGATCCAGTCATACTGATCACCAAATATCTGGATCGTTATCAGGAGATAAAAAATAAAAAGAGGAAAATAATGTACTGTATAGAGTACTGAGTTTTGTCAGCTGCGAATGAAGATGGTATTCGCCGGCCGGCGGCGCTTTGCCATTCCGAGGCTGAATGTCATCCCCCACCCCTGATTCAAATTCATTGTATTCTTGTTTACAGTATCAATAAGTTTAAATTTACTGTAATTTTATATTACAGTACTATAATGTGATACCACTTCACTGTATTATTGCAAAAACAATAAAATAAATGATTTTAGAGTAAATTTTACGTTTTATTTCGAAACATTGCCTTAATTAAATTATTAATCCAATCATTCGGATTTCTGCATATCCGGAATACGTCTGGCACGCATTATTCCAGATAATTTGAGTTCTACTGTATCATTTATTTAAGACATAGTAGCTCCCTACTTGTTGGCGTTGGTAAGGAACTATGTCATACATTTAAACTTACCACAAAGAGTTTGGTTTGAATTAAATTAAATAATTATAAAAGGAATCTCAACACACAAGTTGCAAATCATTTAAATTACGGGAATATCCGTATGGAGGAAAATACAATTTAACTATTTTAAATTGGTTGAAACATGACACCTGGACACTAGAATAAAATTGAACCCGGGACCTTAGCGCGTCAATGGTCTAGCAGGTTCCAGGATTCGTTCCTCGCTCATGATCTCATATCCACGAGTACTGACGTTATAAAAATGTAGTCAGTTTAGTCAGTGCAGACTAAATCATATAAATTGTGTAAATATTATAGTATATGCATTTATCAAAGGTACAGCTGTAGATCACATAATTTGACGTATGAATAAGTGAACCCATTTCTAGTAACTTTTATAGTTGTCAAATATTGATATTATTAAATCAGGGTCTAAATCATACATTCAACTTATCCACTACGAATCTTAGTTTGAATCACAGCTTCCACTCGGAACCCTCTTTTGTTTATTGCTCCAGGCCCTTGTTACCAGTGGTTGATAATATTATATTTTATGTCCCGGGACCTGTTTGGTTACCACTGATTCATAATATTATATTTTATGTCCCGGGACCTTGTTACCAGTTGTTCATAATATTCTACTGGCTGATATCCCTGGGACTGGCTACCATTGGCTTATAATATTATATTTTATGTCCCGGGACCTGGTTACCACTGGTTCATAAAATTATATTTTATGTCCCTTGGCCTAATTACCAGTTGTTCATAATATTCTATTGTTCGATGTCCTGGGGCCTAGTCACACGAGTAGATCATGACTTGTACCAACTGTTTGAACTCATGCATATGTGGATAAAATGATCGACAATCAATTAGTTGACCCAAAAAGACCAACTTAGAAAATTGATGCTTTACTAATGATGAATTTAATCCACAAAGCTAGCGTATAGCCCGAACAGATAGTAAGACGCGGTACTAAAAACCCACTAAATTGTTGGTTTCTTTCTCTAGCTTTTCACTCCCCGTTTGAGCTATACGCAGGGTAAGGAATGAGAAAGGTAGAATTTAAGGAAATATGAGTAGTGTGCCCACCCAGATAGAACCCCTGTTCCTATGACGAGTCTTATCACTCACATCCTATTTGAGTACCGTTATAATTGACCTACATTGCTAAGTACAGCGCTGTTATTTTCGCCTTCAATTTTGACCTTCTTTCCACATTCTTAATTTATTATGCGCGCCTTTCGTTAATGATTTTTATGTGTGCCCCATGGCCATTTATTTTTAATGTGTGCCCCAGGGTGTCCACTCCAGGTGTCTGGGTAGTTTTTATTTATTGGTGGGGAAGCTTGCAGTCTCGGGCACTCCTCCCACGATGGGTCGGCAATTCTAGGCAGTGTGGGGTTTAAAACCCGGGATATTGCCCGTATCAGGACCATAATTATACAGTCAGTGTTTGGAGATCGCCCTTCGGAATTAACAGACTGAGAGCAGCGGAGTTTGATTACTAATGAGTGAAGAAACTATCAAAGAAAGCATTTACGGTTAATTTCCCGGGGCACCAGGGTATTCATTAGTCGCTAATCATTATAGTAAACATGTTCAATCATGAAAATACTGGCCAGGCTCCTAATTATTACTACGCAGCGTGACACGAATCTTTGTGTCACGTATGCGCTAAGTGTAATTAAAGTGTGATTCTTATATACGGTAAAAGGACTCCTATAGTAGGATTTTGACCTGAAAGCACACTTTCGTCAAGATGACAGCGAATTATGTGTTAATATTCTAAACTGTTCCTCCTACTGATTCTTAACTGTTCTTCCTACCAAACAACTTAAATATGGGAGTGGAGTTTGTGAGGAGTATGTTAGCCGTCACGAGGAGAAACAAAATTAGGAATGAAGTTATCTGGGAAAGAGTAGGAGTACAGGGAGTACATGAGATAGTAGAGGAAGCAAGACTTAGATGGTATTGATATGTAATGAGAGTGGAAAAAGAGAGGATGCCAAGGAAATATTGGAAATTAAGTATGTAGGAAAAAGACCGCAAGGGATGGGGTGAGCAGATAACAGAAAGTGTTCAAGTGAGAAGAGAAGCATGGCAGAAATTAAATGAATGAGGAAGAATGGTGAAAATACAGAGGAATATGGAGGCATTTTACTAAATTGACCCAGCCACATACTTGAAACAGTATATGATAATGATGATGATGAATATGTTATTTGTTTACATAGTAATATAATAAGTTCCGAAGTTTATAATATGTAGGGTATATAATTTCATAGTTTAGTTTATTCGTAAAAGAGACATAAAACATAAATTTTCATGGGAAAGAATAATATAAATACCAAAATTAAAGTTCTAAAACGTAAGTTTAACCTAAAGCGTATAGCAAAGTAAAAATAGCAACTGAAAGATACCGGGAAATTTTTTCCAAAAAAAAACCAGCTGCAATCAGAGATGAATAAAATTAAACTTTAAGATTAATATTGTTCTGGAAAGTTACATGTCAGGTTGGGTGCTAATGACTTGGGCCCAGAAAGCTTCGTGACAATCAGTGGGGGCTGTTGTAGGAGGTAGCATATGCAGCTGTGAGGGCGATCAGGCCCCCCTGTAGCGTAGATCTCAGAGTTACGAGATCGGGGAGGAAGACCAAGAATAAGACGAAGACTACGGTGGAAATAGAAATCAGTGGTCTAAAATTACGAGGGACGATGACGACGACATGACTACAGAAGGGAGCCGCGTAAAGTGGTCAGAGAACAGGGGCAAGGACATTCATTACCTCACGCACCTTGTTGCGGACATTAGTGAAATGATCAATGAAGTGAAGGCGACGATCCAGCGTGACCCCCAGCTAGTGAACGGAATCTTGCCAGGGAAGAACAACCCTCTCCCCCCCCCCCAAATAATAGAGGAGGGAAATTCCCAGGATGACGACGGGTGAATATTATAGCCTGGGTCTTGGCCAGATTGAGCAGGAGCTCCCACGAGGTGAAGTACAGGGCAAGGGAGTAAAGGGCACCGGAAAGCTTACCCAGAGGAGCACGGACTTCAATGGACACAGTCATAAGCGCTGTATTGTCCGCGTAAAGAGACAAGTTGCAGCCTAGGAGAAGATAAATGTCGTGAATAAACAAGGAGTAGAGGGGTGGGGAAAGGAGGAACCCCTGGGGAACACCAGCAAGGATAGGACGAGATAAGGATTACACGGCGTTCAGGTGAACCTGAAACATCCGGCCTAACAGAAAAGATTGGAAGAGGTGTTGTAGGCAAATAGGCAGTCCAACGGCAAGCAATTTAAGCAGATAAACAGCATGAGACACGCAGTCAAATGTTCACTGGACATCCAGTACTACAAACACAGTGTGAACGCACCTGGAAAACCCATTGGTTATCTGATCGACGACCCGGGCTAGCGTTTGGGTAGAAGAGTGGTGAGCCCTAAACCTAGACTGATAATCCGGGATAAGACGACTATCCTCAACACAGCAAAGGAGACGTTTTAATATTACCCGCTTCACTACCTTGCTCACACAGTAGATAAGCCTGATGGGACAGTAAGAGGAAGGGAGATGAGGAGACTTGTCTGGCTTGGGAATTGGAATCAATAAGGTGGCCTTCCAAGAGGAGGGATAGGAGGACCAGAGAGGGATTGCATTGATAATTCGAATGAGAAAAACTATAGCCTTCTTGGGAAGCTGAATGAGGAGAGGATTGCACACTCAGTCAAGACCAGGACCTGAGAAAGGACGATGATGAGAGAAGACCTCATGGAGCTCGGCTGGGGTCACAAGGAAAACATAAATCTGAGGATCGGTAGGAATAGGGGAAGGGACTGTGAGCTCGGGAACCCGGATATATTTTTATAGGCTTCTCTTTCATCCCCTAGGAGGGAGTTGTGAAACACTTATCCCTGATTTACCAATCCTTCTCGTCACGAGCACAAGTTATCCCAACAAGGTGTCAAAGCAACACAAAAGTCGACACGTATGTAAATCTGCCCATACAGTAAATAAGCCTTAGTTTGAAAAATACTTATTTACCCCCACTAAGCCCTGACTGACAGGTCTAGCCATCCTGGAGAGTCTCCCCAAATAGAAAGGCAACACTTTGACTCCTAAGACACTATAGACTACAAAGTTTCACAATATAGTTTCACCCCCCTCAGTCAACACTGTGTGAACCTACTTCGGTGGCCAATGGTTCTTAAGACTCCAAGGCAGGGCTATTCAATTGGCGGCCCGCAAATGCGGGTATATTTTCTCTAAATTCATTCAACCTTCTTCATACCTAGCACATTAGTAACATTAGTTTATATGTGTATAACCTGAACGGTTAATAAGACGTGGACGTGGTGCTAAAAACCAGAACATATTGTAACCTATTGTTTAAACCAGTGATATTCAATATGTATATTATAATCGACGCTGGATTTAGGGCTAACCACAAGAGACACAGCCATAAGGACATGCGATCTATAAGTGCCCTTTTTTATCTTTTTCTTTCTTCTAGATCTAGATTATTAAATATGCATAACTTGTATTATGCACCAATAACCTAGACGATTTTAAGGATGCGCAGAAATATGTTTTACTGCAACATTTCTATTTAATAGTTGCACCATGTTCGATTACATATCTAAGTTTGAATTAAGGTTATTTAGAGGGAGAGGGTTTTGCGGTGAGCAGAGCACTCATTCATAGCTTTAATAATGGAGTGTAAAAACATTGTCTGGCTGTTTTTAACTGAACAAGTCCAAGCACTATTATCTATGACGTCACTGTCTATGGAAATAATCGGGTGCACATAGCATGGACTATGAGTAAAGACCATAGATAAGGAAGGTAAAGACAAACGTTTAGGTTACACAGAGCGTAGATCTCAGTAATCACTAGATAATATGATGTATTAATAGGCTAGACCCACTTCCGTGGTAGCATTCCAAGGTGTCACTCGTACAATATACTGGACTGTTGATGACAGGAGATCATAGCCCATGTGCCGAGCTAATGGATATTAGCTTGCACAATAATGTGACCTTCTCACTTTTCTAGTATCTGCTACACGTCATGAACTACCATGGAGTTTTGACTCCCCTTGATAGATGTGAATGTGAGTGTGTTCTACGATCATCGCTAGTAAGCGTAATCTAATTCGAATGCAGTCATTACTCACCTCAAGAAAATGTAATATCAGCGCTACATACGCTTCGTATTGGCTTTCTCTTTCTGTGCTCTTTACGCATGCGCCTATTCTCTGCTTGGCGCCCGCACTGGTCTGTGCTGTAGCCTTGAGACATAATTGGCTGAAACCCTTTTCCCCTTCCCTGTTTGGTCTCAATCTGGAAGTTAATTTAACAGACTGTAAAAGCCGAATATTACACAGAACTTGTTTCAATTAACGACTACTCGGGTGACTCTGTCATTTTTCTACTTCCTAACTGCAGCTATACATTCGAGTCGGGCTAGGAAGCTATGAAGACGGAAGGAGTCGCCGCTCGGGTTTCTCGAAGGTGGCATCCCGCCACACCGAGAACATCTATATAATCTTGTCAACCACTGGTGCACTAGAAGTGCGCTTTCTACCCTATCGCTGGGACTGGAATCATGCAGCTCACACAGAACTGATTGTCAAGTTCTAGTCAACCTATGCAATGACTGTTTTGTAACCTTTCTGTCTAATTTGTGTCAATGTTTGATTTGTATTAATGCTCGCCTGACGTGTATCTTTTATTATTAAATTGAATATGTGTTGTGATTAGCCATGGTTAGGTTTATTACGAGCCCTGCAGATTTGCGAGTTGTTAAGCGCTTGGTTTATGTTGAGCCAATCACCAGGATAGTAAATGTTTATTTGTATGAGCCAGTTTAATTGTTACTATGCAGATGCTACATGAGCCAGCTGGGGCCAGTTAGTTCTTTGAAAATATACTGTTTCATGATAAGTGTTTTCACTTGTGTTGCTTTTCATGTTATGCGGATTATCCGCTCCTATTAGAGAGATATTTGGTAGCATTAATATCTTATTAACAGCTGTTAATGAGACTAACTAGCTAATTAGCGTTAGAGTTGTTATGTAACTATTCTCTCTGTATAATTCCGAGGGGAACGTCAGAACTCACTAGTCGGGAGTGGCTGTTAGTTTTTAATGACCTAATTGGGCTGTTGGCCTTCGTAATGTTGTCCTGTATTCTATTGTATTGGTTCCCTCGATTTGACAATATATAGCATGGCCTGTCCATGTGTGGCCTGTGTATCTCTCAAGCTAGTTTATATTTGGGGCCCAGTAGACAGCCTCCTTATGTGTAGCGCTTGTAATAAGTTGGACTACTTAGGTATATCTTTATGTTAAGTTTTGATCGTGAGCGTGGATACTCCCATCCAAGGCTTTAGCTGTGATGCCCTAATTGGGGCTAATTATCCCCAGTCTAGAGGGACAAGGTTGGCACCTTCTCATAGTGACTTTGACATTCACTCTGTATATGTCACATTAAAAAGGGACTTAATTACTTAGATGTTTAATGACACAGTTCCATGGCTTTTTATGAGTCTAAGTAAGCATAAGCAGAATGAGTTAATGATAAAATGTTTTGGTGTACCGACTGTATATCACTCAAGCTGTGAGTGTGGGCTAGTTATTACGAAATTTCTTAGATCTTGAGCAAAGACCCCCCGCTGTTTTGTATTTCGACGCAGGCGAGTGATAGTCATAGTTTACTTGTAAATTATTGGATACCTAGATGCTGACCACTCCGTGAAATTAATCCAAGTCAATAACTGTTATATCATTGGTCTGTGCTGACTCGACTCTTTAAACTGGATATTATGTTTTCAGCCTGTTGTGTATTTACTATTAACTTTCAATACTCTCCTTCCAAAATATTTTAAATGGAGAGGATGACGGAAATCTAAAGAACAAATAATATGTATCCTAATGTACTGTTTTAAGTGACTTTTCAATAAAACTCTGTTATCATTGTATTTCTTCCTTCATGTGTTGCTACCTTCTCTAGTCCTTTAGGAGGGTACATCCAAATGGCTACTAAGATGTGTGGATATTTAAAAATAGTAATAATAGCATTGCTTTATTGCTATTGAATATTTTACAAAGGTTTATTTAAAATTAAATTTAATAAAGCATCAAGGTTGGCGCACACCTGGACTGTATCGCATGTCCTAATTGCTTGTAATCATAAGGGAAGATACTCGTATAGGAGATGTTTTCTGAGCTAGTGCGGAGTGACATCATTATAGTGTGAGCCTACCTTAGTTGAAATCTGGAGAGAGAGAGGAGAGTTGGTTCCAGATCCCAAGGACACACACCCCTTCTTCCCTTGTGCCTGACCACACTATAGAAGCAAACTTCTTTAAGTTCCTTATCTTAATATAATGAAAGGCGACATAATAACACATAAAAGTTTAACCAATTTTATTATCATCCAGTAGCATTCATCCCCTGCATCAGACAGTCACAATAGTGCACTTACAAAGTTCAAATCATTGTTTAAATATATACACAGCTATATTCCTCATACACATTATATGAGTAGGGCCACTACTCAACAGCCGGCATATTGCATCGAAAACCGGAAACAGACCACAAGGCTTGGTGTAAACTGGGCCATCATTTCATGTTCAGAGCTTGGTTCGCACCCAGTACATACTAGTGAGCGACTGAAGTTCACCATAACACAGGTCTATATTAATTACAACATTGAAAGTTATAAAATAAAATATTAGTATTAATATTTTAACTAATGTATTCAAGTTATGAATGATTGTATTTGTTTCATGGTGATTAATCGAAACATATAACCTTTTAATGATTCTTTTTTTTTTGTGCAATCAAACTCCAGATATGGGGTTCTAAATTTTTCAAATAATATAATGGTATTCTATATTTATTATAACTACTAAATATGTGTAGCTTTCAAATAATAATATGTGTAGCTTTCAAATAATAATATGTGTAATTGTATGCTCATTTACTGGTTATGACTGAGCTGAGGAAATTTCAATAAAATTAAGTGACACTTTTCTGGCTAGAATATTGGTGATCCCATGTTGTAAAAACCACCTCAACGTCACCCATGTTTGAGAAGAAAGTCCTACCTCCAAGTTAGATTCAAACTTTTAGCTATACCTAGCCCCGTTCGTAGGAAATGCCAAATTATTTTAATTTGTTGAAATTAGTTTGAATGTTCATCCTCTTGAGTTAAAACAACATTATTTAAGAGGGTTAAATTAAGTTTTACCAACTATAAGGGATGTAAATTGTCATCTGTGCCTCCGGACTATTGGAAATTTTATACTATTGGTTTTTATTTTTCTAAAACGTGAAACTGCATTATAGGCATTTATTTTTGGAGGTCGATTGCAATTTAAAATATACTTTTTTTTTAAGGTTTTGTTTTATATTACAATCCCTTGGTTAAGTTATGTGCCCAATTCATAAAATGTGTGTGATAAAGTAGTACTGAACATAAAATAAAATAAGTCTGCAGCTCAAGTTTCAATTCATTTGTTTGTACATCCTAGGAAACTTGATGAACTGAACATCAAATTAAAACATTTTTAACCTTTGAGCGGTCATGCTGTTGTATAAAGAACTACACTTAAAACATTTTACTTCTACCTGAGGGACCACCAGGGTCTAAAGTCCTTACATATTTCTCTATTCAGCCCCTGTTCGTGCCATAAGCTCCCTTACCAGAATCTTTTAAGTTTTAGTTTTCGAGTTGAAGTGCGTCGAGACAGATTGCTGTATTTTGTACAGCACGCAGCTACTTATGTTTAAATTTTGACTTTCAAGGAACGGATCAATTTACACAATGCAACGTAAGTATTACATTTTATTTATTCAAATTTAAGTTTTTATTCATGTATTACCTCTGGCATTATATCAGGTACCAGCCCAGATGATATTCCACTAATTCTTCAGGAACTCTCTGATGAGTAACGAGAAGATCCACTTAAGCTGCCTGCATCTATGGAACATTTGAAGAAAGTGACGGTGATTTGAAAGATGACGGAATTAAAAGCAATCACAACATGGAAGGTGAGCAAGAATCAGATGACAGCATTGAAGAGATTTAAGAAGGTGAGCAGTAATTTAATTTGGAGGAAAAAATGAACAAAAGGTGGATATCAAGCTATCTGATGCTTTTCTGAAATATGATGTATTTAGATACACTTGACGGAATACTGGAACACACAAACGCTCATATCCAAACTATAAGATATAGGTTTGCATGGCCACGCAACTTTTAATAATTTACCAGATCAGAAGTTATAGTTGTTTTTGGAATTATATTTCATATTGGTATCAAGAAAGTTAATGTCTGAACATTCAAGAATTCCGGGCGTCAGATGGTAATGAAATGCAGCTTTTAGGAGCAGCTATTGCAGATTTTTGTTAAATCATGAGATGCCTTAAATTTGACAACAGGTCGACAAGATGAGAAAGAAAGAGAACTGATAAATTAGCACCCATCAGGACAGTGTTAGATACATTTGTACAAAACTTTCAAAAAAGTTACATACGTGGGTGGTTAAGTGTGGAGTAAAAATATTTTTAATGTGCGATTCCAAGAAGTTTTACTGTACATATTTTGAAGTACATGTGGGAAAATAACCTACAAGGATTGACCAGATTTCCAACTTTACTTTTATTATTATTATTATTATTAGCACCACGTCTTACTACCCGTTCGGGTTATACGCTTAAGTACTAATTACGCTAATGGATTAGGAATTGGGAGGGTTGAATTTTGAGGAAGTGAACCCGCATTTGCGTGGAGGGAGAGTGGAAAACCATTTAGGAAAAACCACCCCAGTTCACCCGACCGAGATTCGAACCTCGATCTCCCCATCCTCAGCGGTCGAGCTCAACACGACTAGCGCGTTAGCCAACCACGCCACCGAGGCGGGTCCCAACTTTACTTATATGTTGAGAAATGACATTAGTGATTCAGAAAATCATCAAAAATATCACCATGTATAATGTACACCTGTTGATCTTTTAAAAAATGAACTTGCTTTAATTGGGACTCTTTGGAAAAATAGGGAGAATTACCACCATATGTTTTAACGAACAAGAACAGGGCACCTAAAACATCACTTTTCATAAAACAATATCTTGTATTCACTATATTCTTTGCAATATTGAATATAGCAGAAGTTAGTAACTCCCAAATTATATATTCTTCTGTAAAACCAAATTATGCCCCAAACTTACAACAAATATTTCTCAAAATATTAGGTCGAGACCAAAAACTTTATTGCTACCCATGGAGCCTTTATCGAGGTCAATTTTAAAAAAGCAAAGAGAACCACTGGAGAGCACCCTCGCAAATTTTAACATCTGAGCGACCTAAAAAATACTTCAGGGCACCTGCTTCACATGCGGGAGCAGAAGTGGATTTACACTCTAGGCCCACTAGTCACGGGCGGCGGCTTTTGGGGGCGGCACATTTTGGATAGCACTATTTTTTTTATTATAACTACGTATAAATTTTGACTAACATTATCGAAATAGTTCAAGTTAAAGTCATAATTACCATATTTATTTTTAAATAACTGTACTTTGGAATCGCTTTGTAACTGACTTCAGTCTCCCCTTCTTCATAATGATGTTAACTCAAGCTACTGTAGGGCATGTACTGTACATACCTGATTATCTTTCGTAGACATCTTTTCTCAAATACTAACTTCTGACGCCCACCCCCAATACCTCTTTCCACCGAAACTTCCTAAATACCTTGGACCTTGACAAAAAGATTTGGGGGGAGGGGGCATATTATAACTTGCCTAGGGTGCAAAATTTTTAAATCCACCACACTGCGGAAGATAAATTATCTACAAAAAACCACCCGAGCATTAAAATTACAATGTGTGCACTGTGTTCAATCTGATAACAGTTTTGATGTAAATGGAAACTTTGGTTCATATTTGTTTGGACATGCAAAAATTGGTAAAAAAACAGTGTTTCGATCTTAAAATGGTTGTTATCTTATTATTGGTATTTTGTATTTGTATTTAGATAAAAAATCACAAAGTTTCAAATATTTTTGATGTAATTTTATTAGGTTTAAAGTTTTGAAATAATAAACGCAAGTTAAAAAAAGGTTTAGTCGCCCTTTTATTTAATCTTGAAAACTAAAGTAGATAAATATGTAATACAACAAGGAAAAACTCATCAAATCAAAATGTTAAATCAATTTTTAAAAAGAAGCACTGTACAAATTATAAAACACGACCTTTTTTGTTATGTTAGAGTTCATGACTGCTTGAAGGTGAGCAGTATAGTGTGAAATGGATTATGATGGATCTAGTTATGCTATGTGATTAATTTTGATACCTTAAGGTCATCCGACCATCAAAATTTTACTGCACAATTTTAACAAGTGGATAGTTATAAGCTATAAATAGTGATTCAATAATTTCAGATAATAATACAGTACACGTAAGGCGTCAAACTTGTTATTTTATGTTTTTTACATACCATCGTTTAAGGCAAAATATGAATGTATGGGGCTGTGATATAGTATAACTAGGCATTCATATATACACAATGAAATTTTTATAATATAAATATTATTAATATTAATAATGTTAACACTACCTATTAGAACCTATTATAAATATTTGATTGTGTACACCTCATATGCATGTCTAGTTATACTGAATCACATCCCCGTACATTAATTACTTTATATTAACAATAGTACGTAAAAAGTATAAAATAACCCTTTAACTCGTGGACTTTAATTATCTGAAATTATTAAATCACTATTTATAGCTTATAATAATCCACTTGTTAAAATTGTGCAGTAAAATGTTGATTGTCAGATGACCTTAATCCGAATAGATTAAAATTTTAATATCTAACAAGAAAAGTTATCTCAAGAAACTTTCTATTCATTTCATGACTTGGTGAAAACAAATAGTACAAGATCCGGACTCAGATCGACCTATCCTCATCTGTTATTTGAATGAGAGGTATTTTTTTTAATAAAAGATAACATACAAACTGATAAATCACGTCTAGGTTGCCTAATTATATCCTGGCCAGGCTACCCTTAATTTAAAACAATTTAATTACCTTTTTTTCGATCACTCCCCTAATTTGTTATTTCAATAAATTTAGTACCAATCGAAAGTACAAAGGGCATAAGACAAAATGAAATAAATTGGTCATCTATCTTTTGCTTGGCCCAACTACCAAGTTGCAGGTAAAACATGTGAGTTTGTATTATTAATTTACCCTCATCTGTTATTTAATGAAAATATATATCAAAATAAAGGTAATTTATTTGTCAATATGATGGTATTAGGTTGCCTAAGCAAAAGTTGTCCAGACTCACGGTTGTCTAGGTTTTAAATATGAATGTTAGAGGGAGAGAGTGGGGCGTGACAGAGAAGCGCTGCACGCACTACTCCATGCAATAGAGAAGGACGCAGAGTGGCAAGTGTGCGTGAGGCAGCCGTTGAGTGAAAGTGAGTGCACATGCTCTTTTCTCCGTGCGATACAAAGACAGTTCTACTATCATGAATATTTTTAGGAGTAAATATTATAAAAATAATTTATTATTTAAAAATGTATAATATAATTTATAAATATAAATAATATAAACTTACTTTCAAAATTTTACCCATTTCATAAAATAAAATATAATAGATTAAGAAATAAATATTTTACAAAAAGCTTAAAAATTAAAGACAAATTTTTTGTAATGAAAAAATAATATTTTATTATAAAATGTTTGTACAAGTTAATCAGCATCTGATTCGTCAGAAGATGAAATGTAATAATCAAATTCAAAGTCATTATCAACATTATTTTCATTGTTTGACGTGCGCAATATGTCGTCAACTTGTAAGGCGTTGGGTCCCACACGAACCACGTTGTCTTTAAATAGCCATCCATGAACCAACCGAAATCCTCAGGACGTAGTTTATACACAACAAGTATCAGTCGCATTAAGCCACATTGAATTGACATAAATTGTGCGTACATTATTTGCTTAGCAATTTCTAGCATGGTGGGATCAAATTGGAGTCGAAGCTTTTAATCTTGTTTATAAATTGTTCGTTGTCTTTTTTAGTCGTATAATATTTTTTAAAAAGGTGATATATAGCTTCATTTTCACTTGTGCAATGTTTGATGCCATACATAATAGCAGTAAACTTCTGAACAACTTCAATATTTTCTTCGATGAAAATATCTGCTTTATCTGTTAATAATGTAAAAATCTTTTGGTACGTCTCGTTTTTTGAAAAGATTTTAAAAGACTTGACTTTTCCTTTATTGTAAAAAACCACTGTATAATCGCAGCCCGTGAATGCATGAAAAGCCGGCAGACTCAGGCATAATGTGGATCCTAACTACAACGCTAATTCTGTACAATTCATGCAATTAAGATCTTGATTATTGCCTTTCTTGGTCGTTGAACCTGCTAAACAAATTTAGAATTATTAAACTTTATGCATATAAGCCAGCAAAATTATTAAGACGTCAGAATCAGTGGTTTTTACCAAAATTTTGGAGCTTGATGGTGCTTTGATTATATGAGAAAATATCTGCTGCCTCATGTTGACATACATAATCAAATTCTTCACACTTTACGAAGTGATTTCCCTCTGTATTATAAGAAATACACTGATCTCCAACTGTTATAACAACGTTTTTCATTTGGATTATTGATAACAAATTGTCATTCTCCCAGAAATTAGCCAAGAATTGTACCAAAGCCTCCTTAAAACGGTAATTTTTTAGGCTTCCCAAAAAATCGGTAGTTCTGGGTTGCACAAGCCCTGTAATTCTTTATGGAATATCAAACTCCTGTCAACTTTGGCGTTCGCAATCTTTGATAGAAGGCGTTAAATAGTGGTCAAATATGATGTGTATCTCAGAAGCGTTAGTTGAGTAAAGTTTTATAAGGATAAATTCATCTATCTTATCAAATGTTTGTGGCATGGAGGATCAGACAAGATGCAAGAAGTAAAAACCATCTATTATTTCAATGTCGATTTGTATTGACTCAACCATCTCTATTTGAGACTTTAATATCTTGGCTAAAGTAGACTTATCGGTCTTCAACATTTTACCAGTATACGAGAAAAGGGCAGGTGGAACGGGTGCTAGGGGAAACGTCAAACAGTGTTCTACGTTTTTTTTATCGACACTAGTTGCAAGTAGTCGGCCAAATATGTCTCGTTGTTCCGTTTTAAGAAGGACCTTCTTGCTCTTGTCTTTGCTCATATGAGCTTTAGTGACGCACCGTGATGCCAAATTAAAGGTTTTGTTTTGTTGTATCGGTTTTTCAAATCTTCCGGGAACTGAACAGCATTCAGAAATGAAATTTAACTTTTGCTGGTTGCCTACTGACTTAACGGTAATCAGGAAATCAGTAACATCTGAAGGTGCTGCTTAACCAGTCGAAATGTTGAACAAAACATTTTATCATTACTATCATCAAAACGATTTACTGTATTTTTGATAACTTCAATTATACTGTGGATAATTTTTTATCTTTGTTTATTCGGCTTTTCTGCAAGGAGTGAGAAGTATCATCTTTTTGTAATAAACTAATATTCTCTTTGACAACAATCAAAATTTCTGTCCTCATATTGTGACTAAGAGCCCATCTTTGTCACGCAGATATAAAGTCTGCACAAAGATTATTAGCCAATTGATTACTGGCAACAGCATTGATGGTCTGCTCTATCGTCAAGTCAACAGGTAATCTAGCAAAATTGGATTTTGTACGTCTGATACCAAATGCTCCTCAACGAAATTCTGAAACCAGAGGTGAATCTTCAATCTGCAATCTGATAAAGTTGCTCAAGTACATTTTGGACCATCTAGCATAATTAGGCTGGTTTAATGAGAAGAACAAATCGGAAATGTCGAAAATAGAGTCCAAGTCAAGTTAAAAATTACTATAACGGATGCTTCTTGAAAACCGAAGGAAAAGGTTGATAAATTCACTATACTGAAAGTAATATTGAGCCGTTTTCCCATGCTCACCCATCAAAGTATTTTTGCAAAACTCTTTCAAGCCCTTTACAATTTGATGCAGAAAATCAGGTAATTCAATTCCCTCGTTGACGTCAGATAAAGGGTGATTAGATGCAGTGTCTATAATCGTTTGTAACAGTTCATCCAGCATCTCAGGAGATGAATTAATTTTAGACAAATACTGTTCGAAATGAAGTATTTGTAACGCAGCTGCAAACAGCGTGTGTAATCGCTTGCAACGATTAAAGTGCTTGCTGGCTAAAAATCTATTCATTGAGCCTCCTGATAATACTTCTGCCTGAACCAATATTTCTACTAATCCACTAGAGTCTTAATATATTTCCCTATCACTTTAAAGAACGCCATCTGCATGTTGAATGCCCATGAATTAATGAAAATATTATTAAATTTAGGTTTACCACATTGTTGAATCTGCATTGCCATTTTGGCTATGACCAAAACAAAGGTGACGATAATCAGTTCTTGATGACACTTTTCAGCAATTTCATTAGCCATGACGAGCGTTTAATTGACTATTGCATAAAACGCTGGGGATGAATATATTGGAGGCATATACTCGACTTTTTTTAATTTTGCTATAATCAGTTGAAATCATGCAGTTGTAGCCCAACCTTATGGCAAACGTATAAATTCGTGACAAATACATTATCCATAGTATATCTTTGTCAATGGCTATCTCTATGGCTCCTTTGCATACGTCAATTGCCCTTATAAATGAATCAACGGTAAGCAGATACATATTTGCTATCTGTTTTGTATAATATGGTCGAATTCCTCGTGAAATTTCATTGAAACGTCGTCTTTTACGTGAAGAAGGTCCACATTCGTCTCTGTCGTCATCAAGCTGAAGGGTTGAAGAAGTCATGGCTTCAATATCACCAGGATATTCATTTTCCGCACGAGGAAATTGATAGATAATTCCAACTGTGTCGTGCATGTTGTCTTTTCCTGAAGTTGTATCAACGAAGCGATCAAAATTGTCAAACGCTACGTGAGTGTTGCATCCATCCACTGCATCGATGCTGGTTGGTATTACCTTACTATCTTGGACTGCTGTACAAGTCATCTTTCTTTCAAGCTCTTCAGCCAAATTGTACCCAATCGTATGGCCATATCT
This sequence comes from Timema podura, assembly GCA_033556935.1. Lineage (NCBI taxonomy): Eukaryota > Metazoa > Arthropoda > Insecta > Phasmatodea > Timematidae > Timema > Timema podura. The sequence goes on along the minus strand of JAVRXN010000007.1, from coordinate 45,859,448 downwards.
GTTGAGAATTGTGATAACTTGCCGAGAATTCGTTAGAGACTTCATAGCCTGTCCAAGGGTGGTATTTTTCGCTTGTTTACACCTAACTTTTGTAACAGCATAAATAATACCGCAACACAATGATGTAATTGAAGTGTTGTCTGAAACATTAGGAGAAACGTGAGGTCCCACGATGAGATTGTACATGAATTCAAACAATTTCTCAGGAATTTCACATTCTCCGTGAATGATGTCATCAGCAGTTAAATGACTCGGCAGCTGTTTGCAATCAATATTTTTTAAGCTATTCCTTAAATAGTAGGCTACACCTTATAATTTGTTATCTTTTGTCTCCAAAAATGTTGTGCTATTAGCCGTTACAGATAATATGTCGATGTCTGTCATATACACTCTTTTTTTACAACGTGGTTCAACAGATTCTTCAATCGTGAGACAATCACCTAAACTTTTTAAGATTTTTTTTTTCTAAATGTTCGGGTCGGTAAAGTGCCATGTCATCGGGGTTAAATTTACTCCCTCCTAACTCCAATATCAGAGCTTGATATCTTGAAAATAACTGCGCAAAGTACATTAACTTATTATTTTCAATTATTTCGCTAGTAATAAAATCTACAAGAGAATAAAAAGCTAACTTATGCAGCTCTCTGCTTTCATGCCAACTGGAATCAACATGTTCCTCGGTCTGCCGCTTCATGTGTACCTGATATGAAAAGAAACAGGTCGTGTGATAGGCAATAGTTTGGTTTCAAGTTTTGAAAATATATCAGAATCACTCAAAGTTTCAGCAGTTGTTTTTATTTGCTGTGTCGTTTCTTCCGACTGAGGAAATATAAGATTAATCTTCCACTTTCCACTTCTCTTCTGTATGTTGCTACAAAACAGACATGTTGTTTGTTTACGGGAAGTCGATGACACCGATGGAAGAGTTGAAGCTGATGAATCCAGAGTTTGCGTCAATTCTGATGAGTTGTTATTCAATATTGACGATTCACTCGGTGCTGTTGGGTCAGGAATCGTCGATACTGAATCAAGCGCCTCGTCAATCAAATTCCGTGGAGTTGATGTAAATGACGGCACCTGGAGCAAATAATTTGTTGAACAAATTTTAAAATAAATTTGAGTTTCAAAAAAACTGACTAAACAATGCGTATAGATCACAACAATGCGTCTAAAGTTGTATTGTAAAGATTTATGTAGTTAAATGAATAATTTAAAAAAAGGTAAAACAAGATTGAACTAAGAAGAGCTCAATAAGAACTAAATAAGCTTTGAATAGCTCAAATTTAAGACAATTGAATTAAACCTATTTTTTGTAGTATAAATTTATGAACAAAACAATGAAAATTAAAGTAATTAAAATAATTAACATTATTTTAATAGCTTGTTCAAATCCATCCAAAGTGAAGTTATTGCATCAGTATCACTCTTTTCTCTCTTAGCATTTGTGGTACTTAGATGACCATTAGTATCTGTATATCTCGTATACTCGTCAGCTGTAGACGTACTTGGATGTACCTAAAAAATAAATTTAATTAAGTTATTAAAAGAGTTGAATATAATAGTTCTATGAATTAACACTGTTAATATATATACAAAGTCTTTGGAGTATATGGACTTTTTTGATCGTCATTAGACCATAACAGTATCTGGCACGTTCAGGATGATAACCAAAAAGAAAAGTCTTGTTATACTTACTTCATGATTTCTGTTAAAATTTATAAACTATTTATTATAATTTTTGCTTAGTACAGTAACTTTTTGTAACACAATGAATGACGACCTAAAGAGTCAACTGACTCCTGAGTTAACCGAAAAATCATTATACTTAAAACTTTTTCCTTGTCAAAACAATAACTTTAAGAAACATTTTTCGAATGTTTCATTGTAAAAATCAATTACAGAATCTTCCAAACCAAATAAAATACACTTTTTAATTTTTTTTATAACAAATGACTTTGAAAAAATTTTCCTCGAATAGAGGTTATAAACAACGAAGCACGTTTACGAATACAGAGTATATACCCTGAAAACGTATTTATATTATTTATCCAAACAATATTCACGATGGTAGAGATGTCTTTGTCTATCGCACGGAGAAAAGAGCATGTGCACTCACTTTCACTCAACGGCTGCCTCACGCACACTTGCCACTCTGCGTCCTTCTCTATTGCATGAAGTAGTGCGTGCAGCGCTTCTCTGTCACGCCCCACTCTCTCCCTCTAACATTCATATTTAAAACCTAGACAACCGTGAGTCTGGACAACTTTTGCTTAGGCAATCTAATACCATCATATTGACAAATAAATTACCTTTATTTTGATATATATTTTCATTATATAACAGATGAGGGTAAATTAATAATACAAACTCATTTGTTTATACCTGGCAACTTGGTAGTGGGGCCAAGCAAAAGATAGACGACCAATTTATTTCATTTTGTCTTATGTCTGTACTTTCGATTGGTACTAAATTTATTGAAATAACAAATTAGGGGAATGACCGAAAAAAGGTTAATTAAATTTTTTTTAATCAAGGGTAGCCTGGCCAGGATATAATTAGGCAACCAAGGCGCGATTTATCAGTTTATATATTACCTTTTATAAAAAAAAATACCTCTCATTCAAATAACAGATGAAGGTAGGTCGATCTTAGTCCGGTTCTTAGAATAAATTCCTGAATTAAAAATGACAATAATTGTATATGTATTTATACATTTCCAAACCATTAGGCAGTAAATTTATTTTATCACCAATACTTGTATATGGACATTTTAGTTTTAAATGTTTTACAAAATCTTAGTCTAGATTTATGGCCTATTGCTCACAAGTATACATTACCCCATCTTTTATATTCAAAGACATTACAGGGTGATAGATTGGTACTGTGTTTTACTGTAGACAATTGAAAACCCTAGTGTCCTACTGTGCCTGTGTGTAGTATAAAGTGTAGTATCCTCACTTAAATCAAACATTCCCTCTCTGACAACACGTATTGTGTGTCTACCAGTACAAACATTACCACGCCAACACATGCTAGGTGTCAACTAGTAGGCCTAGACACTTCACATCAGATACAACGGAGGAACATCACACCCCATCAGATTAGTTTGGTGCTAAGAAAAACAGTTGGACGAAGCGCCAATAAAGAACAAGGGACATTTTCTTATCGAGCTTGGCTACCATGTTCTTATCGACTCCAGGAAAAAAACGCAAGTGAAAGAAGCGCACAGGAAAACTCCGCACAGAAAAAAACTCACAGGAAAAAAGCCCACACGGAAAAAAGGCCACAAGGAAAAATGCTCACATGGAAAAATGCCCGCACGATAAATGCTCACGTGAAAAATACCTACAGAAAAAAGTTCACACTAAAAGTGCACACATGGAAAAATGTTCATAGAGACAAATGCCCCCACTCATTTTTACCTTCTCATCAAAAGAGAAAGTATTGTGATCTTGAGAAAAATCGAAATTAAAATTTAAAAAATTAAACTAGAAAAAAAAAATTACCTTTTACAATTCTGTCAGTCCCCTTTTCTGTCTATCTATTTGCTCAAACTTGATATTTAATTTTTATAGGTTTATACCTCCGGATTTTTTTTTTTTCAATTTTAACCTAGCCTTCAAATTAAGGGTTATTAGTGCGTTTTTTAAATCTAATTGTTTAGAAAATGAATAACGATTTTGATTGAAATTGATATATAGACTATGTTTGACCACCCAAATAAGTGAAATAACACCTTATGATTTGGCTTTTGGGTAAAAATTAGTTGAAGGGCAATATACTGATGAGTAATTTTAGAAAATTCAAAATATTTTGAAAGCAGCTCTAACGATTTTGTTCCAAACTGGTATCTGTCATATTTATGTCACTAAAAAAAAAAAAGACACGTATATTTATTTTTTGGAAAACACTAGTTTAAGGGTAGTTTACTGATATGTTTTCCAAAAAAAGCGAAATATTTTTAAAACAGTTTTAACGATTTGCTTCCAAATTGCTATATTGGGAGTGTTTAACATGACAAACAACATTATGAACTCGTTTTTTGAATAAAATGTCGTTTAAGGGTAGTTTACCCATGACTGCTTTTTCAAAAACATGACATATTTTAAAATTGGAAGTTGGTTCAAAATGGGTATCTTGGGAGTATTTTACATGATGAATAATATTATTTACATGTTTTCAGGTTAGAAAGTAGTTTAAGGGTAGTTTACTGATGAATGAATTTTCAAATAATGCACTAAATGAGAAAGTTTGTCTGATAGCGTCATACCATTTATTTTTGTGTTTGGTCCATAATCCTCGTACAGTTGACGAATCTTGGACAGCACTAGTGTATTTTGCATGAAAATAAATAATAACCGCGAGAGTTTGCAGCTGGTGGGATCATTGATGATTCTGTAGTACTCATTTTAAATCACTCACTACAAGACACGATTCAATAATATAGACTAGGTGTCCCCAATTATTTTTTATAAGGGTCCTCTTAAAAATTCGCCAAACTCATGCGGTCTAGAAAACTTTAAGAGTGACCAACAGTCAACTCTTACAGACCTACACTACACTAACCGAAAACGTGATCTTCTTTTAGTTATTTTAATTATTTACTAACAAAAACAAAACAATTTATTTTTGCTAAACTAAAAGCAAAATTACTCGAACATTTTTATTCCGCTTTCTCAAATTACAAGTACAATACGAAAAAAAATTTCAAATCCAAACATAATAATATTTTATGAAATTTTATTGATGTTTATGAGAGTGTGGTCTAGACTCTAGAGATATGGTGTCTAACTTCTGTGCTGAAGGTCCTGTGTTCAAATCCCAGCTCCTACTAGTGCAGATTTTTCAGAATAGCAAACCCTTCCTTCACCTATGACAAAGTGTATACTTTGTGAAAGTGAGGAATACAAGGCCCCACCGTGGCTTAGAACCCAAGCTAAGCTGTAGATGTAGGTTCTCTCTGCTTGCAATCATTCATTCACATAATCATCATATCATTGTGGATAGTGGAATTCGCTCTAATGGTGTCTACCTGATAAATGAATTCTTCTCCAAGCCATACAAGCAGAGGCCAGAAATGTCTGTAAGAAACCATCGTGGGGCATTAGAAAAACAAACAATTATTTATGTTTATGATTTTTACCTTGAAGGACCGCTATCTCGTAGAGGTCCTGGACTTCTGATATAGACCTAGTCATGTGAAGGCAGGGGTAAAGGGTGTTTAGCTAAAGCCAGGTCCAGACTTGAACAGAACATGTTCGCAACGTGCTCTCATAGTTGTGCTTCAGTAGCAAACTACACCAGAATGTAGAGCCAACTTAAATGTACAATAACCATTAAATGTAACTCTATTTTGATATATTTTTGTATTTTATTTGAACCCTAAGCACTTGTTGTAAACATCGGTTATGTTGTTGTACCAGGGGCATGATTTTGATGACCTAAAATGTATCGAAAAATGATCCATAAAATTACACTAAAAATTCAAAAGAATTACTTTATATTTACAAAAATTTCCCATAAAAGTGGATGCAAACTCTATGAATGCACAAGAATAAATAAAACGTGCACTTTACAAGTGGAAACTAAAAAGTTAGTAATGCAAAACCCCAATCAAACTTGCATTCCGTTAAAAATTAACCTTGATTTATAATATTTTTTTCATGTGGTCATTTTTCCATGTGAGCAATTTTCGTGTGAGCATTTTTCTTGTGACCATTATTCATGTAGGAATTTATCCTTGTGCGCATTTTTTCCGTGTGGGTTTCATCTTTCCTTGTGGTGTTTTTCCGTATGGGCATTTTTTCGTGTGGGCATTTTTCCGTGTGGGCATTTTTCCGTGTGAGAATTTTCCATGTGAGCTTTTTTCCTGTGTGTATTTATGATCGTGGGGTTTTTTCTGTGTGGAATTTTCATGTGCTCTTTTATCGTCTGCAGTTTTTTCCGGTCACCATTCTTATCATACTTAGAAAATAGCCATCTCTAATTTTGAGTACAAATCTATTTTTTCGTAAAGTTTTATTTAATCCTAAGCACGATTGGTGACTGCATTAAAAATGTTTTCACTAACATTATTTTATTTCATGTTACATTAAAATGTAATGTTACACGAGTTAATAATTTTTGGGTTTAAGGATATGTGCAAATTTGAATTTCAAGTATAAGCCTTTGATATATGCTCAAGTAGAGGTTTTTCAGCTTTAAAGGTGCTGCAATTTTCAGTTTGCTGGACAAGGCTCTTTATGTGTTGTGTGTGTATGATTACTCCTTGTTTACTCTTCTCTACACATGTGTTGGTACGTTTGTGAAATACTAACTGTGGAAGGAGGGAAGGGGAAATAACCTAATTAATAGAGAAGTGTGTAGATGACTACTGGAATGTTGACAAGGTCAGCCATTGAACAAACTGGCAGTTGAGGGTAGAAGGGTAGGAGGCAGAGGTAGACGGTAAGGAAAGGAATTTCTTAGCTGGGAGCAAAGTGAAACAAATCTCAAAATAAAAAATAAATATCACATTTTACAATACTAGAATAGTATTTTTAGGGAAGGGGGACTTTCTATAGCAGTTCAGTAAATCAATGAATGTTTGATATTGAGTCAAAGCCATTAGAAACTATTTCTGTTTCAATTTGTTCTTAGTCGCTAAATGTATAATCAACTATTTCCTGATAAAATTATTCCTTATTAATTTTATTATCGATTTCAATAAACCCAGTGGTTCTTCTACACTCAGTCAAACCCTCTTCTAAAACATGTCGGGTTTATTTTCTGCTTTAGAATAAACTGTTTACAAAGAAATTTAGGAAGATGTAATTTAAACTGATGGGAATTAATAAGGATGGATAAATAATTGAAAAAAATACACAATATATAAATGGCAGCAGTATTGAGGCACATATATGATAAACGAGTGCAAATGATTGTACACGCACCATAATTAGAAATACGCTTTTTGATAGAAATTAACTATGAAATGAATATTATATTAAAAGCATGGTTGTGGCATGTGCTCGATTAAAAATATCCTTCAAGCCCAATTTTACAATGTCTTATTAAAGTATTCCCTTTTAGACTATTACACAAAATGTGCAAGACAAATAAGACAGCTTACCTTTATTTAATTAGTTAAAATAAACCCAACATAGACACATATAAACATAACTACACAGACAAATGGCAAATGGTTTATGAAATTTGATTTGAATACAATATTAATTTTTTTTTTCTTTTTGAGAATCAGGGAATTTAAACCATGAGAGTTCATAAAATGTTTAAAATAATTTCCTAACAATTTTATTGCTGATATCTTTTTTTTAAACTATATCTAATTAGATTAATAAATTCAGTAGTTTTATTGAAGTTTGAATTGAATGAATTAAATTGTTATTCTCAAATTGGGATCGTTAAGTCCAAGCTTGTTTGGGTTCACACATTGCTTGCTCATTTAAAAAGACATTGTTAAAAATGGCGACCTGTCCTTGGCGGCTGGCACGCTATTCGTATTTTGCTCAATTCTAGAAATCACAAGGGCAAGGTTTATAGATGTGACATCTTTGCACTTGTAATTTAATTATTTTTTTTTTAGTATACATGAAATGTCACAGCAGAATTTGGTGTAGATAAAAAAAGGCAACAAAGCTTTTGCAGTGTGGCACTTCCCTAGCTAGAATTGACTCTTGTAGTTGGGCCAGGGATTATTGAGTCCTACTTCTGGAGCCCAAGTATGAAACTTACCCAGTGTGACCAACAGAAATTTAAATTTGTTTTGACAAAATATTTATTTCTCAAACAAATGATCATTTAGATAGATGATGCTTTTTAGCAATATATCCATAATGCATAGTTATATTTAATTCTGTGTAGGGAAATTATATGAATATGCATCACTAAAAGAAAATATTATGAATTGGGCAACAAATTAAAATCATTGAGTATCTCAATTATAGAATGGAAAAATATATTTATAAGCATTATTAAGTTGATGATGAAGTTGAAGTATTTAGGAAAGAGAGTGAAAGGGAAAGAGGTGAAAGGGAAAGAGATGGGAGGAGCAGATAACAAAGTGTGCAAGTGATATGAGATGAATGGAATCAAATAATGGAGAAATAATGATGAAAAGACGCAGCTAAACTGCCCCGACCACAGGCTGAAAATGGTTGATGATGATGATGGTTAAGGCTCTCACTATATAGGCAATTATTACAAAATAATTAGGTAATTTGTCAAACAGTTTGACATATGCCTACATAAATCATAATATAATTATTTATTCCATATGATTCTGTAAATTTAAATTTTGTTCAAATAGCCCATTTCTATGTTTGTTAAAATACACAGAATGTTTCATACTTAGGCTCTTGGGGTGTGATATGTGTCAACAAGAAAACATCAAATGGCTCTTTGTGGTACATTTTACAGAAATAACATACAAAACTAATTTCCTACAGGTTCACACAGTTTTTCATAAAATGATATGTTTTCAAGCTTATATCCATATGGTTTCATAGTCATATCATGAATTATTGTTGCAAAAATACGACTATTTTGATGAGTATGTTATTTAGTTTTGCTTGTAAATATTTATTAAATATTAATGTCTAACTGTAGCTTTCCAAAACAATTTGAATGTTAGGTGTTATATATATTTTAAAGAATATTGTGCTGTACAAACATTGAGGAAGTTATACCCAACAAGGCCACGAAAGAAAGTTTCAGTATTTACAGCACTAAAATACAGGGTAGGAACAAATGAACTGCTTGAAGTGTTAGTTTACGATAAGAACAGGCGAGTGCAGCTCCTTGTTGGGAGGGGGTGAGTGTGACCAGCAATAATTTGGTTAATACATTAAATATAATCTATGCGCACACCGATTACACCTCATTATTTTTCGTAAGAAATTCTCAAAAGCATCAAGTTCTATATCAGACTTACTTTTTTTTTTTAAACATAAAATATTACACCACCCTAGAACACCATTTAAACACGGTTCATTTGTTTTTTTTACACAAGACACAACTTTTATCTACTTATGGACACAATATTCACAATTTTGGCTGTTGATATATGTGTGTGTGTGGTATATATATTTATCATGTTTTTAATTAAATATTCACTTTTATCAACACGTAGCCAAGAACGAGTTTTTTTTGTCGAGTTATTTGATTCACAAATACAATGTAAGCTCTTCTTGAAAACTGGCCATTCCCCAAAAATAGGTTTTGAGGCAGCGAATATCAGGAGAAAACATCTTTCATAAAGCACTTTAAAAATTAGTTTACATTTTATTATGGTACAATCATAATCACAAAAGACTCGCACATTCACTCGTTCAAAGGAAAATCTCTAAATAACACAATCTATTAACTTCTTATTAGAAACCTATTCTTGCAATGCCACATAGCTATATCACTCTAATCTGTAGACAGTACAACAGATCATATAGTTATAACGTTTATACGAGTTCTGTTAGAGTTTGGAATTTAGGTGTGCATGTCTTAGCGCTATAATTTGATCAGACTTTACTTATACATTAATAATTTATTCATAATTTTATACATTTTTTTTTCCTGTACAATATAATATAATCTGTGTATTAATTGATATCATAAAGATTTTCTAAAATGTATAAATATTTAAGTACTTTCTTGTATTGCCTTAATTTGATTATTCGGATTGTTGACTTGAAGGTTCGTGCTTGACCATTGACATTTTGGACAACCGGGAGTAGAATACCCCCAGCTACAAGTTGTTACCCTTCAAGATTCCATGGCGCAACAACGGCTTAGAGGCACACTAAGAACACTCCTGCAGACGAATGAAAATGTAGCACATTTAGTTTTGTTCCAGGGTTAATTCAGTCTATTGTTTGAGAAATATTGAGACACATGTTCATGTTGTGTGTTGCGTCATGAAGTGCTGCCAGAGTAAGCAGAGCTGGTTAAAACTGTACCTGTGATATGTTCTCTCCCACTCTGTCCCCATTTGACCAATCATACATAGGCTCTACTTCACATGGGAATGTTGATGCCTGATCAATGTGTGTCCCACTGAATGATAACATAACACAAGTACAGTTGAAACTAACTCTGCTTATCCTGGAAACACTTCAAGACACTGTATTTAAGAACCCAAAAGATGTTGTCCAAGTTTAATTTCTGTAAAAATTTAACTATAGTGTGATTTGGACATGCGTAGCAGTTTGAGGAGATTATTAGTCTCGCGCATTGTTCCAGGCAGCACCAAGTGGACCTCAAGGAGCATGTTACGTGGTCCTGCGCGATTGTAACAGTCTGTTGTCACCGCACCGCGAAAAGGAAGTGGAGCTCCTCTTTTAGCCGCAATGCTTGATGTTCCTGCCTGCAGTGGACATCTGGACGAGTTTGACGTGGTAGTCCGTGTCGAGGACGAGGTCCGAGATGCACCCCACAAGACCTCCCGCATACTTGTCCATTGATGAGTGTTTGATGTTGTCCATGCCCCCTGGGGGGAACAAAGACATTCTTAGCATGGTTGAGATCAATATCTGTCACTATCGTGGTTATCCTAGACTGACTCTAAACCAGGGGTGGGGAAAATGTGGTCTTTTTGCATATTTTATTAAATATGTATCTCTATTATACATTTTAAAATGGGGTGTCTTTTAATTATTTAAAAACCCGCTTCGGTGGTGATATGTTCTGAGATGTCATTCTCGCAATAGATTAGAATGCCGAAGACAGATATCAGGGCTCAAATCATTGTTGGCTTTAGTGAGTGGATTTTATTTTCCTAAATGATTTTATACTCTCCCTCCACACAAATGCTGGTACATTTCTTCTTATATAAAACCATCTCTATCCCTAAAACAATCACTTAACTAGTACATTTGCGTATAACCCCAATAGGTAGTAAGACAATGCTTGGACTTACTTACTCTTATGTTATTAGGAGCTCGAAAAATCATTGCCGCCACTTAAAAAAGTACGCACCTATCCCTATCTTGATCTAGTTCCATCCATTACCCCTCATTACACCCTATCCCTATATTGAACTAGTTCTTTTCAGTACACCCCATTACACCTTATCCTTATCTTGAGCTAGTTCCATCCAGTCCCCATCATTACACCCTATCCCTATCTTGAACTAGTTCTATCCAGCCCACCCCATTACATCCTATTCCTATCTTGAACTAGTTCTATCCAGCCCACTCCATTACAGCCTATCCCTATCTTGAGCTAGTTCCATCCAGTCCCCATAATTATACCCTATCCCTATCTTGAACTAGTTCTATCCAGTCCACCCTATTACAGCCTATCCCTATCTTGAGCTAGTTCCATCCAGTCCCCATCATTATACCCTATCCCTATCTTGAGCTAGTTCTATCCAGTCCACCCCATTACAGCCTATCCCTATCTTGAGCTAGTTCCATCCAGTCCCCATCATTATACCCTATCCCTATCTTGAACTAGTTCTTACCAGTCCACTCCATTACAGCCTATCCCTATCTTGAGCTAGTTCCATCCAGTCCCCATCATTATACCCTATCCCTATCTTGAACTAGTTCTATCCAGTTCACCCCATTACAGCCTATCCCTATCTTGAGTTAGTTCTATCGAGTCCCCCTCATTACACCCTATCCCTATATTGAACTAGTTCTATCCAGTCCACCCCATTACACCCTATCCCTATATTGAACTAGTTCTATCCAGTCAACCCCATTACAGCCTATCCCTATCTTGAGCTAGTTCCATCCAGTCCCTTTCATTACACCCTATCCCTATCTTGAGCTAGTTCCATCCAGTCCCCCTCATTACACCCTATCCCTATCTTGGACTAGTTCCATCCATACCCCATCATTACACCCTATCTCTATCTTGAGCTAGTTCCATCCAGTCCCCCTCATTACACCCTATCCCTATCTTGAGCTAGTTCCATCCAGTCCCCTCATTACACCCTATCCCTATCTTGAGCTAGTTCCATCCAGTCTCCCTCATTACACCCTATCCCTAACTTGAGCTAGTTCCATCCAGTCCCCCTCATTACACCCTATCCCTATCTTGAACTAGTTCTATCCAGCCACCCCATTACATCCTATTCCTATCTTGAACTAGTTCTATCCAGTCCACTCCATTACAGCCTATCCCTATCTTGAGCTAGTTCCATCCAGTCCCATCATTATACCCTATCCCTATCTTGAACTAGTTCTATCCAGTCCACCCTATTACAGCCTATCCCTATCTTGAGCTAGTTCCATCCAGTTCCCATCATTATACCCTATCCCTATCTTGAGCTAGTTCTATCCAGTCCACCCCATTACAGCCTATCCCTATCTTGAGCTAGTTCCATCCAGTCCCCATCATTATACCCTATCCCTATCTTGAACTAGTTCTTACCAGTCCACTCCATTACAGCCTATCCCTATCTTGAGCTAGTTCCATCCAGTCCCCATCATTATACCCTATCCCTATCTTGAACTAGTTCTATCCAGTTCACCCCATTACAGCCTATCCCTATCTTGAGCTAGTTCTATCGAGTCCCCCTCATTACACCGTATCCCTATATTGAACTAGTTCTATCCAGTCCACCCCATTACACCCTATCCCTATATTGAACTAGTTCTATCCAGTCAACCCCATTACAACCTATCCCTATCTTGAGCTAGTTCCATCCAGTCCCTTTCATTACACCCTATCCCTATATTGAACTAGTTCTATCCAGTCCACCCCATTACACCCTATCCCTATATTGAACTAGTTCTATCCAGTCAACCCCATTACAGCCTATCCCTATCTTGAGCTAGTTCCATCCAGTCCCCTTCATTACACCCTATCCCTATCTTGAGCTAGTTCCATCCAGTCCCCCTCATTACACCCTATCCCTATCTTGAGCTAGTTCCATCCAGTCTCCCTCATTACACCCTATCCCTAACTTGAGCTAGTTCCATCCAGTCCCCCTCATTACACCCTATCCCTATATTGAACTAGTTCTATCCAATCCACCCCATTACAGCCTATCCATATCTTGAGCTAGTTCCATCCAGTCCTACCTTATCCCTATCTTGAACTAGTTCTATCCAGTCCACTCCATTACAGCCTATCCCTATCTTGAGCTAGTTGCATCCAGTCCCATCATTATACCCTATCCCTATATTGAACTAGTTCTATCCAGTCCACCCCATTACAGCCTATCCCTATCTTGAGCTAGTTCTATCCAGTCCCCTCATTACACCCTATCCCTATCTTGAGCTAGTTCCATCCAGTCCCCTCATTACACCCTATCCCTATATTGAACTAGTTCTATCCAGTCCACCCCATTACAGCCTATTCTTATATTGAGCTAATTCCATCCAGTCCCCATCATTATACCCTATCCTTATCTTGAACTAGTTCTATCCAGTCCACTCCATTACAGCCTATCCCTATCTTGAGCTAGTTCCATCCAGTCCCCATCATTATACCCTATCCATATCTTGAGCTAGTTCTATCCAGTCCACCCCATTACAGCCTATCCCTTCTTGAGCTAGTTCCATCCAGTCCCCATCATTATACCCTATCCCTATCTTGAACTAGTTCTTACCAGTCCCTTTCATTACAGCCTATCCCTATCTTGAGCTAGTTCCATCCAGTCCCCATCATTATACCCTATCCTTATCTTGAGCTAGTTCTATCCAGTCCAACCCATTACAGCCTATCCCTATCTTGAGCTAGTTCTATCCATTCCCCATCATTATACCCTATCCCTATCTTGAACTAGTTCTATCCAGTCCACCCCATTACAGCCTATCCCTATCTTGAGCTAGTTCCATCCAGTCCCCATCATTATACCCTATCCCTATCTTGAGCTAGTTCTATCCAGTCCAACCCATTACAGCCTATCCCTATCTTGAACTAGTTCCATCCAGTCCCCATCATTATACCCTATCCCTATCTTGAACTAGTTCTATCGAGTCCACTCCATTACAGCCTATCCCTATCTTGAGCTAGTTCCATCCAGTCCCCATCATTATACCCTATCCCTAATTTGAACTAGTTCTATCCAGTCCACCCCATTACAGCCTATCCCTATCTTGAACTAGTTCCATCCAGTCCCTTTCATTACACCCTATCCCTATCTTGAGCTAGTTCCATCCAGTCCCCATCATTATACCCTATCCCTATCTTGAGTTAGTTCTATCCAGTTCACCCCATTACAGCCTATCCCTATTTTGAACTAGTTCCATCCAGTCCCCCTCATTACACGCTATCTCTCTCAGGTCCATTCTAATATTATCCTCCCATCTGCGTCCAGGTCTTCCCATTGGATTTGCCAGTCAGTACTCTGAAAAATTTCTAGATGCTTAAACATTTATTAATGTATAGGATGAGTGGGGATCGAGCGACAAAGCAAATACATGAAGGTAAAGTGTGTGGATCAAAAGGAAGGGGTAGGCCTTGTAAGACGTGGCTAAATGTTGTAGATGAATATGTGAAAAATAGAAACACCAAGAGTTTTAAGAATTACATATCATGTATGACTTGGTGTATGGATGTTGTTGGGTATCTGCAGCGATAGGGAAGTGTAGAGAAAGTTAATTAAAATGGATTAGGTACAGAGTTTTTGTTCTGTAGCTATATGCACAGTTTCTTGCCTACCCTGTAAGGGAACAGTGTGATTAGGTATGTATGTGTATTATAGTTAAAAATTAATCACTCGTATGGACCTATTTATCTATTTATTGTTGGAATATTATGATATTTTGGTCAAACTTACTGTACTAGTCATCTTCCCTGTAAGATGGCAATATTATCTTTTTTATTTTTTACTATGGTGTAGCCTAAAATTTAGGCCCATAGTGTAATTAGTCAAGGTAAAGACCTTGCTTGGTTCCACTCTGGTTTAGCTTTTAAGATAGGGTTATAGTGATGAGTCATGGTAAGGAGGCGGAGTGGTTATATATGTTGTCATATTCAAGTGAGAGTACCCTAAGTAAATGTATTACCTATATAGAGCCCAGTGTTGGTATTGAGTTGTCGGAGATGTCCTGGGGCTCTCTTGGTCAATACTGGCCCATTGTCGACAACCAAGGAACCCTCCTGCTCGTTCCTGTAAACAGACAACACAAGGTACAGGCTTCTTGTAGATATTCCACCGAGGTGTACCCATTACTTACCAGTAAGGGAAGTCAATTATCTTCGATTGAGATCAGGATCATCAGACTTTCCTTCCATTAGAGATGAATAAAAACAAACTTCTTGGATAATATTATAATTTTGTGAACCATAGAAAGGAATACACTTATTACTCTAGTATTATTTCCAAACATGGTTACTATTAAAAATCTTAACAGATGATATAAATATTAAAATTGTAACCCAGCATGCATTTATGAATCATGTTCATCTATTCAACATGGGTTCATAAAGTTGTATTAGTATTTGTGGATATATTTCACATCACGCCATTTTGTTTTATTGAACAAAACAACAGGGAAAACATAATATATATTATAATAAAGTTAAGGTCACTGGATCTCTACCCACAAATGCTGGACTCACCTAATCTGACCTCTGACAGATAAACGTTTGACAAATAAAACATTCATTTTTATATTTGAGTAATACATGGGTACAATTAAAATTTCTTACCATGTTTTGATTGTTTAATAAAAGTTGGAACTGATACCATCCTGAGCTGATACATTACAGTCCCCGCCATTTAGGCAGACAAATGTGATCCACCATTGTGATCAACTTCAACACTTTAAATCCTCATTGCAATCATCAGTGGTAATCACCAACCCATTTTCTGATCAGTAGTCGCACAAATATCTGATAAATAAATGTCGATAGTGACCATTTTCTCCGGTAGTTTTGGCCACGCCACAAGATTGATAATAAGACTGAAGGGCATAAGGCGAGGAAGGTGGATACTTTGCAAGACGGTGGGTACGCACACGGTGAAAAGCCACTCTCAAAGCATTATATTAGGGAAACTCTCCATCCTTTCGAGTGAGGATTATGTTGACTCCACCACTTGAATGTCTCATTAAGAGTTCCCTCCTAATGGACTGGGATGGCTGCGGTCATTCCTCACCAGAGTTGTCAATCCAGCTTACTGTTAGTCGAGCGAGGGGCTCTATAGAGGTCATTTATAAACCATGCAAAGCTGTTGAAAGCGAGAGACGGGAGGCTCTAATGTCTACCTGGTGTTACATTGAGGGAGGGGGCTCTAATGTCTACCTGGTGTTACATTGAGGAAGGGGGCTCTAATGTATACATGGTGTTACATAGGGGGAGAGGGCTCTAATGTCTACATGGTGTTACATTGAGGGAGGGGGCTCTAATGTCTACCTGGTGTTACATTGAGGAGGGGGCTCTAATGTATACATGGTGTTACATAGGGGGAGAGGGCTCTAATGTCTACATGGTGTTACATTGAGGGAGGGGGCTCTAATGTCTACCTGGTGTTACATAGGGGGAGAGGGCTCTAATGTATACATGGTGTTACATTGAGGGAGGGGGCTCTAATGTCTACCTGGTGTTACATTGAGGAAGGGGGCTCTAATGTATACATGGTGTTACATTAGGGGGAGAGGGCTCTAATGTATACATGGTGTTACATAGGGGGAGAGGGCTCTAATGTATACATGGTGTTACATAGGGGGAGAGGGCTCTAATGTATACATGGTGTTACATAGGGGGAGAGGGCTCTAATGTATACCTGGTGTTACATTGAGGGAGGGGCTCTAATGTATACATGGTGTTACATAGGGGAGAGGGCTCTAATGTATACATGGTGTTACATTGAGGGAGGGGGCTCTAATGTCTACCTGGTGTTACATTGAGGAAGGGGGCTCTAATGTATACATGGTGTTACATAGGGGGAGAGGGCTCTAATGTATACATGGTGTTACATAGGGGAGAGGGCTCTAATGTATACATGGTGTTACATTGAGGGAGGGGGCTCTAATGTCTACCTGGTGTTACATTGAGGAAGGGGGCTCTAATGTCTAAATGGTGTTACATTGAGGGAGGGGCTCTAATGTCTACCTGGTGTTACATTGAGGGAGGGGGCTCTAATGTATACATGGTGTTACATAGGGGAGAGGGCTCTAATGTATACATGGTGTTACATAGGGGGAGAGGGCTCTAATGTCTACCTGGTGTTACATAGGGGGAGAGGCTCTAATGTCTACCTGGTGTTACATTGAGGAAGGGGGCTCTAATGTCTAAATGGTGTTACATTGAGGAGGGGGGTCTAATGTCTACCTGGTGTTTACATTGAGGAAGGGGGCTCTAATGTATACATGGTGTTACATAGGGGGAGAGGGCTCTAATGTATACATGGTGTTACATAGGGGGAGAGGGCTCTAATGTATACCTGGTGTTACATTGAGGAAGGGGGCTCTAATGTCTACATGGTGTTACATTGAGGGAGAGGGCTCTAATGTCTACATGGTGTTACATTGAGGGAGAGGGCTCTAATGTCTACATGGTGTTACATAGGGGGAGAGGGCTCTAATGTCTACATGGTGTTACATAGGGGGAGAGGGCTCTAATGTCTACCTGGTGTTACATTGAGGGAGGGGGCTCTAATGTATACATGGTGTTACATAGGGGGAGAGGGCTCTAATGTATACATGGTGTTACATAGGGGGAGAGGGCTCTAATGTATACCTGGTGTTACATTGAGGAAGGGGGCTCTAATGTCTACCTGGTGTTACATAGGGGGAGAGGGCTCTAATGTATACATGGTGTTACATAGGGGGAGGGGGCTCTAATGTCTACCTGGTGTTACATTGAGGGAGGGGGCTCTAATGTCTACATGGTGTTACATAGGGGGAGAGGGCTCTAATGTCTACCTGGTGTTACATTGAGGAAGGGGGCTCTAATGTCTAAATGGTGTTACATTGAGGGAGGGGGCTCTAATGTCTACCTGGTGTTACATTGAGGAAGGGGGCTCTAATGTATACATGGTGTTACATAGGGGGAGGGGGCTCTAATGTCTACCTGGTGTTACATAGGGGGAGAGGGCTCTAATGTATACATGGTGTTACATAGGGGGAGAGGGCTCTAATGTATACATGGTGTTACATAGGGGGAGGGGGCTCTAATGTCTACCTGGTGTTACATTGAGGGAGGGGGCTCTAATGTCTACATGGTGTTACATAGGGGGAGAGGGCTCTAATGTCTACCTGGTGTTACATTGAGGAAGGGGGCTCTAATGTCTAAATGGTGTTACATTGAGGGAGGGGGCTCTAATGTATACCTGGTGTTACATAGGGGGAGAGGGCTCTAATGTATACATGGTGTTACATAGGGGGAGAGGGCTCTAATGTATACATGGTGTTACATAGGGGGAGGGGGCTCTAATGTCTACCTGGTGTTACATTGAGGGAGGGGGCTCTAATGTCTACATGGTGTTACATAGGGGGAGGGGGCTCTAATGTCTACCTGGTGTTACATTGAGGGAGGGGGCTCTAATGTATACATGGTGTTACATAGGGGGAGAGGGCTCTAATGTATACCTGGTGTTACATTGAGGGAGGGGGCTCTAATGTATACCTGGTGTTACATTGAGGAAGGGGGCTCTAATGTCTAAATGGTGTTACATTGAGGGAGGGGGCTCTAATGTCTACCTGGTGTTACATTGAGGGAGAGGGCTCTAATGTCTACATGGTGTTACATTGAGGAAGGGGGCTCTAATGTCTAAATGGTGTTACATTGAGGGAGGGGGCTCTAATGTATACCTGGTGTTACATTGAGGGAGAGGGCTCTAATGTCTACATGGTGTTACATAGGGGGAGAGGGCTCTAATGTCTACATGGTGTTACATAGGGGGAGAGGGCTCTAATGTCTACATGGTGTTACATAGGGGGAGAGGGCTCTAATGTCTACCTGGTGTTACATAGGGGGAGAGGGCTCTAATGTCTACCTGGTGTTACATAGGGGGAGAGGGCTCTAATGTCTACCTGGTGTTACATAGGGGGAGAGGGCTCTAATGTCTACATGGTGTTACATAGGGGGAGAGGGCTCTAATGTCTACATGGTGTTACATAAGGGGAGAGGGCTCTAATGTCTACATGGTGTTACATAGGGGGAGAGGGCTCTAATGTCTACATGGTGTTACATAGGGGGAGAGGGCTCTAATGTCTACCTGGTGTTACATAGGGGGAGAGGGCTCTAATGTCTACCTGGTGTTACATTGAGGAAGGGGGCTCTAATGTCTAAATGGTGTTACATTGAGGGAGGGGGCTCTAATGTCTACCTGGTGTTACATTGAGGAAGGGGGCTCTAATGTCTACCTGGTGTTACATAGGGGGAGAGGGCTCTAATGTCTACATGGTGTTACATAGGGGGAGAGGGCTCTAATGTCTACATGGTGTTACATAGGGGGAGAGGGCTCTAATGTCTACCTGGTGTTACATAGGGGAGAGGGCTCTAATGTCTACCTGGTGTTACATTGAGGAAGGGGGCTCTAATGTCTAAATGGTGTTACATTGAGGGAGGGGGCTCTAATGTATACCTGGTGTTACATTGAGGAAGGGGGCTCTAATGTCTACCTGGTGTTACATAGGGGGAGAGGGCTCTAATGTCTACATGGTGTTACATAGGGGGAGAGGGCTCTAATGTCTACATGGTGTTACATTGAGGGAGGGGGCTCTAATGTCTACCTGGTGTTACATTGAGGGAGAGGGCTCTAATGTCTACATGGTGTTACATAGGGGGAGAGGGCTCTAATGTCTACATGGTGTTACATAGGGGGAGAGGGCTCTAATGTCTACCTGGTGTTACATAGGGGGAGAGGGCTCTAATGTCTACCTGGTGTTACATTGAGGAAGGGGGCTCTAATGTCTAAATGGTGTTACATTGAGGGAGGGGGCTCTAATGTCTACCTGGTGTTACATTGAGGGAGGGGGCTCTAATGTCTAAATGGTGTTACATTGAGGGAGGGGGCTCTAATGTCTACCTGGTGTTACATTGAGGAAGGGGGCTCTAATGTCTAAATGGTGTTACATTGAGGGAGGGGGCTCTAATGTCTACCTGGTGTTACATTGAGGAAGGGGGCTCTAATGTCTAAATGGTGTTACATTGAGGGAGGGGGCTCTAATGTCTAAATGGTGTTACATTGAGGGAGAGGGCTCTAATGTCTACCTGGTGTTACATTGAGGAAGGGGGCTCTAATGTCTAAATGGTGTTACATTGAGGGAGGGGGCTCTAATGTCTAAATGGTGTTACATTGAGGGAGGGGGCTCTAATGTCTACCTGGTGTTACATTGAGGAAGGGGGCTCTAATGTCTAAATGGTGTTACATTGAGGGAGGGGGCTCTAATGTCTAAATGGTGTTACATTGAGGGAGAGGGCTCTAATGTCTACCTGGTGTTACATTGAGGAAGGGGGCTCTAATGTATACATGGTGTTACATTGAGGGAGGGGGCTCTAATGTCTACCTGGTGTTACATTGAGGGAGGGGGCTCTAATGTCTACCTGGTGTTACATTGAGGGAGGGGGCTCTAATGTCTACCTGGTGTTACATTGAGGGAGGGGGCTCTAATGTCTACCTGGTGTTACATTGAGGAAGGGGGCTCTAATGTCTAAATGGTGTTACATTGAGGGAGGGGGCTCTAATGTCTAAATGGTGTTACATAGGGGGAGGGGGCTCTAATGTCTACCTGGTGTTACATAGGGGGAGAGGGCTCTAATGTCTACCTGGTGTTACATTGAGGGAGAGGGCTCTAATGTCTACCTGGTGTTACATTGAGGGAGGGGGCTCTAATGTCTACCTGGTGTTACATTGAGGAAGGGGGCTCTAATGTCTAAATGGTGTTACATTGAGGGAGGGGGCTCTAATGTCTACCTGGTGTTACATTGAGGAAGGGGGCTCTAATGTCTAAATGGTGTTACATTGAGGGAGGGGGCTCTAATGTCTACCTGGTGTTACATTGAGGGAGGGGGCTCTAATGTCTACCTGGTGTTACATTGAGGAAGGGGGCTCTAATGTCTAAATGGTGTTACATTGAGGGAGGGGGCTCTAATGTCTACCTGGTGTTACATTGAGGAAGGGGGCTCTAATGTCTAAATGGTGTTACATTGAGGGAGGGGGCTCTAATGTCTACCTGGTGTTACATTGAGGAAGGGGGCTCTAATGTCTAAATGGTGTTACATTGAGGGAGGGGGCTCTAATGTCTACCTGGTGTTACATTGAGGGAGGGGGCTCTAATGTCTACCTGGTGTTACATTGAGGAAGGGGGCTCTAATGTCTAAATGGTGTTACATTGAGGGAGGGGGCTCTAATGTCTACATGGTGTTACATTGAGGGAGGGGGCTCTAATGTCTACCTGGTGTTACATTGAGGAAGGGGGCTCTAATGTCTAAATGGTGTTACATTGAGGGAGGGGGCTCTAATGTCTAAATGGTGTTACATAGGGGGAGGGGGCTCTAATGTCTACCTGGTGTTACATAGGGGGAGAGGGCTCTAATGTCTACCTGGTGTTACATTGAGGGAGAGGGCTCTAATGTCTACCTGGTGTTACATTGAGGGAGGGGGCTCTAATGTCTACTGGTGTTACATTGAGGAAGGGGGCTCTAATGTCTAAATGGTGTTACATTGAGGGAGGGGGCTCTAATGTCTACCTGGTGTTACATTGAGGAAGGGGCTCTAATGTCTAAATGGTGTTACATTGAGGGAGGGGGCTCTAATGTCTACCTGGTGTTACATTGAGGGAGGGGGCTCTAATGTCTACCTGGTGTTACATTGAGGAAGGGGCTCTAATGTCTAAATGGTGTTACATTGAGGGAGGGGGCTCTAATGTCTACATGGTGTTACATTGAGGGAGGGGGCTCTAATGTCTACCTGGTGTTACATTGAGGGAGAGGGCTCTAATGTCTACCTGGTGTTACATTGAGGAAGGGGGCTCTAATGTCTAAATGGTGTTACATTGAGGGAGGGGGCTCTAATGTCTAAATGGTGTTACATAGGGGGAGGGGGCTCTAATGTCTACCTGGTGTTACATTGAGGAGGGGGCTCTAATGTCTAAATGGTGTTACATAGGGGGAGGGGGCTCTAATGTCTACCTGGTGTTACATTGAGGGAGGGGGCTCTAATGTATACATGGTGTTACATAGGGGGAAAGGGCTCTAATGTCTAAATGGTGTTACATTGGTGTTACATAGTGGAAGGGGGGAACTCAATAGTGACACATGCAACACACGAATGACATAAAGATGCACCTGACGGCCTTGACGCGGTGCCACAGTCCGTCGCTGACTCCAGTACAGTTGTAAGGGATGTCCACCTCCCCACTGCCCAGGTTGAACCGAAAGTGAAGGACCCCCTGAGCGAGGCCCAGTGCCAGAAAGTCGCTGCTTGACGTCATGTTACGCCGACCGCTCCACAGCATCAACCCTGCCTGAGAGCTGGTGCGGAACCTCATGTTGATGTTGAGTCTGAAGCTGACGATCCTTAACAGGACATCAGTACATTATTTCAATGTGGCTGCACTACAATTGCTTTTGAAAATACATTAAAAACATTTTCCTGTTATTCATTCCTTTTACATGTTCCTATCTAAGGGACTAAGTGTCCTATCAATCTTTACCAATTTCAATTTTTTCCCTTTTGTTTTGGTTTTTTTTTTAGGAAGCAGCGTTGAATGTTTCTCGGTCCCTCCTGATGAATTCTGATATAATGAAACCTCGATCGGGGGATTGTGAAGTAACAATCCATTTTCTTTCAGAGGCAGCTATTACCTCTCTGTCCAGTGGCAGCAATGTAAAGTGTGAACTGTGTTCTTCTGTTCATTGTAAAAATAATTTTGTGTTTGTTCCCTTTTGTAAGTTTATATCCTACCTTGTTCAATATATAACTTAAATAACAAATCTGTTTTTATCCTTAAAATTATTTTCCTGTTAAACAACTATAGAATATTTATAGATTAAAATAAGCCTGAAACTATATAACAATAATAGTTACTAAATAAATTAATCAAAAGAGTTGTTTCATTACATATTCAGCCAGGAACTAATCCTACATAAACTACCTTACCTTGAAATATTAGTTAGATTAGGTGAGAATAACTCAGGGTTGTAAGGGATGCAACAAGAGATCAGTATTTTGCAGTTTTTGTATCAAAACTTTTTTTTGTAAAAATAAATCAAATATTACTTCAGTACAACCATATATATTAATTTCCTTCACATCGTGATATCAACAGTTCTTGAATATCTGTCAAAGGTGTCTTGGAATTTAATGACAACTTTTCTCCTCATCTAATGCAGCTATGCTCAGGACAGATATTCAACAATAACTGTTGATATCACACTGTGGAGAAAATTAATCTCTATGTTTCTACTGAAGAAATATTTTATTTATTTTGGCCAAAATATACTGGGCTATAAAAACTACAAAAACACTGGACATTTTCTCGTTCCTAAATCTTCACTTTAAGGTTTTGCTTAGGGTTCTACAAATAATCAAATTTTGAGCTCGACCCCAAACCTTTAATAAAAGTTTGATTTTGAATCAGCTTCATAGGCTTGCAAAATTTGAGCTTTTGGTTTAATACTATTTCTGTGTTGTATTGCATGTTAGGTGATGGATGACTTAGGTATTACTTTTATTTATATTTGTCTGGATGTTGTTTGTAAAGTGTACAGTTGGCTAATTTTTTTTCACTGCTATTGTAATCTTAAAGATAGGTTTCATTTTATTTTAAATATGTGTTTTATTTTAATTATACATTTTTTAGTAATAACTTTTATTAATTTTTTTTCATATCAGTCTCTCGACTGGATTAATGCCATCCTCCATTTCTTCATATTCTTTGTCGATCTCTTCACCTCTACATACTTGTTACAACCCACAATCTCAATTATCTGCTTCACATACTCTAATCTTTGCCTTTCTCTGCAATTTTTCCTTCCACTGCACACTTATTAACAAGTTAACCCACCCTGTATTCCTCAAAATATGCCCCACCATCCTATCTCTACTATTTATAAGAATTTTCCTTAGACTTGTTTCATCAGGTACCCGTCATTTGGCCTAAAGTGTAGGCCAAATGACTTGTGAAGTTAGTTTCTAGGCCAAATGACTTTAGGTCAAATGACATTTTGTAAAATTAATTTTAGGGCCATTTATTTAAAGTGTGTTTGTTGTCTTGGGAAACATTCGTTATGATTAGTAGTGATGCTACTAGATGGAGAGGTGTGTAATGTTTAGTTAAAAAGTATATACTACCGTTTCAAAATATATTTGTCTTCTCTCAATTTACTACTTCCCAAGGCACATCCATTAACCAGTAGTACCACTTTTGTATGTTGAACTTTTTTCAATGATAAAGTTTTGTACTAGTTTTTCTACCGTTTTGTACCACAAATAAAAAGTACCCGTACCATGTTTGAGTAATTAGCTTATAAATGTGGCCACTCCATTTTAATAATTTTGTTTTATTTTGAAATTTGAACTCTTTTTCAATGCCAAATTTTTGA
This sequence comes from Timema podura, assembly GCA_033556935.1. Classification (NCBI taxonomy): domain Eukaryota; kingdom Metazoa; phylum Arthropoda; class Insecta; order Phasmatodea; family Timematidae; genus Timema; species Timema podura. The sequence goes on along the minus strand of JAVRXN010000007.1, from coordinate 45,835,001 downwards.
ATTAGTTTTGTACCACAAATAAATGTGTTCTACCAGTACCCTTTTTGAGTAATTAGCATATAAATGTGGCCACTCATGTTGATCATTTTGTATTATTTTGAATTTTTTTATTTTACTTTCTGTGTATACCTGTTTATTAATTTTATTAAATGAATTAATCAACCATTTATGCTTTCTATAGTAATGATATTAACTTACTAGAGTTTGCCCATGGCTTTGCTCACATTTAAGTTGGGTGGATTCAATTTCTTATATCAAATCATCTAAACTAGGTTCGCTCAAACTTTATGCACTTGAGCCTTACATGAACATTAAAAGTAATTGTTAAGCCTCACTTTCTTAGAATAAAAATATCTGTTTTACATTAAAATAAAAAAATGAGGCACTTATTATTTCATTGAGTTCTATAATTTCTGATAAGAAAGTTGTAGAAGTTGTGAAATATTAAAAGAATAGTAAGGTTTTGGAAAATATCCATAAAATATCAAGTTTGTTTTAACATTTTATGACGTAAATACTATTGATAAAAATTATGTACTTGTCATTTGGAAGAATGAGTTTTTTTTCCGATCATAGAGATGGTTCATGTCAGCTTCTGTTTTTATAACCAAAAAGGAAGGCTTTTTCAACTTCTAGTCGATTTCTATATTTAAATTATCATACGTGTTGAGAAATTACTTTCATACAAATAGCATGTAGATGCAAACATCAAAATTAATTTTATTGTTCATAAGTCAAACAGAATATACATTTTATACAGTCAGTCAGATCTTTAGCAAGTCGGAGGAAGTGAATAATAATTGTTTTCACAGATAAAACGATGCTGCACCTCACCTGAAATCCCCTCGCGCCTCACAGTTTGAAAAACCCTGATCTAAATTACCAAAAACACAATTTCAGACAGGTGTAGGTGAGATTTTTTAATTATGTTGATGAAGCCACATATTAACTACTACCTATCAGAAGGTATCAAAAAATATTTTTTAAATGTTTGCAGTCTTTGAATAAAATAATATTTGCTCGCTTACCTGGAGACATTGTTGTAATGAACACCAAAATAAATAGTATAATTTTACTATTTAAAAAAAAAAATTAAATTGAAAGAATCACTTTAACAAGCGCCTTAGCATATCAAACAAATTGTTCTGTTAGTAATTGTTTCTATAAATTTTGGAAATTTTCCCCCTCCCCCACCATAATCATCATTTCTCTAACTCCCATTTAAACATCTATAGTTTTAAGACTTATTTCGTTATCTATTACTTCTACTGTCAACCAAATTTCAATTTTCTACTACACATAATTTTTTTTTTTATAATCTCTCTCCCCCTCCTTAATTTCCTGGAGTTCCATTTTAAATGTTCAGACTTAGCCTAATAGTTATTTGGAATTGTGCATTTAATGGCCTCCAAATTTCAACAATCTGATTTTTTTTTTTAATTTATGCCCATCTCAAAAGGTTTTTTCTATTACAGTCCATCACCACTATTTTTCAGAATGCCATTTTAAATTATATTATTATTAATATTATTTTATTATTATTATTAAATGTTTAATTGTATTGGTTTCCATACTTGCTAAACGAATTTAAGTTCTTACTACACAAAGAAGTAATTGAATGAATTAGTTTAGGAAATGTTGAGCTCCCCACTCCCTTCCCTCCCGCCATTTCTCAAACTCCACACCACACTATTAAACAATCTTTCACGCATTATATTTATCAGACTCGCTCTTAAACTCTCTTTAAACTCACTCGCTTTCTCTCAAACTCTCTCTCTTTCAAACTTTCTCTCACATGCTCTCACATTTTTCTTCTCTCTCAAACACCCTCTTTGTCTCTAAAATCTATTTGTCTCGAATTCTTTCTCTTTCTCAAAATCACTCTTTTCCTCAAACATTTTCTTTCCCAAATTCTCTCTCTCGAACTTTATCTCAATCAACTCTCTATTTCAAACTCTCTCTCAATCTCTCTTTCTATTAAACTCTCACTCTCAATCGTTCTCTCTAACTCTCTTTCACTCAAACTTTCTCTAACATTTTCTCTCTCTCTAAAATTTTTCTCTCTCTTACTTTCTCCCTCAAAGTTTCTTAAACACACTCTCTTATTTTCTTTCTCTTTCACACAATGCTCTCACAGTTTCTTTCCCAAAATTTCACTCACACTTTCACACACTCTTTCTTTCTTACAAAATTCCCTCACACACTTTATCAGGCACGCTCTCTCACTCTCTCTACACACACACACAGTTTCTCGCTCATTTTTATAATAATAATTAGTAATAAAAATAATAATAATAATAAAGGATCTAGGCAAACCCATAATTTCAGTTTATTATATATGGCCATTATGATACTGATGTCCACTGGCAAAATTTATTTCACACGTCGCTATTATATACATTTAATAATACAATGGCCTAGCTAAAAAAAATATGTTCATGTAGAGTTAACATTGCTTTAGTCCAGTAACTTTAAGGTGAAAATCGGGCATCACTTCAGAAAAATGCCAAGTGAGTGAGCTGAATATTGGTTTACACTTTCCCTTTGCCTTTCTAAATAAGTTGTCAAAAGTTCCCATCATTCGATTGTACGCATAAAATTTTACCGTGCGTAGAGTGTGCTGAAAGTGGTGTTCTTTATTGTTTTTCGCTAATATCTTCGTTCCTATTAATTTTATAACCATGAGATATACTAACAAAGAAATTAGATCGGAAATGTATCTACAAAAAATGTGGTTTTGTAAGCTACTGATCTATTGTTTTTGTTTATAGAACTAAGATGATAGGTTTGTTGGGGTGAAGCTGTATGTAGGACATATGTCAATGTTTTTAGAAATATTGTAAATATCTCGCATCAGTTGTGCCACTATATTCAGATGAAACCACTAACAGTACTTTTTATTTTCCAAAGATACCCGAAGGTTTCAATTTACATTTTAGGCCAAATGTCTATAGTCCAAATGACTTTAATCCAAATGACTTTATGCCAAATGACTATGCCAAATGACTTTAGGTCAATTGCTGTGTCCCCGTTTAATCCCCTAATATTCCTAAAATTTGAAAATTTTGCACTTTATCAGTCCACCCTATATTCAGCACCCTTTTATAGCACCAAGTTTCAAATACTTTTATTTTACTTATTTATGGTTTTCCCAGTGTCCAAGCTTCTTACATAAAGTACTGTAGCCTACTCCAAACATACATCCTAAAAAAAATAATTTCCCAGTTCAAGGTCAATCTTTGATACTAGTTGGCTTATTGATTTGAAGAAAGCTCTTTTCGCTGGTGCTTTTCTACTTTCGTTATAGGTACTCATTCCTTCACCCATCTGTTGCTAACTTACTTCCTAAATAACAAAATTGACTTACTGCCTTTAATGTATCTGCTCCAATCTTGATATTTAGTCACCTCTGTCTAAGTCACTGACATCTTGATAGTGTCTAGGTGACTGTGTCAGGATCACTGACCTCTCAATAGTGTACTGGTCACTGATATGATGCTGTATAAGCCACTGACCTCCTGATTATGTCCGGCCCACTGACCTGATGATATCTGGATCACTGACCTGATAATGTCCAGTTCATTGACCTCATGATGGTGTCTGGGTCACTGACTTCTTTATAATATCCTGGTCACTGACCTCCTGATAGTGTCCGGATCACTGTAGTGCAGGAAGCTGTCCCCTGTGAACCTCGGCACGGGGATATCGTCGAGAAGGACTGGAGCCGCATGTTGTTGGCACTGAGGGTCATCAAACCCTGGACCGCAACTGCAAGTAAAGTAGTCCAGCTGAGGGACGCAGTGTCCCGCTCACCGCAGGGCCGTGCCACGCAGGGGTGAGGGCAGTTATCCACATTTACGCCCCCCAGGGCCCCTGCCAGTATCTGCAGGGGCTGGTTGTTGATCACCACCTGGAAAGGTTACCGAGGAGTTAATCAAGGTGATCTTTTAACTGATACATACTTTCTGGATTCATCTGAGGAATCTAGTTCAGAGGTACCTTCTGAATACACCCGACGAATGATGTCCGGATGCGGACCTTAGGTGACACCATGTCGAAATTGGGTACTCCCCCGATGTAGAGGTTCTGCGGTAGAGAAAGTTGGGTGAACGCTCCGGGTGTCATAGTCTGGGTTGCAGGGAGATCATCCACCTCCAGGATGGCCAATCTTCCCGTACGAGACAACCTGAGCTCATGCCAGTCCCCGAGAGTCACACGTTCACTGCTCCTGTAATGTGACATCACACGTTCACTGCTCCTGCAATGTGACATCACACGTTCACTGCTCCTGTAATGTGACATCACACGTTCACTGCTCCTGTAATGTGACATCACACGTTCACTGCTCCTGTAATGTGACATCACACGTTCACTGCTCCTGTAATGTGACATCACACGTTCACTGCTCCTGTAATGTGACATCACACGTTCACTGCTCCTGTAATGTGACATCACACGTTCACTGCTCCTGTAATGTGACATCACACGTTCACTGCTCCTGTAATGTGACATCACACATTCACTGCTCCTACAATATGACATCACACGTTCACTGCTCCTACAATGTGACATCACACGTTCACTGCTCCTACAATGTGACATCACACGTTCACTGCTCCTGCAATGTGACATCACACATTCACTGCTCCTGCAATGTGACATCACACATTCACTGCTCCTGCAATGTGACATCACACATTCACTGCTCCTGTAATGTGACATCACACGTTCCCTGCTCCTGTAATGTGACATCACACGTTCCCTGCCCCCGCAATGTGACATCACAATCAACCTAACTCAAGGTTAGACATCCCACAGTTTCCCAGGTGACCACTATTCATCAACGTGGAGGGGTGAACCACAATATTATCAATGACATATTTTACCACTATGTATGGAATGGAATTCAGAAATTCATCTGACCTCAGCTACAAAGATAAGTATTTGTACCTTCAAATAAAGTAATGCTCAACTATTTATTCATCAAAAATAGAGAGCAAAGCTTGATTGAGTGGCCCGTTAATTCATACGCAGAAATGTATATTGAACCACAATGCTTTGAAAACAATCTACAAACAACTGGTAGTCAACCTTTTTTCCTTTGGGTGTAGAGACAATGGACCAAGTACAAATACAACTTGTCTGTGACCAAATATCATAAAGACCACGCATGACTATCCATCCCCTTTGCAACAGACATTACTTACTTACAGCTTATAGTTCACTACCTACAGCTGTCCAGTCGTTCGTGACTTACATCTTGTTGGTCATTAGTTACAGACCTACAGTTTGTTATTCAGTCGTTTGCGACTTACATCTTGTTGGTCATTAGTTACAGACCTACAGTTTGTTATTCAGTCGTTTGTGACCTACATCTTGTTGGTCATTAGTTACAGACCTATAGTTTGTTATTCAGTCGTTAGCAACCTACATCTTGTTGGTCATTAGTTACAGACCTACAGTTTGTTATTCAGTCGTTCGAGACCTACAGCTTGTTGGTCATTAGTTACAGACCTACAGTTTTTTATTTAGTCGTTAGTGACCTACAGCTTGTTGGTCAGTCGTTCCCGACCTACAGCTTACTGTTCAGTCGTTTGCAAGTTACAACTTGTAGCTCAGTAATCCGTGACCTACAGCTTGTAGCTTAGTAACTCGTGACCTACAGCTTGTAGCTTAGTAACTCGTGAACTACAGCTTGTAGCTCAATAGCTCACGAACTACTTGCACACTGAGTCTGGAACACGTCACTACTCTTAATACAATATGTAGTATTTACTGAACTTCTTTTCAGTCGTCATTCTGTGTGCCAACGTCCTTACTAATGATAATTAAAACTACTTTCCCGCCCACCTCTTCAAGATCATTTGACTGCCGTGGTCGTCTCTGGGACATGACTGATAAGACGCCCGTGGAGGGGGGGGGAATATATAATCAAATGCACAAAGAATGACTTTGTGAACGAAGAGGAGAAGAATTGGTGAGTTGACCGATGCATAGTTTATTAGTTGTTCTCAAGACACTTGAGGTTTCAAGAATGGTGGGGAGAGAAGAGGGGGATGACGTCACGGCTCTTGGACTAACCAAGACAGGAAGACACACAAATCTGACGTTCCTTGAACAAGCCAAACAACCAGGATCGGGATAGCTTTAGCAGGAATAGTGTTCTCAATGTCGACCAGGACTCTTAGTGACGTATTCTTATGTCTATTTTTACAAATATTTTATTATAATATATTATATTGAGCAGATCCAACGTTATAAACTTGACAACTTTAAAAAAAAAACCTTCTACTGTAATAAATGTAAGCGTAACCTACCCCTCTTCTAAGAAGTTGGCTGGCACAGAGATGTGAGAATGACAATTTTCCCTGCGTTATTTCCGGAAAATTTTCCAACCAGGAAATTTTCAATTATTATTTCTGGACCCACCTCGGTGGCATAGTTGGCTAACGCGCCAGTCGTGTTGAGCCAGACCACAGAGGATGGAGAGATTGAGGTTCGAATCTCGGTTGGGTGAACTGGGGGTGGTTTTTCCTAAATGGTTTTCCACTCTCCCTCCATGCAAATGCGGGTTCACTTCCTCTAAATTCAACCTTCCCAATTCCTAATCCATTTGTGTAATTAGTACTTAAGCGTATAACCCGGACGGGTAGTAAGAAGCGGTGCTAAATAATAATAATAATATTATTTCTGTAAAATACTTTCAACTAATTAAATGGAACTAATGTAATCAAGATATAGATATCCGAATGTCAACGTTTATACTTAAGATTAATTTCTCCGAGGGGCGTTAACACCAGAAACATCAAACAAGCTTCGGTGGCAGCACGGTCTAACGCGCTACTCTCGCAAAAGCTTAGACTGCCAATGACTGGGTGATCGATGTTCGATCCCGGTCGGGTACATTTGAGTTGAGGGAGGTTTTCCTAAATGGTTTTCTACTCTCACTCCACGCAAATGTGGTTATAATTCCTCTAAAGTAATCCTCATCCCTAACACAGTAGCATAATTAGTACATAGGTGTATAATCTGAACGGGTAGTAAGACGCGGTGCTAAAAAAAAGTAGTAAAGAAACAAATGAATGCGAGCCTTTGTAGACCCGTTATGTTCATAAATCATACTTTAATTTATTATCATCAATAAGTTAATTAAAATAATTTTAAGGCTGGCCTGACATTTGTCTCCCTCCCTATCCTCCGTACTTCCTAACTACCCTGGCTATCCCCTCTTCTTATAACCCACTCTTCTCTTAACACACTATATTTTTAAGTACAAGAGGTTCTAGTTGCCACCTCTACAATTTAACCCCTCCTCCACTGTAGAAAATGTTGGTCTCTGGGCACAGTGGATAGACAGAAATGCGCGACTACACTAGTCTGAAGAGCTACACTCACATAAACACACACAATTTGTAACAGCTTATTCTGTCTAGCTAGTGTAGCACGTACTTCCGGAGAGCCGATGTGAAGCATGCAAGCGCTGATCATAGACTGATTCTCATTTCTCATCCTGCGCAGTAAAAGCATGTGGGTTTGCGCAGGTTGTTTTCTATCTGGGGCCGCTATAGTGACACATTCAACCACCAAGCGCTGTAGTTGACCTATAAGTGAGTGTGAGAAAAGAACTGTTATCGCTGTTATTGTAACTAATTTGTTACAGTTTCTGGTGTTAACGTCCTCGGAGAAATAAACTGAAGTGGAAACTTACAACTTGTGATATCTCGAGTGCACTCGTTCCATTCAAATAGCTGGAACATTTCCCTGAATAAATGAAAGGGGAATGTTCCATCTTACACTTCTAACTAGCGACAGTCTGTGTGAAACACAAATAGACCAATCTGAGGGCGATATCCCAGTAAGATGTACCGGGAAGATTAGTGGCGCGAATACTGTCAGGATTACATTCTCACTCCGTTACTGATATCAGCTGCATCACTGAGCACGTGGTCTTAATGTCAGGCTCATCCAGTATGGTTAACCGAAAATATCGGGGTTCAAATCCTAACCAGGGTTAATGATTTTTTTTTCCTGAATGGTTTCCAACTCTCCCTCAGAAAAAATGTGGACACATTTCCTCTAAATTCTGTTAATCTCTATCCTCGTTAGTGTATAGAGATAGACTGGTCGGGCGGACTGAGAACCACACGCATGCGCACTCTAAATTATGTTCATCTCTAACCTCGTTAGTGTATAGAGATAGACTGGTCGGGCGGACTGAGAACCACACGCATGCGCACTCTAAATTATGTTCATCTCTAACCTCGTTAGTGTATAGAGATAGACTGGTTGGGTGGACTGAGAACCACACGCATGCGCCTTGCAAACGTCTCCTACTATTGTTATAACTTGATTCTCCAATGAGTGGACATTCGAAGATTCTTTTGAGAAAATACAAACATATTTTTTACGGTCAACATTGATAGCATTTTACAATATTATTATTGCTATTTATAATATCTATCAAAAATAGAGCTTGAGGTCATATGACTTGACGTATGAATACATGAAAGTAGCTCTAGTAACTTTTAAAATACACCATAATAAAATTGGGATACACACATATATGACGTCACTAATATAAAGTTTTTTTCCACCGCGTTCCTGTTCCGGTTATATGCGCAGGGATGAGAACGGTAGAAGTGAGAGGAAATGTACCTATATTTGCGTGGATGGAGGGTTGACGAACCATTTATGGAAGTAAAAAACAATGTGCACTCGGGATTGTATCCAAACCCCGACCTCCCATTTCCAGTAAATTTTTATTTAGCACCACGTCTTACTACCCATTCCGGATATATGCTTAGATACTAATTACGATAATAGGTTATGAATTGGGAAGGTCCAATTTAGAGTAAGTGAACCCCCATTTGCTTAGAGGGAGAGTGGAAAACCATTTAAGAAAAACCACCCCAGTTCACTCGACCGGGATTCGAAACTCGATCTCCCCATCCTCGGCAGTCTAGCTCAACACGAAACAGGCACGTTAGCTAACTACGCCACCACGGCGGATCATTTCCAGTAAAACAGACTAAATGAGTCCGACGCATAGACCGCGTGTCCACTGGACTAGAGTCCCAGGGTAAAACATAATATCGGAAACAAAATCGATAGAAACTCATCAAGAGAGAGAAACAAGGAAACTTCCTAGACTAGTTCCTCCCCGATCTGGTCTCTTCTGAGCCTCTTTGTTGTTCACGGGGGAAAGGGGAAGAAGATAGCCCTCGTCCTTGAGTCAGTCGCTCTATCCACTCCACCACCCCCGTCGTCTTATATTTACTTTAATCTTATTCCCTTTGAATGAGGGAAGTTTCCCGAGCTTTGAGCTTTTAGAAAGTGTCGCGAGAGATTAGAGAAAGGCGCGCTCTTATAATAGTTGAAGTCCTCCCTCCTCCTCCTGCCATCTTTCTTAATCTCCATCAGAGTTCACGCCTTACCTTCACTTCCCGCCAGTCAAGACACCTCCCCCCCGCAATCCTCCCTTTTCCGCTCTCTGACTAGTGCTGCGGGTTGCGGTCAGTACCCCTTGCTACCCACAGTGCAACATTACACATTCTAGGCATTGATACACGTCACACAATTATGTAAACCATACTTTATGATCTATACATAAATATTAATGACCAAAAAGTGCTTAGTTATTTTTTATTAACTATTGCCTCATAAATTCTGATAGCTGATATTTTTCTCATTTCTGAACTATGTCATCACTGGCGAGTAGTTGTAAATTTAAAATAATTTTGAGCAACTATGAAATAAAAACTATTCCTACCTGCACGATGAACTTGGCTCACAAAAAATTCATGACTTGAAAACTAATTTAATCAATATATTTCATTTAGTGACAATTTCATTTCATGACTGGTTAGAGATGTGAGACGGAAAATTTTCAATTATTATTTCTGTAAAATAATTTTAACTAATTAAATGGATAATAATAATAACAGTAATAATAATAAGTGATAGTAGTAGTATTATTAGTATTAGTAGTAAAAATACCCTTTTCAGTGGCCGCACGGTCCGACGTGCGACTCTCGCAATAGACTAGAGAGTGCCGATGACGGGGAGATCGGTGTTTGATCCCGGTCGTGTGCACTGAGGGTGGTGTCTCCAAGATGGTTTCCCCACTCTTTCCACACAAATGTGGGTACACTTCCTCTAAAGTAATCCCCATCCCTAACATATTAGCGTAATTAGTACATAGGCGTATAACTCGAATGGGTAGTAAAACAAGTGGCTGAAAAAAAGTAGTTAGGAAACAAATGCAATGTGTACCCGCATTTGTACGATAAGAGAGTAGGAAGGAAAACATTTAGAAATTAAAAAATACTTCAGTTCTCCGGCCTAAATTCGAACCTTCCCATCACCAGTAAATCAAAATTAGTTGGGACAGACACCTTCGTATGCGTATCCATCTGTACAGGATATCTAATTAATTCATGTTTCTGAATGCGGCTAGAGAATATTTTTATTTAATGGAGTAGCCATGACAGCAGATTGATCGTGAGGTGGTGGTTGGTAGGGAATGGGGGGGGGGGAGACAGTTATTATCGACTGAAGCAGACAGACAGACAGACAGACGATCACGAGTCTCATGACAAATGTTGGGGGAGGCGCCAGGAAAATCTGAACGCGCCCCCATGTCTACAGAGATGTTTGTACGAACAATAAACTACCATCAATATGATCAACTTGTGAATGTACTTCTTCCTTCCTTCCAGCATCACAAATAGTTTGAATCGTCCACAGAAATATCTATCGACCAAGTTTTCAAACCACAATACTTTTATTACTTTCTCAAGAGAAAATATTGTAATAGGAAACATTTTCAATTTCAAGAGTCGCTTTCTACTTAGAGTCTACGTCACATTTTGTCGTATAGTCACAGTCTAATCACAGTCTATGTCACATATTGTTGTAGAGTCGCAGTCTACTCACAGTCTATGTCACATATTGTTGTAGAGTCGCAGTCTACTCACAGTCTATGTCACATCTTGTTGTATAGTCGCAGTCTACTCACAGTCTATGTCACATATTGTTGTAGAGTCGCAGTCTACTCACAGTCTATGTCACATCTTGTTGTATAGTCGCAGTCTACTCACAGTCTATGTCACATATTGTTGTAGAGTCGCAGTCTACTCACAGTCTATGTCACATCTTGTTGTATAGTCGCAGTCTACTCACAGTCTATGTCACATATTGTTGTAGAGTCGCAGTCTACTCACAGTCTATGTCACATATTGTTGTAGAGTCGCAGTCTACTCACAGTCTATGTCACATCTTGTTGTATAGTCGCAGTCTACTCACAGTCTATGTCACATATTGTTGTAGAGTCGCAGTCTACTCACAGTCTATGTCACATCTTGTTGTATAGTCGCAGTCTACTCACAGTCTATGTCACATATTGTTGTAGAGTCGCAGTCTACTCACAGTCTATGTCACATCTTGTGGTAGAGTCACAGTCTACGTCATCGTCCAGAAGCTCCGCAACAAACTGCTCGCTGTGATGAAAGTTTATTGATTGAGTTGGTATTAATTAGCGAGTTGTTATGACAGACTTGTAGTCTAATGGTGCGGAAAGCGAGTCAACAAAGTGATGGCTGAGTAAGTGACTGTCGCTAACCCTCGTTTCTTGCTCGGAGACATCAAACAGGAGGTCTGATTGGGAAGTTTACTCTCCCATCACATAATTGGACAAGGAGCAAATAACTTAGTCCTCTTCTCTGCCTATCACTTTCCTCCGTGCTGTACTTTCACTGGGTACTTTCTCCACAGTGGTGTTTACCTATTCGTCACTCAAGTACTTTACCCCTTTTCAACCAAAGTAGGCACCTTTTACAGCGCTTCATAAGAAAAAAGAAATAAACATCTAATATTTTGTAAAATGGAGAGTCTTTACAGATTGTAATGGACCCTAAAGCTAAAAATCTGCTTCGTTGCTCAGGTAGACTCCAAACTTTATACCTGATGGTGGCTGCCCCAATGACCAGGTATACCCAGGGTGTATACCTGATGGTTGCACCCCTAGTGCTCAGGTAGACCCCGGACTGTATACATGATGGTGACAACTCCAGTGCCCAGATAGACCCTAGACTGTATATCTGACGGTTCCCGCTTCAGTGCCCAGGTAGATCGCAGAATGTATACCTGATGATTGCATCGCCAGTTACAAAATGGTTGGCTTGTCCCCCCAGTGCCCAGGTACCTGATGGTTGCCACCCCAGAGCCCAGGTAGACCCCAGGATATATACCTGATGTTTGCATCCTCAGTGTCCAGGTAAACCCCAAGCTGTATACCTGATGGTTGCATCCCCAGTGCCCAGGTAAACCCCAAGATGTATACCTGGTGGTGGCCACTCCAGTGCTCAGGTAAACCCCAAGCTGTATACCTGATGGTTGCATTCCCAGTGCCCAGGTAGACCCCAGGATATATACCTGATGTTTGCATCCACAGTGCCCAGGTAAACCCCAAGCTGTATACCTGATGGTTGCATCCCCAGTGCCCAGGTAGACCCCAGGATATATACCTGATGTTTTCATCCACAGTGCCCAGGTAAACCCCAAGCTGTATACCTGATGGTTGCATCCCCAGTGCCCAGGTAAACCCTAAGCTGTATACCTGATGGTTGCATACCAGTGTCCAGGTAGACCCCAAGCTGTATACCTGATGGTTGCATACCAGTGCTCAGGTAGACCCCAAGCTGTATACCTGATGGTTGCATACCAGTGCCCAGGTAGACCCCAAGCTGTATACCTGATGGTTGCATACCAGTGCCCAGGTAAACCCCAAGCTGTATACCTGATGGTTGCATACCAGTGTCCAGGTAGACCACAAGCTGTATACCTGATGGTTGCAATCCCAGTGCCCAGGTAGACCCCAAGCTGTATACCTGATGGTTGCATCCCAGTGCCCAGGTAGACCCCAAGCTGTATACCTGATGGTGGCCGCTCCAGTGCCCAGGTCGAAGGTGAACTCCAGGTGACCGTCATTCATGTACACGGCCATAAAGTCCCCAACTCCGTCTGAGCGGTGACCGTTGTACAGGATGACGCCATCCTCCGTGCCAGGTTTCAAGGTCATCTGTAGGTCAAGCCAGGAGAGGGCGGAGCCCCCAGACCAGGGTAGCGCAGATAGCTTGACCCGTTGAACGCTGGTACCTGTGACAAAAACAAGTCGTACAGCTAGAGAATACCTGTGATAGCTCTAAGGCGTCAGTCTGGTCTGGTTTGTCAGATATAGAGTTCTGTTCTATTCTCCATTGAAGGAACTCATTCAGGATTCATTAATGACCTGAGGATGGTGCCTATGTAGCGCCGAAACTTGTCGGACTTGTGATAATTTCACTTCCAGAAATACAAGGAACAAGGGAACTCAAAAACTTCTAGATAAGAATAGATATCAACTCTCAACTCTCAACTAACCTCTTTCAACTTTTATTATTTCACTTTTAACTATTTTACCTAATTATCAATTTTTACCTAAATTGTCTTATTATCACTGTTTCATGTGCTTCAACTCTGATTTGAACTCATGTCCTTTATTACAAATATTCTTATATACTATTGACTATGGAATTATTAATAATCCAACTTCCAGAAATATAAAGAACAAGGAAACGTAAAAACTTTTAAATGAAAAAGATTTCAATTCTCAATTAACTTCATTCAACTTTGATTACTCCACCTTTGTCAATTCTCAGTTTTTTATTATATTGTTATCATTAGATTATATGCTCCAATTTTAATCTTAATTTATGTCTTTAATGCATGCATTTTAATATGTTCTGCATTTGTCTGTTTATATATGTACTGTTTTTGACTCACATTTTTTAATGTGTTTATATCTTTTTGATAATGTCAAGTATAATATTTTAACTTTTATTAAATTGTTTCTCTGATATCAATTGCAACAACTCTTCACATAACCTCTAATTTCTTATAACACAATTATTAATGTGACGTTGTCACAGACATAAAGCAAATAAGGACGATCTGGCTCACCTAATCTTGGTCCCCTTTGACTGGGCTGGATCTCGACTTCACGAAACACGCGCACTCAACTCCACTCAACATCACGCGGCTTACTGACCGCCCGTGTCTCGAGGCCCGATTAGAGCAAGACTCGGACATTTGAACATCAAGATGCGCTAACCCGTATGCGCCGACGGTTGTGTTCGAGTGAAACAAGACTCATCCACCGGCGCGTGATTTGAAATTATTACGAGAATAATCGAGACTTTTGTCGAAGCAGTGTACACCCCTCTCCCTTCGCCCCCAGTGTGATTCCCGCCGTATGTGAACACGTGATTGACTTTGTACAGTATATAACGGCTGGACTGTGTAGTGATGTCACTCATTTCTCCGCACTCAATTAGGTGAGACACTTGTCTTAGATTTTGACGTAGGTTGTTGTTCGACGTTTTCTAAATTATGTTTGGGTTAATTTGTTCAAAATTTGAGTTTCGACTTTAAATATAAATTATGGTTACTAATAACTATATTTCTCTGAGACTGCAGGATTTGCCTGTCAGCCATTATGGTTTACGCGCTAACTTTGTTTCTTTGTACTTAACGTTGTGTCCGCCTCACGGACGGGTTGGAACTTTAGTATGTCGCCATCTTGGGGCGCTAGTGAAACTTTTGTATGTCGCCATCTTGGGGCGCTAATTAATTCTGATTAATGTGTAACTTATTTAAAATAGTTGTCTTGCTTGCTAAAATTTAAAGATTTGTTATGATTGTAATAATTCAAGTTGTTACTCAACTCGGGGGGCGCATGCCCGTGCACCCAGCACGTTGGTCATAATAGTAATAATAATTAGATTGAACTAATTTGATTGGAACCTATTGTAACAGGTTAGGTTTAGGTAAATCATGCATAGCTTTTCTCTGTTGCGCCTTGCAATGGCAGTTTATTATATAACTACATACTTATGTCAATGTAGTGTCAACATCGACGGGTCGTGTAGACCTATACATTTTGCTTGTATTTAACTTTCTTGCTAGGTTAGTCGCCTTCTGCGTGGGTCAATTTAATTATGTTTTGTTTGGTATTAATCATTCTGTTGTCTCTTAAAGACTTGAGGTCTTCTCCCATTATTTATTGTTTATTTCGGCCCGTATC
Source organism: Timema podura (assembly GCA_033556935.1). Classification (NCBI taxonomy): domain Eukaryota; kingdom Metazoa; phylum Arthropoda; class Insecta; order Phasmatodea; family Timematidae; genus Timema; species Timema podura. Next base: position 45,819,880 of record JAVRXN010000007.1, on the reverse strand, counting down.
GGCCAGTCACTCGACTTTCCTAGAGTGCCTCACTCTCGTATGTCTAGAAGTTGTTTGTAAAATAAAATAAACTCTCTTGTAACTAACCTACCTTTTATTTATAGCAATAAGAACCTATCAAATCAAAGGGGGGGGGTTACATTAAGTTTTACTTTAATTCTTATACTATAATAGGTTATAAAGTTCGTATCCTTTTTTGGGACTAATTATTTTATGTATATTATTCCCTATAATTTAAACCATTCTCTGCACTTTTTCTGTCTCATATTTTACAACTTTCCTTCCCTTGATCTCTATTATTATCAATTTGATATATATTGTTCCTTTTTACAACTCATTATGTTTTTTATGAAATATATAGAGATGTTGTATTATACAGGGGTGGTTTTTTTAATAGTCTCAAACTCTGCATTTATGAAAATGATGGTGCATTTCCTCTAAATTCTACCTACCTTATCAATGTAAATATGCAGATAGACCTGACGGGTGGTACGACCAGGGTCACCGGGAACATTTCACAGTCAGGATCCCATCTTATATAAAACCATGTCAATGTGCAGCCCCTGACCACTTGTTTTATGTTAACCGCGTCTCACAGTTACCCAGCCGGACTATACGCATATGTATTAATTACGATACTGTATTATGAATAAGGATTCGAACCCAATCTTCCCGTCATCGACAGTCCAATCTATTGTGAGAGTGACGTCCTAGACCATTCGACCATCGAAGGGGGTTTAGTATTTAGTTTTGTATACACACATTTTACCCGTAGATTTTTCCATTTGTTGCACTTTATCACTTAAATAAGAATTGACTCGCTACAATTTTTTTTAAACCAAAAAGAACCAACATTTTATACCGAAATACAACATTTTATCCAAAGAAATATATTTATTTTATCTAACACAAATCAGGGTAGTTACACGAACTAAACAGAAGTTATAGACATTGGATTAAAAACATAGTAAATAAAATGTAGTTAAATCATATTTCCCGCCGTATCTACCCCGGATGACCTTGGTTCGGATCCTGACCAATTTGGGATATGACGTGATCGTCCTTGATTCTCGTACGTTAGTTACAAATCGGCGGTAAAAGATAAACGCAACCCTGGAGGTCATTATCAACTAATTTATAACCTATGCAAGGGTTGGGAAGAATTTTATGGAAGGCCGAAAACAACCTTTTCTGTTTTAAATAAAGGGCCCTCAGCTCGGAAATCATATTGCTAAAAAAGGAATGTAAAGTGATCGTCTGAAATACTATCTTAATATTGCTGCTGGCATATTATACCTTCCTATCTGTCTACCAATGCGTCTTGAAATTGAAATGATCTCTCCAACTATGAGCTGAAGCATTGTATCAATATCATCAAATAGGGAATCAAATTCCCTTTCAGCATTCTCGTGTAGTGTTTATAACTGAGCCAGTAAGTTTCCAATATGTTAGGAACATTCCCTTAGATCAATATTGACCCTTTGGAGGGTCTTACAAAAATAAAAAGGGCTTTACTAACGTGTTCAAAGCCATAACAAATAATCCTCTGGTGCTACAACTCGGATATTGATGAGTTTTTTGAGCACATTCTGGGTTAAATGATGTCTCAATGCTTTCAAGGGCATGAGCAACTGGGTTGTATAGATCTTGGAAGTTGTGACTCGTAAATTTGCAAGTATGCTGAAAATGTGCCAAATATATTTATGTTGATAAATAAATTGTAAAGAAAAAGTGTACAGTCTTGTCACAGAGGGGAAGCAGCACACTGGGGCGTGTTGATATAATATCTTGTGTCACTATTCTTTTAATCACTTCAGTCTTTTATGGCAAGGAGTTGAAACACATTGAGGTGGCTATATCATATCCCTAGACAGTTAGTTTCTTGAAATCTAGGCCCAACGTATTAATAATATTTAGGATTGTGTCTGTCAAACTGCGGCTTGTAATATCAAAAACTGGTTCAAATCCTATAAAGTCTTCCCGGACTACACCTTTCACGTCATCCACATAACACACACAAAGTGATAGTTGTTAGTTTTAGACATGTCTGTTGTTTCATCTGCCAAAATTGAAAATAATCTGGCAGCGTTAATGTTCTTTACTAATATGCTCTTGAATAACTTCTCCAAATATTTTGATCAAATCATTCTGAGTAATTGGACTTTTATAGATAATCTTTTCCTGAATTCTGCAAATATTTTTTTAACATCATGTCCCCACCATTTTCACAATCAAAACCAGCTCAGCGAGCTTCTATTCAGCCTGAAGTTTTTTTTCAATGTCAATATGATCAAAATTTTTGAAGTGTTTTCTATTCGCAACCAGCAGAAAGTGTTCCATTTTTTCTGATGCTGCATTTTAGTGATATCTGAAAACTTCCAATGCCTCTTTCCACTTATTAAAAGATTTTGCTATGAGAACATGCAACTTCTGGTTGATTCCTTTTCCAGCAAATTTTGAGGCAAAATTAATGCATCTTTGTCAAAATGCACCCTTCGCCTTCGCAGAGAAGGAGAGCCAAGAAAATGTTTAATAGCCAATCCATTACAAATTTTAAACGTCTCTTTGGTTCAATTAAAACATTCTAGCTATGGGGAACTTTAGAAATTTTTCTTTAATCTATTTCAGCACTTACAAAATTCCTAATATCTAATAACTTATTATCAGAGTTTGTTTTCACTTCACTCTCTTCATAGCAATCCATAGAGCAAATTGTCCCTCGTGAGCTGATAGTGCTATCGGCTATTTTTAATAATAGGTTCTCTTTGCCTCAGCAGAAGCATTTTCAATGTCTTCTTTCTGATGAGTTGTGGTCAATGAATGGATTATATCATATCTGAGCTTTCTTCTTCCCTATGGGTCTTAATTTTCTTTGTGAAATCTAAAACTGTTGTTAGCTTCATCTGTTTAGCCACGTTTAGTGCTGTTTTATGAAAAGAGAAACTTAGTTTTTATAATCTAAAATTAAAATAAAATTGTTATTTGGCGTTTTCTCCATAACTGTCTGATCAAAGGCTACCACTCAGAGGAGTAGTTATTTCTATTAGTTTTGAAAATGTTGACTCCACCTTCCCCACTATTTCACAAACTTCCTCTTAGAAATATCCCATTTTGAGACTTATTTAATTATCTGGAGTGGTTCTTTTACCTGCCATGCAAATTTCATTTTCCTATCACACCTAAAAGATATATTTTCTGTTTATAGCCCCTATCTTTTTTAAAAAACTGGTGTTAGATTGTATGGTTAATAGGAGTATTCCTTTTAAATTTCTGGTAAATTAAACTTTTATACATTACTTAAGAGTTTTTTTGCTTCTTCTTATACATCCCCTCTCTCCCTCCTTCCTATTTATAGGAGTCCCAATTTAAAATTTAAGAGTTTTATTGTTATTTTGAGTGGTCCTTACAAAATTTAGTTTACTACCACACAAATAAGTGTTTTTTTCTATTATCTTCCCTTCCCATAATTTTTCCAACCCCCACTTAAAAATGTCAAATTTTAAGATTTATTTGATTATCTGGTTTGGTCCTTCTACCTGGCTAGTATACTTATATGATTGGTGCTAAATCCAACTAGGAGTGATTATATCACCTTCGTACTGTTTAACTATCACACGTCCATTCTGGGTTGATGGCTTGTCACGAGTGTTCCTTCGATAGAAGTCGTGAGGTCTCCTCTCTACCAATGTGGCCCCAAAGGAGGGTCCACCCCAAATGTTCGATTTACCTTGCTAAAAGGAACTACACCTCGGGGTTGGGGAAATCTTGTTAGAATGTCCTGTTCTCAACTGGTGGTTTATATGTCAGTATCGTACATTCTAAAAAGGACAATAGGTTCCCTGGTTTTAGAACGTGAGAAAAAGTTAAGCTCAATACGTCTTTGAGTCTTTCGAAACTATGAACCATAAAAAAGTTAACATAAAATGTATGTTATGTTTGCTTCACGTGGATTATTACTCAACACCTTTAATTATCCTCCATATCCAAAGTTTGGCCAGAAACGAAGTAGTTTGTTTCTTCCTACCTGGAATGTAATATATTTTCCTCAGGCAACGAACGAAATACGCCTAGACATCCGTCCGTCACTCCGGAATGCCCTTTGACCCTGTGACCCCTGTGAAACATTGACTCTGAGAACATAGAGCTTTTATCCCCCTCCACCAGGCGCGCTGTTTGTAAAACAGTGATGGATTGTGCAAAGAGGCATGCACTGATCCAATTAACACAACAGGCAAGGCCTCTTAATTACATCGTCTAATCAGGGACTCGAGTCTGGGCAATGCACAAAGGAGGCCTTGTTGCCAAACCTAGCAGGCAGGCAGTGTTGTCAAACGTAGAATACTAAGTTATTACTGGGTTAAAAACAAAGTATCTTAATTGATGTCTTTTAAATGTAAATCAAAGATGAGCTATGAATACTTATCAATTTAATCCTTTATAATTATTTTGTGCAGCGTGTCTTACTACCCATTCGAGCTCTAAACATTTAATTAACCTAATTAATTAGAGATGAGAGGGTATAATTAAGGGTAAATAAACCCACATTTATGTGAGTGGGTATTAGGAAACTACTTAATTTTTTTTTAATCACACCTGAATGGGATTTGAGCCAAAACCTTTCCCACTACCCGTAAACCAAACTGGATGGGCTTGGCGTCTAGCCCACATGCCCATTGATATGGGTGACCTATAAATAAATTGGTACTCATAGGTATTGCGAACAGAGGGTTAATTTTAGGGTTCTTTGAGAATATATTTGTAAGGACGGTACAATCCTGGATTTATCAAATATTAAGGCAAGGATATAAAACTGGCAGCCCACAGACCTTGTGATAAACCATCATACAATGCGACCCTAGTTTTTATAAACGTAGAAGAAACAACCCATTTGGGAACTGGTATAATTTGCAGTAATGTGGCATGTGAGGCTGTTGGACCAAATCTACTCGTATTTCTACAGAGGTCTGTTCCAAAAAAAAAAAAAAAAATTGTTGAACTTGCGCATCCAGTATGTGCAATATTTGGCATCACACGCGTGTGTTAAAAGTTGTATTCTCACATGAAAGTGAACCAAACACCCGAGAGATCTCAGCTTACAGACACAAGTTTGTCATTTCGCCATAGTATTTACATCCAGAATGTCAGTGTATCAACATCAACACCGTCGTTGCAAATTAAGGGTCTCATAGTTTTGCTGAAAAAAATAGTTTTTCTTGTAGTTTTATATACACCTAATTTCATTGCTGAGGGAACTGCATGCTTACTATTGAGCAACAGCGTTGTCATTCTTTTGTTTTCCGTGATCAGTTTTCCTTCGAATGTATATCAAATTTGGCAATGCTGGGCTGTCGTTGTTGCCACTAATTGGTGCTTCTTCCTCCAGCACAGTCGTAAAGTTACAGTAGTCTGAGTCTCATGTTCCTAATAGCTAGCTCAAAAACATTGACTAAATAAACACTCATATTTTATAAGTACTCTGTGTATAATAATATGTGTTATTGATCACGTTAAGATTTGGTGTGTATCTGTATGTGTTGGTTGCGTGTTTTGTATTTTTACAGTAAGGTTGTGGAACTATAGTTTATATAATGTTTATAAAATGCATGTTGTAATATATTTGTTTGTATATTAATTATGAGGAAAAAAAGCTTTGTACATAAAATATTTTAAGCATAATTACGGAGGGAATAGAGAAACGTTAATAAACTTCAATCTTGAAAAAATTACGATTGTGGAAATAGTTAATGTTTCTAAAAAAGGCTGTACACCGATAGGAAATGCTTTTACCTGTCAATTGAACCCCCCAACCACCCCATGCCGCATTGTTTACAATGAGGGATTTCCAAGTAAACCCTCCCCCCTCATATTCCAACAACCGAAAGCTAGAAAGTTTGGCAACTTGTACCAGAAAGAGAGCGAAGATAAATTTTTTCTCCATAAGACCTGCAGTTCCCTCAGCTATGAAATTTGGTGTAGAGAGCCTTCTCTTTTTGTAATAATAAAATACTAATTTGAATTATTTTTGAATAAAATAAGTTAATAGCAATGCAGAGTTTTTCGTTAGATGTGAACTCTTAAGCATTTCTGATGTCCAATGTGGCCCTAATCAATTGGTGGCGATCCCGGGGGGCCTGCGAACCCTCACCATAGTATTCGCCACCTCCTCCAACAGCCTCCACCAGTTGTTGTGGAACTTCTCTGGGCCCAAGGGGTTACCACACAACCTGTCAGAAATTAACTCTACATGATCACGTGGTTTTTAAAGTTTAGTTTTTTATTCATTCCAAAGTGCGGTGAGGTTTGTTTTTTGGGAAATCCTTCCACGCATTTTCAGTTTTTTTTTCTCAATGTTATCACTCATAAACTTACATTTTAAAACTTTATTGTTAGTATTTGTGTTATTCTTTGTTTTTGAAAATGTGTGTATATTTTTTTGGTCTTTAACAACCAATGTGGCCCTAATTATGAAACTAGTTTGACACGAATATATTAAGACATTAAAAATGATACATTTTCTTAAATTTAATGTTTATAAAATAGTTAATATTGGAGTTTATAGCCCTTATAGCCTGCATATATAAATGAATAAACATTAAATTAAATAAATATCCAGCACATTTTCTTGCAGGGGAGTTAACCGAATACATATTTAACATTGAGCTCAAAATTAATTACAACTTCGCCCGCGGCCAACGAGTCTCGCTGATAATAAACACACACTACACACAACACGATTTTTTTTATGTTTGACGCATTATACCCGTACTGGTGGACAAACAGTATAAGCCCCAATTTACATCATCTGTATCCATAAGGTCCTTGGTTCATAGCCTGTGGTCAGTAAAAGATCGATTCCACAGTAACAGATTGATACGTAATTACTTAATATAAATTAAGATAATTTGATTGGAAGTTAAATATATTACTATATGTTAAATAGCTTAAATTGCTATCTAGCTCATCAATAAATAGAAACCAGATTCAGTGGCCGAATGGTCTTAGGCTTCACTCTCGTGTTGATCTGCTGAAGACAGGGAACTCGGGGCTAGAATACAGGTCAGGTGTATTGATGGTTGTGTTTTCTAAGTGCTTTTCACTCTTTCTCCAAGAAAATGAGGGTACAACTTATATAAATTCAAACTTACTCATCCCTATTAATATTAACGTGGGATCAAAATGAAAGCATCAATGGCAGTAAAGGAAACAATAAGTCTTTTCAAATAGTATCGTATCATTCATCTACCTTTTCAATTCTTAGAAAACTTAGGCAATCGTAATTTTGACTAAAAAAACCATAAAATAAAATAAATTATGGAAATGCTCATTATTTTTAAAATAACTTTCTGAGTTGTTTTATCTTGACGCGTTTGTTTGCACAAAGTATTACACTTTACTACCCACCTCGGTAGCGTAGTTGCTAACGCGCTAGTCGTGTTGAGCTCGACCGCCGAGGAAGGGGAGATCGAGGTTCGAATCTCGGTCGGGTGAACTGGGGTGGTTTTTCCTAAATGGTTTTCACTCCCTCCACGCAAATGTGGGTTCACTTCCTCTAAAATTCAATCCTCCCAATGCCTAATCCTTTAGCGTAATTAGTACTTAAGCGTATAACCCGAATGGGTAGTAAGACGCGGTGCTAAGTTTTATTATTATTATTTTTATTACACTTTACTATTACTATTTCGTTGACACATCATCACGTGTTCAAGAACAAACAGAGAGTGCGCACGAAATTAAAAACCATAAGTACAATGGGTTCATGAGGACTTGAAAGAATACGGAGTTTACGAAATATTTATGAAATTAAAATGGGACGCGAGTTTAAGTCAGTACTTGTGCAGTTTTTATGGAAAAAAATTATTTTTTGGCTTTGATTTATAAAATATGCACCAGTATTTTCTTTTTCTCCATGTCTTGATCCCGTTCAGGTTGTATTGCTTCAGTAGATACTTTATGTTTAGTAATTGTATACAAATAATAATTTCAACAGTTTCTTGAATATTTGTCCGAGTATAGTGGACTTTGATGATACACTTTTTAAATAAAGAGAAAAAGTCTTTGTCAAACTCTGCGACGCACCTGACAAATATTCAAGCTCTGTTGAGATTACCATGTGTAGATTAAATTGTATTATATATATAGTGCTGGAGCAATATTTATTTATTTTGGCCAAATATGTTTTATTATCAGAAAATTGCTAAAGTACTGTTCCAAAGAAGAAGACAAAACCAGGTGTAACATGTGTTGGCTCATTTAAGTTCGTTTGAAGAACCGCATCTAGTGTTGCAATGTTTATTGCACGGTACTGTCATGCTATAAATAAGGAAACATGAAAAGGTAAGTGAAGAAAGCCCACCTGTAGGTCCACCTTAGTCTCGCATAGGTCCCCGGTGTACCCCAAGAGACACAGACAGACGGCTGACGAGTCTCCCGAGGTGAGACATTTGCCGCCATGTTGGCACGGAACCTTACTGCATCTGTCTGCGCTGCACTCCTCTGCAATCACATCAATATTTTGTTTACACTCCTCTCGATCCATCAACATTTGTTTACACTCTTCTGCGATCACATCACCATTTCGTTTAATTCCTCTGGAATCACATTCCAACATTCGTTTACATTCCTTGCAATCACATCCCCACCTAATTTGCATTCGCACTCCAAGAGTAGTTTATCACATATCCGCTTCAGTGGCTGAACAGTCTAAGGCGTCACTATCGTGTTAGACTGGCCTGCTTATCACAAGGAGGTCGAAGTTAGAATCCCAGTCAGGTCTATGTCTTCCCCCCCCCCCTCCCTTAATGGTTTCCCATAGAAATGTGGTATATTACCTCTAAGACGCTTCCTCCCTCATCCCTACCCCATTAGAGTAGGCCTATAACCTGAACAGATAATAAGAAGAGGTGATTAAAAAACTTAGCACATTCAGACTCCACATGTGCAGTAAATCTATGCAGTGACCTTGAATTGGTTCTTACGAGTCAAGGGTTTGTTTGGTGGTAGGTAGGTCCAAATGGCCTATATTCCACCGCTTTAAACGGCAAAAAACCCTGCTCAATGCCAACACCGGTGGTAAATATTTCTCCGACCCGTGTAAAGGTTTTTGTCAGTGCACAAAGCGTGATAAAGATTTCATGTGCTTGTTCTGGTTCGCGACAAAACTAATGAGCCCAAAGGAAACCGCTTTTTGCATTTCCTAAATGACCTTCTGAAACTATCGAACCAGGGTAAGGTCATTAGATAGAGTTTTGACAAAGAAGCGGGAAATTATTTTTCAAGGGAATTCTTTTGCTACGATGAAAAAAGATTTTACTTAATATTTTGAGAAAACAAACAAATATCTATTGAATTAGAAATTACGACATTTTAACTGATGTATTAAACCTTTTCAGTCAACTTGTCCATTAGCATTGACAGGCAGGCCCATATCATCTAGCCAGGGGTGTACAAACAAGCCATAAATCATCTATCCAGGGTGTACTAGACAGGACCATAACCTCTAGCCAGGGGTGTACTAGACAGAATCATATTATTTAGCCAGGGGTGTACATACAGGGACATATTATACAGTCAGGGGTGTACTAGACAGGACCATATTCTTTAGCCTGGGGTGTACATACAGGGACATATATACAGGCAGGGTGTACTAGACAGGACTATATCCTCTAGCCAGGGTGTACTAGACAGGATCATATTCTCTAGCCAGGGTGTACTAGACAGGATCATATTCTTGGATGCCAGGGCTTTCTACTAGCCAGGGACTATAGACCTTTCTAGCCAGGGGTGTACTAGACAGACCATATCTTTAGCCAGGGGTGTACTAGTACAGGACCATATTCTCTAGCCAGGGTGTATAGACATGGACTATATCTCTAGCCAAGGTGTACTAGACAGGACCATATTCTCTAGCCAGGGTGTACTAGATAGGACCATATTCTTAGCCATGGGTGTATTAGACAGGACCATATTCTCTAGCCATGGGTGTACTAGACAGGATCATATTTTATAGCCTGGGGTGTACAACAGGAACCATATTATAGCCAGAGGTGTACTAGACAGGATCATATTCTTAGGCCAGGGGTGTACTAGACAGGACCATATTCCTTAGCCAGGGGTGTACTAGACAGGACCAGTACTTATACAGCCAGGGGTGTACTAGACAGGACCATATTATGTAGGCAGGGGTGTACATACAGGCCACCTCTAGCCAAGGGTGTACAGACACCTGGCAGTTACGTCATAGAGGAACCGAAAGCTGACACTGAATTATTGAATTGTGCCGCGGGTTGCAGCCCTGACGCCGTAGTAAAGGTAGAAGAGGAGAAAGGGGGGTAGTAGTAGAGGGCCTGCCACCTGGCTGGCTGTGGATCAATAAGAGGTTTCAGGTGCGCGCGGCCTCGCCACGTGCTAGCTACACTCACAACTAGGAAACGTCATCTCACCCGTCTCCCCTCAGTCTCTGTCTAGTGACATCACGTGTCTCTTGGATTGTTACCAGAGCTAGAGAGGCTTCACTGGACTGTACTAGCAAACTATTCTCGTATTTCGTGTCCAAACTTAACCTTTAAAGACAATATAACACATACTCGTTCGTTGCATTATTATGTGTGTGGTTGGTCAATATATAGCAAAGAGGAGGGAAAAGTTTACTAGTACAGTCACTTCAAGACTTGCTTGCCCTGGTAACAACCCACGAGCTGTAGTGCGGAGGGAACAGTTTACTAGTACAGTCACATCAAGCCTTGTTTGCCCTGGTAACAACCTCAGAACCAAGCTGAAATAATATCAGCCGTTATAGATAGGAAGTAAAGGTTCAGTCTCGTCTAGGTTTGTCGGTAACGAAAGGTCAAGACTGAAAAATCACTACCAAGTGTAATTAAGAGTTTTGGAAATATGATGTCTCCCATTATTCCTTCCCGCAAATACCTATACATTTCCTCCAAATTATAACCTTTTAATCCATATCTCCTAAGATTAGATAAGCAGCTATCCCGGACGGGCAGTAAGACACGACTAGTAACAATTATATATAACTGGTAGGAGATGAGAGGAAATATACCCACATCAGCGGAATAGTATATTAAAATACCATGGGGATTAACTCTTCTCACAAGATTTGTTCCAAGCCATTAATAACTTAAATTATTCTCTGAGCGGGGGAAAAAGACAACAACAAAAGTTTAAAAACTTTGTAAACAATAACAGGTGTTAAATATGGATGAGAGCTCACGTCAAGCGGTATCTGGACTCTGGAGTTGTGCCAACTCCCCCTTTCCTACGCTCTTCTCATCCCGACTCCCTTTTCCCTTCCCCCTCCACACTCTCTTCCCCTCCACGCTCCCTTCATTCTCATGTGTAACTTTCGAGGCAAAAAAAGTCCAAGAGGGAAATAGATGCGATTGCGAGGTCACGACCCCCTTCCATACTCCCCCCCAACTAGCAGGTAGTCTACCTGGCGCGGGAATACTCTGGTGACACGCCAGGTCTACCAACCCCTCGGGTCATATATATCTGTCTCCAGTCGGAAAGAGCAACTTGCCAAGGAGATTTATGGAGAGGAGGGGGAGAGGGTATAGTGACCCACTACAAGGAACCGAGGAGTCGGGGGCTAAACAGTAGAAAATATGAAGTGGCTCTGAATGAAACATAGGTCGGAGAAAAAAATTGGACTAACGCAAGAAGAGATGAGATAGAATATCCCTTTAGAATGCAATCATAGTAAGCTCCAGACCATTAATCAGCTGCCATTTTGGCCATCAGAATGTTCCAACAGTTTAAAAAAAACTCTGCTCACCCTGGAACCACTCCTCCTCACGCCACTGCCTACAGTTTCAACAAGCTTTGCTCACCCTGGAACTACTCCACGTCACGCCACTGCCTACAGTTTCAACAAGCTTTGCTCACCCTGGAACTACTCCACGTCACGCCACTGCCTACAGTTTCAACAAGCTTTGCTTATCTGGAACCATTCATTCCACGCCACGCTACTGCCCACAGTTTCAAGTTCTGCTCACCCTGGAACCATTCCATGTCACGCCATTGCCTAATCTCAAAACGCTTTGCTCAACGCTTTGCCTACAGTTACCACAAGCTTTGCTGACCCTAGCAACCCTTCATATCACGCCACTGCATACAGTTTCAACAAGTTCTGCTCACCCTGGAACCACTCCACGTCACGCCACTGCCCACAGTTTCAACCAGCTCCGCCTACACTGGCAACACTCCAAGTCACGCTATTGCATTCAGTTTCAACTATCTTTGCCCATCCTGGCAGCACTCCACTTCACGCCACTTCTTAACAGTGGAATCTTTTCTGGGTTGTAACAATATTTTATGAACCCACTTAATTTTATAAAAGTAACTATCTTAAAACTTTAGAGGTCATATGCGATGAATTTCACAATGGTAGACGTATTCAATTCCAAGCTGCCACTTGCAATTTTAACATTTTTTTTGTCTTGGTGTTTTGCTATATACCATAGAATAATAACAATATGAAATTTATGTTAGGATAACTGAAGTTTTTAACTTTTTGAAATTGAACTTGGACTTTTGTCTTGTTGACTAAGAATGCTAAAATACCAAGCTACAACTTCAACAAGAAACCCGGAATTAAAATAATAAAATTGTGTGGAAGTGGATTTAGTGAAGGTATAAAATAAGGCCAGAGTTTAGTATTGAACCAGAGATCAGTAACATGAAGAATACCTAAAAGTTATAAAGTTTAAGTTGAATTACAAATTGACTATGGTTTACCAAGTTTATATGATGATATTTCAGCATTGGTGAGACCAAACCAAAAACAATTCTATATTTTATCTAAGTGTATCGTAGTTAGCCTCATTATGAGAATACTATAGCTTGTTCTACATTATTAATATATTTCTGCAGAACAATCATTTTAAATTATTTCAAACTTCGGGAAATTTATTGGATTGAACGTAATACTTATTCTTCTCCTAAAATAACTAAATATTTAATAGTAAGAGATCTATATTGTAGAACTGATATTGTTTTTTAAAGCTTGTTTGTAATATTAGCATAATAACTATGAGAGGCACCAATTGATAGTATTTTTAGATGGAAAAGAAATCTAAAGTAATTTTATATCAGAATATACCATTTTTTCCTTCAATAATTGTGTAATAAACTTTATTTATATTTTTCTAATATATTATATTTTATATAGTATTTTAGTAATATTTTGATGTGGTCTATAATTTCTTGTATATACTAAATTATACACACATACGATTTTTGTTTCTACCCTTTTTATTCATGATGTATAATTTTTTTAAACTTAAATATTAAAGAGTTGCCCCATGTTGGGCACCACTTTAATATATGAAGCCATTTAAAATATTATATAATTATTATATTATATATTATATAATAATTATATAATATATTTATATAATATAATTATTATATAATATAATTATAATATAATATAATTATTATATAATAATTATATTATATAATTGTATAATAAATAAGATAAAAACAGAAATTTGATATGTATATAATTTAGTGTGGACAAGAAATTGCAGAACTCACCAAAATATTACTAAAATATTTCTAATACTTAGCAATATTCAATAACTAGTATTTATTTTTGTCCATTTAACTGGTCTGGGCTACTGGGTGATGTTAAACTATGAGTACATAGCTGACACATTGATCTACCCTTTTGCTTCTACATTGATTAATTTCGCTAATATAAATCATATAGAGCTATGCATGTACTGTACATAATAAAATAAAAATAAAGTGTTTTACACAATAATTGAAAGAAAACATGGTATATTCTGATGTGTAATTACTTTAGATTTCTTTCCCACACAAAAAGTTCTGACTAGAGGCGCCTTTTATAATTACAATGTTAATCTTACAAGAAGGTTTTAAATAAAATAATATTTTTTTAATATGAAATATTTGGTTATTTTAGGAGAAGAATAAATATTGCGTTCCCTGCAATATAATGCATGAAGTTTGGAGTTTAAAATAGCCGTTCTGCATGAAAATGGTAACAGAACAAGCTATGGTTTTATCATAATTTGGCTAACTACAATACATTTAGATAAAATATATAAATGTTTTAGGTTTGTTCTCACCAATGCTGAAATATCTTTGTAGAAACTTGGTAAACTATAGTCAATCTGAAATTCTATCAAAAAATGGTAATGTATCTGATCTCTGGTTCAATATCAATCTTTGTCCTTCCTTTACACATTCGTTAAATCCACTTCCGCACATTTTTACTCTAATAATTCCAGTTTTCTTGCCGGAGTTGTAGCTTTATTTTTTTTCATTTTTAGTCAACAAAACAAAAAGTCCAAGTCTAATTTAAAAAGTTCCAAATTTCAGTTCTTCTGACACACATTTCATATTGTTATTGTTCTATGATAAATATCAAAACACCAAGAAAGAAGCAATGCTAAAATTGCAAGTGGCAGCTTGGCATTATATAACATAATATAATGCCATTAACATAATATAATGGCATTATATAACATAATATAAAATTAAGCGGGTCATATAATATTGTTACAGAATATGCTATTCCTGCTCCGCATACCCATAATCATTTGTAAGATTCATACCTAGAAAATAAATATTCAATATTTAGTTTTTCGATAATATTGTGTTTTGAATCATTCTTCTTCCAAGGGCTCTTACCTACCAACAAACTACAAAGCCTTCTGTTTGGGAAAAGCAAGCAAGCTTTCACCAAGATTGAAAGATCCTAATGACCTTGTCCAATGTTTACTTAGTGACAACAATCCCCCCCATCCTATAAACACAAACATAGGCCAATGAGCTGAGGTTTTTACAACAAAGAGCCTGCTATTCTGAAACAGTATGCCACTTGTGCCAAATATTGAAAAAATAAATTCAAGCTCACAATTATTAATAAGCATTATAACTTAACATACTTAAAGTCAAATTATATAAAATAAACACATATATTTGTAGAAAAAAACCCCAAAAACGGTGATTATAACACACATTAAAATACAGTTTGCTGATATAAAGGCGGTTATATACTTTTACATTTCAGAACAATTTATCTACATGTATTTGACAACACGTTTTCCACCACCAGAGAGTTAAGCAGTGATTCTTTTAATCTAAGTTTTTGTGATTTATTATCGTTGTACATAAATAATTATTTATTTTATAAGGTGAACTTGTATATTTTAATATGAATGAGAGCGTGTTAAAACTGTCCAGTGAAAGATTAATTAAAACACTCACTAGTAGATATTTTGGTGAAAAACTTTTGAATTTTAAAAGGGTAGGCCATGTCCTTCTCTACCATTACTAGTAACAGAACATAAGGACAAAAAGTGCGATTATGTTAGACATTTTAATATTTTAAGCTATGATAAAACAAAGTGGATGACAGGTAGATCTAAATTCAACAGGTTATTTTGTTGGCCATGTTTACTTTTTTCTAACGATTGTCTTGTGTGGACCAAGAAGGGGTTTGAGAACTTGAATGTTCTAACAAAATCTGTCATAAAACATGAAGAGTCAAATAACCATATTAGAACTCACCTCCTGCAAAAAGCTTTTGGTGGAACGTGTATTGATTTACAGATGAATGAGCAGTTAAAGATTATTGTGGCCCAATATAAGGAAAAAGTTCGTAAAACTAGAAATATTATAGTAAGACTCATTGATGCCATTTTTTTTTTTTTTAGCTAAACAAGAGCTACCATTCCGTGAGCACGATAGATCGAAGGATTCTTTAAACAGGGGAAATTATAGGTAACTTTTAGATTATATGTTAGTGATTATGACTCTTTGCTTACGGATCATTTAAATAGTTCAACTGTATTTCGAGGAACACCCCTTCAAATCCAAAACGATTTAATTGTATCGGTTAATATTGTATTGAGTGACGCAATCTTTGAAGAAGTGTCTAAAATACAGTTTGGGGTAATATTGTTGGATGAAACAATGGATTTCTGCAATAAGTCACTACTACCATCAGTTTTTCGCTATATAGATGAAGGTGGTAATGTGCAAGAACCCTTTTTGCATTTTGCTAACGTGAGTAAAGACAAATCAGATGCAGATTTGTGTGAAAATGTCCTTCAAGTAGCTAAAACTTTTAATTTGAGAGAAAAGCTAGCTGCTCATTTTTACAATGGTGCAGCTGTGATGTCAGGAAATATTGGCGGATTGCAAAAGAAAGTGTGTGAACATTACCCTCGAGCTTTATTCGTCCCTTGTTACACTCATGCACTTAACTTAGTGCTGCAGAAGTCAGCGTCGTGTGTTACTCAGTGTCGTAAATTTTTCCAATCTCTTTTTGGTTCAGAAGCTTTTTTCAAAGTCAGCGGAACAAGATGAAACGCTAGCAACGTTTGCTGATGCAAATTTTTTGGCAAAAGTAGCACCTACTCACTGGAAGTTTTCAATGTGACTTGTAAACAACGTGTATGAGTTCCAAATGGGTTTGGAATGTTTTTTAAAATATCTTAGAAAATCAAGATACTGAAACAGTGACACAATTGTTCAATCACAAGGATTTTTGTCCTTTTTAAATAAATAGTTTTGAAACAGTTTTTTTACTTGAATTTTCTCTATTATATTTTATCTCCCTGATATATTATATAATATTTTGTAATACAAATGTATGACTATTTTGTACTGTTTTGAAAATATTTTAGATGTTAAAACCCTTATTGAATAATTTAGGGTTAATGAATGGGTTTGAAAAGTTGTGGGAGTAATCATCTTTGAATTTCAATAAGAACAGCACAACAGAGATAACCTTTAAATTATGAGTCTATTCAACCAAGCAGATATAAAATGAAATTTGTGATCACCTTTTGATATAAATTACTTATAGGTTTTCATCATTTTGCACCCATCCTTCGTCCTTAAAGGATCAAAGGAAGGACGTGCAACATTAGAATTGCAGAAAACACCAGCAAACTGCAGAATGACCCCTTTTTGAACAATACTCAAATATATATATGACACGTTACATAATATATACCTTTTTAAAATGAATATTATTCTACCAAATAAATATCAAAGAAAATTTTCTAATTGGACTTCTCTGTTATGCTACCTTCCTCACCCGATCAGCTACCGGATTTATATTTTATTGTTGACATATATATATATATAATATATATATATATATATATATATATATATATATATATATATATATATATATATATATATATATAATATATATATACTTATTAGAACTGGTAATCATAGTTTTACACCATTATGAGGGCTTTATCGATTGTACGTGTCAAAATGTTTTGTTTATATATATATATATATATATATACATTGTATATATATATATATTAGTTTTACACCATTATGAGGGCTTTATCGATTGTACGTGTCAAAATGTTTTGTTTGTATATATATATATACATATACATTGTACATATATATATACAAACAAAACCTTTTGACACATACAATCGATCAAGTCCTCATAATGGTGTAAAACTATGATTACCAGTTCTAATAAGTTCTTATAATGTGTGGCAGATATAGACTTACCACGACATCAGGACATGCTCTACTCCCCAACATCTAAACTGCCCCAATAAACGTAGTACATCGGCTTTGGAAGACAACATGAACCAACCTCTAACTCTTGTGCCAGTTGACGAATAAATGAGCGAGGGTTCACATCAGGAGAGGCCAGCTGGTCGGCGAGCGCTCAGAGTCAGGTGGCGCGATGTTTACCATCCCCTCCCCCTTTTCTGTACTTGGAATAATCATGGCCAATTCATCTAGACCCATTGGTATAAATACGAGCCGGTCCTTGGTTCACGTTAACTGTATTGTAATCACCACACGTCGGAGGCACTGTTGCCAGAGATACTATGGACTTTGTAGAGAAGGCCACGATGGTTGTGGCGTCTGAATCACTTCCTCGCCGAAGATTTAGCTACAGCGCTTATCATGAGTATTGAGAGACGTAGTTGATTACGTCACTGTGCCCTTAAGGCGTAGTTTCTGTTAGTGGATCTGTGAGCTCTATCATGTAAATGTCCTTAAGAATATGTTTTTTGTAGTTAACACTTATTTGTTTCCCTATGCCTTTAAGGCATAATTTATTTTGTTGAGCTGTGAGCTCTATTATACAATATCCATAGGACATAAATTACGTATGTCAGTTGTTCTAACCTTTTCTATGCGCATAAGGCATAGTTTACTATTGTGCGCCATTTGCACTATCTTTTTACGTCTATTAGACTTGGTCGCAAATATTGGGGTCGTAAACAGACGTCATAGACTGTTTGACCATGCTGAGGCTATATAATGGTGTAGGGTTTAATTATGGAGGATGTCAGGTTATCTGTTGCTTCCTTTCACAACCTAATTGGGTCTGTAGCTCACACCAGTCTTGTAGGTGTCTAAGTCTGTACTGATTTGAGGTACGCAACCAGAGGCAGTGTTACACAGCCCGTTTGAGAAGCCTATAGAGTTAATCGAGTTTGATCACTATCTTGATTAGTGTTATTAGCCCCGTTGCAGGGTAACTTAATGTTTATACTATTGATTGTACTGGCAGTACTATTTAGGAAATGTCCATCCATAGTATTAATTGCTGTTAGATTCCTGGTGATTCGCCACTGACTAGGTTTTAAAGATCTTTTTCTCTTCAAGGAACAAATTACTTTGTAATATCTAACTCTATTAGGAGTCAACTCTCGCTAGCTAGCAAATATTAATTACCTCCTTAAACTAGGACAAAGATTATGCGGTTTTGTTCTTCATGTATAAAGTTATGTGTTGTTGTAAGCCCGACTGTCACGAATGATAATTAAGTTATTCGTTTTGATCGCAGCCACTATGTATCCTACTAATAACGTAGTGTAATTTACCTATTGTCTTACTAGGAGAATTAGTAGTTGTCCTGTTTTAACGAGTTACAAGATTTAGTGTTTACACCTATGACCTAAGTGTGCAGATTATAGGGTGTTCTTAGGTGTTTCACACCAGACTCACCCTAGGCGAGTTAATTATATAACTATATATATTCTCATCTTAAACAATGGATAGTTTGAATAGTTACAACCTATAATTCTATGTACTTTCTTACTTTTTATTTCTTTTTTAATAAACTAGCTTTGTTAATCATGTATGTTATTCCTGTACTTTACCTATATCCTGTAATGTAGTAAACAGTAGGGTAGGAGGGTATAATTAGAATGATATAAACAATTAATCAAATTTAATAATTCCTGTTTTCATAAAACATACTTCTCGATCTATAGCAGTATCATATATCCTAACACAACATGAAATACTATATTATAGACTAGATAGAAAAAAACTGCAATAGCCTTAACAATTGAGCCCAACTGACTCTCATACTCAAAATACAATTACTTCAGAACCACATCAAAACTTGCAACTATCTCTCGTAGGTATACAAGATTAAAGTTTTTGTTAAGAGTATACAAAAGGAAAACTTTCATTTAACAAGGATAATTTGTTTAAGACATTATTCATTTTCTCCCAATTAGTGACAAAGTTACGTTTTACTTACAAAGTATTACCTTATTTCCATACCTAATGTTCTATGCCATAAGGACAAAATTCTAACAATGAAATGACAAAATGTATAATTTGTTTATGAAACTTGACTTTATGAAAATAAAACATATTACGTAAAAGAGTTTATAAGCTACGCCATTACGTATACTTAAAAGAAACTCGATCATAACTTTTAAATTTAGAATACCATCATTACTAAAACTAACCATAGTTTATTTTAGTGATTAAATCATTTATTATTTTAGTTACGAAAATTTCCATATTTTAAACATTTTAATACTAACAATAATATTCGCCAGTACGAAACCCAAACTGCATCTTTTTAACCTTGATTTTCATTCTATTCCAAAGTAAAAAAGACATATTTTATAAGTTGATTAGAACAATAATACGAATCATAAGTTTTTCTAACTCTAAACTTTAACTTAGTTAGCAATCTAATTATTTTCCAAATTTATTAACTATGTAGAATATTTATCAATATTAAAAAAATTAGTTAAACTAGAATATTTGCATCCAACAAGAATTCTGAGCAAAAATATTTAAGTTCAATATCAACACGCCGAAAAGATAATTTTGAATGAGTGGCCAAAAAGGAATTTAATAGCTTACATTTTACTGGACTAGAAGCGTCCTCAATGAAAATCCAACCAAGATTAATTTTCCAAGAAAAATACAGCGGTATATATTCACTCTAGAGCTGAAGCGTGCAAGATAGTAAAAGAGAGGGATGGAAGGTTAACTATTGGATAGACAAGTGATGAAAGAATGGTCAGCCTTTTATTCTGTGCCAGAACCTTAGAGAAGGTAAATCTAGATTCTTCTGGAAGCTTGTAGTTGATTCTGGTCTAAGGTGGAAACAGCGCTGCGGATGAGGCCGGAACTATCCCAGAGCTCGCTTGACTCAGTCATTCGACTCGGCTAGTAGATTGGGGTAGGTCGTGTTGTTTCGGTCCTCGCGTGTTATTGAAGATTAAGTAAGGTTGGACGTTTCGACTACAGTTGGTTGAGGTGAGTTGCATTAGCCAATCATAAATATTTTGTAGATAATAATATTGTTCTTATTTTTGTAACTTTGACAGATGTTACAATTTCATGATATGTATTTAATATCTCTTTTGCATCATACTAAATAATGCTCATAAGAATACATTTCCTGATGAGCATGTTAAGAAATTGAAAGACACATATGATCCTATCTTTTACTACACTAGACTTAAAAATGCGCTGTCTTGCTCAGTTTGAAAGAATTTCAATATAATATGTCCGCAATAAAAATTGTTCCATACAAGAGACAAAATGATTTAGACTCTTTAATGCCAGAAGTTTATAAATTGGCTACACTAGTATGGACAGTTCCATCCCCCACAGCAAATGTAAAGCGAACGTTTTCTGCCCTTAAAAGGATTAAATCTTTCTGCAGATCAAATCAAGGCGAGGAAAAATTAGCCATACTTTCAATAATTTCAATTGAAAAAAATTCAAAAACATTTTAGAAAGAATAGCCTATTCCTTTTATGAATAAAGTAATTGATCACGTTATAATAAAATCCCGTGAAATAGATTTCAAGTTCAAATAAAATAGGAGGAAATTCTCTAATTTTTATGAAAATTTAAGTATTTTTTTATTTACAGTGGCAGTTTTACTATGTTAAGAGTTGTATATAATAATGTAGAAACATTTAAAAACACTCTCGCAAAACCAGTGCACCATTTAAAGCAGAACTAGCAGAAAAAGTAAGAATTCTTTCAGATAATTTAATTACACTTAAAACATTTTCATAGTTTAAAAATTAATCAAAGACATGAGCATATATCTCGTCTCTTTCTGTTCAACCTGTTGGACATAAAAAAAACTCTAAATAGCTTCAAGTGGAAAGCAATATTTCCTATTTTCCTTGGGAGGGACTATCGAACATTTCTTGCAAATACTCAATTACAGCATACCTGTTAAATTTATTAGAATACGTCAATGCTGCCTATAGTTTTAACAAGCTTTACCCATCCCGGCTCCACTCGGAGACAGGCCATTGCCTTCAGTTTAAACAAGCTCTGCTAACACTGGAAACACTCCACGTCACACCCCTGCCTACAGTTTCAACAAGCTCTGCTAACCCTGGACCCACTCCACGTCACGCCACTGCCTACAGTTTCAACAAGCTCTGCTAACCCTGGAACCACTCCACGTCACGCTATTGCCTATAGTTTCAACAAGCTCTGCTAACCCTGGAACCACTTCACGTCACGCTACTGCCTGCAGTTTCAACAAGCTATGCTAACACTGGAAACACTCCACGTCACGCTACTGCCTGCAGTTTCAACAAGCTATGCTAACACTGGAAACACTCCACGTCACGCTACTGCCTGCAGTTTCAACAAGCTATGCTAACACTGGAAACACTTCACGTCACGCTACTGCCTACAGTTTCAACAAGCTCTGCTAACCCTGGAACCACTCCACGTCACACCCCTGCCTACAGTTTCAACAAGATCTGCTAACCCTGGAAACACTCCACGTCACGCTACTGCCTACTCAACAGTCTCTGTTCTCCCTGGCAACATTCCAAGTAGTGTCACCCAGTAATCACTTGTTCTCACACCCTGTGTTTTCTGTTGTATGTTCTTCCTGTGATGGTGTGAATAAGCGCACAGCCGCCTCCTAATCTCGCCGTAATGGCGCGTGTTTCCTACCGCTCCCCCCGGTAGGAGCGTGTACCAGCCATCACGCTTTAACCACCCCCAACTCCTCCCCCAGACGTTTTCAACAATACGCTCTCTTCAAGCTGGCGTAGTCTTAGGACGTGCGAAGTTTTCATTGAGATAACAAACATTTAATTAACTCGCGATACAGCAGAACGTCAGCTTTAGGTCTGCAATATCAGCTCTCAGTCTGTGATACATCATAATATCAGCTCTCAGTCTGCGATACATCAGAATATCAGCTCTCTGTCTGCGATACATCAGAATATCAGCTCTCAGTCTGCGATACATCATAATATCAGCTCTCAGTCTGCGATACATCAGAATATCAGCTCTCAGTCTGTGATACATGTTAATATCAGCTCTCAGTCTGTGATACATCAGAATATCAGCTCTCAGTCTGTGATACATCAGAATATCAGCTCTCAGTCTGCGATACATCATAATAGCAGCTCTCAGTCTGTGATACATCAGAATATCAGCTCTCAGTCTGTGATGCATCAGAATATCAGCTCTCAGTCTGTGATACATCAGAATATCAGCTCTCAGTCTGTGATATATTATAATATCAGCTCTCAGTCTGCGATACATCAGAATATCAGCTCTCAGTCTGAGATACATCAGAATATCAGCTCTCAGTCTGTGATACATCAGAATATCAGCTCTCAGTCTGTGATACATCAGAATATCAGCTCTCAGTCTGTGATACATCAGAATATCAGCTCTCAGTCTGTGATACATCAGAATATCAGCTCTCAGTCTGTGATACATCAAAATATCAGCTCTCAGTCTGTGATACATCAGAATATCAGCTCTCAGTCTGCGATCCATCAGAACGTCAAATCTCGGTCTTAAATACCATGCACATCCCTTAGCCAAGAAAATACTGGTCAACAGAGACCAATACGACCAATAAATGCACAACATAGCATATCACACGTATTTGACAATTAACTCTGGCAATATTAAAGTAAGTAAGAATAATATATTTTATGTTATCAAACGGAAGAGTGTATTTAAAAAATATATATATTATGGTATCTAAGAAGAATGTTAGTTTTATTTATTACAAGGGCCAGACTTTGACTACCTTAAAATGTTCAAACTATGATCTTTAAAATGACCAAAATATTATAAAAAATGACTTCAAATTTTCATCAAGTGACCTAAAAATATGAACAAAAACTCTTAATTAAGGCATCCGACTAAACCAAACACGCACTTCACTAATGGAAAAAAAAAATCGATGAAAAGCCAACAACTAAACTCTAGTATTCTACTCAATATAATATTTATTTACAAATACCTGTTTAAGAAGCAATAGCTACCCCTCCAAACGCAACCCTCTACAACCTGGTTGAAGTGTCTCACCAGGAATGTGTATTTTACAGCCACACAAGCAAAGAGGATAAAAAGTTCAATGACTACATTATTTCCACAAAATTACAATTGTCTGGCGAAAACATAAATTTATGTTTGATTAATTATTTATACATTTATTAAATAGCTATAGAATTAAAAAATATACTTATTCAACATAAATAATGATAAAAAAAAACCCTAAAAGTTAATACAAACTGAAGCAACCCAAGAAAATATTACCTAGCATTCCAAAAGACACTAAATAACTTATTAAATATACGTGTCCACAACCAGGGGATCACGTACATAATTTATGTCCACATGAACATTGTCTGTGAATGTCATGAACAAAAACTAAAACAGGACATGTCACCAAAATCCAGACCCTGTGTATTATAACTATGCTCTCATATTGTTCAAATTCATGTTCTAAGAATGTTGTACTTACCCACATCAAAACCTTTGATGGAGTCCCCAAGAGGTGCAAGGTTGAAATTGTAGACGTGGTCGTTGACTTCAAGGTGCCTGATGCAACCTTTCAGACCTTCTTCCACGGGAAGTTTATCAGCCAGGCCCGTTGTGTTTCCCGCCCCGCCCACAAACAGTGGCTCTCTGAAGGTAATCCTGGAGAACAGGCCCTGGAAGAAGCGTAGGTAACACGTGATTAACCTCCACAAGAACAGACCCTGGAACGAACATGGTTAGCTAACACGTGATTAAATTCCACAAGAACAGGCTCTGTAACGAGCATGGTGAACGTGGATTAACCTCCACAAGAACAGGCCCTGGAACAAGCATAGTTAGCACGTGATTAACCTCCACAATAACAGGCCCTGGAATGAGCATTGTTAGTTAACAGGTGATTATCCTCCACAAGAACAGGACCCCTAATTTTGAAACTTGCGGAAATATTCGCTTGCGAGCTAGCTCGCAACTCATGAACTCGCATATCGCAGGCTGTACTAAAACAGAGCTAATTTTGAAAGATTTCTTCTGTCGTGCGAGTGGGTGTAGTGTTGTTTCGCTTGCGACTGAGTTTTTAATCCGACAACACTGTAAAACCATAACGTGTGCTAAAGGATTGAGACGATGAGATGCCACAACACGCCATTATACCAGATACATAACTGAAAGTAAACACTACTATTGTATTGAGTGCATCATATAAAACTATTTGTTTAGTTTTATTAGGAAACCATCTTCCATTTGTATACATCTACGCTTGTTGTTTCAAAAATTGTCAAGTTATATGACTATATGGAAAACCGTTCTCTCAAACAAAATCCACCTTAGCACACTTGGTAGCGTGCTTGTTTCAAACTCAGGGGTTTGCGAGATTGTGTGCGAGATGAGAGATATACGCTAGCGAATCGCTACTCACACGTTTCAAAATTAGAGGCCCAGGACCTATAACAAGCATATTTAAACATTGATTAATCCACACATGTGCTCTATTTCTAAATCACCTTATCATTCTGATAGTTAGCTGTGATTAAATTGTTAGTGTCTTGCGTTTGGTATCGAACCGCATCATCACTGCTTTACGGGGTTGGCAGGCAGTGCCCAGCCAGCACTCTCAAAGGATTTTCGGGGGGGGAAAAATACATAATATAACTTTTAAACATAAACATTAAATCCTAAATAAATGTTATTAAATCTAAACTTATTTAAAGATTGTCCAGTAAACTTATTTAAATTAGGCAAAATTAGGTCCAAAATAATGACCTTTGTTTGTTCTTTTTTATTAAAGTAATCAAAATATAGCACATTTTTACTAGGGTTTAAATTTCACTTCTGCAATGTACCCCCCTCGCCCCCTGTTCCCACAACTTAACCAGCACTCCCGAATTCGACTCCCTAAATCCTCACTTGAGGCACCCTATATCTGACTAATTTTTTTCACCGTTTCTTAATACCCATTCGGGCTATACGCTTATGTACTAATTACCTTAATAGGTTAGGGATGAGGACGGTCGAATTTATAGTCAGTGTACCCGCATTTGCGTGAGGAGAAAGAGAGTGGGAAACCATTTAGGAAAAACCACCTTCAGTACACCCGACTGGAATCGAACCACGATCTCCCCGTCATAGCAGTCTAGTTCATAGTGAGAGTAGCGCCTTATACCATGCGGCCATCGAAGCGGGTCAAGTCTGACATAATCTGGCCCTTAGTTTAATAGTACTTAGGTGCGTCGAGTTAAAATGCAACCCGCCTCGTTAAATATCTTCGAATTCACGTAGGGAACGCCGTTAATATAAAATTAACGCTGTGAAGGATTTAGGGAGGGTGAGAGGGAGGGAGAGTAGGACGAGGGGAGGGAGGTTATTTACGATTTGATTTGCGACTGTCTCCTGAACAACCAAGATTACATTGTGTGCGTCCACAGTAACCAGACCAGAGCCCAGAATATTTGGAGCACGATTGATTTTCAAGAGAAGTTAGTTCTCTCTCAGTGGGGTGGGCCGGATTATATCAGGATGAAGAGTGAGGGGGAAGGTAGGGGTTGAAACATAGTGGTGCCGGCAACACGGATTAAGTGGAGTCCGTTCTTAATGAGAATTCCTTGGGCTGCATCGCCCTGTGGCTTGTGGGGCTGGCGGCAGCCTTTCGTCTACAGTGTGTTACACAATACACTTTCTTATTCTACAGGATGTTACACAATACACTATCTTATTATACAGGATGCGACACAAGTCACTCTCTTATTCTACAGGGTGCGACACAATACACTCTCTTATTCTACAGGGTGTTAAACAATACACTCTCTTCCTCTACAGGGTGTTACACAAAACTCTTCCTCTACAGGGTGTTACACAATACACTCTCTTCCTCTACAGGATGTTACACAATACACTATCTTATTCTACAGGGTGTTAAACAATACACTCTCTTCCTCTACAGGGTGTTACACAAAACACTATTCCTCTACAGGGTGTTACACAATACACTATCTTATTCTACAGGCTGTTACACAATACACTCTTTCTTCCTTTATACGGTGTTACACAATACACTCTCTTCCTCTAAATGGTGTTACACAATACACTCTTTCTTACTTTACACGGTGTTACACAATACACTCTCTTCCTCTAAATGGTGTTACACAATACACTCTTTCTTCCTTTACACGGTGTTACACAATACACTCTTATTCTACAGGATGTTACACAATACATTTTCTTATTCTACAGGGTGTCACACAATACACTCTCTTATTCTACAGGGTGTTACACAATACACTCTCTTCCTCTACAGGGTGTTACACAATACGCTCTTTCTTCCTTTACACGGTGTTACACAATACACTCTCTTATTCTACAGGATGTTACACAATACACTCTTATTCTACAGGATGTTATACAATACACTCTTCCTCTACAGGATGAAGAACAATACAACAAACTCACTTTTAATCTAAAAATTATTCTAACGTGTTAATTTACTGACAACAATAGTTCTTCGACTTGCGCGGCTAATTCGTCCCCAAAATTTCCAAGCTAGTTGAAAAACCGCGTAAGTCAAATGGTGCTTAAATAATATATTTTTTTGACACATTTATTTTATTTTCAAAATATATACGAAGCTAAACAATATCTGCATATGAAAAGAAAAGGAATAAAACTAAATTTCAATCAGTATCTCATCAAGTAAAAATATATATAAGAAAAACTTCCACTCAATTCACAAACAAACAAAATGGTGATGACACTAGGGCCTATCTGCTGTGCGTCAGCTCATGAACACCATCATCTATAATGTTTAACTTGCGCTTGATACATGGTGTCACTGATCGTAGGTCTAATTATTACAGCCGCGTATCTAAGAGTCCACGTAGAATACGTGTCAGACAAAACACTTACTGCATCTTAATATTCCAGGGGAATATACGGGTGTATTTTTTTATGTAATCTCAGCAATGAAACACAAGCATGGTTGTAATAGAGTGTCTCATTCGTCTGATACCCATAGCGGTGGTCGTGTGGCTTACAGCGTCACTCTCTCAACAGACAGGATGGGGTTCGAATCTAGACTGGGTGTATTGAGGAAGTGTTTTTTATAGTGGTTTTCCAGTCTCCTTCCACAAAAATGCAGATGAATCGCCTCTAATTTTATCTTTACCATCCCTAACCAATTATTGTAAACATGTGGATAACCCGGATGGGTAGTAAGACGCTGACAGAGGAGTGACTGCCCTATCCTGATTATATCTTGCCGGCCAATGTTTGACAGCTTCAGTCATGACACCAAGAACCAGTGTACACGGATAAATCAGACTAGCTAGATCGCCATTTATCTATCAAGTATTATCTACTTTAAAGATTCATATTAAATTAAGTTTAGCGGTGAATCCCCCCGGAATATCTGTTGGTCCGAGAGTGGTGGAAGGAGCGACAGTCCAAGGAAGGAATATGTAAACCCAACTCTGGAAACCAAGGGGAGATGGAGGAGGGGGGGAGGAACGATTTGTCAGAGTGCCAGCCACCCAGAAACAGATGTAATCTGCTCATAGGGGGTCATAGGTCACAGGTGGGCAGGCGTAAGTCGGACTGCGTGATACCAAAGTCTCAACACCAGTTTGGGATTTGTATTTGTTCGGCTAACCATACACGGGGATTATTTAGTGGGTTGAACATAGATGGACAGGTAATAGTAGGGCTTAGAAATTATTTTTAAAAAATTCAAGATTAAGTAATACATAATTAAAGATAATAACATCATTTGTACCATACTAAGTATGGCAGGCAAAAATGAATGTGTAAATATAAACATAGGCTACGGATAGAGTCAGAACCCGGATGAAGTCGATATTAGCCAAATAATATTGACGTTATCCAAAATACGTAGATAATGTTGAGTGATAGGTGATTGAATAATGTTTTTCGAAGTTTATCCAGATAATATTGACATTATCCACCCGTACTTGGATAGTGGCCATTTCTATAGTTGAGGCTAGGCTAGTAAGGTTAGTTAGGTTAGGCTAGGTTAACTTAGATTAGGTGAGTTTAGATTATGTTAAATTAGTTCAAGTTAGGCTAGGTTAAGCTAGGTTGGGGTAGGTTAGTGGAAAATAAAACATGAAATGAGGAATTTAGAATGTTAGTGCACTGCTATGATCCAATTTACTGTCCAATTTCAAATAAAATTCATATTGAAACGTGCTTAGTTTTACAAATATTATTACACGTTAGCCAAGTCTTGTTGGCCAGTGTCGATATTACCCGGATATTGTAGTAAATTAGATAAATTACTTTCTATTTCTGACTTCATCCAATGCACTTGGCTGACATCTCCCGGCTAATCTCAACATTATCCAGATTTCGTACATTACCCTTAACATATATATATATACATATATATATATATACATACTTGTACACACTGCTTTTGACTCCAGTGCAATATTTCACAATAAGAGCCTTGTCTGATAATATAAAATTTACTTGGTCTAATGCCAAGTATTCATATGTAATAACATGTGATATTGTGATCTGCAGCTGTCACTTTTGATAGAAATTATCAATAACTATAAAATAACAATAACAATATAGTAAAATGTTGTTAATGTTGACCGCAAGCTAATATGTTTGTATTTAAAAAAAATCCCTTCATATAAAAATACAGCTATATTCATCCAGGCTATTCGCATATTTACACTAGTAATAATAATTTCGTCTCTTGGCTACATCAATTTGTAGCCCATTAGTGGAAAGATTAGCCAGTGCTAATGTACCGTTGTCCAGGAGACGTTCGAATGTACTAATCGTACATCCAGTACGTGGAGGCTCTTCCCATGTCCCGATGAAATGAGGGGATTATGATAGTGAATATTATGGGGGGAAGTCAATGAAAATCTTAAACTAACCTAGGCCTAACTAACCAAACCTAGGCCTAACTAACCAAACCTAGGCCTAACTAACTAAACCTAGTGACCATGAGAACTATTCTCCTTTCGAGAAAAATCCCCCAGTACCAGCCGGGAATCTAAAACAGGTCAACAGACAGGGCCTTTGACCACCATACTACGAGGCCAATTATATTTACACTAATGGGGTAGGGATGAAGAAGGTAAAATGCCACATTTTCGTGGAAGTAGAGTGGAAAACAACTTTTAAAAAGCAAATAAACCCGCCAAGATTCGAATGACGAGCTTTCCACCATCGGAAAACCAGATCAGACCAATTTTTTGCTCTAGATCACGTGCCCACTGAGGTTGGTCTGAACATTTATAAACGGACCTATTTAATACCATTACATTGCTTGGTTCCACTGTGGTGTAGCTTATAAGCTAAGGCCATAGTGTAGTCAGTCAAGGTCAGGTTAAATTGAGTATACAATATCTTGATCAACACGAGACAATGCAACTATTTAACCGATCACTTTTCTTACGATAAATAAAATCACGTTCCCTAAATAGCTTTACTAACCAACAACTCAAACTAAGATAAACTACTGATCAACTTATATGCTAAAATTACTAAATATGTTTTGGGAAGGATTAATTAATGCAATTAAAAGTTAAATAATTGGACCCTTTTAAGTAAAATGATTAAATACGTAATATTTATTTTAAAAAATATGTTCTACAACTAATAAGTCGTAAGCCCCTTAGTTGTATGTTGTATAAAAGAAAGTGATTTTATTAAATGTTAAGTACAAGTGAGTGGATTTATAATCATCAATTAGTTACTGTTTTCAGGGAAATATATAATATTTTTGAAGATTGTTTATTTTATAAAAGAAGACAGCACAAAAATACTTAAGAATCAAATAAAATTAACTAACATCGTTAGTTGAAAATTAAAATAGAAATATTCAGAGACAAAACATTTAATTTACTGTCTTAAGATTGTTTACATAAAACCCTAAATTAAATAGCGTCTTTTATTATAAAGTGATCTTTAGGATAAAACAATAACATCTGCCATAAATATAAAGGAAGAAATTAAGCTCAACCAAATGTTATGGACGGAAATTTATTTCTATATTAAAACAACAATTTATAAAGGCTTGAAATAGCTTTCGAGCTAAACACATATAAATCAAAACATTTCAAAGAACGTGAAAATTACTGTTCCAAATATTTTCAAAATGATATTTGGCCATTGAAGTGTACTGGAACAAAGATTTCAAATATCAAATAATTTTCAAAATATTGAAGGTGAATTTCTGTATAACATAAGATAAAGTGAGAGTACCCATCACATCCAAACGAGTTTAATGGTCCAAGTTTAGTCCCTACAACATTAAAAAATATAAATGGTACGGTGTACCATACAGGCTATTTCACCCCTTTGCTTAAAAATAGAAATGTTTACTCAAAACTCCTAAGATATGTGAATGGAGATAAAAGAAATTGTTGCATGAACAGTCCACCAAAGATCATAAATGAAATAATATACATTGTTACAGAAACATTATTGAGGAAAAGAAACCTCTCCGTTACCTAAAGAATATTACAATCAATTCCCAAAATCTCAATCTAAAAACTATATTGGCAAATATCTCAGAAACTATTTGTTTTACAAAAACACATTTAAAATAAATGTTGTTTATTTTTAGTAGCACTACAACTTTATAGTGATGGACTATTTTGTATCTCAAATAGTTGCGGGGATACGATCAAAATTAGAAATTTTCGCTTATGTAACGTACCATCAAATTAATTTTCATTGGCAAATGAAATGCGTCATTTTATATTTATGTTAAACAATGCCTAGATACGAAGTTTGATCAAAATCGTTTGAGACACTTATGAGAAAATATATTCTGTCTACTTTTATCTTTAAATTAACTACCCTAATTTTTAGGGTTACCTTGATAGATAATTCCAAAAACTCCTCTGAGGGGCCTTATTAAAACACTAGATAGCAAGTTTTAGCTCGATCAGTAAAATAGTTTAGGCTCTAGGCCGAGATACAGACACACAGACAAACGGCCTCTAAAAAAATATACTTTTTTGGATTCAGGGGGTCATAAAATGTGGACATCCATCAAAACATCGAGTTCAATTTTTTTAAATGATTACCGGTACAATACTTTATCCACTCGAGGGGTGTGAGAAAGTAAAAATATTATATTTTGTAATTTATTATATATAAAACCCGCATCGATGGCATAGTGGTATAAGGCGTCACTCTCGTATTTCGATGACAGGGAGGTTGGGGTTCGAATCCAGATCGAGTGTAATGAAGGTGGTTAAAAAATTATTTTCTACTATATCTCCAAGCAAATTCTGGCACATTTACTCTAGAGTCCATCTTCCAAATTCCTATACCACCAGTCTGATTAAATGTGGATATCCTGGAGGGGTAGTAGGACTTGGTGAAAATAAAAATTAAATCCTAGTCAGTTTCAACAAATTGAGAATCAATCTACACACTTTTTCAAATCACCTAAACGTTAATTCCATATTTAAGTTTGATTTTTCTATTTGTATTTATAAACAAATATTTAATGACTGGTGTAAATAACTGCGGCTTAACAGCCTCCGATAAAATAATTTCCCTTCCAATAAAAGTACACATTAATAGATACCTTTTTAGAAAGGTGATCAATGAGCCTTTATGTACTGAGGGAATTTCATTTTATTACGTTTGAATTCTGTTAAAAATATACATGATAAAATAACGCATTTATATAAGAGATATACATTTTAAAAATGGAGTTAAAAATAAGGATAATGGATCAAATTGTATTTAAAAATATCAATACTGGTTAACTCGAAATAGAACAGCATTTTTTTCTCATGAATTTGAAAACAAGTTGACTTTAAATAAAAAATAAGGGCCATAGAAGAAAGGGGATTACTCGTTCATTAAAAAAGTATTTTCCTCGCATCTCACTACCCGTCCGGGTTAAACACATATGTACTAATTACTGTGATGTACTAAAGATGATAAAGGTTGAATGTAGAGGAAATACACCTGCATTTGCGTAGAAAGTAACGGGAAATCATTCTTGAAACAGCACCCTCAGTACTCACGGCCAGAATTCAAGCCCTGATCTACCCGTATTTGATAGTCCAGCATATTGAGATAATGACGTCCAAAGCCACATGAAGAGCAAAGTTGTGAATTAAAGAACACATTAGATGAATAGAGAACAAGTTTATAATCTCCGTTCGAAATTTATTCAGCACTATTATAAGAGAAATCCGCGTGTCTTTAACGATTGCTTTAAACATAGTCTGAGATTTGATTATAAGGTACCTCGGCCCACTGACACTCCTCCTGTGTTCCAACCCTACGTCTCTCACAGAGATTTGAACTCATACCCTCCCGGTGGTGGGGAGAAGGAGGGCCGTTTCCGGCCAACCCACGTGTCCCGAGCTATTACCGATGATTGAGCAGTGTGTTGCGACTGTACGGCCCATTGCGTGACCTCACGCCGTTGCGTAGGGAGGGGTGGATCACGCACGCACGCCGTGAAATATGAGACCAATCTGGGGTTGTAGCTGTTTCCTGGGAGCCACAAAGTCCCATTATGAGACCAGTTCTGTTTTACAAGCGCAGAGCTATTCACTATCACGGGCAGGCTCTGAAGGCCGCGTCAAACCTCGCAAGGCTGTTTTGGTTCAAAGTTAATCTTTATAACTTTGAACTTTTAAAATAAACCAATAAAAATGTGGTTTCCAATCTGGGGGTCGTGGAATTTCTCGGGTGGGATCGCAATATTTGTTGATGTTAAAGCTTTATGTTTACTTTTTAAAGCTATTATAATTATTATAAGAAGCTGTAAAAGTTAAACAAAAATGTATGTAAACGGTTAAAATGATAAAAACAGTCAAGTTACGGCTTAGCTTCCTTTTGGTTACTCAACTCCGACAGTTGCTTGTTGACTTAGTTTACTGTAACAGTCAGGTTCCTTTTGGTTACTCAAATCCGACAGTGGCATGCAGACTTAGTTTACTGTAACAGTCAGGTTCCTTTTGGTTACTCAAATCCGACAGTTGCTTGTTGACTTAGTTTACTGTAACAGTCAGGTTCCTTCTGGTTACTCAAATCCGACAGTTGCATGCAGACTTAGTTTACTGTAACAGTCAGGTTCCTTCTGGTTACTCAAATCCGACAGTTGCTTGTTGACTTAGTTTACTGTAGCAGTCTCGTGTTCAGGCGAATGGCACTTCTAGAACGACTTCCAAAACACCCACAGGGGTCATTGATTTTATTTTGCTACGTCTTGGTCGCATTCGTATTATCATTATATAAGACATTTATAATAATTAAGTCAAGAATCGGGGGTATGTGTCAGGCTTGTTTGGTTTGTTTATCAGTGATGAGGCCGGGATTCGAATTCTGGTCTGGTGTACTGGGGGGAGGGATTTTTCTTTTATTGTTTCTCCCGCTCTTTTCATGCAAACAAAGGCACATTTTTTCTAAAGTATACCTACCCCTCAAATGTAGTTAAATTTTGATATAGCCTGGATGGATGATAGGATTAATCGAAAGTACTAATTTTAAAATTAGGGTTTGAATCTTTGTAAATAATAACTAGGGTTAGCGATTGTCTCAAAGTACAAGAAATGGGTTCAAAACCGGCAAAAGGGTGGTAACCAGTGCAATAAAACTTTATTTTTAAATATAAAAGTTTGTTTCTTTGTCTCTGCGTCTTAATTTCAGCATAACTTATAAAAATGAGAAAGTGTGGAAAGTCTATCAGTTTACGTGGGTCAGCCGCTTGAAGCGCTCGAGTCGAATTGACCGGCTGGTAACTGAACAATATGATATGGTAGAATACCGTAACGCAGTTGAGTAGATAGTCTTCACTAAATAACTTTGTTATTAGTAGGCTAAACGTATTTTAACCACGCAAAATACTAAAATTATTATTCTAAACAAACAATTTTTATTATTATTAATACCATATTTGAAAGAATTATTTCTTTAATCTATCGTAATACGGGAAATTTTACGTCTAAATTTTACTTGTAATTTATAGTAATACTAATACTAATTAATAATAGTAATAATTATAATAATAATTAATAATAATAGCAGGCTTAAAATAATATTGACAGTCATGGATTCAAGTATTATCTTATAAATTTATTATTATTTTTATAGCTATTATGGTATTTAAATTAATTAATTAATTAATGTACCTGTTGAACTCAAGTGTTTTTTGTTGTATTTTTATATCAACTACGTTCCAGCGTAGGTGTAATGCTATAAGAACTTCTATTTTTTCAATAACATAATTAAATAAACTACATATTATATCAAATTTTACAGTTTTGTTTCATAAAACAATACCTTATATTTTACTTTACATTATATTATACTGTGTTACTTTTTTATTCTTTTTCATAGCTAATATAAATTAAATTGAGGCTTGTACAGGTTTGCTCAGGTTTATTATTTAATGTTATTAGGAATCACTTTGTAAAATTTCAAGAAATCTCAGTTACAAAACAATCAATTTCCATAAACACGTTATAACAATTACAAATTTGTCAGTACATAATTTATTTTAATTGTTATTTAAAATTACGTATAATTGTTGTGTTAAGCATTGGCAGCCTTTGACAACTTCCAGGATGATTTATCCTGTTTTGCAACACTTAACTCCTTCCTCACATCTTTTGCGGCTGGCGTACTCAATTTTGGAACACCAGATGTTATTTTTTTAGGAGGATTACTTTGTTTTATATCTTTACTAAAATACTTTGGTAGGTTGGGAAAAATATGTGGAATATAAATGGGTTTCAAACGCCGATTTGTTTGAGGACGTTTAACCTTTTCTCCATTGATTAAGAAATTCTCAAATTAAAAAAAACAACAAAAAATCTTCAGAAAAATTTAAGTCACAAACCCGAAATTTTAAACGTAACTGTCTGTCTCTTCTTGAAATTGCTCGCTCCCACTTTGCAAACTCACTCTTTGTCTTGAGGAGGTTGAAAATAATGTCTTTTGCCGCTCGAAGATTTGTCATAGCCTGATTTGCATCCGTTATGTAACACGTCGGCACGAATCAAGCATATAGGCCTACTACGTAGCTACTAAAAGAATATAAATATAAATTACTTACATAGACTGAATACTTAATTACTAAAATAATAACTAAAATAACAATCTTGAATTCAAAAACAGAGATTTCAAACACAAAACGCAATGAATGAATGTGTAATGAACAAAATAATGCAGCACTATCACTTATATACGATATACCGGTATTGAAAGAATACGATACCCGGCCAACTCGATTACAGCGCTCAAGTTTCTCGAATCCACCGCAGCGCCGTTATTGGCATTGCATGTAACGACAAGTTTCCACACTCTTTCGTTTCTATATGCTATGCTTTCAGTCCTGGATGCACGCATTTAATTACACTTATCGATTATAAATGAGTATAGCAGAATTTAGAAGAAATGTACCCTCATTTTTGGGAAGGAAGTGATATATCACCTGCGAAATAAAAACACCCTGAGTACGCCGGGACGAGATTCGAACCCTGACCTTCCATCACCTTCAAATCAGACTGGACGAGCCAAAATTGATGAACAAACAGGAAAATGGAGAAAGTTGCATCATGAAGAACTTAATGGCTGGTACGCATTCCCAAACAATATTCATGATAATATAGGCGCGCAGGCTGAGGTGGTGGGGTCATGTGGGGCGTATGGGTGAGGACAGGCGTGTACACAACATTTTAGTTGGGAAACCTGAAGATGTAAGACCGCTTGCTAGGCCGAGCCGTTGATTGAAGGAAAATGTGAAGATGCGTCAGGTTAGGGATTGAATGAAGGTGTCACAGGAAAAAGCTGAATGAAGAGCTTACGTTCTGGTGGACATGAACTTTCGAGTTTCTTAGGGATAGAGAGTTAGTTATTTGATTATAAATAGTAACTTATCCGAATAAATATTAGAAATGTCAGAATGGCGCTGAAACCATCACCTAAACATAACAATTGTCTAGTGAAGATTTTCCTAAATAATTCTCCCACCGTTTGTTAGGCTATGGGAAGTTGAGATTCATGACCACTTCATGTTGCTTTGTTTTGTTCGAGACCAGGAATGTTTTGTCACTAGGGGTGGGTAGGGAAGGGGATTGGTACCCGTGTTTGAGGGAGAGGGTAACGGCGGGAAAATATCATGGCTATGTGAGAGAGAGAGTATGTGAATACTTCATTAGGATTCCAATAACGCTCTAATATAATTATATCTGTATACTAAATGTTCGTGGGGAGTCTAATAAAGTTAACAATTAGAACTTATTCATAAACGGGACTATTAATAGCGTCAAACCTAAAAACTTGCAGAGTCAGCCTTTTACGGATTATCTAGAACCTAAAAACATAAGTCGATAACTTAGTAATTCTGAAAGTTACTAATAAACGGGGCCCAGATGTTGATGACATTGCATATTTTTTTGTCAAGTCGATCACAATAGTAACTTGTATGTAAACACATTTTATGACACCCTGACCATGGCTTTTACTGTGAAAATGTTTGCATATTTGAAGGATTTTTACATATTATGCCATTTTGTAGGATTTTTGAGGCTTTTTATTTCCCCTTGTTTTCAGTCTTATCTTGCATTTTCCGTAATTTTTAGAATAGCCACATAAAAATCATAACTTAAAAGGGGTAATTTTTAATACGCAAATTCATTCTTTTAATTTACTTGGAGCATTCCTTTTATCGTGTAACTACTGTATGAGTATGTCCACACATGAAACAATGGGCAGAGCAAGACAATGAAGAGGACATATCGCCAGGTGACATCCATTCTTCAAGTATGTTCCAATAACATCCACAGATGTAGAGCGCGGCTCTTGGCCGATAATCGCTGATCAATCGATGACCTTCGTTGTGCCTTGCAATGCAGAGTTAGGTAAATCTACTAGGCAACTCTCTCTCTCTCTCTCTCTCCTCTTCTCTCATGCACACAAATGTTCTGCATTTTTCATTTTTTATTAGGTAAATTGGTCATACAATTAATTATTATTTATTTCTTCCTTTGCAAGATTCCCCAGCCATGAATTGACAAGAAAAACAATAGGATTTTAAATTCACTATCACATTTTTTAAGAACATCTTTTGTATTTTTGAGGATATTAAAACATAATTTTTAAGTGCAGCTTTTTTGATGTTTTTAAGAGCATTTATTTATTTTTGAGAGCACTAACACATCATTTTTAAGTGTATTTTTTAGGTTTCTAAGGGCAGCAAATTCCGGGCCCTGCTAATAAGTTATTAATAATTTTGACCTAATCACTTTGCTTAAGAAACGCTTCGGTGGTCAAATGATTCAAGGCGTAACTCTCGCAAATAGACTAGACTCGAGATGACGGGGAGTTTGGGGGTTAAAATTCCGGTCGGGTTTACTGTGGGTGGGGTTTTTTCCTAAATGGTTTTACAATCTCCCTCCACACAAATGCACTCTTAGATAACACGTCATATCACCCAACCAGATTATCTGACTATTTACAACAATAATGTTAAGGATGAGGCAGGTATAATTAGAGGAAGTGTACCCTCATTTATATGGTGGGAGAGCGGCAAACCATTAAGGAAACACCACCTTAGCACACCCGAAAGAGATTCAAACCCCAGCCCTTTCTTCATCGACAAACCAGATTAGACAAGCCTGACTATTTTTCTCCATGCTCACTGATAAGCTTCTTACCTATAATGATTATAAACACTATACATTTGTAGCGCTAGTTACACAACTGCATACATCCTATATGCGGAACAAACAAACATTTGTTCAAATAGGATTCCTAATCCTAAACAAATTGTGACTAGAGTTGTCCTCAGCTCGGCGTGTTCCAGAAAAAGGGTCGTGGGATTAATGCCGGTGACAGGCACGGTGTTTCCTCCGGCAGCGAGCTGACAAATGAGCTCCCTCGTGGGGAACAGTTCCTCCAATACTTCACAGAGCTCGTTGATATCGACCAGGGTTCTACATTCACTACTATTTATTATTCAAACTGTCAATGCTCCCCCAGGAACATACACAACCTGCTAGAATGGACAAAGGCGACAGGTGGGTTACATTCTAAGTGCTCTACGGTACAGTACTATACGGAAATAGCCACACAGTACTGTACATATACAGCCACATAGTAGGCCAATGTACTGTTCATATCGTCTCATGAAAGTCTATTCAGTAGCCCATTAGGGTGATTGCTTAAATTCACTGTATTTAAAAGGTGCGCTTTGATAAAATGAGCCTAATTTACATTTTAAATTGTTTTCACACTTGTCAAATGAGGATTGCAATAAACCACACCGAAATGTGTTCCCCAGTTCAAGGATCTGTGTCTAGTATCCCCGGTTACTCTTGTATTTAATAATATCTATCTAATTTCCCCAGGTAATATTCTCATACCCCCAGATAAATTTTGTCTACTATCCCCAGGTAATATTGTGTCTAATACCCTCGGATAATCTTTTGTCTACTATCCCCAGATAATTTTTTATCTAATATCCCCGGATACTCTTTTGTTTACTATCCCCAGGTAATCTTGTATCTAATATTACCAGTTAATGTTGTGTCTAATACCCTCTGATAATCTTTTTATACTATCCCCAGGTAGTATTGTATTTAATATCCCCAGGTAATCTCGCATCTATTATCGCCGGATAATCTTTTGTATACTATCCCCAGGTAATCTTCTATCTAATATACTCAGATAATCTTGTGTCTAATACCCTCGGATAATCTTTTTATACTATCCCCAGGTAGTATTGTATTTAATATCCCCAGGTAATCTCGCATCTAATATTCCCATCCCCGGAAAATCTTTTGTATACTATTCCCAGGTAATCTTGTATCTAATATCCCCGGATAATCTTTTATATACTATCTCCAGGTAATCTTGAATCTAATATTACCAGTTAATGTTGTGTCTAATGCCCTCTGATAATCTTTTTATACTATCCCCAGGTAGTATTGTATTTAATATCCCCAGGTAATCTCACATCTAATATCCCCGGATAATCTTTTGTATACTATCCCCAGGTAATCTTATATCTAATATACTCAGATAATCTTGTGTCTAATATCCTCGGATAATCTTTTTATATTATCCCCAGGTAGTATTGTATTTAATATCCCCAGGTAATCTCGCATCTAATATCCCCGGATAATCTTTTGTATACTATTCCCAGGTAATCTTGTATCTAATATACTCAGATAATCTTGTGTCTAATACCCCTGGATAGTCTTTTGTCTACTATCCCCATGTAATCTTGTATCTAATATCCTCCGGATAATCTTTTGTTTACTATCCCCAGGTAGTCTTTTATCTAATATATCCAGGTAAACTTGTATCTAATATACCCAGATAATCTTGTGTCTAATACCCTCGGATAATCTATTGTCTTCTATCCTTAAGTAATCTCGTATCTAATATCCTCGGATAATCTTTTGTCTTCTATCCCCAAGTAATCTCGTATCTAATATCCTCGGATAATCTTTTGTCTTCTATCCCCAAGTAATCTCGTATCTAATATCCCTGGATATTCTTTTGTTTACTATCCCCAGGTAGTCTTTTATCTAATATACCCAGGTAATCTTTTATCTAATATCCACGGATACTCTTTTGTTTACTATCCCCAGGTAATCTTGTATCTAATATTACCAGGTAATCTTGTGTCTAATACCCTCGGATAATTTTTGTCTACCATCCCCAGGTAATATTGTATCTAATATCCCCGGTTAATATTGTATATAATATCCCGGTTGATCAGTCTCTAGGGCTGTTAACCTTTTGTCGTATTATACTGCCGTCTCTCTGACGACCGCACCATTAGTTGCTTTGCACCAGGTTCTAGGTTTATAATGAATCACTAATGAATGTGTTGGACTGTACCAGTGAGCACGTGGTTAAAGAAGTCAGTCTAGTCTTGTCTTGTTTTAAATAATGGAGAAGTAAGAGTTCAAATTCCAGACCAGTTTACTGAAAGCTTACCACACTTCCTCCACGCAAATTCCTGTATATTTACTCTAAAATACTAACTTTATTTTCTTTATACAATTAATGTAAATACTTAGAGCACCAAAATACTTTTTTTTGCTCTGGTTGGTTGTCGAAGCGATTGGGATAAAATTGCCGAATCGAGGGATTCAGTCACGGGACAGCATTACTAGCGCTTCTGTGGAATTCACTAGAACTAAATCGAACCCTCGCACTTTGTACGTAGAACAAAGGAACGCGGTAATTGAATATGACATTAATGAAAGCTTTTGAAGTTTAATTAATAAACTATTCCCACAGATATGGCGGGGTGTGTAATGCCCCCCATCCCATCTCTTTCCCCCCAAGTTTTTGTCTGTGGAAATTAAACAATAACATTTCTATGACAAAGAATCAAAGATTCCCCCTTTTTAATTTAATCGAGCGAGATTAAAATGGACAACTAAGCGCTGGAGTACGTGGGTTGACAACTGGGCTTAGTAAAGATTAATTTAATTCAATAGAGTGTTTTTTAAATTAACTAATAAAAAGCATAATTTAATGGTAACAATCATCAAAAAATTGAGAAGTTATATAATTTAAATTTAGTTTAGTTACGGAATTTGATGAAACAAAACAAGTCACAGATTCCCTCAAAATATATATACATTTAAAGTAAAAACCTAAGTTTAACTTCCATTAAGTCCAACAAAACAGCTCACTATATATTCTAAACTAAGGGTCCTGGGTTCAATTCCCAGCATGACTATTTTTTATTACTAAGATTGGGAAATCACCTTTAAAAATGATAAATTAACTTCCGGGGTAATGTATGTTGTGTTTTCTCCTTTGAATTAGGTTAATTTGTAATTAAAATGCTGATACAATCAATGGGTTCAGAAAATGCACATTAAATACTACAAATAAAATATTAATAATTCTTCACTCAAAAAGTGTTTCACCTCATCTTAATACCCGTCCGGTCCATCCACATTTAATGTCCCTACTGTGGTAGAGATTAGGAAGGTATAATTTAGAGAAAATACACATGAATTTGCGTGAAGAAAAAGTGGGAAAGCATGGAGGTAAAATCACATCATTATCATATACAGCTGGGATTCAAACTCCCACATCATCGTCAATGGCAAACCAAACTATACCCAATCTACTGTAGGAATTGTGGGCTATGACATTTAGCAAAGTTACCAGATTTAAACTTATGTATCCATTCGCCAAACTACTATGATCTTTAATACCACTATGTTGAGTTGCTTTCTCTCTTGGCAGTCAAAACTTTTACAACAAACAGTTTGTTTTTAATTATGCTTTTCTTTTAACTGTCGTTACATCTTTTGCTCTCTGTCAATTACCATCACTCCTATGGCAAATGGAATTTAGATGTACAGTTTTAAAAATAAACGCAATCATGAAAAATATGAATTATGAAGCATACTATTATTGAGAAGAATGTTCTAGAGCCCTAATATTTATTACTAGCAGAAGTACCTGGCGTTACCCGGGGTAACGATGCAATTAATTGAGTCACTAACCCGGGAAACGCTTTTCTTTGCTTCAAACAGACAGGAAAAAAATCTTAATTTTAGTTCTTCTTATCCGGTTTTTAGTTAATTTAAAAAAATCTAATAAAAAATTAAAATGTCAGCTTACAGGTGCATATATTCATGCACAGGGTATAATAATTTTTAAATCTCAGCCCTCTTCGTGCTGTAGATATCGTACAATGCTTATGACACACAAACTATTCATTTTATATATTTAGATTGTTACATTTTAATTATTTAGGAACTGAATACAATGCACAACGATAATCTTGTACGAATGGTATCGTAACATATTTCTACTTTTATTAAAACAGTAGAAAGGAGAAAACAAAGATTTTTTTTAAATCAATAATATGTTGAAAAGTTTGAACTTCAATTATTATTGTTCCAGTTTTAAATAATTGTAAACAATTTTTATCAAACAGTCCTTAACTGAATTGTAAAAATTACTTTCGCCGTCAATAATGGTCTTTTTACATTACAGTGTTGCAAGTAGTATCCAAATCCCTTACTAAAACTCATAAAAGAGGTAGCAGTCAATACTTTTCTTCCTACATAACTGTGTTACAGGTAGTATCACTTACCTTATCATAAATCATATATTACAGTTAACTCCGTGAGGTGGTTGTCGATACTATTCATCGTACTTAACTGTGTTGCAGGTAGTATCCACATCCCATATAATAGATCATGTATACAGTTAACGCCGTGAGGTAGCAGTTAATACTTTTCTTCCTACATAACTGTGCTACAGGTAGTATCCAGTTCCCTTTATAATAATGCATATAATAAAACAGTTAACGCCGTGAGGTAGAAGTCAATACTGTTTATCCTACATGGTTGTGTTGCAAGTAGTATCCAAACAACATTTATAAGCGCCATTGACCGACTACACAAGTCCCGCTATTAACTTTGAGAGGATAATCAAGTTTGTTTTCTCTCCTGGGCCTCAAAGAATATGTCTTGAGCATCACAAGTTAGTTACAAGGATAAGTTTCTTTGTTTTGGATTTCCTCCGTCCCTCGACACTGAAAAGGATTTCCGGAAGCTTGGTTTTCATCCGGAGGATTTGAATGCTTCATAGTAGTCGAGTCCGGGGCTAGGAACGGATGAAGGAAAT
The DNA here is from genome assembly GCA_033556935.1 of Timema podura. Classification (NCBI taxonomy): domain Eukaryota; kingdom Metazoa; phylum Arthropoda; class Insecta; order Phasmatodea; family Timematidae; genus Timema; species Timema podura. Next base: position 45,776,674 of record JAVRXN010000007.1, on the reverse strand, counting down.
GAGCTTTTGAATTATTGCCCGTTTTGAGCTTTTTGTAACCATCCTTTCCCTGGGAATTTGCAGTTCAAAGCATCTTCTTTTGAATAACTAACACATTCTGAGGTAAAAACAGATTTATTTGTCAGTACACGGAATATAATATCTCAAGTTTTTAGTGTAATCTTTGACTTTTTGTGAATGGTTCCTGCCCAAAAATACGTATAAATAGCTGTGTGTGCGAGTTTTAAGAATTAATTAAATCAACCAACACACAAAATCACAAAGACCAACAAACAGGCATACATACATACATACATATCTTATTACAATTTAAGATAAATTTATCCAAAACCAAACTATAAACTTATTTAAAAATAGTTATTAGCGATTTTAAATACCTGTTGAATGTAGATTAGTTTTATAATAAAAGAAAAGTAAGACGTGATTAATAATTCAATAACTAATATTATTGATCAATTTTAATTTTATCATTGTTTTCATTCCATACATATCTCTTGTTAATACATAATTCGGCTATATTTTAACTATATAATTCCCATATAAATGGCTAGAAGTTTAATTTTCATCTCTAAACGTGATAAAAACCTAATATTTTAGATTGTTTTATGACGTGTCCCACACCCAGCCTTTACGGCCGATATTTGTTGTTTTTAAAAATCTATTCACAAAGAGATGCTAATTTTTTTTATCTTCACCCTCTTCATTGTGCTTCCATATTACATCTCCCTTATACCTCATTTGCCGTCTTTCAGATTCTCACTCCCTCCTCACTTTGTTTCTAGGGTTAGCTCTCACCCAACATTGACTTTACTTTTAAAAAAAAGGACGGGGAGATAAAAAAAAGTGAGATTTTACCAAGGTAATTATTCTGGAGTGAGCACTCACCTGAATATATTAGCTGTAGAAACTTGAACATTTAGTTGACAGGTTACACTTAACTGAATAATGGGACAGCTGCCACAATAACCATCAAATGGGACTTCCTTCTTTACAATCAACGATAAATAACTAGACTAATTAATTTATTTGCCATATTTTAAAACAAAACCGTTTTAGGTGAGCTCAACGTGACCCTTAGCGAGGGTCCCACGACGAAAGTTTCGTTTAACATTATATATCCAGGTGAAATATGGTTCAGTTAATTAAAAACGGCATCGATGGCTACGTAAGATGAACGTCAATATCGTATAGTCTGGTTTGATGGTGACGTGGAGATTGGGGCTCAGATCCCGCCGGGATGATCTAAGGATATTATTTTATAGATGCTTCCTTCACTCTTTCTTAACGCAAATATGGGTTCATTTCTTATTAAATGCTCTCTAATTCATTACTATAGTTGTGGAGATAGCCCGCTTGGAAAATAAAAACGTAGATATTCCCGAATATATTAATACCTCTAATTATTCCCACACTATCTTCTAATTTGTATTTTTAATTATTTTTTTGGCCACTATATCCTACCACTTATCCGGGCTAGACGCATTTATATTGTTAGTAAATTATTCTGTTTATGTCTCTGCTTTGAATTATTTTTGGTTAAGCAGTTTATGTTTATAATATGAAATAGCAGATTCTATGAAGAAACTATGTTGTTGGCTGATAATAACAAAGTTTTATTAATGTAAGAGAATTTTACAATAAAACCAGTTTAGTTGATAAAAAATGAAATTACTATAAAGATAAGACCTTAATATGTAAGTTTAAAAATTAAATATTAATAGGGTTGCTACCAGGGCTAGCAAGGCTTGATCAGACTGTACTAGTAAATGTTCTCTCACCACTACCAACTCTTAGGTTGTTACCAGGGCTAACAAGGGTTGATCGGATTGTACTAGTAAACTGTTTCCTCTCATTCAAGATCAGACTTCGTCCTTAAGGACCATGCATGCACATTCTCTCACTATATTCTTGAGCGTGTGATTGGTCAACTAGGTATGAAGTAGAATGTAGCCATTTATTAATACAGTGCCATCAAGCGCATTCAACTCACACCCACCCCTGTTAATTAATTATGCTATTGTTATCAACCACATAGTTTAAAATCCAAATAATATTTATTTGTCATAGGCTAGGGTTAAACGAATCAATGGCCAAATTTCAGCTATGTCAGTATTTATATTTGTGGTTGTTGACATGTAATTATAATAAAATCTTTCAGTACAACTGTAACACATTTACACATTTACAAAGAGAAAATTATAAATAAACACCTTTTAAATTATTCCTCTCATGTAAAATTTAAGCGAAAATATCCTAAAATTAATTTATCACTATTCATATGATTTTTTTATTAGGATGAAAACTGAATTACAATTATTATTGTTTTTATTGATTGTTTGTGATTGTTACTGAAGCTAGAAACGCTCACAAAGAATATTTCTTTACACCGCATTTTCCTAATCGTTTGGGTTATAACTAAGCAAAGTCAGTAGTGATTAGCGGATATGGACAGTACCACATGATTACTATTTGCAAAAATTAGTTCTTCCAATATATTTGATAAAAAAAACACTAAAGCTATAGAGGGGATGATGTGGCAACGCTGTGCCTGAAACTTACATCAAACGTCTATGTTATTTCAGGTTAGGTGTTCGAAGGTTGTCCCCGCATGGCTATGCATTGCCCCATATGGGGTATGGGATTCGGTGTGAACGGGACGAAGCATGTCGACGTCAACTGTCGTTAACAGCTGCATTGGTTCGTGCCACAATGTCCACGGGCGACTGCGGTGGATCGTCAGGTGGGTACACCAGAACTTTGAGGTGAACCCCCAAGAAATAATCTAGTGGCGTGAGGTTCGGCGGCCATTGCCATATCCCAGTACCCTTCGTGTGTGTATTTTATTGTTGCCTACACAATACTGACCTCAAATTTATGTCTACGTCTAATCACTGGTGACCATGACATTTCAGTTAAAGTGTTGCCACATCACTCTTCTTTAACTTTAATGTAGTTTTTTTCAAAAGGTAAGGGAATAACGGCTTTTTTAAAAAAGAGTATTATCGACTTGTATTTATACACCCGACCATGTAGTACTGTCCGTATCCGTGAATTTCTACTCATTATGTATATACAGACATATATACATATATAATTATCATTATCATTAACATCATTATCATCATTATCATTATCATATAATAATTATTTCATTATCATTATCATTATCATTATCATTATTATTATTATTATTATGGAAATTCATTACCTTAGCTGACTCGCTCAGGTTGGAAAATGTTCAAAGGAAATTTGTCGCTGCCTGCTTTGATAAATTCTTGACTAAACAGATTTATTATGGCTATGACAGGATTCGAAACCTTTTAGGGTTCCAAACTCTCTACTCGCGTTGACTTTATTGTGATGCCATTTTTGTTTTTAATATATTAAATGGCAACATTTCTTGTGAATTTGCCCTTGACAATGTAGGTATACATGTTCCTTCTCGGGCCTCGCGTAGTCCAAAGTTATTTTCTCCCGACAACTCTTACAAAGTGAGCCCTTTAGGTTATTGTATCCACAGCGCTAATTCCAGATTTGTCTAATTCAACTTTTCATAAAAGAAAATCTAAACTCAGAAAGTTATTTAAGGAACTCCTTTATCACTAATTTACCCTGTAGAGGCTTTGCCTCGAATATTTAAATTTATTTTATTCTGATTTATTTTTTGCTTACTGTTTTACTTTATAAATATTTATGCTTTACTATGAATTATTCATTATTTTTTTATCATCAATCATTAATAATTTTTTTATAATTACTCATCAATGTGTTTAATTGTTTAGATATTTTTTATATTATTTTATTAGATGTACTCGTAAGATACTTGTGTACTTTTAAGTGCTGGCCTGTCATAAGTCTCACGACTGTTGGCCAGCACTATAATTAATAAAATTGAAATTATTACATAGCACCGCGTCTTACTACCCGTTCGGGCTATACGCTTAAGTACTAATCACGCTGATGGATTCGGAATTTGGAAGGTTGAATTTATATGAAGTGAACCCGCATTTGCGTGGAGGAAGAGTGGAAAACTATTTAGGAAAAACAAGCCCCAGTTAAGCCAACCGAGATTACAACCTCGATCTCCCCGTCCTAGGCAGAATAGCTCAACACGAAACTAGGCTTTGTTCCAAGGAATCACTTTTGTAATATACTGGACTGTTGATGATGGGATCGGGGTTCGAACTCTGGTCAGGTATACAGCAGGTGGCATCTTCTAATTGGTATTACTTTCTATCTCTTCCTCCACACAAACGCGAGTACACTTCCTCTAAATTTAACCTTTATATTCACTAAGGCCTTAGCGTAACTAATACACATGCGTGTGACACGAATGGGCAGTAAGACGCAGTGATTAAAAAATTAATAGATATCCGATCAGGATCTAAACGCCGGCCTTATCGTCGACGGTGAATCAGACTATGCGACCTTGACAGTGCTGCTCTGTAACAAAAGGTTTTTCCTCGATTCAGAGAACGGTAACATAAACCGTAAAATCATGTTGTAAAGCCCACGTTGGTGGATTTAATCATAAAAAAAGGATCGAGATTTCAAGCGTGGATGACTTCACTTAGCGAAATGAAACGCTAACTTTTTTTTGTGCCCAAATGCAATAAAACAGCGACACCACTGGAGGTGTGAAATAATGCCAGGCGTCATTTATATTTCTCTCGAAGTTCCATTTTGCTGCTCTGCATACATAATCACGAGGTTTCAAATATCCCCAAGAGAAACATTAAAAAGTACGATTTTATAGTTATTTTATATTAACTTGTTAAATTACAAAATATATACAAGTTATATTCGCTCTTGAAATGTTTTCCGTATAAAATATTCCGTGTGGATAAAAGTTATTGTTTTAACAAAATAAGTGTCTGAAGAGCCAGGTTGTAAAATAGAGTAATGTTTTGGAGAAAGTCCTTAGTTTTATGTGACTGAAATAATTACTCTTTAATGAGCTTATTCCACTATCCAGAAAAAATATTTCTTACACAATGGTTTGGCATGTATGTTTATATTAAATTAGAATACTTAGCCAACTGTTGAGTGGCGTGTCGTGCTGACAGGCTAAGCATGGCTTTAGTTAAATTAATTTTAATTTGTAGTAAGAAGAAGTAAGAATGAATGTTATAAGGAACGTACTTGATAGAACGACAATTGGTTGATTGATTGATACACTTCTAAGTCAATTAACAATACAAGTTATGAAAAAAAGAGATGGTTTAATAAAAGGTAGATTGTTAAAACATGTTATGTATTAAACCATCTCTTTTTTCATAGATTGTATTGTTAATTGACTTAGAAGTGTATCAATCAATCAATCAACCAACTGTCGTTCTATCAAGTACGTTCCTCATAATATTAATTAAGCATGGCTTGTTAAAACTATGGGCCGTGACGTGTCGTGTCGTGTAATATTGCCAGGGTAGGCTGAGCCTTTTAACACAATATCTGTGAAATGTTCTCCCCCATTCTGTCACCATTTGACCAATCATACATAGACTCTGCTCTATATACCTCACATGGGAATGTTGATACCTGACCAATGAGTGTTCTACTGAGTGATATGTTTTCTTCCACTCTGTACCCATTTGACCAATCATATATAGACTCTGTTCTACATACCTCACATGGGAATGTTGATACCTGACCAATGAATGTTCTACTGTGTGATATGTTCTCACCCACTCTGTCTCTATTTGACCAATCATACATAGACTGCTCTACATACCTCACATGGGAATGTTGATACCTGACCAATGAATGTTCTACTGAGTGATATCTTCTCACCCAATCTGTCCCCATTTGACCAATCATACATAGACTGCTCTACATACCTCACATGGGAATGTTGATACCTTACCAATGAGTGTTCTACTGAGTGATATGTTCTCACCCACTCTATTCCCATTTGACCAATCATACATAGACTGCTCTACATACCTCACATGGTAATGTTGATACCTGACCAATGAGTGTTCTAATAAGTGATATGTTCTCACCCACTCTATCCCCATTTGACCAATCATACATAGACTGCTCTACATACCTCACATGGGAATGTTGATACCTTACCAATGAGTGCTCTACTAGGTAATGAGAAAGTTTCACCAGTAAAGTTTAAACTAACTCTTCCAACCATGGCGACAGTACACACTACTGTTGCTTACATTGATAACTCTGAAGAGGGGTAAGATGAATTTGGACGAGATTCAACCCCACTTCCTTAGAGAAAATTGAAATTTATAATATAAACACTCTTTAATCGAAGGGCTTGGGGTTAAAAATTTATTACAGTAATGGGATAGAGAAGAGGAAGGTAGCATTTGGAGGGAAAGTATCCAATTTATTAAAGAGTGGGAAACTATTTAGGAAAACACACCTTTATTACAACTGGCTGGGATTAAAACCCCGACTTTCGTGTCACTAGCAAATCCAACTATTCAAGTTTTACATTTAGTATAAGTGTGGATACCGTGGGGGTGGTATCAATAATTTCTCAGAGAGAGTAGGAACTGATTGTGTAAACCTCCTCCTACCTTGGATCTTCCTTCCACGTGGCGGCCACTGTTGAGCTGGATCCAGGCGTCCCAGCGGTGTCTGTAAAGGGTCAAATGGTTCCACTGGTTCAACAGAACCGTCTCCTCGGAGCGAACAACGCCCACACCTGAACCACAGTCGAACCTGCAACAACACAATTACGGTTGAGTTGGGTCTTGGCGGTGTCTGTAACAGTTGTGTGTTGGCGGTGTCTGTACATTTGGGTCTTGGTGGTGTCTGTACAGTTGTGTTGTGGTTATGTGGATCTGTACAGTTGTCTTGGTGGTGTCTGTACAGTTGTGTCTTGGTGGTGTCTGTACAGTTGTGTCTTGGTGGTGTCTGTACAGTTGTGTCTTGGTGGTGTCTGTACAGTTGTGTCTTGGTGGTGTCTGTACAGCTTGGTCTTGGCGGTGTCTGTACAGTTGTGTCTTGGCGGTGTCTGTACAGTTGTATCTTGGCGGTATCTGTACAGTTGTATCTTGGCGGTGTCTGTACAGTTGTGTCTTGGTGGTGTCTGTACAGTTGTGTCTTGGTGGTGTCTGTACAGTTGGGTCTTGGCGGTGTCTGTAAAGCTTGGTCTTGGCGGTGTCTGTAAAGCTTGGTCTTGGCGGTGTCTGTACAGTTGTGTCTTGGCGGTGTCTGTACAGTTGTGTCTTGGTGGTGTCTGTACAGTTGTGTCTTGGTGGTGTCTGTACAGTTGTGTCTTGGTGGTGTCAGTACATTTGTGTCTTGGTGGTATCTGTACAGTTGTGTTTTGGTGGTGTCTGTAAAGTTGGGTCTTGGTGGTGTCTGTACAGTTGTGTCTTGGTGGTGTCTGTACAGTTGTGTCTTGGTGGTGTCTGTACAGTTGTATTTTGGTGGTATCTGTACAGTTGTATTTTGGTGGTGTCTGTACAGTTGGGTCTTGGTGGTGTCTGTACAGTTGGGTCTTGGTGGTGTCTGTACAGTTGTGTCTTGGTGGTGTCTGTACAGTTGTGTCTTGGTGGTGTCTGTACAGTTGTGTCTTGGTGGTGTCTGTACAGTTGTGTCTTGGTGGTGTCTGTACAGTTGTGTCTTGGTGGTATCTGTACAGTTGTGTCTTGGTGGTGTCTGTACAGTTGTGTCTTGGTGGTGTCTGTACAGTTGTGTCTTGGTGGTGTCTGTACAGTTGTGTCTTGGTGGTGTCTGTACAGTTGTGTCTTGGTGGTATCTGTACAGTTGTGTCTTGGTGGTGTCTGTACAGTTGTGTCTTGGTGGTGTCTGTACAGTTGGGTCTTGGTGGTGTCTGTACAGTTGGGTCTTGGTGGTGTCTGTACAGTTGGTCTTGGTGGTGTCTGTACAGTTGTGTCTTGGTGGTGTCTGTACAGTTTGTGTCTTGGTGGTGATCTGTACAGTTGTGTCTTGGTGGTGTCTGTACAGTTGTATCTTGGTGGTGTCTGTACAGTTGTATCTTGGTGGTGTCTGTACAATTGTATCTTAGTGGTGTCTGTAAAGTTGGGTCTTGGTGGTGTCTGTACAATTGTGTCTTGGTGGTATCTGTACAGTTGTGTCTTGGTGGTGTCTGTACAGTTGTATCTTAGTGGTGTCTGTACAGTTGTATCTTAGTGGTGTCTGTACAGTTGTGTCTTGTGGTGTCTGTACAGTTGTGTCTTGGTGGTATCTGTACAGTTGTGTCTTGGTGGTATCTGTACAGTTGTGTCTTGGTGGTATCTGTACAGTTGTGTCTTGTGGTGTCTGTACAGCTGTGTCTTGTGGTGTCTGTACAGTTTGTGCTTGGTGGTATCTGTACAGTTGTGGCTTGGTGGTATCTGTACAGTTGTGTCTTGGTGGTTCTGTACAGTTGTGTCTTGGTGGGGTCTGTACAATTGTTCTTAGTGGTGTCTATACAGTTGTGTCTTGGTGGTATCTGTACAGTTGTTGTGTCTTGGTGGTGTCCTGTACAGTTGTGTCTTTGGTGGTGTCTGTACAGTTGTATCTTGTGGTGTCTGTACAGTTGGGTCTTGGTGGTGTCTGTACAGTTGTATCTTAGTGGTGTCTGTACAGTTGGGTCTTGGTGGTGTCTGTACAGTTGTATCTTGGTGGTGTCTGTACAGTTGTATCTTAGTGGTATCTGTACAGTTGTGTCTTGGTGGTATCTGTACAGTTGTGTCTTGGTGGTGTCTGTACAGTTGTATCTTAGTGGTGTCTGTACAGTTGGGTCTTGGTGGTGTCTGTACAGTTGTATCTTAGTGGTGTCTGTACAGTTGGGTCTTGGTGGTGTCTGTACAGTTGTATCTTGGTGGTGTCTGTACAGTTGTATCATAGTGGTATCTGTACAGTTGTGTCTTGGTGGTATCTGTACAGTTGTGTCTTGGTGGTGTCTGTACAGTTGTGTCTTGGTGGTGTCTGTACAGTTGTATCTTAGTGGTGTCTGTACAAGTTAAGATAGATATACTGGTTTAAAAGAGATATTTAGAATCAAAGTATCGGCGAATTCAAGATCAACTTAACGTACAAGGTGAAAGTTCGCCCCTATACAACACTTACGTTAAGTTAAATTTTAAAAAAATTAAAATATATCACCGAGTCTTACTACCCATTCGGTTTATACGCTTAAGTATTTATTACACTAATGGGTTAAGAATTGGGAAGGGTGAGGAATTGAACCCATATTTGTGTGAAGGGAGAGTGGAAAACAATTTCGGAAAAACCACCCTCAGTTCACCCAACCGAGACTCGAACTTCGATCTTCCCGTCATCAGCATTTTAGCTCAACACGAAACTAGCGCGTTAGCTAACTACGCCACCAAGGCGGTCTTACGTTAAGTTGATCCCCTCATAGATACGTATAGCCTGAATAAATAGTGATAGGCACCTTGTAACCTGTAACTTAGTAATAGTACCATCACTTGCTACCAGAGTTCTCTGTAATAGGTGTAATAGGCCACAATAGGATTACCACGATGAAACAAACAAGTTATTTCAGATGAAATTCTGGTGTAGGATACTTAGCTACATAATTACGCTTGGAGGGTTACACACTTGGTTGACACACTGACTGGAGGAGATCCAGAATGGATCAGTCGATAGAGTGTTCGGTGTGTAAATCTGGACCCCCAGGGTTTAGATCCCTGTCCAGGTATCATTTTTCTAAATTCAAACAATAACTCCATCAGAATTTCATCTTAAAATAAATATTTATTAGAATATAAGAACGCTGTCCTATTTTAATTTGGTTTATGTGTCACGTGTTTAAACAAGTCTATGTTTCGCTAGTGTACATTTAGTAACTTAAAACATGAACAGATATTTATATATTCTTCTAACTACTTTCCTACTCTATGGTTATAGGAATTAGAAAGTTCAGTGCCACACTTACGAAAATACACCACCTATCTTGAACTAGTTCTAACCAGTCCACCTCATTATAACCTATCCCTATCTTAAGCTTATTATATCCAGTACACCTCATTACACCCTATCCCTATCTTGTGCTAGTTCTATCCAGCCCACCTCATTACACCCTATCCCTATCTTGAGCTAGATATATCCAGTCCACTTCATTACACCCTATTCCCATTTTGAGCTAGTTCTATCTAGTCCTCCTCATTACACGTTATCCCTATATTGAGCTAGTTATATCCAGCCCACCTCATTATATCCTATCCCTATCTTGAGCTAGATATATCCAGTTCACCTCATTACACCCTATTCCCATTTTGAGCTAGTTATATCCAGTCCACCTCATTACACCCTATTCCCATTTTGAGCTAGATATATCCAGTCCACCTCATTACACCCTATCACTATCTTGAGCTAGTTATATCCAGTCCACCTCATTACACCCTATCCCAATCTTGAGTTAGTTCTATCCAGTCCACCTCATTACACCCTCTCTCTTACAGATCCATTATAATGTTATCTTCCCATCTGTATCTAGGTCTTCCCAAAGGTCTTTCCCTAATGGGTTTGCCAGTCACTATCTTGAACAAGATTATAGAATCTCCCATTCACGCTGCATAATCCACGGGACTTAATTATCCTAACGATGTCTGGTGATGAGTACAGAGTATGTAACTATTATAGAGAAATACTAGTAATTGTTTGTGATTGATACAACAAACTGTGTTCCTAACTAAATTTCTCCTTTTAAAAAAAAGTGTCTACATTTAGCTTGTACCGGGGTTCTCTGAGATAACTCGGTAACAAGGATAACGACTGGCATTGGGGAGTAAACCGACCCTTTTTTGTTAACTTCCCCCCACCCTCCCCCCCACACCTATCCCCTTAAAAGCGTCAGGAAGAAACCCTCTACCCTTTTCCTCCCCTCGGCCTAGCTCTTGTCAAACTTGCGACAAAACCTTCCCCTGTCAAACTCTTTCTATCTGTCCCCTCCCCCCTTCAAACCCCTCACATCCTGCACTTTTTATTTCATTTTTCACTTTCTATCTTAGTTTTTTTTTAAGTTCTTCTGCTCTTTGATGCATTTAATAAAAAAAACGCTTTCTCTTCAAGTAAAACTCTGCTGACAAAGTTAAAAAAAGGAATCTTATAAAAGAATATTTTACTTAAAAAAAGTAAAATTTACTACTGTAAGGTGAAAAAAAAAGTTTCAATTATTTTTCTCGTATATTATACTGAACAACTAAAATGTTTGTTTTACTGGAGATATATCCTTTTTTTACTGAAGTTAGCGGCATTTTAAAAAGCTAAAAGAAGCATTTGAATGTGCGTTTACTTCAACATTAAACATAATATCAAGATTTCTTTCTCGTTAACGTAAAGTACCGGTAAAATAAAGGTAGCCCATAATTTAAATAAAGTTCCACTGCAAGCCATACACTTTATGATCGAGATAGTACTTGGAAACGGCGAAAAACGTGTAAAAATAATATGTTTACACGTTTATTAAAAAATAAATAAAAAGTAAATCAATTCTTTACTGTAAATTATAAAACCAATTACATGGTCTCTCTATATGCTTTGAGCTAGGTAAAACTGGCTCCACTTCAAATTACGACATAATTATTATTGAACTGTTGTTAGAAAAATCTCATTAAATGAATAAAATCAACCATAAATTTTAAGATATATCATATTTTAGAAATCTAATGTAGTTGGCCCCCAGAATATAATATTTTGTCCACACACACACATAAACACGCGCACACACACATATGTATAGATATATATACTTCAAATAATTATTTTTATAGTTTGTAATTATTATTTTTATCACCACGTCTTACTACCCGTTTGGGTTATACGCTGCAAGAGTGACATCTCAGACCATTCGACCACCGAAGAGGGTTATACCCTTTATTGTTTGAGAATAATATGTTAATGTTTGTTTTGAATAAAGGTTCACCCCTGACAGTGTCTTAGACCGCGGTTCCCCGCCATAGAAAGGGCCACATTCCAACAAGTTGACATTCCCACCACGTCCTCAGGTTTATGAAAGCTGGTGAATAACTGAACTGAAAGAGCCACCCCTTTGATCCCCCCTCCCACCCTCGTGGGGCGACATCATGTTTTTTTACAAATCTAGTAGCGAACAAATTAAACGCAATTATTGGCTTCTCTTGCGTTCCTCGATTCATGGCAAGAAGATTTCCCCCATCCATCGTTTCTTGATTTTAATATTGTTATTTATATTTGGGGTACCAGACTTTCCGTCACACGACTTACCAACTAAATGTACCTTCACTTATCACAAAAAGTCCAAGAAAAGCACCCATAGCTCAGGTATCTGGTTCGTGAACACCATTTTAAGACTACATCTGATGTCGAACCAAGATGCTGTGTGTGCATGTGTGTGCGTCATTTAAATACTAAAAATATTCTACTGACATAACCCACATCATGAATACGTGGACTAAATTTCAAGTCTGGCTTTCCAGTGAGACGGGAGGTTGTCATTCGAATCCCAGTCGTGTGATTGTTATTAAATAGTTTCCCAGCCTTCCTACACGCAAAATACGGTTACATGTTATATAACTTTACCTTTATCTTCCCGCCTGATAATTGCAAACACCCCAGAAAGGTAGTGGAAAGCGATTTTAAAAAAAAGGTGGTTCACTATCAACGTCTACACGACTCAAAACAGGATCCATAAAATCAACAACAGACCCCCCCTCCCACCAACTGAACCAATATGTTGGATTAAAAGTACAAATTTAGCCATGGCGTTTGTTTTCCTCATTGACTCTAGTTGTCCTCGTAAGCGCGGGGAGCGCTGTAATTATTTCAATCAGTCCTAACTAAGTCTTACAAGGTTAGTTATCACGAGGACAATAAAACTAGATCCCTCGCTCGTGGGACCCGTTTTACCCTCAGCTCTGCTGTTCATTCAACCACCCGCTAGTGCGAGATTAGCGCTAGTGTTTAGAACAAGTGAACGAGTGACTTGCCTCCCTCCCCTCCTCCCTACCGGGGGTGTCAGGGAGGGTGGGAATGAATCAGAACCCAGTCAACTGTGAGCAATGCCCCCCTTTCCCCCCCCCCCCCCGTACGGCCATTTACTGATAATGGTGCAAAAGCTCGTCGTATTAAGCGCACAATGGAGGTTGTTATGGTACAGTTGGAATTCGAGGAATTCCCGGCTGCGGGTCGAAAAGAACCTCCAACCACTGTGCTATGAATCAATGGATTATTGTTTGAATACGAACCAGGACGCGCCGTTTAGGAATACTTTATGTGGGTTTATTTCAGCTGTTTGTTCGCTGGGATCTGGATTTGATTTTGATACTGGACAGGTTTAACACTTCCAATTTGAAGGTTTTCTGCTAACAATTTATGAGGGAGAGTTGGAAATATTTTGAGAATGAATCAATCGGTTATACGACCGACTCGTCAATTTTTATGGGCGCTTGTCAAAAGATGAGCCTCACTTGCACATTTAATTTTATTACAAAACTAATTTGAGACGGTTTAAAAAAATACTGAGGACTCATATCAGTTACAATGAGATACATTGAACTCTCTGAAATAATACAATATTACCTATTTCGATGTCCACGTGGTTTAAGATGTTAGTCTTGCAATAAACTAGACTGTCAATGACAGGTAGATCGGGGTTCAAATCTCGGTTGGGTGTACTAAGGGTGGTTGTCCCTAAATGGTTTTACACTCTCTCTCCACGCAAATGCAAGCACACTTCTATAAAATTCAACTTTCCTCATCCCTAACTCATTAACGTAATTAATACATATGCGTATAACCTGTACAGTAGTAAGATGGTGCTAAAATTATATAGATATGTATTTATTTATATTACCAAGGTTTGACATTTTATTATGAAAAGCGATTATTTCTATTTTCTTTGAATTTGACTTTTTTTCTCTCTTATTTTTATACGAGATTGTCCCAAACACTTATACGTAGGAAATTTTAATTATTTTACCATAAATAGCGAGGTATATCAAAATATTATTTAAAATGATCCGTTACCACAAAAAGGCCCATCAAGCTCATTAATTAAAAGTAAGTGAAATCATCAACCAAGATATAAAATAAAATAACTTTAGGGTAATCTAAAATTTCAAACTGGTTCAAATGTTTCTTAAAATTTAACCGGTAATAAATAGAAATCTGGTTCAAAGGCCATTAAACATTCGCTCGCTTACATCATATCAACTTTGCTTTTTTTTTTTTGCAAAAAAAAACAAAAATATTATAAACTTTAATAATGTAATTTTTTTTTTTTTAGTTGCAACACATCTTTCATTTTACTATCCATCCTGTCTAGCCACCGTATTTACACTAATGAGATAAGAATGAGGAAGGTAAGAATGGAATATGGCACACCGATGAAAAACGGCTACTAAGATGCTGAGATTACAATTACAAAAAATAATTCATCAATACCAGTAATATAACAATAATAATAATAATAAAGTGATTGTTATCAACGTTGAGAGCAAAATGGTTTTCCCCCAAGCAGTTATTACTACTCACTTGGACTTTATACATAAGTAATTACAATAATATGTTAGGATGAGAAAGGTTGAATTTATAGGAAGTGTACTCGCGTTTTCGCAGAGGGAGAGTATAAAACAATTTAGGAAAAATCACCCTCAGTACATCCGACCGGTATTCGAACCTCAATCTCCCCATCACCGGCAGTTCAGTATGTTTATTTTTTATCACCATGTCTCACTTCCTTCTTAGGTTATACGCATGTATGATAATTACTATAATGAAATAAGGATGAGGAGCATTTTAGAGGTAATATACCGACATTTGCGTGGAAAAAGAGTTGGAAACCATTTAGGAAAACCACTCTTAGCAGAACCGACCCGGATTTTAACTCCGGTCTTCGGTCTACCCGTCAACAGCAGACCAGTATAACGCGAGAGTGACGTCTTAGACCATTCGGCCACTGAAGAGTGTTAGTTCAGTTTATTGAACTAGTAACGTCATATACCAGGCGTGGGGAACATTTTTACTTTCTCTCTATCTTACAGGTAGAGAAAGTATTGTGATCGTCAAAAAATTCGAACTCGAGATTTTGATGAATTTTGACGTTTCATGACTTCCTGAATCCGAAAAAGTGGTTTTTGAATTTCCGTCTGTCTGTCTGTCTGTCTGTCTGTCTGTACCTCCAACTAGAGCCTAAACTATTTTACCGATTGAGCTGAAACTTGATATCTAGGGTTTTCATAGGGTTGCCCGAGGGGTTTTTGGAATTGGATATCTACCCCTAAAATTAAGGGTAGTTTACTGAAGGGAAAAAATAGAAAAAGTCGATTTTCTCAAAATCGGCTCTAACGATTTTGATTAAATTTCATTTATAAACATTAATAAATATTACAAACAAAATGGCTACTCTCAATATTTCGGCAAAATCGTTTTAAGGGCTCCGGTCTGATGCGTAAATTAACATTTTTTATAATAGCTCCGAAACTATTTGAGATATGAAATTACTTAGCATTACAAATATGTATATATATTTATAATACAAATATTTTATTCGAAAATATTTTTATAAAATCAATAACTTTCTATATATACGCAATTATATATATATTTTTAACTTTTTGGGCATTAAAGCTTAAGTATTGCGACCGTAAGAAAAACTAACCTGAAATGTTGATGAATGTCGACGTCTCATGACCCCCCGAACCCTTAAAAATAGTCTTTGCAATGCCGTCTGTCTGTGTGTCTATTAAAACTTAAAATTAAGGGTAGTTTACTGAAGGGCAAAAAGGGAAAAAGTCGATTTTCTCAAAATCGGCTCTAACGATTTTGATTAAATTTCATTTATAAACATAAATAAATATTCCAAACAAAATGGCTACTCTCAATATTTCGGCAAAATCGTTTTAAGGGCTCCGGTCTGATGCGTAAATTAACATTTTTTATAATAGCTCCGAAACTATTTGAGATATGAAATTACTTAGCATTACAAATATGTATATATATTTATAATACAAATATTTTATTCGAAACATATTTTTATAAAATCAATAACTTTCAATATATACGCAATTATATATATATTTTTAACTTTTTGGGCATTAAAGCTTAAGTATTGCGACCGTAAGAAAAACTAACCTGAAATGTTGATGGATGTCGACGTCTCATGACCCCCGAACCCTTAAAAATAGTCTTTGCAATGCCGTAAGTCTGTGTGTCTATTAAAACTTAAAATTAAGGGTAGTTTACTGAATGGCAAAAAGAGAAAAAGTCGATTTTCTCAAAATCGGCTCCAACGATTTTGATTAAATTTCATTTATAAACATTAATTAATATTCCAAACAAAATGGCTACCCTCAATATTTCGGCAAAATGGCTTTAAGGGCTCCGGTCTGATGCGTAAATTTACATTTTTTTAAATAGCTCCGAAACTATTTGAGATATGAAATTACTTAGCATTACAAATATGTATATCTATTTTTAATACAGATATTTTATCCGAAACATATTTTTATAAAATCAATAACTTTCAATATATACGCAATTATATGAATTTTTTTAACTTTTTGGATATTAAAGTTTAAGTATTGCGACCGTAAAAAAAAAAACTAACCTGAAATGTTGATGGATGTCGACGTCTCATGACCCCCCGAACCCTAAAAAATAGTCTTTGCAATGCCGTCTGTCTGTGTGTCTATAAAAACTTAAAATTAAGGGTAGTTTACTGAAGGACGAAAAGAGAAAAATTTGGTTTTCTCAAAATCTGCTTAAACGATTTTGATTAAAATTCGTATCTAGGCGTTGATTAAGATTATAAATAAACTGGCTATTTTCATTTTCCTATCAAAATGATTTTTAGGGTACATTACAGAAGCGTTAATTTCCGTATCTCCACAACTATTGGAGAAACTAAACAACTTATCATTGCAAAATTGTAGGACTATTAGAAATAAAAAACTTTTATTTGACATATATTTTTATAAAAACAGCAGTTTCTGAGATATTTGCAAATATATTAATACAATTTTGTGAGCTTTAGTTGTAAACATATACTACTTAACGCAATAATACTCCAATGCCATAGAGTAATTAAATATAAGTAAGTATCTAAAAAAAGTATGTTATTTTTCCTTAAATCTCTTAGGAGAAATGTTTGCATAGCAATGATCTATATCCATTTTAGACTCAATAGTCAATATTTACATTTTTTATTGGTCAAAATGTATAAATGAATAATTAAATATCAATGCGATGACTTGAAGATCAGCAACACCTTTTAAAATGTTAAAATTTTAACCAGAAATCGAAATGTTAATACGAAGTGTTGACCCTTGTGGAAGACATTAACTGTTTGAAATGTTCTTAGGTGGACAAAGATGCGCCTTTTTTCTCATTGATTCTATATCATTGTATATTATTTTATGCGTGTTCTTATGTGGAGTGGTGATGATACAATGTACATTATTCCGTTCAGAAATCTTACGAGTTTATAGAAAGAGAGAGAAAGTCTGTGCGGTGTTCCGTACCATTTATTTTACATTGGAAATCTGCACATTTCATGTACAGTCCAGTAAATTTTACCAAAATAATAAGGATGTATTCTACATAATATAAGTCAATGTACTTTTATTAACTCATAAAAGAGCTAATGGTTTTTCAGTAATCAGTAATTCAGTAAAAATTGATAAAAGACCGCACCGAACAACTCAAAAGGCCACATGCCGCGTATTTAAAGGGTATCCAATCTCCCTCCATCCAAAGGTGGACCATATGTGGCCCTATCAATGACTTTTCGCGGCCCAGCGAACTCTTGATGAACCATTAAACAACAAGACCTCATTCTTATTTAACATACATTGTAGAAATACTACAACCTTTGAGAATTTGATATTCGAGGATTTGGTATAATCTGGAGAAATCTCAGGTTGGTGCACCCAATTTGTACTCTTTCTTCATCATGACTCATAAATCAATTCCCAAAAGTTGTTGTATCTTCGCGCCCAACATGTGCATTGTTTGTCAGCACATAAATGTGTTAACAGTTATTTTACCACATGAAATACAATAAAACACCCGATATACTGTAGCGTTTATTACCATAAAGCTACAAGAGTTAACGATATCATCAAAATTGGACACTACTAAAATAAACAAGAGTGAACTCACCGTTGCCCCATTATTTAGTTGCGCCTCCCGAATGGACTTCCCGCACTACGTTCCACGATAAACATTGTGCTTAGACTAACCAAGTGAAGCTTGTGGTGCGATTCGTCGCGAGGCATGATGGGAAAAAGTGTGACGTATATGCCCGAGACGTCGATGTGTTGTAGAAACATTTGTTCTGGGTTTTTCTCGATGCTTCTCAACTGTTCTTCCACCATCTAGCTGTCCCATCCCTCTTTGTCTTGTTAATGTGGTTTTCCTTTGTTTTGGTACCTCCTCCTCTCGACCAGAAGTTACAATAATGATGTAAACATGGAACTTTACCTCGACATTGTCCAAGACCAAATGTTGCCATATGTATGTAAGGTACAAATTCCCTTCGGTAACTATTAAATTCTATTTTTGGCTAACAAGTAATGTTAAATTTACAGACACAATATTAAATATTTAAAAGTGATAAAAGTATTTTGCTTTATATTTTGTAGAAATTTATTTTGTCGGCTAACTTCAATGGTTTAAATATGTGCAGATACATATAAATATTTTGTGATAAATATGTTTGCTTTTATTTTGTAGAGACAAAGTCCCCTTCTGGGTTTATGTGGTATTATATTTTCTGATATCATTGAAAAGCATCTTTTACATGGTGGTTAACTTTATAGCCTATCCGGCTTGGAAACTGAAATTTAAATTAGTAGTTTTTTGCTAATATTCTCACACGTAATCTTATGTGTGAGTTCGTTTAATTGAAATGGGCAAATTGTTGTAAAATTGAAGCTAGTGTTTAAAATCGCTTTTGAAGCCACCTGGCAGTTATAGGTTTGGTCAGGTTAAGGACTTTCAGTCCACTGTTGTATTTAGTTTTTTGGAAGAGTTATGAATACTCTAAATTTTGAATTTTTGAGGAAGTCATTAAATGACTAGAGCAATCGATGTTTAAGCAAGTTTTAGGTGATTGATGAGACTTGGAACTATTGCTATTATTATACTAATATATATATATATATTCCTTTGTTATATTGTGCCATATTAAAAATATTCTATATTCTATATCAATAAAATGGCTATTACTTACTTATGTATTATTTTATGTTTCTTATACTCATGTTTATTTTCTTTACTATTTGCTGGGAGAATTCTTAAATATTTAAAATGTTAATATTGTAGAGTGGGTTCGGGGAAGCGGAAGACAAATAGACCTGAGTACGATCTATTACCTTGTGATGGTCCTAACAGCTCCTCTGCAATTATTGTTATTTACCTTTTGAAATCCCTATTGTTGTTTTTTTATGTTGTGCACCGGCCTTTATTCATTGGTGAATTAAGGGGGTGTTTACAATACAACGGCTTAACACACGTTTATCAACAGTTATGAAAGTGACTTTGGCACAAGATTTATACCACGACAGTCCCCCCATTGCTGAAAATTAAAAAGGTTGAACATGTTTGGTGAAAAATATGGTATCACTCTTATTATTTTATTAATGGGTTTGTTATTATTACGTTCTTACTACCCGTTCGGGTTGTACGCACTTACGCTAATGTGTGATGGTAGGGTGATAGATGAAATGGAGGACCTACAGTTTAACGTGGGATCCGAACCACGGTGGAGGCCTGGCATTCCACACATTGACAAGTTGTGATTAATACACTCTTGTCAGAGGTGAATAAAGGGTTTGGAAACCAGACAGATCTGTGCCGGGACCGAGGATTGAAACCCGGATCCCCGAACAGAAGTCTGACACCTTACCCCTAGACCGCCAGGTCACCCAAAGGGTTTGTTATTTTTCCATTGCAATTTTAAGGAACTAATTTTAATTAAGTTATTGACAATATTTTATTTTTAATTTCTCTCAACCCTTGTATGTAATCGACAAAAAAATAACCGAACTTTAGGTTTGGTTAAATGTTAATGTTTCATGAAATCCTGAAACCGAAAAAGAGGTTTTCGTGATGCCGTCTGTCTGTATGCCTAGAGCTGAAACCATTTTACAGATCGGGCTAAAACTTGGCATATATGGTTTTCTAAAGTTTCACCAGAGGGATTTTTGGAATTAAATATCCAACCCTTAAGTATAGGTAATTTACTGAAGGACAAAAGGAGGAAAAATCGATTTCCCCAAATCCACTTTAACGATGTTGATTACATTTTATATCCGTCTATTGTTTATTATTACAAATAAAATGGAAACTCTTATTTTTCCATCTAAATGGTTTTAATGGTACTTTACAAAATCGGAAATAACTGATTTTGATTATATAAACGCAACTATTTGAGATACAATATAACTCATCATGGTAAAGTTGTTTAGCTATTAAAAATAAAAATGTATTTAATTTTTTTTTATAAAACCAATAAATTCGGAGCTATAAGCATATATAATATATATTATGGAATGTAAAATTGATTGCTATGCTCTTACGATTTTTTATTACATGTTCTATTTTAAGATAAAAGAGAGAGTTTGTGCGGTGCATGGTACTATTTTGTTTTTAACTAGGCCCTTTCAATATTAACATTTTCAAAGTGTCTCTTATGATAAAACAAGTTTGACAGGCCTGCCTTAGAACGTGCGGTCACTTAAGTGGGTGTATACATAATATGTTCGTGTATTATTGTTAGCACATTAGAGTTAAATATTAATAAATATATGATTTATTAATATTGACATATTATTTAATTATTAGGCTAAATACCATTTTTTTAAATATATAGAATAGATAGCATTCCTAAATTTAATTCACTACCTTTAAAAAAATCATACTTGCATTTAAGTTAGTTTAATTTATATATACACTACAATGTTTTGAAAGTAAATACTCGTCCAGTATTGAATGTCGAACGTAAAAATCAGCCCCCGCGTTTTTGAAACGTAAAATCCTCACTCCTCATTCATTAAATGTCCTTGTTCGCCGAGTGCGATGGGATACACCCGTTTAATATCTCTGCTTGCGTCTACCAGCCACTCCGGAGATAATCCGGCGTAGAAAGACTGACCGGAGCCTCCGGGTTTAACGCTGATGAATGTATGTGTGCGCGCGAGTATTAGTGATACATTACATCGCCAGCGTCAAGGATCAGTGGAGGGGGGAGGGAGCTTGACAGAATAAAAAACAAACATTTGAACGTTGACATTTTTTAACGTGGCTATTAAAGGGGGCCACGAGGGTATATTTTGGTTTAATTTCATTTTCTTTTATTAACCGTATTACTAACCATCATATTTCTCGTTAACAAGTATTTATAATACTCTAAATTAAAAAGTATAGTTATAACGCCATCCGCTTTGATGGGCGAATTCTCTAATGCAGGTCTGGGATTTTTTTTTTGCTGAAAGGCCGCATTGATAATTTAAATATCAGAATGCGACGTCCAAAAAAATACAATCATTTTGGTAGACGCAATTTATTACATAATAAATGTAACGGTACACCACACGGACTTTCTCTTTTATATTAATATAGGGACATTTATTAAGTACTAGTAAAATTTGCTAAACATAATCATATATATTATTTCAGAAACACTGCATCAAGATTAAAAATGAAATAATATACACTTTTACAGAAACATTGAGAAAAGAGGGACATCTTTGTTCACCAAATAGCATAACAACCAATTTCAACTGTAAACGAGC
This sequence comes from Timema podura, assembly GCA_033556935.1. Taxonomy (NCBI): domain Eukaryota; kingdom Metazoa; phylum Arthropoda; class Insecta; order Phasmatodea; family Timematidae; genus Timema; species Timema podura. Next base: position 45,754,958 of record JAVRXN010000007.1, on the reverse strand, counting down.
TCCATAAATACATATATATATATATATATATATATATATATATATATATATATATATTTGCTTAAAGCTCAGAAACTAAATGTTTTATAAAAATATATTCAAAATAAAATATTTTAATGTTAAATTGTACAATAGATTTAAAATGATATGTTATTTCGTAGCTAAATAGTTGCGGAGAAATGATCAAAAGTGATAATTTCTGCTCATGTCATATACCCTTAAAGTCTTTTTCATGGAAAAATTAGATTTTTCATTTTATTTGTAGTGTAAACAACGCCTGGATAACAAATGTAATAAAAATCGTCAGAGCAGATTTTGTGGAAATCGATTTATTTTATTTTTACCCTTCACTAAAATACCCTTAATTTTAGGCTTGGACCTCTAATTCCAAAAAATCCTCTGGAGAAACTTTTGAAAACTCTAGATACCAAGTTTTAGCCTGATCGGTAAAATGGTTTTCGCTTTAGTTCGAGTTACATACAGATGGAAAGACAGACTGACAGATGGCAATGAAAGAAACATATTTTCGGTTTCAGAGGGTCATGAAACCTAATTATTTATCAAAATCTTAAGTTCGAATTTTTTGACGATCTCAATACTTGTCTCTTTGATGGATCCAGAGCGAATAAAAATAAGTTACTCTCCAATAAAATATAACGTAGTGAGATGAATCTCTGAATGCGATTTTTTAATACATTTAATAGTTTATTTAATGTCAGGTGTAAATATAGTAGTTGAGATTTTTAAATATTCTTTTAAAAGTTCATCTATTTGTTGAATAGAAACGGTAAATTCTTCCATAAGAGTTCATTATTTAATTCTTTTATTTTTATAACTTTTCTTTTGTAGAGTTATAACTTGTGGTTTGCATAAAAAATACGCGATGTGTCACAATTTTCCCAGGGCTGGTCAAAGCCGTCTCTCTCACAATAAATTTAACCACCGATAACGGAGAGATCGGGGTTATAATACTGGTCGAGTGTAATGAGGGTGATTTCTCATAGGTAGTTTACAAAACCTACCTCCACTTAAATGCGGTTACACCTCTTTTAAATTGAACCTTCCTAATCCTTAACTCAACACCATCACTATCATATATTCGTACAACCCGAATGGGTAGTAAGACGCGGTGATAAAAAGAAGTCCCTCTGCTCCAATCATGGGAACATTTAAAATTCTGTTGGAACTTTGAATCTGTCTGGAATTTGTGCTAAATCAGGATTCTGTCAGGAAGAAACTTTTAGAAAATACAAACCATTGTTTTTACGCCCAACATTGATAATATACATCAAGAATGACAGCTGCAGATCACATGACTTGACGTATGAACACGTGAAGATAGATCTAGTAACTTGTTTTTAGCGGTCAAATTTGAATCTTCCAATTAAAATGGGACTGTTTTCTTCTGCCACGGATAAGATATTGGTGCTACTCATTCGAGACTTTAAATCGACATTGCGGCACTATTAATTCCAACTGTAAAAAGCGGTGCAACTATCAGAGAATTTGCCTCAAAATGTTTCTCACATCCCAAACGATGTTGTCTCCAAGAACTCTATCATGATGTATATTTACTGTGTGGAAATAAACTCCCTCCCTCCTCATCTTGTCCCCCTATCCTAACATTCTGTTGGCGCTTACTTGTCAATTGAAAATTGTTCTAATCACCTATCAAATTTATTTAAGCTACTGCTTCCTATTCAATGTCATGAAGGGAGTCAATACCTGCAAATGGTGACATTTAAAATTAAAACATAGCTCAATTGCGTCTCGTGGGAAACGAATGTTGAAATCAAAGAAGAAAATTAAACGAAACCTAATTTTCTTTTGTAAAGTGTAGTGTTGACGAGGTTCCGTGAGTATTGTTTTCTGTCGCGGAGGAAATTATGTTTTCAATCAAGAATAGCGCCAGTGGGCCCCTGCGTGAAAAAACGTAAAACAATATTCGTCATCATCCTCATGAACAGCTTCCAGCCACTGGCTGGGACTGTTTGGAACATAAGCCTCTCCACCGCCTCCTTTCCTCCCATCACCTCAGCCCAGTCCTCTCCTCCATATTCCTCCTTACTCCTCCTTACTCCCTTAAGCCATCTGTCCCTTGGTCTTCCTCTCGGCCTCCTCCCTCCACCTCAGTCCAGTCCTCTCCTCTTTCCTCCACACTCCTCCTTACTCCCTTCAGCCATCTGTCCCTTGGTCTTCCTCTCGGCCTCCTACCTCCACCTCAGCCCAGTCCTCTCTTCTCTCCTCTACACTCCTCCTTACTCCCTTAAGCCATCTGTCCCTTGGTCTTCCTCTCGGCCTCCTACCTCCACCTCAGCCCAGTCCTCTCTTCTCTCCTCTACACTCCTCCTTACTCCCTTAAGCCATCTGTCCCTTGGTCTTCCTCTCGGCCTCCTACTTAAAACAATATTAAAGAGTATAAATCGAATGATTGGAAATACAAATATTTAATTATTTTTAGCACCGCATCTTACTACTCATTTGGGTTGTATGCATATGTACTTATTATATTAAGGAGAATAGAGTTTTGAAGGTAAGAATTAAAATAAGTGTATCTAAATTTGCGTGGATGGAGGGAGGAAAACCATTTAGGGGGGAAACCTTCAGTAAATACCACCAGGATTCAAAACCCCTACACTCCGGTCATCGGGAGTCCATCTATTGCGAGGAGTGACGCGTTGGACCTTTAGACCACCGAAGCGGGCCTCAAAAATGTAATTTTCTTACTGTGATGATTATGATAAATTCAATAGCCACTTTCATTAAATTATGTTTATTTCAGTACAAATTAACCTCAATCCAACAGTATTTTGTAATTATTTGAAAGAAATTTCTGAAAGTGAACCGAACTAAATATCATGGTGTGGGTTATTTAGAGGAACATACAATAAAAAACCGGAGGGCTCAGTACAAGTAGCAGTAACGGAGATAAAACTAGATTAATGGCGTGAGAGATGGAGACAAAACCAACAAACTAAGATCAAGAAAATAAGGATTAAGACTCTTAAAGGTAAAAGTAGGAGGTGAAAATGATAAGGGGTGTATAAGAGAGAGGGAGGTAAAGAAAGGAGAGAGAGATAAAGAAAAGGATGTATAAAGCGATGAATAGAGAGAGTAGGAGGATGGTGTAGTTTGAGAAGTGGGTAGTGGCAACCGACAGATTGATGGCCCTTTGCCACGTTCACCCGGTGAAAGATCGAGCCCTTATCTCGAGTACTCGAGTCATCGGCTGCTGAGAGGAGGAAGGGAGGGGGTTACATATATGTGAGGACATACATTAATCAATACCAACTCTTTCTTTCTTGTGTATATCATGGATGTAGATGTATTCTCCTAGACTCCATCTGACCTACTTTGACGGTATGGGGGTGTTATATTGTAATACTCTAGAGCAGTAGTTATCAACTGATACAATGTAACACTCTAGAGCAGTAGCTATCAACTGATACAATGTAACACTCTAGAGCAGTAGCTATCAACTGATACAATGTAACACTCTAAAACAGTAGCTATCAACTGATACAATGTAACACTCTAGAGCAGTAGTTATCAACTGATACAATGTAACACTCTAGAGCAGTAGTTATCAACTGATACACTGCAACACTCTAGAGCAGTAGCTATCAACTGATACAATGTAACACTCTAGAGCAGTAGCTATCAACTGACACAATGTAACACTCTAAAGCAGTAGCTATCAACTGATACAATGTAACATTCTAAAGCAGTAGCTATCAACTGATACAATGTAACATTCTAGAGCAGTAGTTATCAACTGATACAATGTAACACTCTAGAGCAGTAGCTATCAACTGATACAATGTAACACTCTAGAGCAGTAGTTATCAACTGATACACTGCAACACTCTAGATCAGTAGCTATCAACTGATACACTGTAACACTCTAGAGCAGTAGCTATCAACTGATACAATGTAACATTCTAAAGCAGTAGCTATCAACTGATACAATGTAACATTCTAGAGCAGTAGTTATCAACTGATACAATGTAACACTCTAGAGCAGTAGCTATCAACTGATACAATGTAACATTCTAAAACAGTAGCTATCAACTGATACAATGTAACACTCTAGAGCAGTAGCTATCAACTGATACAATGTAACACTCTAGAGCAGTAGTTATCAACTGATACAATGTAACACTCTAGAGCCGTAGTTATCAACTGATACAATGTAACACTCTAGAGCAGTAGTTATCAACTGATACAATGTAACACTCTAGAGCAGTAGTTATCAACTGATACAATGTAACACTCTAGAGAAGTAGTTATCAACTGATACAATGTAACACTCTAGAGCAATAGCTATCAACTGATACAATGTAACACTCTAGAGCAGTAGCTATCAACTGATACACTGCAACACTCTAGAGCAGTAGCTATCAACTGATACAATGTAACATTCTAAATCAGTAGTTATCAACTGATACACTGTAACACTCTAGAGCTGTAGTTATCAACTGATACACTGCAACACTCTATAGCAGTAGTTATCAACTGATACAATGTAACATTCTAGAACAGTAGTTATCAACTGATACACTGCAACACTCTATAGCAGTAGTTATCAACTGATACAATGTAACATTCTAGAACAGTAGTTATCAACTGATACATTGCAACACTCTAGAGCAGTAGTTATCAACTAATACACTGTTACACTATAGAGCAGTAGCTATCAACTGATACACTGCAACACTCTAGAGAAGTAGTTATCAACTGATACACTGTAACACTCTAGAGCAGTAGTTATCAACTGATACACTGCAACACTCTATAACAGTAGTTATCAACTGATACAATGTAACATTCTAGAACAGTAGCTATCAACTGATACACTGCAACACTCTATAGCAGTAGTTATCAACTAATACACTGTTACACTATAGAGCAGTAGCTATCAACTGATACACTGCAACACTATAGAGCAGTAGCTATCAACTGATACACTGCAACACTCTAGAACAGTAGTTATCAACTGAAACACTGCAACATTCTAGAGCAGTAGTTATCAACTGATACACTGCAACATTCTAGAGCAGTAGTTATCAACTGATACACTGTAACACTCTAGAGCAGTAGTTATCAACTGATACACTGTAACACTCTAGAGCAGTAGTTATCAACTGATACAATGTAACACTCTAGAGCAGTAGCTATCAACTTATACGCTGCAACACTCTAAAGCAGTTGACCTCACTATTAAAGGGATGTACCTGAGTTCGACGAAGCCTTGGTGCAGCAGGAGTGCCATGAAGTCCCCCGTCATGTCGTCACGCTCCCCAGTAAGGATAAGAACCCCGTCCCACGTCTCTGGACGGAACTCTACCTCCAGCTGCACGTGCTTGTAGGCTGCCCGCAGAGCTGGGAATGCGAGCCAACCTTGGCCCGTGAACCGCGGTGAACGAACCTCCACCTCTGCACACACAGAGAGAAACAAAATTAATTACCAGGGGGAGAAATAACGTCAAGAAGGCGCCGCTAGGGTACCTGATGAACTGACTTAAATCGGTGGGCACGTGAAATGAATGTCGGGCTCAACTATTCATGTTTACTGAAGCTGGCGAGGCTGGGATTTGAATCACGGCTGGGTGTATTTAGAGTGGATTTTCTAAATGAAATAATAGGTTTATTTTCTTTAAAATTTAGCTTACTCATGATTACCACAGAATAATAGTTGAAATACCCAAATGGGAGACGATAATAATAATAATAATGATAATAATAATAATACACCAGCACTTGGTTGACACACCTAGAATAACACGCAAACGAAGGAGTCAGTCTTGTATGATCTGGTTTCTCAGTGACGGTTTAGTATATATTAGCCTATATTTTTGTATGAAATTATTTCAAATTTATGTAAAGTGATTTGTAAAATAAATGAACAAATAAAACACACGATTATATTGGTAGATGCTCTTCGAGAGCTTACAAGTAGTCATATACATTTTCACAATTTATATTAAATTTATTATGTATCTATAATTTACCAAACGTAGCGAGGTCCTCTTTTAACTCGACCATTTGGGATTTCAGCTCTCTGCTCGGATGTTTGCTCCCCGATTAATGTCAAATGTTTGGACCAATTTTAACTAAATTTTACAGGAACATTCTTTGAACTATGTCTGAGCGATGTATGTACAATAAAGAGTTTTTTGTATTGGTTATTCATTTCAATATGGTGGCTGCTACAAGGGTTTTTTGTTCAATATTCCGTCTTAAGGGAATTTTATTAAACATTTTAAGTAACCAATTGATCAAGTACCTGGAGAGTTTTTTTAAAATTTTGACATATATTGCGAGAATGACGTATTAAACCATGAAATAAACGTTTATTATCTATGACTATAAAGTACTATAGAATAAAGTATTAATTATTTTTCTGTAAGACATTATCACCAAAGAAAAATATTAATTTCAATCCCAAGGACAAATTATAGAATACATTTCAACTTGAAACTCAAATAGAAATGTAAGACTATAGTAACGATAAGAATATGGAAGGAATGAGGTCTACTGTTTACATCACATAACTACTAGTCTACATTAGTCGTTGAATGTATGGACGATAATGCAAGTGTGGCAGAAATGATCAGACAGTTTTAAAATGTGAAATATATGATATTGTAAGTCAAAAAACATTTACATGGCGGGAAAGAACATACAAAAGCATTAACTATTTAACCCTTAGCTCTTGATTTGACTCTTATGTCTTGGATATAATGTCAGACAAGTGAGTTCCTGCACGTTGCCTAACGGAGTCCATCGTCTTGCACAGGATCTTCATGGGAATTGGCCGAATTGAAGCTTTGATGGATTCATTCAATTTTGCGACAGTGTGAGGCCGATTCTCGTAGATTTTGTGCTTCAAATGTCACCACAAGAAATAGTCGCAAGGAGACAAGTCTGGAGACCGTGAAGGCCATGACCCATTACTATTGCGAGACACGAGTTTCCCTGGAAACATTGCACTAAGAGTCTGCATTGAGGCTCGTGCTGTGTGCGCTGTCGCGCCACATTGTTGGAACCACAGATGCCTATGAGCATGGCGCCGGCGCAGTTCTGGGAGCATAAATTCGTCCAGCATGGTGATATAACAAGCAGACGTTACCGTAACTGCATGACCGTTATCATCCTCGAAAAAGTATGGGCCAAGAATTCCACACAATACCGTGACTTTCTGGCTATGGAGAGGAGCTTGATACAGCAAGCGTGGGTTTTCATGTGCCCGGTACCTGAAGTTATGCTTATTCACATAACTGCTTAGGTGGAAATGGGCCTAATATGACGTAATGAAATTGTCAAGGAACTCTCGTTGACCGTCAATAAGTTCCAGAAACTTTACGCAAAAATCCCTCCATTGGTTAAGTCTTGTGGATGTAGCTTGTGCACCCCTTGGATCTTGAAGGGGTGGAAATGCAAGTCCTGATGTAATATCCGCCTCAAACTCCTATCCGACATGCCCAGTGTTACAAAATATCTACAGCCTTACTGCAAGCCCTGTGATTTAGACAAACAGGACTTAGGCTATTTTTTACCTAGATGCAGTATGTATTTTAAATTAGATACAAAAAATATTGATTTGTCTTTAGATTGTAAAACCAGTTATAACATTTGAAACTAGAATCCTAATAAATGTCAACAGGACCTTATCCAGAAACGTCAAAGAATGTATATTTAAATTAAAAAAGTTTTATTCTACAAAGTTTTTGGAGCAATTTGAACCCAAGTTTAATTTTATTAAAAGAGAAATACAGCTCCATTTATCGCGATATTTTTTTTTACAATGTCACGTTGAAATGGTTATTTGATAAAGTTTATTAAAATTGTGAAGACAATTTGTAGTAGCTGGCGAATAATTTTAATCAGCCACTGTTTCAAACTCCATACTAATCAAGCTTTGAGAGGAAAAAAAATAGCTATTTTTTTAAAGAATATTATGAATGTACAGTTTGTAAACATATAAAATAAAGTTTAAACAAAATTGGTTCATTTTTATTTTAATTTACTTGTGAAACCAAGCTTCCTCTTGTTAGTACATCCTTAATATTGGCACAATTATATTTAATTATTTCACTTGGCAATTATATGTAAATGTCTCCTAGTATTTTGCGATTGTGCATTATATTAGTTAATGTATTTCTATCAGGTAGATACCAATTACATTTGTATTTAATTGTTTTAGATTATTTAAAGAAATAAACTATAAATAAATAAATGGTACGGCGCACCGCACAGACTTTCTCTCTCTTTCTATAAACTCGTAAGATTTCCGAACGGAATAATGTACATTGTATCATCACCACTCCACATAAGAACACGCATAAAAAATATACAATGATATATAATCAATGAGAAAAGAGGCGCATCTTTGTCCACCTAAGAGCATTTCAAACAGTTTAATGTCTTCCACAAGGGTCAACACTTCGTATTAAAATTTCGATTTCTGGTTAAAATATTAACATTTTATAAGGTGTTGCAGATCTTCAAGTCATCGCATTGATATTTAATTATTCATTTATACATTTTGACCAATAAAAAATGTAAATATTGACTATTGAGTCTAAAATGGAGATAGATCATTGCTATGCAAACATTTCTCCTAAGAGATTAAAGGAAAAATACCATACTTTTTTAGATACTTTATTTAATTACTCTATGGCATTGGAGAATTATTGCGTTAAGACTTAAATAGTATATGTTTACAACTAAAGCTCACAAAATTGTATTAATATATTTGCAAATATCTCAGAAACTGCTGTTTTTATAAAAATATATGTCAAATAAAAGTTTTTTATTTCTAATAGTCCTACAATTTTGCAATGATAAGTTGTTTAGTTTCTCCAATAGTTGTGGAGATACGGAAATTAACGCTTCTGTAATGTACCCTAAAAATCATTTTCATTGGAAAATTAAAATAACCAGTTTATTTATAATTTTAATCAACGCCTAGATACGAATTTTAATCAAAATCGTTTAAGCAGATTTTGAGAAAACCAAATTTTTCTCTTTTCGCCCTTCAGTAAACTACCCTCAATTTTAAGTTTTTATAGACACACAGACAGACGGCATTGCAAAGAATATTTTTTAGGGTTCGGGGGGTCATGGGACGTCGACATCCATCAACATTTCAGGTTAGTTTTTTTTTTTACGGTCGCAATACTTAAACTTTAATGTCCAAAAAGTTAAAAAAATTCATATAATTGCGTATAGATTGAAAGTTATATATTTTATAAAAATATGTTTCGGATAAAATATCTGTATTATAAATATATATACATATTTGTAATGCTAAGTAATTTCATATCTCAAATAGTTTCGGAGCTATTTAAAAAAATGTTAATTGACGCATCAGACCGGAGCCCTTAAAGCCATTTTGCCGAAATATTGAGGGTAGCCATTTTGTTTGGAATATTTATTAATGTTCATAAATGAAATTTAATCAAAATCGTTAGAGCCGATTTTGAGAAAATCGACTTTTTCTCTTTTTTCCCTTCAGTAAACTACCCTTAATTTTAGGGGTAGATATCCAATTCCAAAAACCCCTCGGGGCAACCCTATCAAAACCCTAGATATCAAGTTTCAGCTCAATCGGTAAAATAGTTTAGGCTCTAGTTGGAGGTACAGACAGACAGACAGACAGACGGAAATTCAAAAACCACTTTTTCGGATTCAGGAAGTCATGAAACGTCAAAATTCATCAAAATCTCGAGTTCGATTTTTTTTGACGATCACAATACTTTCTCTACCTGTAAGATAGAGAGAAAGTAAAAATAACATATAAGTATTTATATAACAATATAAAAAATAGTAGAAAATAACGGTCACATACATTTACGTAGGAATTTCATTTGTATAGAAATTTAACTAAGAATTACTATGATTGTAAATAATATGATAGAAATAAAGAGGAAATGTTACAGTTTTTATTCTGTTATTGAGAGTAGGCATACCATAATATTCATGACATTACAAAATTAAAGCCAAATGAAAATAAAATTTGATTTAGTAATACATTATACCATTTAAATTAGGTTAATTTAATGTTTAGAAATATACAGTTTAATGAACTTTATTTTCCAGGTAAATCCTTAAAAAAAGTATTTTTAAAGACCTTATTTACTAGAGCAAAGAGGACAACTAAGGCCTATAAAAATAAAAAACAATCAATTTTATTCATACTTTTTACTTTCTCATATTAAGAGTAAGTATTGTGATCGTGAAAAAATTGATCTTGAGATTATGACAAATTTTTATGTTTCATGGGAACACAAACCCCAAAAAGTCCATTTTACCATTCTCTCTGTTCCCATGTTAGTTTGTCTGTCCCTGACCACGGATTAAAAACGGATTTAGTGATTTTGTTCAAACTTGATATTTAGAGACTACTATAGGACTACACCAAAAAATAGTTTTTATATTTATTTTTACCCTAGCCCTTCAATTAGCTGACGAGTAATTTTTTTTGTATTCCAAATATTTTGAAAATGGCTTTAAAGATTCTGTTTAACATGCATATTTAAGATTTGTGTGATACGACACATAGAATTATATAATTTGTTTTTGGGCAAAAATTCATTGAAGGGTAGTTTACTGATAGCTGATTTTTAACAAACTTAAAATATTTTACCAATGGCTTCAAAGATTTGGTACCATATGGGTATTTTGGGAGTGTTTGACACGACAACACTGTATATTTTGTTTATTGGGTAAAATTTCATTTATAGGTAGTTTACTGATGATTGATTTTTCAAAAACTTGAAATATTTTTCAAATAGCATTAACGATTTGGTTCCAAATTGGTATATTAAGAGTGTTTGACATGACAAATAACCCTTTATACTTTGTTCGATAAAGGGTCATTTACTAAGAAGTGATTTTTTAAAATGGCTTTAACGAGTTTGCTTAAAATGGATATCTGGGGAGTGTTTGGCATGAATATGACAAATAAAGCTGTATACTTGTTTTGGGGCGAAAATTTAGTTTGATGACGTAATTTTTTAGTCTGAATATTTAAAAAAATGGCTTTAGCGAATTTTTAAAAACTGGTATCAAGAGACTATTTTACATATAAATAATAATGTATCTTTATTTATCTAAGATACATTAATTTAAGGGTGGTCTTAGAAAATTTGAATATTTTAGAAATTGACCTTGGAGAATAAATTAAATCTAGAAATCTGTGAGTGTTTTTTTCAAGATAAATAAGTACGTTTTTATTTTAACAAATAACCAATCATTTTAGAGTAGTTTACAAATAATTTATTTCAAAAAATCTGAATTTTCTATTTGGTATAAGCTTTATATAAAAAGAGTGATACATTTTATTTACAAGATAATGTGTTTGATTTTATTAATAAGACTTATTTAAGGGTATTTTACTTAAACCCTATTTTTGTAAATTTTCTTCGAAACCATAATACACAATATGAGAAAGTTTGTCTGATTGTGTCTTACCATTTATTTAACTGTCTGTCATTATAAACCGATGTATTTATATTATGAACTTTTCACTGTACGCTATAAACTATTTGCTATTAGTTATGCGCTAAGCATGAATATAAACTCAGCCTTAGAACGGTTTCAAAGTATTTTAAATATAATGCATACATTGGCATCGTAGCACTGTATATATCTCAAATAAATTAATTTATACATCTATACATATCATAACAACTTAGAAAAGAATATTACAACATAATCTGTACGGTTCTCTACTTACTACACGTGTATACAACTGATTGGCCCATGCAGATAAATAATAATTAATAGTTTCCAGTTTATTTCTTGTTCTTTCAAAGCAAGAGTTCAATGACAACCTTTTGCAACAGTTCCTTTGTTAGGGAGATTAATTGTTTTTGATAATGAAAGGTATATTAATGACAGTATTGGTTGACAGCCGCAAGCCAACATAATCCTCTCTTTTTACTTGGCGACAGTAACTGATAGTACTCTCTTGGCTCTCCAGCCTTACAATGTGCCTGGGGCCTGAGCGGCCTCAAGTGAATAAGAATATAATGGATAATTATAATGTAATTTTTATCGGTGACCTGATGGTCTAGGGGTAAAGTGTCAGACTTCTTTGCTGGGGTCCGGGGCTCAATCCTCGGTCCCGGCACAGATTTATCTGATTACCAAACCCTTCCCTCACCTCTGACAAGACGTGTATTAATCACAACTTGTGAATGTGAGGAATGCCAGACCTCCACCGTGGTTCGGATTCCACGTTATAATGTAGGTCCTCCATTTCATCTCACAATCACCCTACCACTGCACATAAGTGTAAGTGCGTATAACCCGAACGGGTAGTAAGATGTATTGCTAGTAGTAATAATAATATAATAATAATAATAATAATAATAATAATAATAATAATAATAATAATAATAATAATAATTACAATATAATTTTAAAATTTACATAATTTTGAATAACAAAAACAGTTTGAACTATTTAAGACAGTGCTCTTCTATAATTTTAAATACTTTATTTTATGAATATTTATTAATTATATTATAATTTATATAAAACTGCTTAAAGGATTTCACTTTCTCAGATAAATTGGTTGGAAAATGTAAGTTTTAAATATTTTATTTGTAAATTTAATGATTTTAAATAAATAGCAAAATATACTTTCTCTATGTGCAACATATTTTTGAAATGGGATTATTTTTAACTGAGATATTTTAACCACCTTTTCTGATCCGGCTGTTTATATCGGCACACGACTTATAAACTAACTTATGTCTACCACAGACACAACACCGAGCGGATTACACCTCAGGTTAATTTGGTCTTGTTTGCCGGTGACGGGGAGATCAGGGTTCAATTCCAAGCCGGGTGCTCTGAGGGTGGTTTTTGGTGAATTTTTTATCACCCTCCCTTCACGAAAATGTGGATACATTTTCTTCAAATTCTACCTTCCTCATCCCCTACACAATGGCGTGATTAAAATGTGAATAGCCCGGGCGGGTAGTAAGGCGCAGAGTGGACTGTAAAACTCTCCGAGCTTAAGACCTGTCTTATACTATTCAACCAACGAAGCGGATTACACAAGTTGAACGTAGTGGAAATGTACCCTCGTTTGCGTGGGGGAGGGGGGAATTATTAAAAATACCCTTAGTATACCTGAACGGGATTCGAATCCCAAAGTTCCCCGTCACTGGCAAACTAGACAAGATGAGATTGACACTTGGCTCACGTGAACATCAGCGCGGGTATTCGGGTTGCACAAAGAGGCGCAAGTGAAGCTAAGATGGAGAGGTAATGCTTTATAAAAGTAGATAAAAAGGATGCAAAAAGAAGTAAAAAAATTGTTAAGTATGTGATGTTAAAGAGAGATATAAGCGTGTGTAATAAAATGAATACGAGGACTATTTTATAATCATACTAGATTAGAAGATGTGTGGATAAAGAGGAGAGAGTTAGATAAATAGACAACGTTTGAAGAGAAGATGAATACAACAAGGTTAAAGAAAGGAAATATAAAGAGAGATTGATTGAATGCTTAAATATAAGGGTGGGTTGGAGAAGGACATTATATTGTTAGAGGGAAGAGTTAAATAAGTCGTTAGAGAATATCTTAGAAAGATAGATAGAAGTATTGTGTATAGGTACAACATGAAGAGAGAGAGAAGTTGGGTGGAGGAGATATATGGTTGAATAAAGGGAATGGATAAAGATTTTAAAAGAAAGAGCTAGTGGGTATAAATAGATATGGATTCAGGGTGTATAAAATGTTATAGCGTGGACGGTAGAAGAGAGGAGATAAAGATGAAAACGTTCAGTAATAATAAAAGTAAGATCTATCAAGGTGAAGGGATGAGGGTAGAAATATCGACGAGGAAAGTGAATCTAGGGAGGTAAAATATAAAGATAGAAGTATAGAAGCTGAGAGGAAGCATAAATAGAAGATAAAGAAGGAAATATGTTGTTCCTACAGCGATTTTTGTAACTGCTAAATATATACAATACACTTTGGGGAACTTGGTTAAATTATTATTTATACTGATGTATGCTTTACAAATCTAGAAAATTAAGCTTTGAAAGAATGAAGATTATTCTTATTTTATTTTATCGGCTCCGGGTTGAAGAAATCAATCATCATAAATATTTGTTGGTGTCTGTTTTTTCCATATCGCATCTTACTTTTGTACTATATGAATTTAACTACACTAATGAATTAGAGATGAGTAAAGCAGAATTCATTGGGAATTTATCATAAATTGATCATTTAGGAAATAAAAACCCCACAGTACACATCACCGGATTTTACCCCCTACTTCCCCATCCTCCAGCGGATCAGACAAGACGAGACTATTCTAATCTGTGTGTCCAACAATGTTTTTTTTTATCAAGATATAATGTCTCAAAGTGCAATATGTTTTTGAAAGGGGATTTTTTTAAATGAGATAATATATGAACTGCCCTTTATGAGCTCGACTGATTATATCAGCACACGACTTATAAACTAACTTAAGTCTACAACAAACACAACACCAAGAAACTACAGCCATTAATTTATCACTGTGAAAGGGGTATGAACATTTCCCCAATGATGAATTTTTCAGCCATGCCGGGAATTAAACCCGGAACTCATAGTTAAATAGGCAGACACGCTAATGATTGAGCTAAAGTGTCGGGTAACGTGATTATTCAAATGTTTACAATAAAAATTGATTGTACAACAATTCTAGGATCATTACGATTAATCAAATGGAGATGTTGAGTTGGACATCTCTTGGTCTGTCAATATTGATCGATATTGCCCCTAGAGGTTAGATCATGCTGTGCAGCGTGGATTTGAGGGTGCAATCCGAGCCAGCTGCTGTGGATGTCATTCTGTGGGGCGTATATCTGACCCTTCCTCCCCTAACAGGGATACGGGCGGTACAGAACCAAGTATTGTAAAGTTACTAACAAGCTACCTGTCAGTTTGTACCGTAAATTATTCGTCCCCTTCTTTCCCCCTATTTACACCCGCCCTCTGGGTACAAAACTAATAAGCGACTCTCAGACTCTCAATGAACGTCTCTTTCCATTTGTTTGATGTCTCCGAGTGAGTGAGTCAGTTTCACTCGCACCACAGTGGAGGTGGAACTATTGTGTTATAAACTATTAATTGGAACAACATAAATACATATATCTGTATAGAGATAACAGTGAAAAGTTTGAACTGTCGCACAAATTATATTTATATAAAAAATTGAATAACATTACTAATAACAAGGAATTTAAAACCCAGAATATACAAAACAATAGTTTTACCAGCTTTTCTCTAAGGGTTTGAAACGTTGTCTCTTACTTGTAATGAGGTGGACTGGGTAGAACTAGCTCAAAATAGGGATAGAGGTCATATTTTTATAAGTGCATTAAAACCACAAAGAAAGTAATTAATATTTTGTTAGAAAGAAACATTTAAAAAAATTCAAACTTTTTTTCACGATCGACATTACTAGCATTATATATATTATTGCTATTTTATATTTATTGATAATATCTATCAAAAGTGGCAACTGTAGATCACATGATTTGATGTATGAATACGTAAAAGTAGCTCAAGTAACTTTTCTACCTGGGATTGAGTCAATACATCCATGTAAGATAAATATTAATAATAAAATAATAAATTTAATAATTTATCAGGCGTACAACCCGAAAGGGTAGTAAGACGTGGTACTAAATTAAAAAAAGAAATATATATTGATAAAAACAGATTTTGACAAAATAATTCGTTCTAGAATCTGATTTGAAATTAACTTTCGGTTATTTAAAGGCTCGTAGGTTGCTTATAAAATATTCAAGTTAAATTTAGATTCTAGATGAATTTTGATTTCAAAAAAATCATATGTAAAGGCGTTGAGAGAAAATAAATCCCCACTCCCTCGCCTTTACAAAATTGTTGAAGAGGGTGGAAATGTTTTACTCGTAAGTGAAAAAATAAATTAAAAAACAGTGCAACTAAATTAAATATTATTAAGATGATTGACATAATAGTTTTTTTTAGCACCACGTCTTACCACCGTTCGGGCTATCCGCTTGAAATAATAGTTGATTTTCCAAAGTTTAATTTGTATTATATTATTTTGGTAAAAACCCTAGGAATGAAGTTAATCATTCTAACTAAACAGGATTAATGAATACAATTAATTTTTATGTTTAGAATGATATTTTAACAAATTATTGATTTTATCAAACACCCTAGCATAACTTCAATGAATAGTGCCCAAATAAAATAAATAGCACGGTGCACGCACAGACTATCATTCTCTTTTATCCTAAAATAGAAACGTTAATTAAAAACTCGTAAGATTTGTGAAACTAAATGATAACTTATATATTGTTCTACTTTATAGAACTTAATATAAAATATTTGGTGTGATAAAATATATGAGAAAGACTTAAGTGAAATTATATAATTTGTACTATATTAAGTTTATATAGATTAATAAGGATGGTTAATTTGATAATACACATATGATATTTGATGTCAGAACATAATTATAAATTACAATTTAATTCTTTCTGTAAATAAATTGATTAAAATGGAAGTTATTATTTACACACATATGATTTAAAAAATACCAGGACATAATAAATTAACACATTAAAATGTGAGTTAAGGTTAAAACATGTTAAAAGTAAAATTATAACAAAAACGTAAACAATTTAACATAATTAAACTTTAAGATAATTTTTTTGAATGACTAGAGTATAATGTTTGAATTTGATGTACTTTATGTGAATTATTTAGAAAATTAAACATTTTTGAAGAAAGGTGAAATGTTGAATATATCACAGTTTATTGAATTCTATTATCTTATCTGAAATTCCCTTGCTCCTTTTATAGGCATTGTAGAGATGACCTTAGAATTTCAGATAAGATAATAGAATTCAATAAACTGTGATATATTCAACATTTCACCTTTCTTCAAAAATGTTTAATTTTCTAAATAATTCACATAAAGTACATCAAATTCAAACATTATACTCTAGTCATTCAAAAACCATTATCTTAAAGTTTAATTATGTTAAATTGTTGTTTTTGTTATAATTCTACTTTTAATATGTTGTAACCTTGACTCACATTTTAATGTGTTAATTTATTATGTCCTGATATTTTTTTAATCATATGTGTGTAAATAATAACTTCCATTTTAATCAATTTATTTACAGAAAGAATTAAATTGTAATTTATAATTATGTTCTGACATAAAATATCATATATGTATTATCAAATTAACCATCCTTATTAATCTATATAAACTTAATATAGTACAAATTCTATAATTTCACTTAAGTCTTTCTCATATATTTTATCACACCAATTATTTTATATTGAATTCTATAAAGTAGGTTGATATTGCTTCCTTATTACAAAATCATCATGTACTTCAAAAATTATATATTGTTGCAGAAAGACTCCACCAAAGAACATAAATGAAATAAAAACTGTTTCCGAAACACCGAGAAAAGAGGAATATCTCTATCCACCAAAGAACCCCTAAATTAATTTTCCTGGGAAAATGAGAGCTGCCATTTTGTTTGTAATGTTAAAAAATTTCTGGATATATAATTTAATCAAAATCATTAGAGTGGATTTTGAGAAAACCGATTTGATATCTTTTTTCCTTTTAATAAACTACCCTTAATTTTAGGGTTAGATATGTAATTCCAAAAAACTCCTCCAGGGAACCCCAGATATCAAGTTTCAGCCCAATCAGTAAAATGGTTCCACTGAGATAAAGATAAACAAAGAGACAAATAGATGGCATCGTGAGAACACCTTTCTCGGTTTCAGGTGGTCATGAAACCTCGACATTTATCGAAATATCATTTTCGATTGTTTTGTCGATACAATACTTCTCTTCGAGGAGTTAATTGAAAGTAAAATGTTAGAAGTTCATTTAAGCACAGATATAATTATTGAATTTATGATTTTATTTTTTTAAAGTAATATTTATTTCTACTGGACATATTTAGTGTTAGTAACAGCAATAATATCGATTAAATATATAATGAAAGATTTAATTTGCCCTTTTTAGATAAAGAGCTTTATAATTATTAGTTTAATTACAAACTAACTTGCAGTCCTATTCAGATGAGAAGAACCCGTTTAGACAGTTACAAATTACCTAAACAATTTTTATATATTCATACTTCAATTCATGGGATCTATAGCTGTGAGTTTTGATAAAATTATCAATACATATGCAATAACAACGATAATAATAGTACAACGCTATCAACGTTGACCGCAAACAAATATTTTTGTATTTGATCCTATATTGTCCCTACCAGAATTCTGCTGCCACTCAGAAACCCAGCCTTTACCCCAGTACTCTCAAAGTAGACGGTGTATTATTTTATGAACTTCCATCCAGAGTAGAACCAGAGTCATATAGGCATGTAATTGCTCTCCCTAACCACTCGGCTATCCCAAATAAAAGTAGACGGGGAAACTGTTAGAGGCGGCAATGTTTATATCACTTGCATTAATCGATGTCCTGTTTAAATATTCATGATGCAGGAGGAACATAGCCTCCTCTCCCTTCCTCCCCCCCCTACTCTTAGTATCTGTTTGGTTCAATAATGTACGACCGTATATAACTCCCCCCCTCCCCCCTTACGTTAGTTCCGTTAGAGGCAAGATACAGCACGCCACACACCTTGCCCTTCTCCCCACCTCTTTCTATTCAATCCTCCCTTCCATACTTATTTTCACGACCTCATATATTCGGTTCTTTCTACCTTTTTTTTCCTCCCCATCCTCTCTCCCTCACCTTTCTTATTCCTTCCACTTCTATTTCCTCCATTTCTTTCCCAGCAGTTCTCAATCTATTTCCCCTCATGGGGGATGCTCGTGACCCTGGTTGTGTTCATTACACCCCCCTCCCCCCGCACCCCAATAGAGTACATTACTTTGGTCTTCAGGGGGAGCTCGCCCCAAACTGAAACCAGATGAACAAGTTCTCGTGGAATAAAAACATCCGTCATTCCAAATAGTTTTTCCCTTGCACGCTCTGAAACAACTTATTATAATCAAAACACGACTTACAAATTAGCTTAATTAGAAAACAAACCCGCTTCAGTGGCCGAAGCAGTCTAAGGCATTACTGTCGCTTTAGACTGGCCTGCCGATGATGCGGTGATAGGAGTTCGAATCCCGGTCCGGCCTACTAAGAGTAGTTTTCCACTCTACTTCCACGTAATTGCGAGTAGACTACTTTAAAATGCTTCCTTCCTCCTCCCTATCCTCATTAGATTATCCTTATATCGTGTAACCTGAACAGGTAGTAAGACGCAGTGTGTAAAAAAAGCTATAGAACAGACAAACCCCAGCCCATTTCCATCACCCTGAATGGAAAACCACCATTTCACCAATTGATATATTTTTCGGCCATGCCTATAATCGAACCCGGCCCTTATCTAAGTACAGAGCCCCCCTACCAACAGAGATAAGATGTAAGACTTTTCAAAAAGTGTACGTATAATCCAAGACTATATTATTAGGGAGTACAAGTACTTTTGTATTTGATATTAATTGTATTTTAATGACTTGGGTATTAATGATTGCGGTTTCATGATTTTAATTGACTCTTAACCAAGGTGTCAAACTCTTTGATTGAAAGTATACATTGAAAATTTAAAACATCCAGGGAGTCGCTTTTTGAGAAAATTCACAATTGTCACCATCATAAAAAAAAACTCAATTGTAAAATTCTTTATGCTACGAAAATAATCTTAGGATTATATACAATTTTAAGACTTAAATCTCAGTTTTCCCCAGTTATTTGTAAGAAGATTGTGAATGTTAGACTTTAAGTCTTGTGTTGAAATAACTTTCTTAATTGCTGACAAATGTCGTGATATCTCGGGGTACTTGTTCCTTTACACAAGAGTAAACAACTGTTCAAATATTTAAGTGCTGCCAAAATTGAATATATATACTACGTAAATATTAACGATTTCTGTGAATCGATCACTGGTGAGTGAAGAGTAAAAATTGGGTGCACAAGACTGACTTGCTATATTTCAACAAATAATGACAAATTTCCACGTCACAATTCCAAATTATCTATTTCTACAACATTTATAATAAGATGGATAGGGTCTCGTTGTTTGTTGGTTCATCATCAGGCTCCCTGGACGCACAGAAGCATGATTAAGCCGCATGCGGTCTTAAGTTCAATATGACTGCCTTAGAACTTTATATCTTTGTCAAGAAATGGAGACTAAACACATTCAGTTGTAACATTTCCGCAGAGAGGAATTTATATTTTAATTTTAGGGGAAACTCTCATTTCGCGATTTTTTAATATATCTATTTATTTAAAAGCGCTTTTTTCTCATCAATTTTATGTCCTTATTTATTTATGTGAAAGCTGATGATATCCTAAACGGACAGTGAGGCTAGCATAAATTAGCAATTTATTAAACTAAAATAAAGTTAAAACTATTAAAACAAACGCTCTTGCAGAAAGGGCCTCAATTATACCACCAGAAACGTGTTAAATCAATGTAATAACTTTAGTGTTCTTTGCAGAAAGCCATTAACTGAAGCCCTTTCTGCAGGGAATTGTGGGAACCACTTTTATTTGGCTGAGGCCCTCTATACAAAAAGCTATTCAAATATAACATTTATTTAAAGTGATAATTATATTTGTCCACCATTTATTTCTACCTTTTATGAATATCCACATATTTACACTAATGGAGGCAGAAATGATGAAGGTATAATTTAGAGTAAATGTGCCCACATTCATGTAGGAATAGTGCATAAAACCATTCGGGAAATAGTCTTAGTACACCCGGTTAAGATTCAAATACAAGAGGGATGACTTAAACCACGCAACAACGAATTTCAGTTATGTTAGGAAGTTACTGTTCAAAACATAGCAACGCAGCGTCTTAATTAATTTTATCACTTATACAGAACACACCGATATAAATATTTATTCAAAGTGTTGTGGTTCGACAGCTTAGCGTGTCTGCTTATTGAGCTAAGAGTCTTGGCTTCATTCCCCGCCAAGGCCACACAAATTAGCATCAGTAAATGGAGTTTCCCCTTTCCCAGTACTGAATCAACGGCTGGGGGCTTAGATGTTATGTCTGTTCTATATTAAGTTAGTTTATAAGTCGTGTCTTGATATAATCAGTCGGTTCAGAAAGTGCACGTTAAATATCTCTAATAAGAAAAGTCGTACAAAATAAAAATACGCAAAAGCTATACTCTCCTTTATAGATTTGTGTGAACTTAGATTTTAGACAATTTTTTCTTGTAAAGAATCGCCCTTTCTCCCCATCTTACAAGGGCACCTCCAAGGGAGTCCGGGGTTATCGTCACGAAGGGTGAAGTTACACGACCATTCCACGCACCCCCTCCCTCCTCTCTCGTCTGAGACTTCACAAAACGCGTTCTCACACAAATGGCTTTTTAACAATGCCGCTCACATTATTTATACAACAAATAAAGATTGTGGCGGTACAATGAAACTGAGAGAAGGTGTTTGTTATTCTGGTAAGGAGGTTCCATAAATCGATTAAGAATACTTTTTCAACTGGGAAATATATGTTAATATAATTATTACAGGTCTACTTTTTTACTTTATGATATAAAGAAAAATGATTGTAATCGTTAATGTTTTACCTCAGATTATGATTATTCTTGAAGTTTTGTGTGCTTCCGAACTTTAAAAAAATGGGTTTTACAATTCTCTTGCCCCCATGTCTGTCTGTCTTTGGGGCTGGATAACAAACGTTTCATGGATTTTATTCAAATATTGTCATACCTCAAGTGTTTTTATTTATTCCAAATCAACCCTCAAATTAAGAGTAGTTGACTGTATTTGGATTTGGATTTTTTTTTTCGAAAATGGCTTTAACAGTTTTATTTAAAATGTATATCTATGGAGTTTTTAAGATAATAAATAGCAATGTTAACTTTTTTACGAGGGTGATTTAGTTTAAGGTTAGTTTAATGAAGACTGATTTTTAAGAATAGAGTTTTTTTCAAAAATTGCTCTGCCATTTTTGGTTAAAATGGGTATTTAAGGAGTGCTTAAACAGTGTTTTACATGAAATAAATTAGTTTTTATAACTAAAATAAATATATACTTTAAGAATAGTTAAATAAAAACTGAGTTTTAAAAATTTTTGGCCACATACTATAAAATACTATAGGAAAGTTTGTACGGGTAGGTCGTACCGTTTATTTTTTTCTGAGCTGAGAGCATTGTAACAATGGAAAACATTATACCCGTATTTAACAGCTCGTTTAGTATTACCTATAGTTGCTATTTTTCTTTATACTTTAGGTAAACCATCGGATGATATTAAAAGTTTAATATAATAGAAAATAAAACAGGATACCCGCAGCACATTTATGTAGGAAGAACAGTATCTAAATCTATCTAACGGCGTTTACTGTCAATAGCACAACTAGCACTTGATACGACCCGCAATACATTAATGTAAGAGGAAAAGTATCTACACCTACCTCACGGCGTTTACTGTCAATAACATAACTAACACATGATGATAAATACCACCCGCAACACATAGATGTAAGAAGAACAGTATCTATATCTATCTAACGGCGTTATTATAGAAAGTTCTATCATTCACCGAAACATTAAAATTATTAAAATACGGACCTTAACTAGCGCTCCCGTCCTTACCACCCTATATAACAATATTAAACATCCTCTGTTTAGGGTGGGGGTAAGACTCAATACATCTGGCCGGGTTTCCAACACTGACTTCTACATAAAATCATAATAAACCCCCTTTGTCTTAGTGGTTCCTTTTTTGACGTGAATACGCCTTTAAATTTGCTACTATACAGGGGCAATCCAAAAAACCTAATGATAACAAAATCGGGGGATACAGTTTGGTGTTGTAGTTTCGAATCTTTCCTCTACATCCAAAATTAAATTATATCACTGGATAGCTAAGGGATCAAAGAATTAATTACAATAAGCGAGAACAGTGACGCATCGCGCACGGTGGAGGGGGAAGCGCCGCCATTTTGAGGTTATTTTGCTGCGTATCGAGATTTGCAATTAGTATAACTTTTGAATCGGAGAAGCTACGATGTTCGTTTAAGTTTTAATCGTCAGCTGTCGTCAAATATAATTAATAAAGTTATATTGTAACACAATAATTATTTGTTTCCTTGCTTTTATCCTAAATACATACATAAAAATATTTTATTTAAAAATATAACCCGTTACATAAACGTATTCACGTACAACACACGGCCGTGTCCATGACACAGCCACACCCCATTTTTTCCTTTAGCAACGCAACTTACTACCCGTTAGGGCTATACCATTTTATATCACTTACTCAAATGTGTTAAGAATGAGGAATTGTACCCTCATTTACGTGGAGGAAGATTAGAAAAAGCGCATAACTCAAACGGGTAATAAGACGTTGGGCTAATAAAAAACATAGATTCGAACACCATTTTCAGTCAAAATTACCTTCAGTACACCCAACCGGGATTCGAACTCCAATATTAACTTGATCGGGGGTCCAGGCTGTTTCTATAGTAACACCTTAGAACGTTTGACCACTGAAGAGGGTTTGTAATTCTTAGTTTTTGAATTAGAGAGGTTGGTTGACTTTTTGTTGTTGTTGCTGTCGGTAAAAATAATTCCGGGTAGAGCAGGGAGTTGTTTGCTGGGAATCCATGAGTAACCTTTACTCTATCCACCCACGCCACCACACCCGCCACCAACCACCCACGCTTCATATACAAGATGAAACAGCGTGCGGGAGAGCATTTCGTACTCAAAGCTGGTCCTTATACTGGGGAAGCGTCTCAGACATTTTTATTATGAGAAATATGAAGTACAATAACTATGCGATGACCATATAAAGGGCTTGGGTGAATAAAGAGCTATGCCCCAACAACTCTAACAATTGTACTTAACAATTTCCAAAGGAAGAGCTTTATGCGAAAGTTAGAAAAGCTATTAGATCCAATTTCACGTATTCATACGTCAAGTAATGTAGTATGTGACAATATATCTAAACAAATTGTATCAAGGCCTATAGAAACAAGAACAATATAGTTATATTTTGTCAATACAAAGAGAAATAAATGATACAGTACAACCCACAGACTTTTTCTTTCCTTTACCTAGAAATGGAGATATTTAATTAAAATTCGTAGGATATGTGAAACGAAATAATATACACTGTTACTGAACCATATTAATAAAAAAAGGAACAAATCTGTCCACCATAGGGCATAGCAATCAACTCCCCATTCCCCAAACCTCGATTTAAAAACTATGTATTTTCTTAAGGCTCGAAAACTATCGGTTTGATAGAATTATATTTCAATTAAATAATTTGTATTTTTAATAATTACAACTTAGAAATGATAAGTTATTTCTTATCTGAAAGAATTGCGGTGATATTCTCAAAATTGAATACATCCGCTAGTATGAAGTACCCTCTACGTCATTTTTATTTATTTGTTTATAATATTAGACAGTGTCTAGATACGAATTTTAATCATAATCTATTGAATTGATTTCGAGAAACTAAATTTTTTGATTTTTCAACCTAAAGTAAGCTAGCCTTAATTTTAAGGTTAGAAATATAATTCAAAACCCTCTAAGAAACCCTATGAAAACCTTAGGTACCCAGTTTTAGCCCGATCGGTAAAATGTTTTCAGCTCTAGGTCGAGATAAAAAGAGACAAAGAGACAAGGAGATGGCATCGCGAAAACCAACTTTTTAGGCTTAAGGGAGACATAAAACGACATTAATCAAAATATCAAATTTGAGTTTTTTACGCTAGAAAAAATTCTGCAAGTGGTAGTAAGAAAGCAAAAATAATATATATTTGTTCTAATCCTTACTTTTACGAAGGGTCTATGATAGCTCACCTATTGCCATTCTAAATCGATCCAAGTATAATCTACACAACATATAAGGAGAAACTCTCCACAGCTCACAGCTGAACCACATGAACCACTTGAGCCACATAAACAACTTCAATACATGACCACTAAGGCTAAATCGTACTTTATCCGATGCGGGAATGGTGGTTAAAATGTACAATACATTATCTATTCAAATGTTGAGCTTCGCAGTGGAGATACGAGACGGTAGAACGTTGCCACATTTCTGGCTATTCCACCCTTTTGGAAGAGAGGTCTAAGGAGAGCGTTATTTCAACACAATCCTGGTCGATATATCCAGGTACATTACGCGCCAGCACGCGCCCGCCAGTACAACCAGACAGAACGTTCTACATATTATTATGTGTGTCATCGTGTGAGGAACGCGTTCTCTCTGGCGTCTTTATAGGCCTATATACAAGCCATGCAGTGTCTGTCTGTCCGTCCTTCCAGGGTTGTCCATCCACTTCTCGATATCCTAGAGAGATGACATTTTGTATGGACGCTATGAAGCAAGCTATATTTTTGATAATTCGCGCAAAATCCGAGAGTGCTCCTGTCGGAGAAAGGCCTGTTCCCTAGACGTATATTTATATATATAAAGTGCACGTTGAAAACATATTTATATATATGTATGTATCAACGTTCATTTTATGAATCTACTAATTTAATTGTATCAGAACACGACTTACAGGCGAATTTAATTCTAGGAAAGAGACACTACCCGATTATTTATCACTGTGGAAGGGGGAATCCCAACTTCACCAATGATAATTTTTTCTAACATGCTTGTGATCGAACCCGGGGATCCCCCTTAAATTAATATATAGATGCAATAGAGACTGAACTAGGTTGTTGGACGTCAACATATTTTATCGGCACATATCCCACATATGTGTGTTTGTGGCTGGTATTACCAAGTGTATTAACATGTGTTTAACGCTGATGGATCATTTACTTATGTTTATAAATACCTGTTCGTTTCTCGAGGAACAAATACAGGAGTAATATCAAGTACTCATGAAATATAAGATCCTACTTCTTCACGAGTACATACTGTAGGAAGATCTCAGTTTGTTTTATAATGTTACTATTTAATAGCAACACGTTTGAATTACTAATATCTCTATGCCTGATATTTACCTTTAGAGTGCTTTTGAAATCTTATTTAAACTATCTTTGATGATGAAACCATTTTAAACTTTAATAAATTAGTAATTAGAACTAAAATGTATCATATTTTAGCTTTAAAAAACAATAAAATTTTAGGTTCATGTTGTTATTTTGACAATAAGAATGTATCTTTCAGCTTTGACTAAATTATGTACCAATTTCTTATAACTTTATTTTAAAATGTTTTATCAACTTTAGCACCACTTAACATATTTTTTAAAACATGATTATTTTAGCTGATAAGTAGCCCGGTTGTTTTATATTTGGGATCATCGAATAGAAATGCAAACTTTGAAAAGTGTGACTAAACATTATGTAATATTTCGAAAAGCAAACATTCTATTTAAAAAAAATGATTTCCTTAATTTTAACTACTAGCTCTTAAGTATTATTAGGCATAATCTCTTGTAAAGAAAGGTTTTAGCTATTATTATAGTAAGAAAATTATTCTAAAATGAGCATGGGTTGATTTCACCCAAATCAGTCACACACTTTTTTTAAGTAAATACCAGCACAATCAAAAATAAAGTATCTTAACTTCTTCACAACTTTTACTCGTATCTTCGTCATCATTTCAAAGTTCATGATAATTTTAACTCTTAAACACTTGACTGAACGATTTATTTAGTTTCAAAAGAAATATATGTTTCCTCGTTAAAACTCTCTTATTTACTCGGGCCATGCTATTTTAATGAAGACTCGGTTATCCGTAGGAGTTGTAAAATGGGCCAGTACTCTGGGGTGTTATAATCAACTTACGCCTTGATTTTGAGTTCAGCCGGGGGTATGAGTCCCGATTCCCAACAAATAAAGACGGTTACACAACTAAATTACCGGTAAATGTTATTAATGATGCTGTTATTGTAGGAAAGAGGGAGAGTCTAACCAATGCAATCACTCTGCTTCACGCACTATTGACCCTGTGCGTCCCTTGTACGTCAGAGGAATAACCACTCAAGCGCCGTCTCTCGCGGGGATTGATTTAGAGGCCGGTGCTCTTAAATGTTGTAGGAGTGTTTTATTTTTATTAGCACGTCTCACTAAACCCCTTAGTGTTATAGTTTATGTACTAACTAGTCCCGTAATGGATTAGGGATGAAAAAGTTTGAATTTAGAGGAAGTGTACCAGCATTTTTGTGGAGGGAGAGTGGAAAACCACACTCAGCACACCCGATCAGGATTTTAACCATGATCTCTATTTCATTCCCAGTCAAGTCTATTTCGAGAGTGACGCCTTAAGCCACGCGGCCACCTATGCAAGTGGATAGTAGAGTCGATACAGTTAGTTTTTGTTCGAGATTATCAATGAAACTGGTGGAGTATACCAGAGATAGATGTACATATTAATAATAATACTAATACTAATAATACCCAGTATCACTCTTGTAATAGAATGGACTGCTAATAACGGGGATATCAAGGTTTGAATCCCAGTCGGATGTAATGAGGGTGTTTTTTCCTAGATGGTTTCCCCTTTCACCCTCGCCACAAATGCGTGTATATTTCTTCTAAATTCAACCTTACTCATCCCTAACACTAACTAGAACGGGTAGTAAGACGCGGTTTGTAAAACAATGACAAAAATAAAATTGTTTTATTGGCAAACAAATATTTATATGTTTACACCACGTGTTACTACAGTCCGATTTTCATATAAAGAAACTTTTAGAAAATACAAACTGATTTTGTCCAGTCAACATTGATACATTTTAATATACTACTATTGTTATTTTATATGTTTTGGTAATATATGTAAGTTTGCTGCAGATTGCATGACTTGACGTATGAGCACGTGAGAGTAGATCTAGTTTATTTTATAACCGTTAAATAAAGCCCTTTCTATGAAAATTGGACTGTACCAGTCCTAGGCATCTGATTAATACAATAATATTGTTGTAATGAGTAAGGTATAATACAAATAAAATGTACTTTAATTTGCATGACGGGAGAGTGGTAGGCTATTCAGAAATAAACCAGCTCAGTCTCCCCAGCAGACACTGACAAATCGGACCAGACGAGATTGACACCTTTATCCACGTGGTAGGGATAGGACAAGAGGTAGTTATCAGCTCCTAGTCCATGTTGTACTCTGTAATACTGGAGGAGTCTGACACCTTTATCCACGTGATGGGGATAGGACAAGAGGTAGTTATCAGCTTCTAGTCCATGTTGTACTCTGTAATACTGGAGGAGTCTGACGCCTTTATCCACGTGATGGGGATAGGACAAGAGGTAGTTATCAGCTTCTAGTCCATGTTGTACTCTATGTAAGGCTGGAGGAGTCTGACACCTTTATCCACGTGATGGGGATAGGACAAGAGGTAGTTATCAGCTTCTAGTCCATGTTGTACTCTGTAATACTGGAGGAGTCTGACGCCTTTATCCACGTGGTGGGGATAGGACTAGAGGTAGTTATCAGCTTCTAGTCCATGTTGTACTCTGTAAGGCTGGAGGAATCTAACACCTTTATCCACGTGGTGGGGATAGAACAAGAGGTAGTTATCAGCTTCTAGTCCATGTTGTACTCTGTAATACTGGAGGAATCTGACACCTTTATCCACGTGGTGGGATAGAACAAGAGGTAGTTATCAGCTTCTAGTCCATGTTGTACTCTGTAAGGCTGGATGAGTCTGACGCCTTTATCCACGTGGTGGGGATAGAACAAGAGGTAGTTATCAGCTCCTAGTCCATGTTGTACTCTGTAATACTGGAGGAATCTGACACCTTTATCCACGTGGTGGGGATAGAACAAGAGGTAGTTATCAGCTTCTAGTCCATGTTGTACTCTGTAAGGCTGGATGAGTCTGACGCCTTTATCCACGTGGTGGGGATAGAACAAGAGGTAGTTATCAGCTTATAGTCCATGTTGTACTCTCTGTAAGGCTGGAGGAGTCTGACACCTTTATCCACGTGATGGGGATAGGACAAGAGGTAGTTATCAGCTTCTAGTCCATGTTGTACTCTGTAATACTGGAGGAGTCTGACGCCTTTATCCACGTGGTGGGGATAGGACTAGAGGTAGTTATCAGCTTCTAGTCCATGTTGTACTCTGTAAGGCTGGAGGAATCTAACACCTTTATCCACGTGATGGGGATAGGACAAGAGGTAGTTATCAGCTTCTAGTCCATGTTGTACTCTGTAATACTGGAGGAGTCTGACACCTTTATCCACGTGGTGGGGATAGGACAAGAGGTAGTTATCAGCTTCTAGTCCATGTTGTACTCTCTGTAAGGCTGGAGGAGTCTGACACCTTTCTCCACGTGGTGAGGATAGAGCAAGAGGTAGTTATCAACTTCTAGTCCATGTTGTACTCTGTAAAGCTGGAGGAGTCTGACACGCAACAATTACCCTTCCTCCCCCTTTCACCTAGCTAACTTTACAGTGGCGTGCTCAGGCACAGTTACAACACGTTACGGTATAATTACTGCGTCGAGAAGTCCACACGCCATTGCTTAGAAATGCTCTGAAATAACTCTCCCAGCCCCCTCACGAAATGTAAACAAGCAGTTTCTTGTCACAACTGATGCAGAGTCCAATCTTACTATGGTAATATCTTAATAAAATATAAAGGAGAACATAAACCCTGTTGGGTGGACTGAGTTGGCTCTTCCTGAATATATGTGTATATGTTACTACACGTCTTCTTTAATCACCCTCCTCGTTCTAAACACTTAGATTAATCTTCTAATAGCCCGTGTGTTAAAACTCATTCATTAGAAATATTTGGAAATTTCTTAATTAATTCTCTAGCCTTAAGAGGATGCGAGAAAAGTCAAGGGTGTTTGCAATTTTTGTAGCAAAACTTTTTTTTTGTTCGAAATAAATCAAATATTTCTCCAGAAGAAACATAGAGTTTAATTTTCTTCACATTGTTATATCAACAGTTATTAACTATCTGTCATGAGTATAGTGGCATTAGATGAGAAACTTTTTAAATGAAGAGAAAAAGTTGTCATTAAATTCCAGGACAGCATTGATAAATATTAAACAACTGTTGATATCACCACGTGAAGAAAATTAAACTCTCATGTTTCTAATAAAGCAATGTTTGATTTATTTTTTACCGAAAAATTGTTTTGCAATAAAAACTATAAAACCAATTATCTTTGCTCGCGTTACATACATCGCCACCTTAAGGAATTAGAAAGTACTTCAGTACTTACAGTCTCTTGTAATCATACTAATTTTTATACTTCATATTTTTTTCCAAAATTAAATATTTATTTTTGGTATATTTCATTGGTGCAAACTTTTGCTGTTGTCAGCTTTTGGAAACTTTCCGTAATGATCTATCCTCCTTTGTTTGGACAAGGAAGTCCTGACAAAAGGAAGGGCATCGTTCACTCTAGCCTGGAAATCAAAGCGTGTGGGCGTTTTTTGACGAATCCAAAATGTATCCACCTAATCCTGATATAAATAGCACTTAATATATTAATTAAATAATATTTGCGGATTTAGATGTAATAAATTAAATGTAAAATAAAAATTCTTTTATTGAAACACAATTATATTGAATATATGTAAATATACATCTCAGAAGAGCAGCGTACTGGACCTCGCAATAGTTAATTAGTCATAACTTCAATAATATACTAAAATTGCCAGGCAATAGTCACATACACCTTAATAGTGGCTCAAAGTGGGGCATGTGTGGATACACCATATTCTCTCCCTCTTTCTCTCCTCTCTCTCTCTCTCTCTCTCATATATATATATAATATATGTATATGTATTATATATAAATAGTGTGTGTGGGATTGAGGCCAAAGAGTTTAAAGAAAGTGACTGTAAATACCAGAGGATAGGTTAATTAACTCAAATCATTCTAGTACGAGCTGGCTTCAACAGTTGTCCGTCCTTGTCGAGTGTCAGGAGCCGTCTCTTTAGTTCTTTAGTCGAGTGGTCAGGGAAGCCGTCTTTTGTTCTTAGTCGAGTGTCAGGGAAGCCGTCTCTTTAGTTCTTAGTCGAGTGTCAGGAAGCGTCTCTTTGTTCTTAGTCGTGGTCAGGAAGTGTTACTATGATCACCTTCATCCATACAATAGTTAACCTTTTTTTTAACACAAGGGCACAGACAAGTAAGAAACAGACTCTCAACCTTACGGGGGTTTCGCTGCGCTCCTTTTACCAGCTTCAGTCCTTCAACACTGGGCTGCGCTAGTGTCATGTTGGATGATGATAGGACTAACCGCAGCGATCCTAGTGTTGAAGGACTCAAGCTGCCAAAAGAGTGCAACCATTTTAACCTGGAGGTTGAGTGTCTGGATATATCATTTGTCTGTGCACAAGGGTCATTAACGACTTAACCTAAAACGGTACAGACGAGGGGCATTTATTAGAGATTCGAACCCTCCAAGTCTTGAGTTCCCTGAACAGAATCAAGCACGTGTTTATTTACAAGAATTACCTTGAACATAGGACGTGTCCTGGATAGCTCAGTAGTAAGAGCAGTGGCATACTTAGCCAAGCATCCTGGGTTCGACTCCCTTTATATGTGTCATTTATAAACACATTATATAATTGAGACATTGTGTATGTGTTTGTGAATAAACTAATTATACTTTTGAATATCAAATTAATCGGAAACAAATAATCTGATGCAATGTGACGCGTTACAAACATTTAAAAATAAATGCGTTTTTAAATACATCGACTATTAAAGTATTAATCTAAGAATCTAGTATGAGAATAGTTAAAAAGATGTGTAACAACATTAACGTGGAGAGAGGCCGGGAAACCCACAGTGCGCCTGTACGGGATTCAAAGTCCCCTATAGTCGTTAAGGGAACTGCATAAGTATCTGAGATATTTTCAAGCATACGTTGTGTTTAGGTTAAATATTGACAACACTACACGAGTTTGGTGTTAACTGGAAGAAACACAAAATTATATTCTATGATCTTATATAAAATAGACTTGTAAACACAGTTTTAGTGAATTTATTTTCTCTCTTGTAAAAGTTCAATAATCCACATATTTAAGTTGATCAGTAAGAGCTAAACGGCCTGGGGAAAAAAGGTAGCTCGTATAGAAGCAAAGAATGGATCTTTGTGAAAATAACTATTTCATAAATTGGGCGGGTCACAACAAAAATTGTTTTGTCATTTGTATTTTCCCCCTCCCCTGTTTGTTCTACTGGTGGACAGCCCCACACAGGAACGCTATAAACCCACTTGGCTTCTGATGTTTATAAATTTATGCTCGACTATTCTAGCACCTTAATTGGTGACTGCGTGCGGAAATAATACAACGGCTTAGACCACACATACACCAATACGGATATATTTAGAACTAGGATCCTATTAAGAAACTTCGAAGGAAGTTGTTTCATTCCAAACAAAAGGTTCGGCGTCGTGCCTGTTTATACTCCCTCCCCTTCAGCTAAAGGTTATTCTATTGTTTTGGTGAACTCCGAACAAAAGAGGCGGTGACGTATCGAGGCCACGACTATAGAACAAACATCACCACTTCGAGTTATCAAGATCGATCGCCAGACAAATGTCGGCATTGAGCTGTGGGTGGTCTCTCGTCTCAAGGGATCTTATCTTACACACGATCGCAGCCCAAGAGGCTGACAGAGAGATTTACTGCCTGAGGGAAGCAGCGCTCATTACTAAGCTTGTGCTCGTGTATAGAATAGTTTCCTTCTATTCAGATATGGGTAAGATCGTTAACTCCTTCAGACTGTCTGCAAGTTTTAATAATATTTCAAGCGCTTGACACGAGAGAAGCCACCTGTGTTCTTAGCCACACATGCATTTATTATTATTTATTTTATTATTAGCACCGCGTCTTACTAACCGTTTGGGTTATACGCTTAAGTACTAATCACGCTAATGGATTAGGAATCGGGAGGGTTGAATTTAGAGGAAGTAAACCCACATTTGCGTAGAAGGAGAGTGGAAAACCATTTAGGGAAAACCACCCCCAGTTCACCCGACTGAGATTCGAACCTTGATCTCCTCGTCTTTGGCTGTCAAGCTTAACACGACTAGCGCGTTAGCCAACTACGCCACTGAGGTGGGTGCCACACATGCAGTAAACCCCAAATTGTTAATACCCCGACACGTGAATACTCAATTTTCGACCTTACAGGGATTCGAGCCAAATTCATTCAACCCATCGTATGGTATTTTTTTTATTGCCATATCTTACTACTGTTCAGGTTATATGAATATATAATAATTATACTAATGAGTTAAAGAGGAGGATGGTTGAATTTAGAGGAAGTGTACCCACATGAGGGAAAGTGTAAAACTATTTTGGAAAATCCACACTCAGTATGCCCGACTGGGGTGCGAACCCCGATCTCACCGTCATCGGCTGGTTAGTCTATTGAGAAAGTGATGGTCTAGATCATGCGGCCACCGAAGCAGGTACCACATAGCTATGCGACAATGACGTTTCATATGTAATTTCCTGTGCCCCGCTTGGTCTGTGATTACGAACAGGAAATTACACCTACGGCTAATATCACTCGTCACTACAGGCACAATCAGAAGCTCGTGTAGGTCTCAGTCTGCCGGGAGCATGTGTGTGTGTGTGTGTGTGTGTGTGTGTGTGTGTTCGTAATATAAACATGTATGACACAACATGTATGTCTTCTCAGTTACGTGACAAGCGCTTGTCCGTTCAACAGGTATACTATCATGTACTGGAGATCAGACATGTTTGTTAGCTTACAACTCGTAAACATTAGCTAACAGAAGTATGGACATGTCAAAGCCTCTGAGATTGGTTCGAAACGAATCAGGGAAACATTGGCTGTAAAATACTAGCGTCTGTGATAAAAATTAGTGATGGGTCGATACCGATACTCGATTACTAAATACTCACGATACCCTTGGTATCGAATGGTATCGCAATAATCGATACTACGCGCTAAAAATCTTGATACCACTCTTTAGTATTCAACAATGAGTTTGGGATAGTGATAAGCATAATCGAATGATTTAAATGAATGGATAGTCATTCGATTCTTTTAAAAATAATCGAATTAATGATTTTGAGAAGTAGTGGAGAAAGGGAGAAACGATAATAATCGGAACAACGCTAGTGGCTAGACATTAGTTACTAGTTGTAGTTTTGCTTTGTCATACTTTTCTCTTCGCTAAGCTCTAAACCACCCGCTTTTCCCCCTCTTCCCCCCTCACAAACAAAATATAAACTTGCCATTCCTTTGCAGATTATCAACACGGTCACGGTCGAGACGAGGTCGATTTTTGCTTATCAAAGGGAGCCGTATTTCAAAAATGAACCTAAGGAGAACACTTATTTTGTATTGAAATAGCCGAGAAAACATTCACTTCATAAAGTCGATTTTTCTCTGCGCTTTGGCAAGGGAGTGGTGAGAGAATGAATCGGCCAGCTCGCAGATGCATTGTATTAGTAGTTATTAATTTCCATTCGAATAATTTTAAAATAATCCGTATTAAAATATTTTTTTTTATTTATTGACTTCAATTACTATTGTTGATACCAACTTCAATTTCGATAGTCTTCCTAAACAGTGTCACCAATATAACCTTTTATAAAAACATATTTTCACTTAAGAAAATGAATTTAATATATATTGTGAAACTATTAAAGAGTATTATTTTGAAATTGATAAAAAAAAGCTGTTTAGTTTTTAAAATACTACGAGTTAAAAAAAATTCAAAGTTTTTTTTTTAGTAAATCCACAAATCCCGTCAGTTATATCATTTATGACTTGAAAGGTTATTTCCGCTTCACGTATTCTGTATCGAATAGTGTATCGAGTATCGAGAAGATGAATTGATAGTATCGAGCAAGGTATCGGAATCAAGAAAAGTACGTATCGTCCCATCACAACTAAAAATGGAGACATTTACTCAAAACTCGTAATATATTTGAAAAAATTTAATAGACATGTTGAAGAAACATAATGGAAAAATGAGCATCGCATTTTACCAAATGAAATAATATACAATTTTACAGAAGCACCCGCCTCGGTGGCGTAGTTGACTAACGCGCTAGTCGTGTTGAGCTCGGCCGCCGAGGACGGGGAGATCGAGGTTCGAATCTCGGTCGGGTGAACTGGGGGTGGTTTTTCCTAAATGGTTTTCCATTCTCCCTCCACGCAAATGCGGGTTCACTTCCTCTAAATTCAACCTTCCCAATTCCTAATCCATTAGCGTAATTAGTACTTAGGCGTATAACCCGAACGGGTAGTAAGACGCGGTGCTAAATATTAAATAATATATTTACAGAAGCATATTGATGAAAGTGGAACATCTTTGTTCACCAAAGAGTATAATGAACTCCCAATCTCTTAGACCACCATTTGTAGCATATTTAATATGATACATATTTCTATTTCTAAATCTAAATCTAACACAATATTATTCACGACCTTAAGAACTTTCTATTATAATAAAAATTCCTCAATACTATCCAGCTAGTATTGTAATATGAACTTACCTAATCTCCGTCTCTGTCCCATTCAACCAGACATATCCCTCACCGGCCTCGCACACAACCGACTCGGACAAGATACCTTGTCCAACTGACTCACCAACCCAGATGACGTCAGCATGCTTGAGATTCCTTGTTCGAGTACAATCATCAAACTTCGAGTTCAGTCTTCAAATTTCTACTTCAGTCCAGACGTTTCGAAGGCATGACGTCGTTTCCAGTCACAAGAATGTCAAGAGGAAAAAAGACAACCATACTTCCCCTTGATCACGTGACTCCCTTTGTAGTCCCCGCTCCCTTATCTCATACCTCCCTCTTCTGGGATCTGGATGGTATAACATAACTGCAGTGTCGCAATTGTAGCATTCTTGGCAGCGATATGAAACGAGGTGTTATACTCTTAGTAGCTCCCGTTCTTAAAAAAGTAAGATCTAAATTATTTTATTATTAATTTACTACGATATTATATTGTAATATTTACTTGGATTTATATTGAGTTTAAAGCATAGTAGGTAATATGTGTATGATTTATATATAATAAGATTTTACTTCATAGGTAAAATGTGTAGAGTGACCCGGTTTCGTTAAGCTTCGTCACGATAATGGGACAGTTTAGGAACAATTTTAACTATTTTTCGCTTTTTGAAGTCATTGTATTTTTCATATCCTTGATCTTTATAGATTCCATTTTGGGATTCCTTAGATATATGTTGTGTAGGGTAGGTTCTTTTGTCTCATGAAACTTCATGTTTATTTCAATAATAAAACTACATATATAAAACAGAGCCTTGTGTGATAATTTTTAATTATTTGGGAAAATATTCCCTTAACGAGGAAATATCATTATTCTAACCAACATTCTCCCGTGTCTTTCCCTTTTTAAAAAAATTATAATTATAATTTTAATATATATTAAAAAAGTGATGCCTCACATTTAAACACACATTAGCTTATAGCTCAATAACTATTGGTTTTATAAAAATATATTTCAAATACAAGTTGTATATGTTTAAGAATCTCACAACCGTAGATTGAAAAATTATTTCGTGTTTCAAAAAGTTGTAAATTTCCGTTTATGTAAAGAATCCTAAAAATCATTATGATTAGAAAACTAAAATTTCAATTTTGTTTGTAATGTTAAACAGGATCTAGATACGAATTTTAATCAAAATCGTTAAAGCCGATTTTGAGAAAATCGATTTCTCTTTTAGAATTTAAGTAAAGTAGGTACTCTTAATGTTAGTGTTGATAGGATAATTCAAAAAACCACTTTGGGGAACCCTATAAATCCTTGAATATCAAGTATTAGCCCGATCGGTAAAATTGTTTCGGCTTTAGGCCCAGTAACAGACACACAGGTAGATAAGAATCAAATAGCTGAAGATGTTATTTATGCTTTTTAGTGAGGAATTCTCTATCTAGATATCATATTCTGAAAATTGAAAAATGACACCTGGACACGGGAATTGAACCGAGCCAAAGGTCCCGGGTTCGATTCCCGTGTCCAGGTTTCATTTTTAAATTTTAAGAATATGCCACAGATAGATGTCATTGAAAAAACACATTTTCTGGTTCAGGGGGTCATGAAACGTACAGTACACATCCATTAAAAACTTGATTTTTAATTAAAAAATTTTGATGATCACAATATTTTCTCTCTCCAAGGGGTCGCGAGGGAGTATAAAAATAGTTCAACAACCACGTGACATTATGTACAGTACGATACGCATTATATATATATATATATATATATATATATATATCTACTGTACATCTAAATATAGGGTCTGTCTACCTTGGTCACGTGTGGATGCTATCAAACACTCACAGACATTCTAGAATTAAAATAAAAGTTCCTTATCTTTCCTTTATACACAACAAACGATGAAAGCAAATTAACAGTTGAGAGAAATAAAATAATTCACATATATTTTTTAATATAAAAAAAAATCCATTCACCAAAATGTAGTTTGTTGTATTTATCTCTGGTTGTTTATTATCTTTGAAAGTCCGGGCATTTATGTTTAACTTAGTGAACTCGTTATCTAAGGTTCCTATGGCGTAATATAATAATGTGGGCTATATTCTCCTATAAATTTATTTTATATGCCACCTAACTAAAATGTCAAGAACTTTAAGAATATTTTGATAAAGAGAAATCATTTTTCGAATGATTTTCTTAATATATTTGATAGAAGTAAGAAGCTCTTGATGTTAATTTTTGTTGTTGAAGTATCTGTGATATTTTTAAAGGTTAGAAAACAGTTTTTATTACGAAATTGATTAAAATTTGAATTTTTTCTAATTAATGTTTTTTATGATTGAATTAAAATTAATTGTCAGCAAAATATAGGGCTATGTTTGTGTACGAGTTAATTTTTAAGATTTGGCGTAATTATTCTCAATACTAGCATATGATTTCAGTCTTCTGTATTAGGTAAATCTAGTTTGTAAGTCTCGTTACGATATTTTTGTAAGTTTAGAGAGTGAATGTTTAATACAACATTTATAAAACTTAGTTTATATTTTTTAGAGGGCACAAAGCTGTGTAATACTTATTAAGCAACTAAAATAGTTTATCATAAATTCCTAAATACCAAGTGGGTTCATAACATTCCTGTGTGGAGCTGTCCGGCAGTAGGAGAACAAACAGGGGAGAAGGAAAATACAAATTACAATACAATGTGTGTTGTGACCCTATTAAATGACATCATATTCACAAAGATCCATTTTACACTCTTATACCAGTTACTTTTGGTTTCACAGCCATTTATTTTTTAATTATCAACAGAAATATGGGAATTATTGGACTTTTCAGAGTGTAATATGTCAGTTTTAAGCTATTTTTACAGGCCTATCTATATATATCACAGAAAGTAGTTTTGTGCTCATTCCAGTAAATAACAAACTCGTGTAGCTTATAACTGTTAAAGGTTTTATCAAAATTTAATCCAAGCTTAACATCTGACTGTCAATATTTCAGCTACTTATGCACCCCTTCCCATTAAAGGTAAATAAAGTTTTTGATTTAAGTCACCAGTTTACCTCCTTTTTCCCACGGCTAGAAACCACTTGAGATTTTTCCAAGGAACAGGAAGGCAATATAACCCCCTCCCCTCTCTAGTGGTTCTTGCGCGTTGTCGTTGCTTCTCCTATTCAACGGAGAAAACAAACAAAAAAAGACTTAAGTTGGTGACTTCCTGAACACAAAGTTTGGTCCCCCAAAAGTCCCGGAGAAATTGCCCGTTGTTTCCTTCTTATTTCTCTCAGGGAATGGATCGCCAGATCCCTCGGGAAGAACAACAAAACATAAAAAGAGAGAGATAGAGAGATACAAAACGCTTTTGGTATCCTTCTTTATATATCTATCTATCTGTTTTGGAAGATGGTGGGGGCATTATTAAAATGGAGGGTCGAAATTCAAGAGAAGGAAATCTCAGAGGGAATGGGATCGATTGCTCTTAAGTGACATAGACAACCTCGAGATGGTTCACAAATCCGTTTATGGCGAACATCTCGAACTGACTCGAAGGTCCTTAACCGCCGGGAGAGAAAGTTCAATTCATCAGATCGGAGAGCGCATTGAATCTCAGGGTCGAGAGGGGCTGCGAACGCCGCTCGTAAGTGGTACTCAGTCCGGGTAGGTGGGGGGTGAGGGGGGGGGGGGAGGTTGGCTGCGTTGTGCAGCCAGGGATGTGTTTTATTTTATTTAGTCGCAGAAGAAAACCAAGATAAATTTTTTTCTAGATTGACAACAATTTCAATGGTATTTACCTATTTTAGTATTTAAGAATTATTTGGGGTTTGAAAGTAAATAAATGGTAAAACACAAACATACTTTCTAATAAGGTCTATCATAGTTTGAAACAAAATTTTCCAAAAATCTGCTAGTAATAGAATACCCTTAAATTGTATTTTATCCGAGAAATAAAAATACAGAGTTATTTTTAAAAGTTCAAGCACTTCGTGGACTTCTAGTAAAATATTTAAAGCCATCTTCATAACATTTCATATTTCAAAAATAAGTCACATTAAACTAACCCTAAGAACTAGATTTTTTAGCACTGCATCTTACTACCCGTTCAGGAGAACTAGAATCAAAATTATAATTTAGACCCAAGGTATATAACAACAAAATATCAAGTTTGGATGGAATTCATTGAACATTTTAGCCTAAATCCCAGATACAGACAGACATAACTGTGAAACCAATGTTTTTTAGTTCAGGCACATACAAAACGTGTAGATCAATCATACTTAAAAAATAGGCCCATTTGATAATTGTTTCAGTAA
Source organism: Timema podura (assembly GCA_033556935.1). Classification (NCBI taxonomy): domain Eukaryota; kingdom Metazoa; phylum Arthropoda; class Insecta; order Phasmatodea; family Timematidae; genus Timema; species Timema podura. Next base: position 45,715,119 of record JAVRXN010000007.1, on the reverse strand, counting down.
ATTTATAATTATCAAAAAAAGTTTATTCCTGACAAAATCGGCCTGTAATTTTGTATTTACTTGAATATGCTTGTAAATAGCAGAGCTGTAAATCAGGGCATTCGCTCGTTGTCTAAACTCTGCTCGGTGATAAAATTTCTCTCTTTGATGATTAAAAGTAACAAGATAGTTTGAAATGTCAGCATTTACTTTTCGTTCAAAGTATTTTTGGTGATTGCAGATTATATAAGATATTAATTTGATATTAATTTATATTTTATACATAAGATTTCCTTCTTGGTCGAGTGATTAGGTAGGTCAAATATTCGCTCACGTGTCCTTAGTTTGGGCTATGGCATTACCTATAATAGTTGTTTATATTTGTGTGAGTTCCTTTGTTACCCAGTACAATGGCTGGTGGGGATATGATTTTGTGTTCATTATTGAGCGTAAATTAGTTTGTCGGGATTGTACCGTGTTTAGACAATGTTTGGTACCCATAATGAAACAGCTCACATTATAATAAATACAGTATTGTTGAAGCAACTTTATAACGACGAAATAAAGTGTTTTAGATATTACCATAGTAAGATTTAAAAATTACTCTTTAATTAAAGGGTAAGAAACGTTTCAAAATCGGGTAGTAAGATGTAACTTTGTAACTCCAAGTATAACTTTGTACTCCAGTACAAAATATACCGAAACTAACTTGCTATACGTTGAATTAACACATAAACTGAAACGTAATTAGAGTTGCACATTCAACGCCTCATTTACTAGTCTCGACTATGTTTAGACCACGCCCCCTCAATATAACTATACAGTGTAATGGAAGTTGAGGCATGGTACAGTCGTTTACCAAACAACTGAGACATTTATCATACGTTCACAGATGTGCTTTAGTTATTAATCACCATATTCACAATACCGTAAATTATAACATCATTAGAGAGATTGCATAACTATCCAGGCGTACTTTATTCCACTGATACAACTCTTGCCACTAGTGTAAAATGTTATTTGGGAAGGAATTATTTTTGTAAGTGTTATTTGTATAAGCGTTATTTGTGTAAGTGGGATTTGTGAAAGGGTTATTTGTGTAAGTGCTATTTGCGAAAGAGTTATTTGTGAGATAATTATTTTTGAATACATTATTTCTGAAAGAGTAGTTTGTATAAGTGTTATTTGTGTATTATTTTGTAGATGGTTGAACTCGAAGTTTAACAATGATTCATTTGATATAGCTTTATTATCTGTGTTAGTAATTACATTTAATACTGTTTTGTTTCTATCTTAATCTGGAAAATCAAGCTAAGGTTGAGTTTATTTAGCATTTTTCCGGGCAAGGAAAATTGTTATTCAAAGCATTAAAGCATAAAAAAGTTTGGTTATAATTTATTCACAGATCCATTACCAATTTGTCCCACTATTACACAAGGTTTATTCCTTCAGAATGTTTTCTGTATTTCACGTAATCTATATTATGTTACACTTTAGATGGAGGATTGAAGGATGACAAATAAAGTGTATTTATTATTACTTTACTGTGACAAATAGTCAAACTTATTTAAAACCCATTATCACAGTTTTAGTTTAAGGAAAGCAAACAAACCACTTATATTAGAAAGAAAAATATATCAAGTGAATAAAGAAATTGAGTGTAAAGAGGAGTTTATACGAGAAAAGATAATAAAAGGAAATGAAAGAAGCAGATCAGTTAAGCTAACTCACTCTTAAACCTAGAATTATCTGTGAAGGCTATCTCATTATTAAACCTAGAATTATCTGTTAAGGCTATCTCATTATTAAACCTAGAAATATTTGTGAAGGCTAACTCGCTATTGTTTATTTACATTAGTAATGTGGCTGCGAGCTGTCCAACTCATTTATTTCTGATGAAACCCGCCTCGGTGGCGTAGTTGGCTAACGCGCTAGTCGTTTGAGCTCGACCGCCGAGGACGGGGAGATCGAGGTTCAAATCTCGGTCGAGTGAACTGGGGGGGGAGTTCCCTAAATGGTTTTCCACTCTCCCTCCACGCAAATTCGGGTTCACTTCCTCTAAAATCAACCCTCCCAATTCCTAAATCATTAGCGTAATTAGTACTTAAGCGTATAACCCGAACGGGTAGTAAGACGCAGTGCTAAATATTATTATTATTATTATTATTATTATTAATATTATTATTTCTGATGAACGAAAGCTATAAGCTGGTCTATATCTGACTGAAACGGAGCTTACTCGTAAACTCCTCTCCCCCACTCTCCCCGCCCAACCCTAAGTGCAACTTAGCTCCCTTGCAATAATGAAGTTATATGCATGACGTATTGAAGTTAATTGAGGCGAAACATGTTCCAGTCGAGATAACGCCCCAACTAACCAGTTAGGACAGTGAAGTTACCGGATATAACACCTCTTATTAACACTAAGAGGCGTTTTACAGGTGTATCGCTGGTGGAGTTTAGCTGGAGTAAGGGGGAAATTTAAGAAACACGATCGACTAGTCAAATAAATACAAAGTACTTTAAGTAATTCCAAGTGAGAACTTTCCTGTTAACAAGAGGAGGTTGGATAAGCTAAGGGTGGTTTTACAAACTGTTATACTGAGTGCACTTCCTCCAAGACACCCTTCTCACCCTACCGATCATAAAACATAAATAATAATACTTGTTTAAAACGTACAAAAGAACACTACAACCACAAGTTATCCATTGTTGCTTAATTTATATCATTTAAGATTCAAACATGAATCAAATAACTTTTTATTCTTCTTAATTTACCAAAAAGTGTTTTGGAACTGTAGTTTTATGCAGTGGCATGGCGTGTTTCCAAGGTCAACAGAATAACAGTCAAATTTTCATAACATTTTATCTGAAAGGTAAAAATACTTACTAGTTCTATTTTCATGTATTCATACGTCAACTCATGTAACATGCAGCGGTAACTTTTTATAGATATTAGCAATAGTAATATTAGTAGAATATTAACTTTTGTCCTAAAGTCTATCATCACTTTATTTAGTGTGGGCCTGATTAAATTAGTCCGAGTGAATATTTTATAGTTCTCATCAACCACTTTAATTAAAATAATCAATACAAACGTCAATCAAATGGAAATTCAATCAAATAAAAGAGGACGAAGAATAAAGAATAAAAGTAGAGTAATTACTCTGCCAGTAGCACTTCATTAAAGGAAACAATAGAAGCCCCCGATACAAAAAAGAAACCGCGTAAAGTGGAAAGCAAGGTCCGTGATAAAGAGGTCCGGGTAGAGGTGTGTGACGGAAAGTGGAAAACAAGGTCCGTGATAAAGAGGTCCGGGTAGAGGTGTGTGACGGAAAGTGGAAAACAAGGTCCGTGATAAAGAGGTCCGGGTAGAGGTGTGTGACGGAAAGTGGAAAGCAAGGTCCGTGATAAAGAGGTCCGGGTAGAGGTGTGTGACGGAAAGTGGAAAGCAAGGTCCGTGATAAAGAGGTCCGGGTAGAGGTGTGTGACGGAAAGTGGAAAGCAAGGTCCGTGATAAAGAGGTCCGGGTAGAGGTGTGTGACGGAAAGTGGAAAACAAGGTCCGTGATAAAGAGGTCCGGGTAGAGGTGTGTGACGGAAAGTGGAAAACAAGGTCCGTGATAAAGAGGTCCGGGTAGAGGTGTGTGACGGAAAGTGGAAAGCAAGGTCCGTGATAAAGAGGTCCGGGTAGAGGTGTGTGACGGAAAGTGGAAAGCAAGGTCCGTGATAAAGAGGTCCGGGTAGAGGTGTGTGACGGAAAGTGGAAAACAAGGTCCGTGATAAAGAGGTCCGGGTAGAGGTGTGTAACGGAAAGTGGAAAGCAAGGTCCGTGATAAAGAGGTCCGGGTAGAGGTGTGTGACGGAAAGTGGAAAGCAAGGTCCGTGATAAAGAGGTCCGGGTAGAGGTGTGTGACGGAAAGTGGAAAGCAAGGTCCGTGATAAAGAGGTCCGGGTAGAGGTGTGTGACGGAAAGTGGAAAGCAAGGTCCGTGATAAAGAGGGTCCGGGTAGAGATGTGTGACGGAAAATTTTACCTATATTTTACTGGACAATTTTCAATTATTATTTCTGTAAAATAATTTCAAATGATTAAATGGATAATAATAATAATAATAATGGATAATAATAACAACAGTAATAATAATTACTAGTAGTGATAGTAGTAGTATTAGAAAAGAAACGCCGCACGGTCTAATGCACTACTCTCGCAATATGCTAGACTAACGATGACAGGGAGATCAGAGTTCAATCCCGGTTGGGTGTCCTGAAGACGGTTTTCCTAAATTGTTTTACATTCTCACTCCACGCAAATGTGGGTGGAATTCATCTAAATCAACCTTCCTCATCCTTAACACATTGGCGTAATTAGTACATAAGCGCACAAGCCTAATGGGTAGTAGGGTAGTAGTAAAACGCGGTGCTAAAAAATTGTGGTAAAGAAACAAATGAATTCAGGCCTTTGTAGACCCGTTATGTTAATAAATCATACTTCAATTTTGTATGATCAATAAGTTAACTAAAATAATTTTAAGGCTGGCCTGACATTTGTCTCCCCCCCTATCCTCAGTGATTCCTATTTACCCCTCCCCACAATCAATTCCACTCCCCCCTTCTTATAACCCACCTTCTTAACACAAAATATTTTGAAGTATAATAGGCTCAAAGTGTCACTTCTACAATTTAACCCCAAAATAACAGGCCGCCACTGCGGAAAATTCTCCGATTCAAAATTTACCGGAGAATTTTCATCTCTAGGTCCGGGTCAGAACCAGGGCCTATAATCAAGGGCCGGTACGAGAGTGGGGTAATGTAGGCAACCATCGCCTCCAACGTAGATCTTCAACATATCACGAGGTAATAACTCACATCTCTATGTGACGTCACCACGTCCATAACAACACCTGGTACGTTCTGTAACCACGGACCTTGTTTGTTTCGACAAATTACCACCGTCACTGCATGTCGCTAGTGAGAGAACCAGACTCATACATCTCCGGGGACACGACAGCTGCGTTAGACAAGTCTTTACTCGGCAGCTGGTTTAGGAACATTCTGACAGATGGAATATGTGTAGTCTTATGAGTTGTATACCTCGCTTCTCTATTCAAAAAATGACAAGTACATCATGTTACGATGTCATGTTCTTATTGTTATTATAGTCTATAATCTAAAGATCAAGCTCTGAATTTCAAGTCAAAATATCTTACATAAATTCTCTTTGGATTTCAAGTTGAAATATTATTATATCATATCTATATCGGTATTTATTATCAGCTAGTTTTAACCTGTCTATGACATGCTGGTGTCAGCATTACCCAACCTAACAAAACAGAAACTTCAATTTGTAGATTTACCAAAGGTTAGGTTTTGTTAGGTTGGGCTAGCTTGTTATCAAACTATATTATTGCCACTTAATTAAAGTAAGAATGGCTTGAGTACGTATTGTAGGTTGCCTGGTGGTATAGGAGTAAGGTGTCAGACTTCTGTGCTGGGAGTCCGGGGTTCAATACTCGATCCCGGCACAGATTTATTTGATTGCCAAACCTTTCCTTTACCTCTGACAAGACGTGTATTAATCACAACTTGTGAATGTGAGGAATGCCAGGCCTCCACCGTGGTTTAGATCCCACGTTAAACTGTAGTTCCTCCATTTCATCTCACAATCATCCTTCCATTACACATGAGCGTAAGTGCGTACAACCCGAACGGGTAGAATGACGCGGTGCTAATAATAATAATAATATAATAATAATATAAAAATAATAATAATAATAATAATAACAACAACAACCACATAGTACGAATTAACCAAATTAATTTTATTTTAGTAAACACATTCAAAAATATCTTAATATACTATGTTTTTTGTAAATACTGTAGTGTTTGCAGGTATGAGTGATCCCTGATTTGATCCTTAAACGACTTTTAACCCTTACGTCTGTTGAGCTTCGTATCATGGGTAAATAAACGTACAATTGGCCATGAATGAAGACTGGCTTGAGTATATAAATACCAACCTTAACCAAGGTTTGACCTTGTGACTCATTAATAGTTATTGAGAACGCTAGTTTAACTGGGAACTGCCTTTATCTCTACATAAATAGGATATTAGGGTCTAAAGGGGCCTAATATGTTTTTGTCGTAAAACACGGACCAGTTAGAATTATCGCGTAAGCCAGATTTTCATCCAATGTTGTCACTTCCAGGCGGGTTCCATTCCATAGGCCCTGTTTAGTTTAATGCACCCAAACCAACGATCAACCATTAGTTTTATTTATAAGGTAATGTAATTTGTTACTCTGCAGGGTTAGCTGTCTTTTAGCTAGAATAGTACTTTGTTTTTATGATTACACAATATCTAAGTTATGTAAATATAGGCTCAAATTAAAAAAATATGTTTAACGTTACCTGAAATTTTCACTGACCAAGGAAACACTTTTTGCTGACTAACATGAATAAAAATCAACCAAACTATAAACACAGGTCACTCTTTTATAAACTGCAGTTTCTATTTGGATTTGAGAATGGAATTTATTTTCTAGTTTCTCCCTGCTTTTGAAATGCAAATATATATATAACCAGTAGGGATTCGATTCCCAACTTCCCTTTCCATCAGAAATTCCGACAAGCTGGGGCTGACATTAAGTACTTATTCTCACCCAATAAAGTTTGTTTGGATATTGAATTTTTATTTGGTCAATTTTATTATATATATTGGCGAAATAAATGATTAAATAAATCATGTTTTTATTCTTTATGAAATCTATTTCTTATCAGTTTTCAGGTTTGAAAAATTTGCGCACCTCTTTTGTGGTTCCTTTACATTTTCACCAAATTTCAGCTTTCTTTCTAGTTAAAAGTGCTAAAAACTCTCTTGACAGATGTACATATATACATACGCCATCAGACGTTTATTAATATATAATTGTTAGATTTCCCTACAAATATGTGTTTTAATATTATTCTAACGGTTAATGTGGGACTAAGGCCTATGTTCTTTTCATCCTCCAGACCCAAATGTGTTTTCCCTGAGGTCGGCGCGCCGCGGTGCCGCCGTTATTGTGATTGATGACGTCACTATTCATATGTCGATATCTCGCTGCATCCACGAGATAGATAATTGGGTTCAAAGTACGACATAGAGGGGGTTAAGTACCACATAGAACGGGCCAAGTACGAAATAGAGATGTTAAGTACAACATAGAGACATAGAGGGAGTCAAGTACAATATAGAGGGAGTTAAGCACCACATAGAGGGAGTCAAGTACAATATAGAGGGAGTTAAGCACCACATAGAACGGGCCAAGTACCACATTGAGGTGTTGGGCATGACATAGAGGAGTCAAGTACGGCATAGAAGTGTTAGGTACGACATAGAGGTGTTTGGTACGACATAGAGGTGTTAAGTACCACATAGAACGAGCCAAGTATGACATAGAGGGAGTCAAGTACAACATAGAGAAGGTCAAGTACGACATAGAGGGAGTCAAGTACAACATATAGGGGTCAAGTACCATAGAGGGGGTCAAGTAGTATATACAGAGGGTTAGAATGAGTCGATATGTTTAAAGTAGAACAAATAGTTCCCCACCCCCTAACACGGGTGACATTCCGGAGTATTGTGTGGTTGAATGATGGGTTGTTACACCCTCCATGAATGTTGCTGGTTTGTATCCAAACACTCAAGATTGGGCGAATACTCTATTTAAACAGACCGAGTCATCATCTTACCTGTTATGTATCCTTGGTCTCAAATACAAATCCGTTTCTCAATATACATAAAAGATACATTCTACTACATTATTTTTTTTAGCACCGCGTTTTACTATCTGTTCAGGTTATACGCATTTGTACTACTCATAATTACGATATTAAGTTAGGGACAAGGAAGGTTGAATTTAGAGGAAGTGTACCTGTATTTGCGTGGAGGTGGAATGGGAAACCATTTAATAAAAAAACATGTTCAATACACCCAACCAGGATTCAAATCCCGATCTTCATGTCATCGTCAGTCCAGTCTATTGCAAGAGTGACGCCTTAGATAATTCGACCATCGAAGTGGGTACTACATTATTTAAGTTGTTTTAGAAAATAGAAAAAAATAGCTAAATGTTGAGAGAGAGAGAAGTGAGAGAAAAGAGATAAAAGTGAGAGAAAACATAAATAAGTGGGAAAAAATATAGCTAAAAAAAAAAGAGTCTTCATCCAAAACTACTTTTAGGTAACAGAACGTTGCAAAAAAATGACCTGCACGCACCAAGATGGAAGTACAAACAGAATCCACTGACCTGTCTCACAGTGGTCTCCGCCCCTGCCCAGGGCACATTGACAGCGCTGGCCCCTCAATGTCTCTAGGACACACGAGCCCCCAGGACCGCAGTCCAAGTGACAGGGCGTGGTACCACTAGGAGATTCGGCCGCTCGTATACTCTCCGTGGTGTGTCTGTCCAGAGAACTGCTCGGGACTTTCTGCTCCAGGTTAGGACTGAGCGTAGTCACGAACTGGACCTTCTTCTCCACCTCCTCGACCTTCTGCTGTCTTCTTGTCTCCTGGTAATCCTCTTTCTTCTGACTCCTGCTTTCCAGGTAGTTGGGCTTCATGATCTCCTGGTATTCCTCCTTCAGTCTCATCCTATTCTCCTGGTATTCAACCTTCTGATTCCTCATATTCTCCTGATAATCTGAATATTCTCGTGTGTTATGTTGCTTTCTAGAGTTTCCCTGATGTTTAGTTTCCTTCCTTCTGCCCTTTTTGTCCTCCTGTGGTGTCTTTATGTTGTCTTGGTATTGTTCTCTTTCGTCCAACGCGTTTCCTCCGACGTCTAGCTCTGCTGAGAAGGACGCATCCTTTTGGTAGAGGATATCCTCCTCCTGGTCAAGGAAAGTTTCCATGGTGGCGTTCATTTCTGAAACATAGAGGATTGTCGACTTTGTTACGAGAAAGGTTATCAAATATATAAAAATGTTCAAAAGTTAATTTAGTGGTGATAATTATTTAACAAAAAGCGATTGTGAACACCAGCGTCGTGTCATGGAGTGTTACCAGGGACTGTAGAAATGAAATTATCTCCACTCATTGGTCAGCTATCAACATTCATTCCCATGTGAGGTATGTAGAGCAGAGTTTATGTATGATTGGTCAAATGGGGACAGAGTGGTAGAAAACATCTCACAGGTACAGTTTTAACAAGCTTTGTTTACCCTGGCAACACGACACGACAAAACACTGCTGACTAGAAACAATTGCTCACTTAGATCCGTAATGATAAACCATAGCTATCTCCTTACTCACCAATCTTTTAGCTATACCATGTTAATTGAATGGTTTAAATAAGCGCTAGGCGTGTCAAGGAGATAGGTATGGTTTAACGTTACGAGCTGGCATTAAAAAACAATCACGTTTAATATCAAACTACGTTAAGATGAATTTTCATAGCAATAAATTGTCCCAGGTTACCTCATGCTTTACCAATAAGGTCTTCAAATGTTTCAAAACAAATCTCTATGTTATTTAATATCTGGGAATATCTTTGTTTAATATTTTAAAAGGTCATAATTTGAACATCGCTAGCTATTATATTTTGTTTATTTAAATATATATATATATATATATTTACTCCGGCATAGTTAAACTGTCAATGCTACATTACACAAAAAATTATCTATATGAGAATAACAGTTACTAAATTATACACAGTGGTTTTTGCTCAATACCAATGACTCGTTAACAAAAGTAAGGGAAACGTTAGAGAGGCCTATATTTGTCGAGGGCCTTTCTTAAAAACACAAATTATTTTACAAAATTGAATAATGCAATGTAATAGTTCACAAGTATAAGACTTTACAATCAACCTTCACGATTTTATTAAAACTACTCGAGACGATTTGTCGCAGTTCCCGCACTTCCTATCTAATTTGTTCCATTTGACAGCATGTACTACTTTCCGAGACACCCTGTTGCACTCAACGCACGTGGGGGGCACGGGGGGGGGGGGGGATGTCTAGTTGTGCTGTACAGTAATTTCCTGTTAGGGCACTTCACACAACAAGCGACCGTGCTTGATTCAATTTCTAATACTAAATTAGTTTTTCTTCCGTTTGTTTTTAAGCCTTCTTTTCTCTTCTCACTTCAATAAAAAAAATCTATTTGTGACGTGTTCTTACACTTCCAACTATTTATTTTTACTCGGCGTATGCGTACAATCAAGAGTTTCGTTCACATGTGATTCAATCACTTTAATGGGGTTTAAATGGGAAGGTAGAAACAAAAGAAAACATTGAAAGTATTCTTTGAAAGCTCAACCTGAACTTTTTAAATTCTTAGTAATAAAATACCCTGGAGAAATACATTAGACAAATTAAATAATTTCACCTACGTTGAAATATAAATTTCAAAGAAATTATTAGAGTCAACTAGAATTGAATATAAACCCATTTTTTTTACAATATTCCATTCAAATCTGTATACACATAAAATGATTCATGTTAGTGCTAAAAATTATACTAGGACCAAATTGTAGTTTATATCAGCCCATGGTTTTATAAATAGTCTCTGTTGGCTTGGTGGGCAGGCAGACTAAATATTGAGCTCGTATAGTCTAGTGAGGCATCAATACTGGTAGTCACAACTAGTACAACATGCAAGTACTAGAGTTAGGTTGAAAAGTTACCACTCAAATTTATTCTTTATCTACGTATAAAACCTGTATCGATACTTCTTATTTTGACCAAGTGAAATAAACAACATGCAGTAAGAATACCATTTTATCCATCTCGGTGGCGTAGTTGGCTAACACGCTGGTTTCGTGTTGAGCTAGACTGCCGAGGACGGGGAGATTGAGGTCAGATTCTCGGTTGGGTGAACTGGGATGGTTTTACCTAAATGGTTCTCCACTCTCCCTCCATGAAAATACGGGTTCACCACATCTATATTCGAACTACCCAATTCCTAAACCATTAGCGTAATTAGTACTTAAGCGTATAACCTGAACGGGTATTAGGCTAAGACGTGGTGCTAGAAAAAATACAATTTAAAAAATTTTCAATGGTCGTATTTTATACCACGATAAACAGTAAATTTCAAGTTTCACGTTAAACTTTGACATAAAATAATAATTTATTTAGTGAACATCGCTTACAAGAACGCGAAGCAAATGGGGTGGAAAGTAGGAATATTAATTATAACCGAGGGAAATTAAATCAATAAATCATCGATAAGGTACATAAAAAGTATTTGTTTTAAATTTAAAAAACATTTATCACACAAATACTTTAAAACGTAATCAGTTGACTGGAAGAACTTCCTCTCTCGGAACGAGTCTATTTTGCAAAGAACGTGTCACTTTTTTTACGTTTTAATTTTAAGCACACACAATCGTTAGGTAGTTAACAGTAGCTACCACTAGTTACCAGTAGTTACTTTGAGTGGAATTCTATGTGTCTTAGCTCTGTAACTAGGGATTTAGTTTAATCTGATTTTAAAAGGGGGGCAAAGGAAATGTTTGCACAAAGACTCAAGAGATTCATTTATTCCCGTGGTGTTTAAGATAAGCACACACTTTCCTTTTTTTTTTTTAAACTGCAGATAACTTCCGGTTGAACCCTCAAACTTTGACTCCACGGGACTCGATAGACCCAGAACGCTAAAATTCCTGGAGCAGCCCCGTCACACTCTTACCTCCCCCCCCCCCTCCCCCCATAGTTAAATGGCTCGTTTGTATTCAAGTAGACTTGTGATCATTTCTTTTCTTGAACCCTTGTATTTTTTTCTCTCTCGCACCCCTTACTTTAGGCGCGCAACCCCCAAACTACCCTCAACGCAACGACCACACTTCTTCTTGCGCCCGGTTACCGAAGTCCCCAGCCGGTAAGCTTCTAGAACACTTGGTTGCATTACAACTGTTGTTGTCTCTACCCAGGTCAGCGCATATCGTCGACGTGTCCCGACTACCTGAGTTAAAGGGATGGAAACACCCCTTCCCCACCCACCCCCTTTTATGTCTGCAAGATATGTCGCTGGCTTTCGACTTCCATAACACATTCCATACCATGTGTTTTATTACGAGGGCGCACTCTCATACCAACCTTGAACTAAGTTGGGTTGTTTTTTTTTTACTCAAAGAAAAGGAAGAAAGAAAAAGGCTTGTTTGGAGGAAATAAAAACTCGGTTTTGATAAAACGAATGTATAAAAGAATGATTGAAAATGTTCTTTGTAAGCTCGAGTTCAGGAATATATTGAATAATGGTTATATGAATCATACACTATTGTGTTTCAGAAATGGAACATTATTCCACCAATGAGGACGTGAAATCTTCCAATTCTTTGAGAGAGATATCTTTATGAAATTTACCTGATAAATATATGTGGAATAACACTATCCGTCAACAGAAATGATATATCTATTTCTTTAACACTGAAATGTGGGGTCCTATTTATAGTCGTCTCGGAAGTCAACCAACCTCCAGTATAATGAATTAACAGGAAGGTCAGGTCAAATGGGGAATTGGCACAAGGTGAACATGTTTTAGCAATTCTTCTTTTAATAAAATAACTTCTTTTTATACCGCAGTTACTACACGGTTGGGCTATACGCTTATGTACTGAGTACGCTAATGGTTTTTAGGGATTTATAAGGTTATATTTAGGAGAAGTTTACCCGCATTTTCGTGGAGGGAGATTGAAAAACCTTTTGGGAAAAACCTCAGTAAACCAGACCGAGATTCGATCTCGATCTTCCCGTCATTGACAGTCTAGTATTCTACAAGAGTAGACACCTTAGACCATGCAGCCACCAATCAGGTGGTAAAATTACTGGAAAATGAAATTTAGCGATGAATTATTTTCGAATGAACAAAGAGCATTTGAACTCTCTTCATTGTTTGTTAGATGTGGAGATAAAATAATAAAATTTTGGTTTCTTAGCGATCCAATTAAGCACCACCGTCCATTTCCAATAATAAATTATATGATTTGTTTTTAAAATAAAATAAGCAAACTGTGAATACACAAAATATTTGAAATAATATTCACCTCTAAACAAATGCTAGTATGTCCAATTTAAAGAAATTATGACGAATATTGTTTCATCAGAAAGTATTTAAAACTTACAATTATATTTTGTAATATCAAATACGTAGATATGGTTCACATCACTTATAACGTTAAAGACTGATGTATTTAAACGTCACTTTATAAAATTATCAACACTTGGATATATATTAAACCACTTATAAAAGTATCATATCAACAACTTGGATGATATATTTAAACGTCACTTTATAAACAGTATCATATCAACGACTTGGATGATATATGTAAACGTCATTTTATAAACAGTATCATATCAACACCTTTGGATGATATATTTAAACGTCACTTTATAAACAGTATTATATCAACACCTGGATGATATATTTAAACGTCACTTTATAAACAGTATTATATCAACAACCCTTGGATGATATATTTAAACGTCACTTTATAAACAGTATCATATCAACGACTTGGATGATATATTTAAACGTCACTTTATAAACAGTATTATATCAACAACTGGATGATATATTTAAACGTCACTTTATATAAACAGTATATATCAACGACTTGGATGATATATTTAAACGTCACTTTATAAACAGTATTATCTTATATGATCTGCATTTTCTGTTTTTGAAATTCATTTCAAGTAAACTTTGAATCAAATTTAATATGTAATTAAAACTATGTGTTGAGAGTTTTTCCTAAATACTGTTTCTTCAAATAACAAAATGTGTCTGTTTTAGGAAATGGGGTCCTTTATGTATCATGACAGTGAAACATATATCTGTACAAAATTAATATTTGATCATTGACTAGATCGCTTGTGTTAATTTCAATAGCATACAAGAGAAATGATTTGAGTTCAAAGTTGAAGTAAACAACTTCCTGATGAATCAATTGGTGCATACTATATGGTGTCCAAGCATGGTGCGTGTGATTGGTTGGTGATGCAATTGAAACATAAGACAGCTGTTTTTGGTTCTAACCACATCTTAACACCCGTTCGAGACTGTAGGCATCCAAACCAGTTTTGGTGGTCACATGGTCTAACGCGTCACTATTGCAATGGACTGGACTATCCATGACAGGGAGATCAGGGTTCGAATATATGTTGGGTTAGTTGAGGGTAGTTTTTACTAATATAGTTTTCCACTCTTCCTTCACGAAAATGCGGGTACACTTATATTTTAGTCCACCATCTTCATCCCTAACACATTATCATAATTAGTACATATTCGTATAGCTCGAACAGATAGTGAGACGTGGTGAAAAGCCTAAAACACATTCAATCTAGTTAATTATAAAAGGAATGAGAAAGAAATGATTGAGATTAAATGTGCCCGTGTTTTGTAAATAAATATAAAGATTCACCGCACATATCGTTTCTCTCTTTTTACTTTCTCGCTATCTTACAGGTAGAGAAAGTATTGTGATCATAAAAAAAAATCGAACTCGAGATTTTGATGAATCTCGACGTTTCATGACCCCCCCCCCCCCCGAATCCGAAAAAGTGGTTTTTGAGTTTCCGTCTGCCTGTACCTCCAACTAGAGTCTAAACTATTTTACCGATCGGGTAAAACTTGGTATCTAGGGTTTTCATAGGGTTGCCCCGAGGGGTTTTGGAATTGAATATTTAACCCTAAAATTAAGGGTGGTTTACTGAAGGGAAAAAAGAGAAAAAGTAGATTTTCTTCAAAATCGGCTCAAACGATTTGATTAAATTTCATTCATAACATTTATAAATATTCCAAACAAAATGGCTACTCTCAATATTTCGGCAAAATGAATTTACGGGCTCCGGTCTGATGCGTAAATTCTCATTTTTTATCATATCTACAAAACTATTTGAGATATGAAATTACTTATCATTACAAATATGTAGATCTCTTGATAATACAAATATTTTATTCAAATCATATTTTTATCAAACCAATAACTTTCAAGCCATACGCAAATATTTGTATTTTTTACCTTTTCGAACATAAAAGGTCAAGTATTGCGACCGTAAAAAAATCTAACGTGAAATGTTGATGGATGTTGACGTCTCATGAACCCCCGAACCCTAAAAAGTGGTCTTTGTAATGCCGTCTCTCTGTGTGTCTGTTTAAACTTAAAATTAAGAGTTGTTTAGTAAAGGGCGAAAAGAGAAAAAATTGATTTTCCAAAAATTGGCTCTAACGATTTTGATTAAAATTCGTATCCAGGAGTTGATTAAGATTTTAAATAAACTAGCTATTTTCATTTTTCCATGAAAATGAATTTAGAGTACTTTACAGACGCTGAAATTTTCGTATCTTCACAACTATTTGAGATACTAAATAACTTATCGATGCAAAATTGTAGTACTATAAAAAATAAAAAACTTTTATATGAAAGATAATTTTATAAAATCAACAATTTCTGAGATAGTGGCAAATATATATTAATACAATTTTGTGAGCTTTATTTATAAAGAGTTACTACTTAAGTTTTAACGCAATAATTCTCTAATGCCATAGAGTAAGAAATGAGTAAGTCTCTCAAAAAGTGTATGTTCTATATCTGATATGCAAGAAGGTACAGAAAAGGACAGAAAAATAAAAGTGAACAGACACAATATGAAATTTTAGAAAACATTCTAAAAAATAGTTGAAAGTAAGGAGTGGTTATGATTAAAAGTTAAGACTTAGGTAGAATGCTCTAGAAATATACATACAAAGTTAAATTTATATATTAAACCCTTGCTAGATTGGTAAATGTATTAAGTGAAATTACAAGTCAAAATGTGTAATTAGAATTTACTTATGGTGAAAAAAACATAGTCAGATATGAACATTTATATACAATTAATAATGCAATATTAACTAGACTATACACAAGTTAATAAAAAGTCTAAAATATATGTTTACACATTAAAAATGTTGTTACAAAAACTTTAAGATATACAATAAAGTATGGTGCAAAGCAATGTTTTAAGTTCCAATCTGTTGTAAAATAAAAGAATAACATTAAAGAAGTAATTAATCAATGTGGAATAATCTAAGTCTTATCTGTTTTCTAGTCTCATTACTCCTTTATGAAATCCAGCACTGGAAAGATGCTGGATTGCTTCATTCCTACATTTAATAGCAATGCAATAACCATAAGATGTGTAACCCCAATAAAATTTTGAAAATTTTAAACCGGAAGTCGACATTTTAATACGAAGTGTTGACCTTTGGGGACCCAATATCAATATTTTTATTATCTCGCTACCTTACAGGTAGAGCAAGTATTGTGATCGTCAAAAAAATTGAACTCGAGATTTTGATGCATGTCGACGTCTCATGACCCCCCGAACCCTAAAAAGTGATTTTCGCAATATCGTCTGCCTGTCTGTCCATCTGTTTGTCAGTCTGTACCCCAGGCTAGAGCCTAAATTATTTTACCGATTGGGATAAAACTTAGTATCTAGGGTTTTCATAGGTTTACCCCGAAGAATTTTTGGAATTGGATATCCAACCCTAAAATTAAGGGTAGTTACCTTAAGGGCGGAAAGAAAAAAAATCAATTTTATCAAAATCGGCTCAAACGATTTTCATTAAATTTCGTTTCCAAGCTTTGATCAGAATTACAAACCAAATGACTACCCTCAACCTTTCGTCAAAATGACTTTAAGGGTTCCGGTTTGATTCATAAATTCTAATTTTTAATATTATCTCCATAAGTCTTTTAGATATGAAATTACTTATCATTGCATACATGTGGATATATTTATATTAAACATCTTTTACTTGAAATATATTTTACTAAACCGAAAGTTTTCAAGCAATAAACAAATATATTTTTATTTTAACTTTGCCAATACTTAAGGTAAAGTATTACGACTGTCAAAAAAATCTAACCCGAGATGTTGATGGATGTTGACGTTTCATGACCCCCCGAATCTTGAAAAGTGATTTTTGCAACGCCGTTTGTCTGTGTGTTTGTCTAACCCTAAAATTAATAGTAGTTAACTAAAGGGTGAAAAGAAAAAATTCCATTTTCTCAAAATCGGCTATAACGATTCTCTCTCAATTTAGACTCAATAGTCAATAATTACCTATTTTATTGATTAAAATGTTTAAAAGAGGAATTTAATAGCACTGCGATAACCATAAGATGTGTATCCCCTAGTAAAATGACAAAAATTTTAACCGGAAGTCAAAATTTTAGTACGAAGTATTAACTCTTGGGGACCTAATATCGATATTTTTTATTGGTCCAGATATACAAATGAAGACGTTAAGTCTTTAATGATTAAATTATGAAATTTCAAACCATGAGTCAAAAAAGTTTTACGTATGCATAGCGCAATTTTTTCTCAGGTTAACTAGTGTATATTATATTATGAATTTTGAATCAATATCTCCATTTTTTTAAACAATAGAGTGAAAAAGTCCGTGCGTAGTTCCGTACCATTTATTTTATATTATAATAGAGACATTTACTAAAAATTCGTAAAATTTGTGAAACGAAATTATATATATATATATATATATATAGTTGCAGAAACACTACATCAAAGAGTATGTATAGATAAAATAATATAAACATTTACAGAAACATTGAGAAAAGAAGAACATCTCTGTACAAATAAAAAGCGTAACAATAAATTTAATTTGTCCAATGGTGCCATAATTTATATATATATATATTTGCTTATAGCTTAGAAACTATTGTTTTTATAAAAATATGTTTCAGATAAAATATTTTAATTTTGAGTAGTACCGCAACTTTACAATGATAAGTTATTTCTTATCTCAAATATTTGTGAAATTATAATCAAAATAAGAAGGTCACGCTATGTAAAGTCCCCTCAAATTCATTTACATGGGAAGATGAGAACTGCCATTTTGTTTGTAATGTTAAACAACACCTGGATATGAAATTTAATCAAAATCGTTAGAGCAGATTGCGAAATTTCTTTTTCTCTTTTTGCCCTTTAGTAAAATATCCTTAATTTTAGGGTTGAATAGTTCCTTTAAGATTAACCCTATTAAAACCCTAGATAACAAGTTTCAGCCTGATCAGTAAATGGTTTAGGCGCTAGGCCAAGCTACAAACACACAAACAGGTGGACAGATGGCATCGCGAAATCAACTGTTTCGGTTTCAAGGGCTCATGAACCGTTTACATTTATCAAAATCTTGAATTTAATTCTTTTTTGAGAATTTCAAAAAACCCATCAACACATCTGGCCGATATTCCACGTTCCTCCCACACAATGCAATACGAGACTGAAGCCTTGTCCGGGTATTCCTGACTAAAACACACACGGAAATATACTATTTATTCTTATTTTGGAAATAAGTCCGTTCTGTAAGGCCTTATTATGTATCAGAATCCCACTGTATAGTGGTATTTTGGTAAGATAAATGACCTTCTAAAATGGGCTTCCAACCAAAATCAAGGTTCACTCATATTGCTATTTAAACAGTAGTATTATACTGATGGTAGTATATTGTAGTTGTCAGCAGGTTCCATCCCCCGTTTGATCTATGACCTGTTCCATCAAAGCCTGCCGAGATACCTGGTGACGTCACTACACTGCTGGGTTTCAATATTCTCTGGGGGGGGGGGGGGGAGGGTTAGTCCCTTTTAACTCCACCTCTCTCCCCACCTCCAATAAAAGCCGGGTTAAATGACGTGGTTTTATGTGTTTGGTACATTCCTAGAGTACATTCCACGATTTTAAGATCCGTACAGCCCGGCAGGTAGTCTAAGGCTGTTTAGTGTAGAGTGGCTACAAGATGACACGACCCCTGTCACGTGGATAGTATGCGTACCTCATTGTACTCTTTGATATCATTGATTTCTTTTTGACGCCACTTATTAATACCGTTTGAGTTAAACTCCTATGTACTAACTACGCTAATGTGTTAGGGATAGGGAAGGTTGAACTTAGATGAAGTGTACCCGCATTTGTGCGAGAAATAGAGCGTGAAACCATTTAGAAAAAACCACCCACAGTACACCCAGATGGGACAAAACCACGATCTCCTCGTCTTTGGCAGTCTAGTCAGTTACGAGAGTGTGCCTTAGACCATTCGGCCACGAAACGGATTAGTAGCATTGTTGAATATCAGCAATTTAAAACACTTAGCCTAAGGGATGAAATGGATGAACGAAAAAATCTGCTTTATAATTTGACTGGCAGGAATAAAAACCAGATTGTAGGGTAGCGGGGGAACTAGCGTCAGATTGTGGAGTGTCGTCTGGGTAAGCAGGGTTACACCTTTATATTTTACAAGGGAATATTTGGAGCTCCTAATAAAAAATACAAACATGTTTTTTGTTATCAAATATTGATAACATTTTGCAATTTTATTAGTGTTATTTTACAGGATTTTATAATATATATCAAACGTGACAGTGAATATTGAATGACTTGACGTAATGATACATAAAAATAGAATAGTAAATTTTCTTGCAGTCAGATACGTCCATTTATAAGAAAATTGAGGTGTTTTTAAAATGGTATACTCATAGGTCAGGTATCAACATTTCCATGTGGGGTATGTAGAGCAGAGAGTATGTATGATTGGTCAAATGGGACATAGTGTGAGAAAAAGTAATCACAGGTAAAGTTTTAACAAGCTCTGCTTACCCTGGCAACACTCCAGGACACGTCATTGAAGAAAAAATATAATTGATGGATAGAGGCCAGGTCCACCAACTAATTGCAATAACCCACGAGCTGATAACAGTTTACTAGTACAGTCCCATCAAGCCTTGGATAAGATAGAAGACAGATTAAGATAGGGGATGAAGATAACGGAGGTGGAGTGAAGAGAAAATGGATCTACGAGTAGAAACGTTATGAAGCGGTGCGAGGAAATATATCTTTGGGAAGTATCGATTTTGTCGAGAAAGCTACATGATTACTTCGAGAAAACTTTTCACCGATAACTTCTCAAGCTGGGTTGGAACTTTCGGGCGCAAAACTTGATAAGACATTTAATTACTGATGACACAAAACCATTTTTTTTTTCATCCATGTAATGGGGGACACAAAATCTTGTTCTGTAATTGATTAGTTTAATTTTATTCTAGGTAAGTTTATTTACTAACTAGTGAATCGTTACAGCGATGATGGCAGATTTTTCCTCTAAAATGTATTCTAAACTTTTTTGTTGGAAAAATATTTAATAATCAGTCCTTACTCGACTTTCATTTTAAAAATTTACTCATCATATTCTATCAACTTCCTAGATATCTAGCTTTCAGTGTTTAATTTGAATCAAAACATGTATTGTTTATTTACTAACTAGTGAATCGTTACAGCGATGGTGGAGATTTTTCCTCTAAAATGTATTCTAAACTTTTTTGTTGGAAAAATATTTATATAATCAGTCCTTACTCGACTTTCTATTTAAGAATTTACTCATCATAATCTATCAACTTCCTATATATCTAGCTTTCAGTGTTTAATTTGAATCAAAACATGTATTGTATGAGAACCTTAAAACGACCCCTGTACCAGATCTCTATTTGTTGTACCAAATCACTCATGTAAGAATTGAGTTGGTATTACATTTAACAAAGATAAATATTTTATTTACCATATAAAATCATACACAAATCATGGTTTCCATGGAGATGTAAACAAAGAATGATTGTACGGATGAATCACTGCGCACACAGAAGGGAAATATGGTCAATTCACTAGGAAAATTGGGTTTTACTTTTAGGCTACTATTTTTTGCGTGCACCCATCATCTTTAAAATGAGTGTCAAAATCGGTTAAACCGTTTTGTCTTAATTTCATTTACCAGAAATGGGTTATATAAATTATATATAAGATATAAAGAGAGTTGAGAGATTGAGAAAAATGTGAGAGTGAATGTATGAATAATGACTGTGTAAGTCTGTGATTGAGGATAGAAGAGTGAGATTGAGCAAATTAATATGGTGGAGTGAGTTTTAATGAGTGATAGTGAAAGAGATTGTGTGAAAGGGAAGGTGTGTGTGTGTGTGTGTGTGTGTGTGCTGTGTGTGTGTGAGGGAGAGAAAGTGTAAGATTGAGATAGTGGTGAGAGAGAAAGGAGGAATGGTTGGTAAAGAGAGAGAGTGTGAGGGAGTGTGATTGTGAGAGAGAGTTTGTGAGGAGAGTGTGAGAGAGTTTGTGAGGGAGTGGTGAGTGAGAGTTGTGAGGGAAAGTGTAGAGTGTTGATTAGAGTGTGAGAGAGCAGCTATGTGGGAAATTATGTGTGTATGTATATGTGTGTGTGTGAGTGAGAGAGAGAGAAGATAAATGGGGTATTCAAAACATCACTTTGAAATTAACCATTCAAATTCAAATGTTAACATGAAAACATAGGTAATTTAACGTTTTGTATTGAAATATTATTTGAAAAAATAAACTCCAAAACCTATACTTATAGGCTATCATAAGATAGAGGTGGTACATAAAATATTACTTTGAAACATTATCAAAATACATTCAAAATTAAGTGTAGTTATAACCCTTTCACACGGGAATACCATGTCTATGCATTAAGTCAAGTGTAACTTTTCAAACGTGGTGTGGACCGCATCGCTGATGGCGCGGCCAGAATTGTGGTGCGCGCCAGGATTACTGGTGGCGCGGCCAGGATTACTGGTGGCGGACAAGGCGATTTTTGGAGTGACCATGCTGGCAGCGCCACCACGTATAGTCATTCAAATGGAGCTCTTCACAGGAGGCACTAATTTCTGTGTGGAAAGAAGGGTTGTTGCTGAAAAGTATTTGTTTGTGCTTTTTTTTGTTTAAAAAAAATTAATATTGAAGCTGAAAGATCGCATTTTTGACACTGATAGATTCATATCCGAAGTAATTCATCAAAAATGTAATGCTCATGTGTAGAAAAAAAAAAGTCGGGATTCTGTCAAAGAGTACAAAATACACCTTTCGTTGATCGATCCTGCAAAAGTGGGTGAACCCAAAATTTTATATTTCACCGCTTTCAGCGATTACCCAACTGAGTATATAGAAAATTAGTTAGTGCTGCTTCTTCTAGCGCCATTTACAAAATGAGCGCAAATGGTGGCACGATTGCTGACAAGAGAAAAATAGTCACGCCACCAAGAGAAGCGCCACCAAAATCTTTGGTGGCGCAGCCATGATGTGACATAAGTGAGCTTATTGGTATTGTGATACTATTTGAAAAAAATGAAATTATAATAGGCTTGCATACCAAAAACATATTTAAATATAAATGTTTAGTTTTTAATTTATAATTCATTCGTGAAGCCAAACGTAAGAAAATATTTTCTACAGGGTCTTTCCAAATGAAATTCAGACTGTATCTTAACTAGTAGTAAACCTAGATTCGAGCCAGTGTAACTCCATAATAAATGTTTAAAACTAAGGAACATATAAAATCACACGAGTAGGCAATCATGTTTTAAATACCCATACAAATATCTAAAATGAAATGACAATCGTATTTTCTTATATTAAACAAATTTGTAACTAGGGAAAGCACGGACTTAACGTCAAGCTCATCTGTTTCGGTTTGTCGGTGCTGAAGAGATCGTGGCTTGAATTTCGGCTGGTTCTACTTAGGTGATTTTTCCTAAATGGTTTTTCACTCACCTTAAACACAAATTTTGTTACGTTTAGTTTAAAAGTACCTATTACCATCTCTACCCCATCATGTAATATACACACGGATATCACGGTCGTGAAGGAACACGTGTAGATAGCAATATCATGATAGTTTCTCTGAAACCAGCTCTGTTCTATCTTCTCCCCCGACATCTTGAAACTCCTCTACGCCCGTCCTTTGAGAAAGGTAGTAGAAGTGGATGAGCTTGTTTTAGTGGGGCCGTTTATTCCGAACTAATTAAGTGGCTTTGTACTACGTCAGAGCTGCCTAATTTGTGCGAAGTTTCCCTCCTTGTAGAGACGAACTTTATGAAATAATGAAACAGGTCCCTGCACTAAGACCAGCTTCGAAAATTGCTTCCTCCCTCCAGAAATAATACGTCATTATGGTTTAAAGTTCTACCTCAATTTAAATAATTTACTAGTTTTAAGTCAAACTATGCTATATTTGAGTTTTGATGATTTTCTTCCTCTCTTTAGAAATACTGTTTTTTTTAGTGTTACAAGTCTACTGCTTGTTCAAGGCTATTAACAGCCTGGCTCATCCACAGCTCGGGATATCCTCAAATTGAGCTATCGGGAGCTATCCACAGTTCAAACTACCCGCATATTTGGATAATTGCAAGCTGGTATAACCACATGTTGTGTTATCCGTAGCTTTGTATATACAACAATTTTACTATCCACAACTTGAACTCCCAGAATCCTAGACTAACCGCAGGCTGGTATATCCACAGTTTATTGTATCCGCAGTTTTGTATATACTTCAACTATTCACAGCTTAGGCTATTCGCAGGTTGATTTAGTCACAGCTTTGTCTATCTGCAACTTAGGCTATCCGCAGTCAGTTTATCCACAGCTTACTATATCTGAAGCTTGGTATATACTAATCTTCAACTATTCACAGCTTGGTCTATCCGCAGGTTGATCTATTTGCAGCTTTGGCTATCCGCAATCGGTCTATCAACAGTTAATCTATCATCATGTTGGTATGTCTGCATGCTGGTCTATCCGTATTATGGTATAGGCTATTCACATGTTGGTATATTTTCATGCTGGTACATCCACATGTTGTCCTATTCGCATGTTGGTCTATCCGCATATTGGTCTATCCACATGTAGGTCTACCCACAAACTGCTTTATCCGCATGTTGATCTAGCTGCATTGATCTATCCACATGTTGGTTCACCCACAGACTACTCTATCCACATGTTGTTATATCCACAGACTACTCTATCCGCACGTTGGTCTATCCACATTCTGCTATATTCGCAGACTACTCTATCCGCATGTTGGTCTATCCGCATGTTGGTCTATCCACATTTTGGTATATTCTCATGTGGTCTATCCGCAGGTTGCGGCTACCCACAGCTTGGGCTAAACCAGGTTAAAATGTTTTGTTCAAGGTCACGCAATCGATACAAGAAAGATTTAAATATCAAACGACCTAATAGCTGATCAAAGCATTCTCCTTTTTACAAAGCCAAAACTAGGCTTGTCTAGTTTTTAGAAAACCAGTTTTGATAAAACCTGGTAGTAAAAGTGTATTCTGAACCCTCTTTGGTGGATGTGGTATAAGGAGGGCTTAGCGACGCCCCTGGTTGGTCGGCCCCACAAAGAGGTCGAGAGCGCTAGGTGTTTGTACTCGCGGGAAGGAAGCCGAGTAATCTGTTAAGCACGATGCTTCCCGTCGCAACATCTTCCGGGAGTCACGAACAATGAGACGCCTCTGTTGCCTAAATTCCCTCGTTACCGACACGCAGACTAGGTCGTCCGTCCCATGGGGAACGAGTAATTGTTAGCTTGTCTTGTTCAGGTGTGCCAGTACAGTCACCTCCAGGTAAACAGGACCCCGCTGGTGATGTTGGGACTCACGATGAACCGTAGTACGCGGTTCACTTCAAACTCTTTGCCCACATGGGGTGACGCCATACACAATGTAAACTTACTGTAGCTCCTCACTACCCGAGTTTAAAAAAATAAGTAACCTATAAAATACTCTAATCAGTGTTAGAATCAAAATTACGATGTATCCGTGAGGTGTGGCCATGTAACATCTAAATATCAAGTTATAATGAACTCCATCAAATAGTTTTACTGTAGTCCCAGGTAGAGACAGGATTGCAATACACTTTTTTGGGATTAAAGACACATAAAATTCAAAATCTATCATAATTTCCAGGTAGAAAAATCTCACGATCACAATAATTGATTTATATGATAAAGTAAAAGATAAGCATGGCCAAAATTATTAAAAACTACATTAAAAATAAAATATGTAAATTGAATTAACATTAAGTGACTTAAAGTGGTCGAAAGCTTATAATCTAGACTGCAGTTGATAAGGAAATCTGGGTTTGAATCCTAGCCGAGTGTGAAGGCCGATACACACTGAATGCTAAGCTAAGCTAAACTAAACTAAGCATCGGTCCCTGTTTCCCTCCAGAATTCAGTGTTGTTTCTTTCTGGTCTGCTCCAGTGAAGTTTAGTTATGATGGCGTTCTCCAAAATGTCTTGGTTGAATTCAGATTGATAGTACTGAGGAAGAGAAGATGCTGCTTTTAGCAGTTGTTTGGGAAGATGAAGAAAATTTAGGAGGTGGAGGTTTTACTTGTTCAATTAACGATTCCGTTTTAATATAAAACATTTATTAAATATAAAACTAAACAGAACCTTACTTATATACACGTGAACACAAACTGAAAACAAAACTTCCTTAGGTTGTTTTCACCAAACCAGCACTGCGTCTATTCAACACGTAGCCCAAGCTGCGTTATGCGCATGCGCAACGTAAGATGGCTCAAGATGGGAGATGAAAAAATTGCCCGGGCAGAAATGGAAAAACATTGCGGCATAGCACGCATAGCTTAACTTCTTCGTTGTACGGCACATTAATACATGGTCGCTATTTCTTACAGTAGCAAGCAAATCCTTGCAAGCTTAGCTTACGTTCTGTGTGTATTGGCCTTGATGAGTTGATTTTCCTTTATAATTCATAACTCTCCCTTTGCGAAAATGAGGATAAATTTAATCTAAATTCCACCGTTATCATTCCTACTAAATTAGTATAAGTATAATTAAATTAACACAGACCAGAATCGAGGTAAAACGTAGTTAAAAAATAATGTATACAAACTGGCCTCGAGTTAGACCAACGTTTAAGGAAATAAACTATTTCAACAGTTGAATGAACAAACGCGCACCAAAAGAACACTCTTAAATACAAGTAACGACATTTATTTTAATGATACAATTTGTTTTTATTCGTCAAAAGTTTAAAAATAAATCAATTGTGGGCACAACTTACAATGCATGTAAAATCTCTCAAATAAAAGAGTACATTTCTCTGTCCGTTCGGTTGTGTTTTTTTCTATGTCCCTCTGCTTTGAATTCATAGACGTTAACCAAATCGTAAATAAACTCTGCTCAATGTATTTATGTTTGAGTGATTAGGAAACCAGCCACTCTCTCTCCCTCACATCGACCATCTGCATCTGTGTGTCGCACGGAATAAATCTAGGCTCCAGCTATGCGTTGTCCACTGTTACAAATATAGGTATACAAGAGGGGAGGAAATAACATGCATCTGTAGGACTGGGAATGTAATGTTACTATTAGAGCTTTGTAGAAGGGTTTATTGCAGCAACAGGTTTTATAACACTGGGAATTACATGTTTTTGTAAGATAGATGAGTGAAATGACATGTTTTTGTAAAATTGGGTAAGGGATAGCATATATTTGTAATAGTGGGGAATGAAATGACGTTTTTTTTTTAAATATGCATGGGAGTGAAGGACATGTTTTTGTAAAGTGGGTGAAGGGGAGAAATGACATTTTTTTTTGGGTTAAATTGAAGAGTAAAATGACTTTTTTTATAAAGGTGGGGAGTGAAAAGACAGGTTTTTTGTAAAGTTGGGAGTGAAATGACATTTTTTGTTGATTTTGGAAAGAAACTTTTTTGGTAAAATAAGGTGAGTGTAAATGACATGTTTTGTAAAAGTGGGGAATTAAATGATATGTTTTGTGGTAAAAGTGGGGAGTGAACTGACATGTTTGTTTATAAAGTGGGTGGGGAATCACATGTTTTTGTTAAAGTGGGAATGAACTGACATGTTTTTGTAAAGGTGGTGGAGTATACAATACAATGTGCTTCTAAAATTGAGGAATGCAATTTGGTATAAGTAGGGAATTACATAACGCTAATTATTGTGAAATATTTATTAATTTGGCATTAATTAAATTCAGTTTATTTTAATACAATTTAACTATTTGCTCAACACGAGCGTAAAGAAAGGAATAAATAAAAGAGATGGAGGAGACATATCTGATGAGAAATTAGAAAATAACGTTGTAAAATTAATTAATTTGTATCGAAGTCAGTTTCTTACAAAACCTGACTGTTTTGTGTCAAATTTAAAGCGCATTAAATGCTTTTTTAAATGTATTAATTACGTTTTAGTACTAGAAGTAAACATCAAAATGATTTAAAACTAAAGTGTAATATGGGTCACAACATACTGTTCAAAACAATCCTTTGTATCAGATCGATGTTTGAACCTAGGTCATCCAAGCGGGTGCATTTTCAACCCTCCCGGTCTCTAGTCTAGCCGCAATGGTTCCACTTTCTTGCGGGTCTAACTATAGTTGGACCCCCCGCCCTGAGCCCACATCCCCCCTCCTTTTCCAAACCATCCTCTCCTAGTTTTCCAAGCAAACTGTTCTTCTAATCAAGAAACGAGTGAAGAGTTCTTGTCTCCCACCCAAACTTCTCCAACATTACATCCCCCATCCCCCCACCCCCTCGAGCAAACCTTTTGTTGAGCCTAACAAACTCGACTTCTGTTGGCTTTTGTGTCGGGGAATTGACTAATCGTCGCTGGTAAACACAAAACTTCAAGTTGGAAAATAATTCAGCAAACAATCAACTTAGAAGAGCTTCATTTAGAAAGTGTACGAGTGTATGCATGAAATAAAATTATTATTACTATTTAAAAAAACATATTATTTATTTAAGGAATTTAAAGTGCACTTTCTGACCCGAATAACTATTACAGCACACGACTTATAAACTAACTTAAATCTAGAAAAGACGCAACACCCAGTTCCCCGAACGTTCATTCTTCACTTTGAAAGGGGAAAAATTCATTTCAGTAATGTTACATTTTAGGGCATGCCAGTAATCGAACTAGGGACTTTTATCTCACTAGGCAGACACGATACCGACTGAGCTATGGTATCAGTCTTATAAATATATATATTTACTAAATATTATTATTGGCATTGTTTCCTCATTAAACTATCTGATATCTCCATCATGTTTAATATATGCATACTGACAAATGAATGTTTGTGTCAATATCGATTTTCTCTCCTTCATTTAGTTCTGCTTTATTGTTTATTGGTTCTATAATTTACAGTTATATAAAGAGCTATTTGCTCCATATCTATTTTTGCTGCAGTAAAATTATAATTAGATTTTAATTGTTGTATCATAGTACTGTAGGACCTACATAAGTAGTAGTACGTCCGTGCATTATTAACATGTGGTTGGTGACCTGGTGGTCTAGGGTAAGGTGTCAGACTTCTGTGCTGAGGGTACGGGGTTCAATCCTTGGTCCCGGCACAGATTTATCTGATTTCCAAACCCTTCCTTCACCTCTGACAAGATGTGTATTAATCACAACTTGTGAATTTGAGGAATGCCAGGCCTCTACCGTGGTTCGGATTCCACGTTAAACTGTAGGTCCTCCATTTCATCTCACAATCACCCTACCATTGCACATTAGCGTAAGTGCGTATAACCCGGACGGGTAGTAAGACGCGGTGCTTATAATAATAATAATAATAATAATAATAATAATAATAATAATAATAACATGTGTTTAAGTGTAATAAAAGGTTCTGGCCCTAGCTTCACACAAATAAAGATGATTTTATTATTAATTTCCACTATATAGTTTCATTAGTAATCAATAATAAACTAGGCATATAACCCAAATGGGTAGTAAGATGCGGTGCTAAAAATAACAATAAAATAACTAGTATGTAATAGAGGCATCAGTCTCATCTTGTCTTGATAACTGGTGATATAATAGTGTGATAGGGTGGTCTTCCATTTTCTTTCTAAAAAGATAATGGTAATTTTTGTTCAAAAAAATATTTAGGAGTCAGCCCCGTTGTAAGGTAAATTATCCTTTTCAAGCATGTTCACGCTATATATATGCTTCTTGTAGCCTACACAAATTTAATGATAAATGTCAAATTTGAATTCTTCTAAACCGATAAGAAAATGCCGGAAATTCCCTGTAGTCATAGGCCGGTACCTATAGAAATTTGTAATTTAATTAATCTAATTATAATAGCTTCAAAATATTCACACAAAATCAATAACACAACATATTTATTATATTCATGTAGCTTGTCTTCAGGGATTCAAACCCTTAGCTTCGTCAAAGGATGCATATACCGATTTTGGTTGAAAGAACAGCAAAAAAAATATTCAAATAACGTATTTGCTGCCAACATTGATAAAACTTTACTATATCATTAGTGTTATTCTATGGGTATTGATAATATCTATTAAAAGTGACAGCTTTATATGACATGACTTGATGTATGAACATATTAAAATTGTTTTAATAACTTTAGTTACTAACTTTTACTCTTCTTCCTACCAAAATCATACTATAGATTTAATTGTAGGAACCTAAAATATCTTATATTTAGAGTAAATTTACCCGCATTTGTATGAAGGGAGAGTGGAAAACCATTTTGGAAAATAACCTCAGTACACCTGACTGAGATTCAAACCACGATATTCCCGTCATCGGCAGTCTAGTCTACTGTGAGAGTAGCGCCCTAGACTATGTGGCCACTGAAGTGGGTAAGATATAATTAAAACAATCTTGGGGTATTTAACATCTACTTTATGAACCGACTTATTATACAAGCACACAGCCTACAAACTGATCTAATTTTAGAACAGACACAACACCTGGTCCCCCGTTCTGTGAAAGAGGCAGCCAATGATACTTTTCAGGCTAGGCCAGGAATCGATCTCGGGTTTATTAGTTCAGTAAGCAGCCGTGATCTCGACTGAGCTAAAGGTGTCGGAAGATAAGTTACACCCAGGAATCGAACCGATGCCTCTATGAAGAGAACCGGTGTCGTTGACAGAAAGCGTTGTTTAGTTTATTGCGAATACCCCCACACCCCCCCTCGGGATTAATCCTGCGGTGAACTCCCAATTACCGTCGTAATCTGGGGCGCAGCATGGCGTGACAAAACTAAATGACCCCCTCCACTCCTACCCCCCTCTACTAACCTTGTGACCTCCTTGAAGGAGGAGGGGGGTATTACATGATGGTCCAGGGGGGAATTAAACCAGACTCAGGAACATTCGAATGTCGTTCCCCCAGGATATGATAGCTATACTAGGGTGCACTGTATGAATAGTCCCAAGTGGAGGCCCGAACATACTCTTGGCAAGCCATAACAGGAGTGGACCTTGGACAATAGTCGTGGCAGAGTGGAGAGCTGTCAAGTTTCTAAACATGAACCAGTTCATTTGGAGTGTCTACTGTAAGATGGTAAGGCCTTGTAGAACTACTCTCGTGCTATACGGAATATGGTTCTCACCCCCCAAGTTTGAATGGGTAGAGAGATTCATGGATCCTTGCAATAGTGTATAAGATGCTATTTCATGTACCAGGTCTTTCAGAGAAACAGATATGAGACGCTCTCAAAGTTATAGCCTGTATTACACTCCACGTGGTTCATACACTGCCACCTAGTATAAGCACGCTACCAGAATTGTGGGAGCTAAGAACCTGTACTCCACGTCACATGGTTCATACACTGCCTCCTAGTATAAGCACGCTATCAGCATTGTGGGAGCTAAGAACCTGTACTCTACTTAACACGGTTCATACACTGCCTCCTAGTATAAGCACGCTATCAGCATTGTGGGAGCTAAGAACTTGTACTCCACTTCACACGGTTCATACACTGCCTCCTAGTATAAGCACGCTACCAGAATTGTGGGAGCTAAGAACCTGTACTCTACTTAACACGGTTCATACACTGCCTCCTAGTATAAGCACGCTACCAGAATTGTGGGAGCTAAGAACTTGTACTCTACTTAACACGGTTCATACACTGCCACCTAGTATAAGCACGCTACCAAAATTGTGGGAGCTAAGAACCTGTACTCTACTTAACACGGTTCATACACTGCCTCCTAGTATAAGCACGCTATCAGCATTGTGGGAGCTAAGAACTTGTACTCCACTTCACACGGTTCATACACTGCCTCCTAGTATAAGCACGCTATCAGCATTGTGGGAGCTAAGAACTTGTACTCCACTTCACACGGTTCATACACTGCCTCCTAGTATAAGCACGCTACCAGATTGTGGGAGCTAAGAACCTGTATTCCACTTCACACGGTTCATACACTGCCTCCTAGTATAAGCACGCTACCAGAATTGTTGGAGCTAAGAACCTGTACTCTACTTAACACGGTTCATACACTGCCTCCTAGTATAAGCACGCTACCAGAATTGTGGGAGCTAAGAACCTGTACTCCACTTCACATGGTTCATACACTGCCTCCTAGTATAAGCACGCTATCAGCATTGTGGGAGCTAAGAACTTGTACTCCCCTTCACACGGTTCATACACTGCCTCCTAGTATAAGCACGCTACAAGAATTGTGGGAGCTAAGAACCTGTACTCCACGTCACATGGTTCATACACTGCCTCCTAGTATAAGCACGCTACCAGAATTGTGGGAGCTAAGAACCTGTACTCCACGTCACATGGTTCATACACTGCCTCCTAGTATAAACACGCTACCAGAATTGTGGGAGCTAAGAACCTGTATTCCACTTCACACGGTTCATACACTGCCTCCTAGTATAAGCACGCTACCAGAATTGTGGGAGCTAAGAACCTGTACTCTACTTAACACGGTTCATACACTGCCTCCTAGTATAAGCACGCTACCAGCATTGTGGGAGCTAAGAACCTGTACTCCACTTCACACGATTCATACACTGCCTCCTAGTATAAGCACGCTACCAGAATTGTGGGCCATTATTCAGTAATACCGACCCTTGCAGATACAAATCAGATCCTAGATTAATCTACGTGCCATTAGTTTGATTTAAGCCACGGACAAAGCTGTTTCTTGAGGTTTATTTGAACATTTTAACGGCAGGTTAAATATGGGTAAAAGTCTTTCGTGGTCACAAAGATAAGCTGATTGTATTACGTACCTTTTCCTTGATTTAAAACACGTGTTGTTTAATATTAAACTAATAAACAATAGGTTTTGAACAACAATAATATAGTTCAGTGTATATAATAATGTTAGTATTAAGGGTGGTTAGCACAAAAGGGGATCTAAATTCTGGGCCTTAATTATATTTAACTCAAAATCAGTCATATTTCAATTTAATTTGCCCTTCCTGAAGATTAGTAAACATTGGCCTCACTAGGATTCGAAAAAAGACTTTTAGAGGTACTTACAGACAGTAATACAAAAACTACTTTATCAGACCCGCTTCGGTGGCCACGTGGTCTAACGCGCTACTATCGTGTTGGACTAGACTGCCGAAGCTAGGGAGATCGGGGTTCGATCACAATCGGGTGCACAGAGGGTAGATTTCCTAAATGGTTTTCCACCCTACATCCGCGCTAATGCGGGTGCACTTAACCTATATTAAGCCTTCCTAATCCCGAATCCATTAGTGTAATTAGTTAATAGTATAACCTGAACAGGTAGTAGAACGTGGTGCTAAAAAAAACAGCTTTATCGGATCCAGTAGGTTATGAAATGTCGATATACATAAAAATCTGGCATCCTATTTTTTTTAATGATCATAATACTTCCTTTCTCCGAGGGGTTGTGAGAAAGTAAAGATAATTGGTTTATAGATATGTTAATATACTTGGAGTTGTCTTGTTATTTCTCTTTGAGTAGTGAAGCGGGGAATGTGATTATCATCCAGTCTCTACTTCTCTCCCCACTCCTTCACTCCTCAAACACGTAAATCAACAGTCACGTTATATGACCGAGGCGTAGCTCGCCACAGCGGTTGGCATTACTGCCCCTTCACCGCTCTTGCACGCAACACACAACCAACCTGGACAATCTCAGAGGCTTGAGAGTCGGTCAAATGGGACGTAAAGTCATTATTAAAAGTTAATATTAATGATTGGTGGTTATTTATTTATTTGGCAACCTACATTTAACTAACTTAATTGGTTAGGGATGAGGAAGACATAAATTAGAACAAATAAACCTGCATTTACGCGTAAAGAGCGTGTGAAACAGTTTATAAAAATGCACACTACCAAGATTCAAACACCAACCATCTTGTCACCTAAAAACCAGACTAGATGAACTTGACGTTTAATCCACCTGTCCAGCAGTGCAACTAAATATGTTGTTTATATTATATAATTAAAATAACATAATAGTAAAATTAATGCTACTTTCATGGTGATCATGATAAGTTAATAACCACCCACCTTGTAGTGCGCGTGGATTAAATGTCAGACTCAATTATTCTGGCTTTCCAGGGGTTCGAATCCCTGAGGGTAATTTTTTAACAAAAAGGTTTTTCACCCTCCATCCACTCAAATTTGGATACATTTCCTCTACATTCCATCCTCCTCATTACTCCGTTAGAAAAGTTAATTTTTTTTAGGCCAGATGGGTAGTAGGACGTGGAAGGAAAGAATTGCAGCCTGTAGCAGTGTTCTCACGGATAATGGCGTCAGTTTTGTCTTGTCTGGTTTGCCAGTGACGAGGAAGTTGAGATTTGAATCTCAGCCAGCTATACAGGAAATATGTTTTCTAAATGTGGTTTCATATTGTTGTTTACCCATACTCTCTCCACGCTCATGTGGGTTAATTTAATATCAGTTACCCTCCCAATCCCAAGTCACTAAACTAAGTCAATAACACCCTTGATGCTCTTAAATAGAATTTGTGATGAGTTTGTCACACTACTGCAACGCTATTAGTTTATCACACAAATGCTGCGAGATAGATATGTCACACAACTGCTGTGATATGAGTTTGTCACACTAGTGCTACAAGATTAGTTTGTCGTACAACTGCTGTGAGATGAGTTTTCCATACAAATGCTGTGAGATGAGATTGTCACACTAATTCTAAGAGATGATTTTGTCACATAACTGCTGTAAGATAAGTTTGTCACACTACTGCTGCTAGGTGAGTTTGTCACACAACTGATGTGAGCTGAGTTTGTTACACAACTACTATGAGATGAGTTTGTCACACAACTACTGTGAGATGAGTTTGTCACATAATTGGTGTGAGATAAGTTTGTCACACTACTGATATGATATGAGTTTGTCACACTACTGCTGCAAGATGAGCTTGTCACACAACTGCTGCGAGATTAGTTGGTCACACAACTGCTGCGAGATGAGTTTGTCACACAACTGCTGTGAGATTAGTTGGTCACACAACTGCTGCGAGATGAGTTTGTCACACAACTGCTGTGAGATTAGTTGGTCACACAACTGCTGCGAGATGAGTTTGTCACACAAATGCTGCGAGGGTGCTTCCTATTCGTCTACTTTACAACGTAACAAGATTCATTGATTATAGTTTTATTGGTTTCTCATTGTGTAGAATATTTATAAATTAACCAAGAAAATATTCTCATAAAACGTCAAAAATATTGAAATAGCTATTAATTTTTGTATGTGCGTTGACTAAACATCTATTCTTGCCTTAAACATTATATCAGCTTTGTTTTATCTTTCTTGTAGTACAGTTAGAAGCTGTCATCATTGATTAGCAGATATTGGGGCAGACAGATAGTCTGTTCATGATAAGTTATTACCAGGATGACAGTACAAAAATCATGTGTCTAGATTTTGGTTTGCCAACACTTGTAAAATATCACTGTTTTGTTATAAATGATAAGTTTTTAACTATTATATGTTATAATAACGTAAACTTAAGTTCTATAACACTATTTCTTTACTTTTAGTAATTTCTTTCTACCCAATCCGATACAATATTTTAAAAATAATTAAAAGTACTTATTCTTCGTTATCTATGAGGTGTAAAATAGTGCATACATTAATACCTTACAATACAGGCATCGTATTTACTTAGAAAAGAGAAAATAGTTGTCATTATATATATAATAATAAATACATTATTTTATGATAATTTTATCGTATTTGGAAATATTTAACTGAATAAAATATTTCTATCCACTGCGTGGGTGCATCATTCCTACACGTTCAATTAAGTTGTTTAAATTCATAGGTCGCCATTTTGATGCTATGCTCGTTTGACCTATTGTGGAAGTGCTGTGAACAACAATTTTTTAAAGTGGAATAAAACTATAAAGCTTTGTGCCCGACCTCAAATATATATAAATAATATTGGCCTTAATTACTGTGGTTAATTATTATATTCATACATTACCATATGTTTTCATTACCGTTATCCAAAGTGACAGATGTCGGCTGTTGGCGTAGGAATACATTGGGTACTATTTGTAGTAACTTTTTGAGCTATCATCCAAGTAAATTGAGGTCATGAATGTAATTTAGGCATACAAGTTAACGGACATGAGCCAGCTTATCGGAAAACCCACTTTTTTGATTTTGGGGGCACATACAATGTTAAAAGCCATAGATAAAAAATGTTCACAATTAAATAATTTCTATATTTGATAAGGTAATATAAACAAAACTATATACCGTATTGATAAATATTTGTTTTTCTATTACTATTAATGATAAGGCAAAGGATACTGCACAATAAATTACGTACAAAATGCAATAAAAATGTTCCATGTCTGAGAATTGAATAAATTCAATGAATCTTTCGAGAGTTAAATCTGTGAAATGGAGGCAACACTTTAGATGTATTTAACACTTGGACCTCTTGAATGTTTCCTTGGAGGAAACTGATAATCTGATGGAAGAAAAGAAACAGAAGAGCAAAAAATAAAAATAAAATAGCTGTGGAAAGAAACGTCCGGAATAAATAGAAAATGCAAAGGAGTAAATCTCCTGGTAGGAATAGAATCAACGGAACGGAAGAGGAATTGTTGAGCGTCACAGGTGTGAGAGAAGTGGGGCGACGGGGGTATTCTTGTTAATTAAGAGGCTGGGGGGAAGAAGGGGGGGCTAGGAGAACGTCTGACTTATTGTCAGCGTAGATTATACTCGAAGAAATTTCCTCGCATTTCACCAGAAGGGCGCGCTCACAGCATTAATAGCATGGACGGATATTGTTCACGTTTGTGTAGAATAACTCCAAGTTCGAGTTGTTGGCTACAAAATAAACTAGTTTACTCTTTTGATAGTTTTAATATGTAGTAATTAGTTAATTAATAAAAATCAATGCTTTAATTTATTTTTTAAAAATTCCCCTCTTTTCAGTACAAACTAAATTTTATTATAAGTGTTTGTGTACATCAAGTACAGTACAATATTGATAGGAGGAACCTTATTGATTGCTAAAAAAGATAGATCTACCGACACATTTTAATTGTAAGAACCTTAACTGACAGCTAGAAAAGTTACTAAATATGTAGTCCTGACAGCTGAAAAGTTACTAGATCTACCTTCACATATTCATATTTTAAGTAATGTAGTTTGCAGCTGTCACTTTTGATAGATATTATCAATAACTATAATATTATATTTGAGTAAAATTGTATAAATGTTGACAGTAAAAATGTTCATGTAATTTCTTCCTATCAAAATTCTACTGTAGTATATTCATGTTAGTTTTTTGTGATGATTGTACCCTTTTGCTATCACTATAAAAATAGGTACATTTCCCCGACACAACGTAGTACCAATACGTCATTACACGGTCACGTCACCTTGATGAGCGAGAAAATTCCACTAATTGAGCTTTGATACTCAGTTACAACACCCAGTTATTTATTTACAAAATAATACTAACCCACTTGTAAATAAAACACAGTGAGGTTAAGTTCAACATAATTATATTAATGAGTAGATTGATTAATTTGATGGCCCACAATAGTGTAGGACAAATGAAACAGAACACACTTTAATACACTGGCCCACTGGGCATTCAAGAAATGTTTTTCGTCTGACACTGTTCTATCTCGTGCGGCGCACGGGTCCCCTGACCTGTTCAACAATCCGTACCCCACTAACCTATTCTTCTACACTCCACCTGGTGACCTGGCGGTCTAGGGGTAAGGTGTCGGACTTCTGTGCTGGGGAGCCGGGGTTCAATTCTCGGTCCCGGCACAGATTTATCTGATTGCCAAACTCTTCCTTCACCTCTGACAAGACGTGTATTAATCACAACTTGTGAATGTGTGGAATGCCAGGCCTCCACCGTGGTTCGGATTCCACGTTAAACTGTAGGTCCTCCATTTCATCTCACAATCACCATACCATTACACATTAGCGTAAGTGCGTATAACCCGAACGGGTAGTAA
Source organism: Timema podura (assembly GCA_033556935.1). Lineage (NCBI taxonomy): Eukaryota > Metazoa > Arthropoda > Insecta > Phasmatodea > Timematidae > Timema > Timema podura. Next base: position 45,678,020 of record JAVRXN010000007.1, on the reverse strand, counting down.
GACGCGGTGCTAATAATAATAATAATACACTCCACCCCTGACCTCAGTGGGCGTGAAGTGCCATCTATCGGCAAACATTTCAAATATTCCTCAAGGTGTGACGTAGATGGTGCATGATTAACAATGATATGTATTTACAAGTATATTTATATATAGGGAAGTCAAAATAAAACTGACTGATAAATTAAACATAAAAATAGTGTTGGTTTTAATGTCTCTAGGGTTATTAGTAGCTAAAGATAATTAATTTAATTTTATCACCGCGTCTTAATACCCGTTCGGGTTATACGCTTAAGTACTAATTACACTAATGGATTAGAAAGTGGGAAGGTTGAATTTAGAGGAAGTGAGCCCGCATTTGCGTGGAGGGAGAGTGGAAAACTATTTAGGAAAAACCACCCTCAGTTCACCCGACCGAGAGATTCGAACCTCGATCTCCCCGTCCTCGGTGGTCTGACTCAACACGACTGGTGCGTTAGCCAACTACGCCACCGAGGCCTGTTGCTAAAGATACGACAGAACAAAACCCTAATAAAGAGTTTAATGTAAGTAAAATATTTATTTTTTTCGGAAAAATCAAAATTCCTACATTTACTAGTTTTGAGTCAATTTTGTTTACTATTTTTTTTTTATTCTTTACGATATTAATAGGTTCTTTTATTAGAGCTGGGCCGATCAGCTATTTTGCCGATTAGTCCGATGCCGATCATTTGTTGCTGATTAGGCCGATCACCGATGCCGATTATTTTTGTTTTCAATTTTAATAAGTGTATAAAGTAAAATGACCCTTAAAGCAAAAAAAAAAGTTACTGTTACTAGTTTTATAATGTCCAATATAGTTTTGTTTTAATAACATTTAAAATATAAACTTTTAAAATGTAAAGGTTGTTTAATTATTATTTTATATTGTTATTGTTAGGACAAGTGAACCTGTCATTAAACAAAAACAAATCACATTAATAAATAGCTAATATACCGGTACATGTTAGATAATTAAAATATGATTTCACATTTATGATTAAATAGGCCTACTGACCCTTTCATTAGACAAATCATAATCAGCAAATTTAAATTTAATTTTAATGATAACAAATAATCAAGGCACACATATTTTTGCACACAAGGAGAATAGGCCTACATCTATTTTGTTTTTAAATGAAATAGGAATTTTTACATCCAATGTCTTAAAATATGGCTTCAATATTAAACAATTTTTAACAATCGTAATATTTTTGTGAATTGTGATTTAGATATATCATAACATAGTTTTTGTGATTCTACATAGCATTCCATCATAATTTAACTACTAAATATTAATATCGTATAGAAATAAATGGTTTCTTAAAAAAAGTATAATAAAAAGGCATCACCATTTTTAAACAGTAATCCGATCTTTTTATTAACAATTTAAATAATCTTAATGAAAAATAACATTGTTTTAACTACATTTAAATAAAAACTACCTTTAGAAAATCGAATGAACGGTGAACGGGTCAAAATGAACGGATCATTGAACTGAACCAGATACAATGAATCGTTCATTTAATAGAACAATTTTGCCCATCTCTACTTCAATATGATAAAATAAATAATAAATAACATAATGTGCAACGAAAGTTATTTTTCGTGTTTTTTTTAAGAAATACTTTAAAACTTATTTTAATTTACTTTTAACTATTAAATAAAATGTAAAATTTAAATATTCATATATATTAATTCAATTCATATTGAAATATGAGCGAAACAAATTCCCTGCCAGTGGAAAGTTTTGTACTTGCATTAAAAGAAAAACTGTTTCCATTTAAAACAAGATATGCGCATGTGCGAGATTATTACGTCCGATGTTTCATTTTTTGGGCATCTTTAGCAAATCGAAATAAAACAACACCAATCTGATAATATTTTATTTTATGATTATTAGATTTGTTACTTGTGAGTAGTTTTATTTCTAATAACGTGCATAAATTGGAAAAAGACTTATGGTAAATATATTTATTTTGATATATTTTGTTTGGAATGTTGGATGTGCTGTTTATTTCAAACCTTAGTCGCTAAGAACAAGCTAATTATTCAAAGATCACATACGAGAGAGCAGAGATAAAATATTATTTTTTTAGGACTTAAAATATACCCACACATTTTGAATAATCGGCATAAATAATCGGAGATTCAAACACCGAGCATCGGAATCGCCAGTTATGCGATAATCGGCCGATGATCGGATTAATAATCGGCATCGGCCCAGCCCTATCTTTTATGATTTAATAAGAAGTATTTGGTTTTATTAGAGTTGACTTGGTTATCATTAATTAGTATTACTTAAGAAAATATGAATTGCAGATGATTGTGTTTGTTCATCTATTCTGGTTTGAAGGTATTGGGGTTTAAATCAAGACAGGGTAGTCTTTCCCTAAATGGTTTACCAATTCAACCCCCGTCCCCCTCCGTGCGCAATTTTGGATACATTCCCTCTATATTCTACCTTCTTCATCCTTACCCCCTATTAATGTAATTGCATGCAGATAGCCCTCATGGGTGGTAGGAAATGTAAAGGTAGAACTGTTTGTTTATAATTATTTAATGAGTTCATATTCTCTAATGGGCACTCACAATATAGAGCAAGGGTTAAAAGAATAACGGTATATCCCCGATATGTTTCTTACCAAGAGAGACTTATCTACCTCCTACTGCAAACAATGGGTGGGTGAGGGGGTAGGGGAGGTGGATGTCAAGACGGATGGTCCATCAACAACCCCCCTACACCCCCAGATGGGTTGGAGTCTGGGATGGTCGCGGCTGGTAATGAACCTTCACTCTACTATGGAAATGGAAATAAGGGGTGGAAGGGGGGATGTGAAATGTTTTACCAGCCGCCACTGAAAGAGACAGAGAGAGGGAGGAGTTTGGCCCCCAGGACTCCAACGGTAGTGCTATAATGTCGCGTGGTTAAAACTGCACATGACACATTTATAAATAAGTTTTATTTTTTTAACCTTTTTTATTTAATTTAGTGTTCTTACGGTCCCAAAATATTAACCATGGGGCCCACCACTTAAGAGGTGAGGGGTTAAAGGAAAACCCGAATTAAGGTCACTTTTTGTATTTTATTTTTAATAGAAAATTTTTTTTTTTTGGGCTAAACATAATAAAATATTGCTCCAGGAGTTATGTTTAGTAAATCTTAACAATATTCTTAAATATGTGTAATCAAAATGATGGAATATTATGATTACATTTTTAAATTAATATTTAAAAAAATTCCACCATACTCCAGAAAAATATTATAGAACTGTTTGTATTAAAATTGTTTACATACTAAAACTAAACGTATCTATTGAAACAATAATGTATTTATTTTGTGCAAAATAAGTTTTTCAACAAAAATGCAAGAATCCTGACCTTGACTCACTCTAGACTCCATCCTACTGTAAGTACACACTCCTGCAGATGAGTTTTCATGTTCACATAATTTGATAACAAACGCAACACACACACACAAGTACAATATTAGAGTGTTCATAAAGTGACCTTGACATATAACATTCCAATCTTTATTTATCGAAACCAATACAGTGCATGTGAATCCTAAGTTAATAAAATAATCAAAACGTAGTTGTATGTGGAATTGGAGACACGGAAATAGTGCGGGCGTGACTGAGTTCTCTGAGCTTGTTTTAAACACATAATGGTTTTAGGTCCTTCCACCAAGTAATTTCAAGTGCAGTTTCTTTTAATAACCGTTGCTTTAATTAAATAAGTTATAATCTAGTCTAAGAGTAAAGCTAGCAACCATTAACTAGCTAGATATAGTTTATTTTCTTGCTCCACTATGTTAACTTGCAATTTTAGCAAGTCTAGTTGATAGGCTCGGCTAGGTTTTCTAGGGAAGGATTTCTTAAACGTTTTCCAGTCACGATCCGTTTTCGCCTGAGTAATCTTTACATGACCCCAGGTATATATACTCCATTCACAGTAGGAACTACTATCTGAAAGGTCTTTTTTCCTACCAATATCCTACTATATAATAGATTTCTGGTAGGGAAAAAGGCCTTTGCTAAACAATTCCTACGGTGAACAAACTTTAGGTAAATAGAAAAGGTATACAAATCAAACATTTACTGATAATAAATCATAAATAAATTGAAAAATAATTCTTTGGTATACGTATTAGTTTACCATTTATTAAAGACGAAAGCCAATTTGCATACTAATGAGATGGAAGTGCTTGTTTATTTTTACATAATTAATTAAATCTTGGCTGAATATTTGATACTGCAGGATATAAAGAATCTTCAACGTTTTTCAGATTTGATCAATATTTTGATTTTATAATCGTGAATAGTGAGAACGTCGCTTCGCACAAATGTGTTGTACAAAATGGCATAAGTATGTTTAGGGCCATTTCAGAAATTGTTGAAAATTCTGCCCTAATCCCTAGCCAAAATTCATTTAACGATTTTTTAGGAAACTCAAGTTTTAAACCTGTGTCCCTTGATAGCTCTGCAAATTATTCTTGAACTTTTAGTGGCAGATGACTTGCGGTTTTGATTTCAATCTAGTATGGTTTACGAACCCAACTTAGTTTTTTAGAATAAAAATTTGAAGAGAAGTATTTCTGAAACTGTGTCTCCAGGCACTTCAAGTGATCAATTAACTCTTACAATTAAATCTTTGGGAAGGTTATTTCCTACTATAAAAAATGTAGTTTAAACATTTATAAAGAACCATTCTTCACCCTATTTTTCTATATGTTTACATTTTTAGCAAGACTTTGAATTTTATCTTTTAACATAGATATGTTACAATTTGTTATGTGTTCAGAACCAAGGCTATAATGAAGTCACACAATGCCACATGTTGGATTCATTACGCGTATGATTTTCAATTAATTTTTGGCCGTTGCGCGTTCAGAAATCTTTTACTGTCGCCAAATTTTTCTTGGCCCTAACATTCAGTTAGGCGACCCACAGTTTAAAAAGGCCTGTTATAGGGAATTATATCGTTGTACGACGTACGATGCGTAACATGAGTTGTTAAGGGCTCTACATGCGAGAACACTGACAAGCGTTGCAGATGTTTAGAAATCATGGATTATTTATGAAGTGGTCCGATATATTTTAATATTGTTTACACCAAAATGTAGAAGAAAGTTCTGACCAGAAAAAAAATATTCAAATTTTAGGTCTAAAGTGTTTAAAAAAATTAGCGATAATTTACATAAAACCCTATAAAGCAATCCCACATTATCTTAAAATGTTCTGACAAGACTTTGATACAGAAAGGCTATATCTAGGTTTCGAACTTTTCCTTTTATCTCAGAAGCACAAATTTTTGCTTACGGTACCGTATAGTTAGAAACAACAACTCTAAACTTAACATTTAAATTTATTAACTGATCAGAAAACGGGTGAAAATTTTCGCCTACATTTAGTTGAAAACGATATTAAAACATATCAAACAACTCTTAAACAATGCTGAGTTTCTAAACATCTGCAACGCACCTATGCTCTATCGTGATGCATCCTTAAGGGGTGCTCTCCCTGACTCGCGAGTGTTCTTTGAAGAGTCCCAATTTGGTGGTTGCCAGCGTATTGGGGGAGCAGTAGAAGTTGTGTCATGAGGAACAGTGTAAGTTCGTTGGGAAACGAGGGATGCAGTTGCTGGATAAATCTCGATACTTTATGTGGTCTGAGAGCGCTCGGCAGAGGTATATCTGTTATTGGATACAACGCTGCCTCACTTGTTTGCCAGCCCGTTTTCCTCTGGCCAGAGTTAGACATTGGTGAGTAGATAATACTCAACCACTGACCTGAGTTGAGTGTTTGGAGTCGATGGTATTCGATGGAAAGAGTAGATGGGGCTAACACTACCCAATGAAAGGTGAGTACACGCTTCGGTGGTCGAACGATCCAAAGCATCACTCTCACAATAGACTGGACTGCCAATAACAGGGCAATCGGGGTTTGAAACTAGGTCGGGTGTTCTGAGGTGGGTTTTTTCTTTCTCCACGTAAATGCTAGTACATTTTCTCTAAATTCAAACTTCCTTATCCTTAACACATTAGCTTAATTATTATATATGCATTTTAGTTTGAACAAGTAGGAACAAATTTTACTCATTAATTTTATCTTGTCTTGGGTTGATTTTACTAAACATAGTATTCCTTCAGCTTTAAATCCTTGTTTCGGTTACCAAATCGTGTACATAAATAGACAGGAGTGTAAGATATAGGTGGATATAGTGTATTATCATGAGAAATCAGTAGTACGAAGTTTCTAAAGATTGTGAAACTGTGCAGCGTGAGAACAATCTGAGACTTGTGTAGCTTATGAACTGATCTTAGGATCACGGCCGTCGCATCAGCAACTTGCTTAACGCAGCAGAAATTAAAAGCTTCTCAATTCCGCTGTGTCTGGGGTTGAGATGGAACTGAGTGCAGGAAATGGTAGGGGTGAGGGAGGGGTTTCTCCATGGGGGGTTCACTAGAGGATGGAAGTGCTTTAGGGGGGAGGTACTTTGTATAAATCCAACGATAAAATATCATATACATGAATATCATATTAATAAATTTACATTTTTCCTGACTCTTTTTAACTTGGTTGAATTGAAAAATATTATGACAAAATATGCTGTTAAAAAGTCCTTATTTTAGTACTTGCTAAAAAAGAAATCAGTTTAGAATTTTGCGATAAAATTATTATGAAGCAAAGTTTATTTTTACACCATGTCTTAGTACACGTTCAGGCCATATTCACAATACGGTCGGCTTAGAGAAATGCCTCCATTTCCTTTATCCTTACACCATTCTTCCTCCTTTATTTGTTCCATTCTTCTCATTCCAATCACACACTTGCTGTGTGGGCTATAAATTTATATATATTGATTACGCTATCATAGGAAAGAGGAGGTAATGATTTTAAATGAAATAAAAGGAAATATACCCGGATTGGCGTGGAACGAGGGTGGGAATTCACTGATAAGCTAAATACTGAGACATAAAATGTATTTATGCTAGGTACTCATGAAAGCAACTGTATCAGTGCTAGATACTCATGCAAGCATCTGTATGAATGCATCTGTATCCATAATAGGTACTCACGCAAGCAACTTTACCCATGCTAAGTACTCACGAAAGCAACTGTATCCATGCTATATACTCATGCAAGCGACTGTATCCATGCTAGTGTAACATGTATTACATATTACAGGAATACAAAATAGTACTAAATGTAACACTACCCCTGTCACCATGAGAAGACACGCACACACGTTATAACTACACCACATGTTGATACCTACAATCAATATTAGACTGATTAGGGCTTGAGCTGAAGTTACGTCAAGTCCAGAAAATATTGTAAGGACGTAGGATAATCTACCAGTTCCACGCCTTGAATAATGTTCTACAAGATTGTGGGCCAACGTAGAACCTTCCAGTAGAACCACTCATTACGTCATATTTTCCTTCCCTCTCCACTTCCCTCCTTTCCTCTCCACTTCCCACCTTCCCATCTCTTGGTTTGGTCTCTGTGAGTACGTGACCATGCTTTTGAACTATATATTGACATGTTTTATTTATGTCGGTACTCAAAATATCACTGATTTCAGTGAGGTAAGCGACGCTATCTGTAGCAGATGTAGTTTGCGTATTTTTCTAAATTTCTCTCCACTTAAATAATTAATTTTTTCAAAATTACCATTTTGGTGTTTAATTGTTAATCTATTTTAAATTTTGGCATTGAGCCTACAATATTTTCTTGAAACTTAAATACCAGGCTATTGTGGAGTAGATTCATTTTTAATTTAAATCAATTGTGGATAAAAGTATCACTGAAACTTAAATTTAGTTATTGTTGACTTTTTCGCCACCTGGCTGTTTAAACTTGTTAAATGGACTCTTGCCATCTTTTTTGTTTGTGTCATTTCGTCCAGATAGCTACAATTATTCTCCTTATAAATTTGTTTTTAGACCACTATAGTTTTCTAGCTTGTCATTTGTTAATGTGCCAAGAGATGGCTAGGCTTATTGAACGGTTATTTGTTACTGTTCCTTTTTTGTGGGGGGTCGCTTTAAATTCTTTAAATGTGTTGCTGTCTTAATTTAATTATATCGACAGATTAGGGCCCGTATGTAATCTTTTTGTTGTCAAGTAATTGGAAATACCAAGAGTTTGTTCACCCATCACTAGATTACATGTCTAGTATTTTTCCCTAATTAATAATTTCATTCCGAGGTTTTTACCTACTTTTTGCTTATTGTGACTTAACTATTTGTTGACCCGCTTAAATGGACTTCAGGATTTAACATGCATTGTAAATTTTTCTTAGCTAATGTTTTTTGTAATTTGATGAGTATAAACATAAAGCCTATCGTTGGCATAAGGCCTATTCTTATAATTTACTCTGATTTCTAATCGAGCTTTGTTCTTAATTATTGTTCTCGTTATATCTAATAAATATTATATATTGTTGTCATAATTCTATTATTTTCTTTAGAGAGATTTAGGGTTGGGGGTACACTAGGTAATTTCGAAAGCAATTATATCCATGCTAAGTACTCAGGAAATCCACTGTATCTATGCTAAGTACTCACGCAAGCAAATGTATCCATGATAGGTTCTCACGCAAGCAACGGTATTCGTGCTAGGTACACACGCAAGCAACTGTATTCATGATAGGTACTCATGGAAGCAACAGTATCCGTGATAGGTACTCACACAAGCAACTGTATCCATGCTAGGTACTAAATCAAGTAACCGTACGCGTTTTATATACTTACACAATCATCTGTATCCGTTTTATATACTTACACAATCATCTGTATCCATGCTAGGTACTCACACAATCAACTATATCCATGCTAGGTACTCACACAATAAACTATATCCATGCTAGGTTCTCACGTAACTAAAGTATCCTTGCTAGGTACTCACACAATCAACTATATCCATGCTAGGTACTCACACAATCAACTATATCCATGCTAGGTACTCACACAATAAACTATATCCATGCTAGGTACTCACACAATCAACTATATCCATGCTAGGTACTCACACAATAAACTATATCCATGCTAGGTTCTCACGTAACTAAAAGTATCCTTGCTAGGTACTCACACAATCAACTATATCCATGCTAGGTACTCACACAATAAACTATATCCATGCTAGGTTCTCACGTAACTAACAGTATCCTTGCTAGGTACTCACGCAAGCAACTATATCCATGCTAGGTACTAACGCAAACAACTATATCCATGCTAGGTTCTCACGCAACTAACAGTATCCGTGCTAGGTACTCACACAATCAACTATATCCATGCTAGGTTCTCACGTAACTAACAGTATCCTTGCTAGGTACTCACTCAAGCAACTGTATCCATGCTAGGTTCTCACGCAACTAACAGTATCCGTACTAGGTACTCACGCAAGCAACTGTATCTATGCTAGGTTCTCACGCAACTAACAGTATCCGTACTAGGTACTCACGCAAGCAACTGTATCTATGCTAGGTTCTCACGCAACTAACAGTATCCGTGCTAGGTACTCACGCAAGCAACTATATCCATGCTAGGTACCAACGCAAACAACTGTATCCATGCTAGGTTCTCACGCAACTAACAGTATCCGTGCTAGGTACTCACGCAAGCAACTGTATCCATGCTAGGTTCTCACGCAACTAACAGTATCCGTGCTAGGTTCTCACGCAACTAACAGTATCCATGCTAGGTTCTCACGCAAGCAACTATATCCATGCTAGGTACTAACGCAAACAACTGTATCCATGCTAGGTTCTCACGCAACTAACAGTATCCGTGCTAGGTACTCACGCAAGCAACGGTATCCATGCTAGGTTCTCACGCAACTAACAGTATCCATGCTAGGTTCTCACGCAAGCAACTATATCCATGCTAGGTACTAGCGCAAACAACTGTATCCATGCTAGGTTCTCATGCAACTAACAGTATCCGTGCTAGGTACTCACGCAAGCAACTGTATCCATGCTAGGTTCTCACGCAACTAACAGTATCCGTGCTAGGTACTCACGCAAGCAACTGTAACCATGCTAGGTTCTCACGCAACTAACAGTATCCATGCTAGGTTCTCACGCAAGCAACTATATCCATGCTAGGTACTAGCGCAAACAACTGTATCCATGCTAGGTTCTCACGCAACTAACAGTATCCGTGCTAGGTACTCACGCAATCAACTATATCCATGCTAGGTTCTCACGCAACTAACAGTATCCGTGCTAGGTACTCACACAAACAACTGTATCCATGCTAGGTTCTCACGCAACTAACAGTATCCATGCTAGGTACTCACACAATCAACTATATCCATGCTAGGTTCTCACGCAACTAACAGTATCCGTGCTGGTGACCTGGTGGTCTAGGGGTAAGGTGTCAGACTTCTGTGCTGAGGGTCCGGGGTTCAATCCTCGGTTCCGGCACAGATTTATCTGATTGCCAAACCCTTCCTTCACCTCTGACAAGATGTGTATTAATCACAACTTGTGAATGTGAGGAATGCCAGGCCTCCACCGTGGTTCGGATTCCACGTTAAACTGTAGGTCCTCCATTTCATCTCACAATCACCCTACCATTGCACATTAGCGTAAGTGCGTATAACCCGAACGGTTAGTAAGACGCGGTGCTAATAATAATAACAGTATCCTTGCTAGGTACTAACGCAAACAACTATATCCATGCTAGGTTCTCACGCAACTAACAGTATCCGTGCTGGGTACTCACGCAAGCAACTATATCCATGCTAGGTTCTCACGCAAGCAACTATATCCATGCTAGGTACTCACGCAAGCAACTGTATCCATGCTAGGTTCTCACGCAACTAACAGTATCCGTGCTAGGTACTCACGCAAGCAATTGTTTCCGTGCTAGGTTCTTACTCAAGTAACTATATCCATGCTAGGTTCTCACGCAAGCAACTATATCCATGCTAGGTACTAACGCAAACAAATGTATCCATGCTAGGTTCTCACGCAACTAACAGTATCCATGCTAGGTACTCACACAATCAACTATATCCATGCTAGGTTCTCACGTAACTAACAGTATCCTTGCTAGGTACTCACGCAAGCACCTGTATCCATGCTAGGTTCTCACGCAACTAACAGTATCCGTGCTAGGTACTCACGCAAGAAACTGTATCCATGCTAGGTACTAACGCAAACAACTGTATCCATGCTAGGTTATCACGCAACTAACAGTATCCGTGCTAGGTACTCACGCAAGCAACTGTATCCATGCTAGGTACTAACGCAAACAACTGTATACATGCTAGATTCTCACGCAACTAACAGTATCCGTGCTAGGTACTCACGCAAGCAACTGTATCCATGCTAGGTTCTCACGCAACTAACAGTATCCGTGCTAGGTACTCACGCAAGCAACTGTATCCATGCTAGGTACTAACGCAAACAACTGTATCCATGCTAGGTTCTCACGCAACTAACAGTATCCGTGCTAGGTACTCACGCAAGCAACTGTATCCATGCTAGGTTCTCACGCAACTAACAGTATCCGTGCTAGGTACTCACGCAAGCAATGGTTTCTATGCGAGGTACTCACGCAAGCAACTGTATCCATGCTAGGTTCTCACGCAACTAACAATATTCATGCTAGGTACTCACGCAAGCAACTGTATCCGTTACGGTGCAGAGTGAAGCCCTCCGTACAGTCGCATTCGAACATCCCATCATGAAGTTCGTAGCACAGCTGTTCGCAAGGACTTCCGTGTCCGCAACGACCTGAAACAACATCCAACATCCATTGTCACGTTTGCTTTGATCATTGGGGGGGTGTTACAGAAATGAGTTGTAGCTCTACGCACCAATATTTCCTACCTTAAAACCTGTGAGCAGGTAATAGCTCTACGTACCTTTAGTTCTTAGGACCCAACAAGCCTTGTAAGTAGGTAATAGCTCTACGTGCTACTAGTTCATAAGAATCCAAAGACCTTTGTGAGCACGTACTATATCTACTAGCCACTAGTTTCTACATACAGACATGTGAGCAGGTAATAGTTCTAGTTTCTAAGAACCTTACAAGCCCTCTAAGCAGGTAATATCTCTACGCACCTCTGGTTCCTAAAACTCCAACAAGCCTTGTGAGTGTATAATAAAAATACGAACCTTTAGTTCCTAAGACCCTGACAAGCCTTGTGAGCGAATAATAAATCTACGCGCCTTTGGTTCCTAAGAACCTGACAAGCCTTGTGAGCGGATGTTAAATCTACGCGCCTTTAGTTCCTAATACCCTGACAAGCCTTGTGAGTGGATAATAAATATACGCGCCTTTAGTTCCTAAGACCCTGACAAACCTTGTGAGCGGATAATAAATCTACGGGCCTTTGGTTCCTAAGACCCTGACAAGCCTTGTGAGCGGATGTTAAATCTACGCGCCTTTAGTTCCTAAGACCCTGACAAGCCTTGTGAGTGGATAATAAATATACGCGCCTTTAGTTCCTAAGACCCTGATAAGCCTTGTGAGTGGATAATAAATCTACGCGCCTTTGGTTCCTAAGAACCTGACAAGCCTTGGGAATGGATAATAAATATACGCGCCTTTAGTTCCTAAGACCCTGACAAGCCTTGTGAGTGGATAATAAATCTACGAACCTTTAGTTCCTAAGACCCTGACAAGCCTTGTGAGTGGATAATAAATCTACGCGCCTTTAGTTCCTAAGACCCTGACAAACCTTGTGAGCGGATAATAATTCTACGCGCCTTTAGTTCCTAAGACCCTGACCAGCCTTGTGAACGGATAATAAATATACGAACCTTTAGTTCCTAAGACCCTGACAAGCCTTGTGAGTGGATAATAAATATACGAACCTTTAGTTCCTAAGACCCTGACAAGCCTTGTGAGTGGATAATAAATCTACGAACCTTTTGTTCCTAAGACCCTGACAAGCCTTGTGAGTGGATAATAAATATACGAACCTTTAGTTCCTAAGACCCTGACAAGCCTTGTGAGTGGATAATAAATATACGAACCTTTAGTTCTTAAGACCCTGACAAGCCTTGTGAGTGGATAATAAATCTACGAACCTTTAGTTCCTAAGACCCTGACAAGCCTTGTGAGTGGATAATAAATATACGCGCCTTTAGTTCCTAAGACCCTGACAAGCCTTGTGAGCGGATAATTAATATACGAACCTTTAGTTCCTAAGACGCCGATAAGCCTTGTAAGCAGGTTATATCTCTACGCGGCTCTGGTTCCTTAGCCTCCCGACAAACCTGGTAGCACGTAGTCGCAGCTTCTTGACATTCCAACCACGTGGTGGCGATGTCGGAAAGCAGGCACGTGTTGTAATGGAACACCAGGTTTATGGGGTGGGGGCTGGGGGGACATGTGACAACCGATTATAGAAGGAGACAGATTGCCACACCAAGCGAGAAAACAAATAGGGGCAATCTAACGCCGGTTCTATACTCACCCTTCTCTACCATTTATATTCCACAATAGCGGGATAAAATAATAGAATATAGTCCCTCCCTTTTTTTATTTTGTCATCACCGCACCTTATTACCCGTACGGCTTATACGTCTATGCTTTAATCACTCTAATGTGTTAGGGATTAGGGAGGTTGAATTTAGAGGAATTTTACACGCATTTGCATGGAGGGAGAGTGGAAAACCCTTTAGGGAAAACCACGCTCAGTGTACCAGACTGGGATCGAACCCCGATCTCCCTGTCATTGAAAGCTATTGCAAGAATAACGCCTTAGACCATGCGGCCACTGACGTGGGTCCTCCCTTTATTAATCGAGGCGTTAAAACGTCTGGCCCAATGAACTAAAAGTCTCGAGCGTAAAAATCAAAAACTGGGGAATTGGGTTTGATATTTTTCACAAAATGGTAGAATAACGATAAAGGTTTAAATATTTGGAAAATTATTATATATTCTAGCAATACATCTTACTTCCCATTCGGGTTATACGCTTAAGTACTAATTACGCTAATGGGTTAGGAATTGGGAAGGTTGGATTTAGAGGAAGTAAACCCGCATTTGTGTGAAGAGAGAGTGGAAAACCATTTAGGAAAAACCACTCTCAGTTCACTCAACTGAGACTCGTACCTCGATCTCTCCATCCTCGGCAGTCTAGCTCAACACGAAACTAGTGCGTTATCTAACTACACCGATGAGGCGGGTATTGTTTTAAAAATTGGATCTGAATGATATCTGCTGTATTATAGATGACTGATAAATGGGGGAGTTTTTAGTAATTCGTTTACATTTTCACAATCTAGGGGCCTGTATCCGTTTCCAAATACATTTGATCTATGGTCTAAGCCAGGGAACAAGGAACCTGTGGTTTGATGTGTTCAGTGTGGCCTTGAACTGTGTATAGGTAAGTATTGGATACAAATTATTTAGCTCCTGCAGTGGGTTGTGAAGCAGTGTAGGTAGCAAGTATTATATAGCCGAAGTGCATGTCATGCATCATTTCAGTCATCTTTGCCCGCTCGAACCTTCTTGGAACCATGCAAATCATCTAGAACGTCGGAAAAGCACACACACTGCAAGCGGTGAAACCAGACAGAGAGACTCGACGGTGCCAGACAGCCCCGTATCTGTGAGAGCTTCACCGTGCTTTCGGATACGTTTGTTAGCTTCGACACATTTTCTCCAGGATTTTCTGGAAGTTTCTCGTGAATATTAAAACCTATTGTTTCCTCTCACCTTCAGTCAGTTTGCAGCTTAAGTCAGTATTCAGTCGAGAGTAGAAACAAATCAAGTCGCAATGTAGTGTTATTTATTCATGCTTGTGGTGTGTGCTTTTTTATTTTTTTTTGTAAACTATTACTTTAATATTACTTAACGGATCTTCACTCTTGAGAGCAAAATACCTGACTGTTGCAGGTTTTTTTGGAGCACCTACGTAGGGTAACGTACGTACGTAGGGTACGTAGGGTACGTGTAGGTAACCTATTGTGGATTTACAATATATGCTTTAATTTGTTATCAAATGTGTTGCCTTACTTAATAGATTTATGTGTTATTTTTCATTTTGTAGTTTGATAACATTTCGAATGAAATAAAACTTGATGTTTAACATTCCTAAATGTTTAAAAATTAGTTTCCATCGTGAATACTGCTGTTGTTCAGTTTAGTCCTATGTATGTGCTAGGTGAAAATATCATCGCCTAATGCCAAAGACACGTATAAGCAAAGTTAATATTTTGAGAAAACGATATTTAAATTCCCAATTTTCAATTAATTTCAATGGAAAAAATTAAGCTTGGACTCAAATTAAATCTATTTAGAACTCTAAAAATAATTCATAGTTTTCGAAATACGATAAAATATCGACTAACAACTTTAAAAATGTAGTAGGGCAAAAACAGCAAAAAATGCCTTTGGTATCAGGGCAACGATAGTGCTCCGTGACGAATTTTTCTCCTGAAAAGTGCTCCGTGATTCAAAAAGTTTGGAAATCGCTTCTTTAAGTCATCAACTCTCGCATAGAACGGATCACCGGTGATATCAGGGTTACAATCAAGGTCAAGTCATCAACTCTCGCCATATAACAGATCACCGGGATGTCAAGGTTGTCGTGCCTCACTGTTCGGCCCTTGCTTCTCTCCTCCGCACTTGCATATACCACGCTAACTACCCTATTTACTGCCTGGGCCGCTCCCACACTTCATGTTCTCTGAGCATCCATGACGAGTTCCCCACTGTACTCAGCACCAATGAGAATTCCTCTTGCTATTGGCTCGCTTGGTGGCCACTGTCTCCCACGTTCTCACACGTCAATGGGAAGCTCCCTTTTCTCCCATTGGACAAGGCCAGGCAGCAGCGGAGGATATATAATACGGTGATTCCTGGTGCAGGGCAGTCGGTGAATGGCTATCAAAACTGGGTGTGCCACCTTTTCGAAGGAGCAAAAAAAAATTGTCAAAAATCAGAAAGAGCAATATTGTCTAATATACTCTCGCTCCTTTACCCCCCACAACGACTCACGTTGCCGGGACTATCACCCTATCTCCCATCGTGACTCACGTTGCCGAGACCATCACGCTACCTCCCTACCACAACTCACGTTGCCGGGACATCCTTATGTCACCCCGCGACTCACGTTACCAGGAAATCCTTCTGTCCCACCACGACTAACGTTGCCGGGACATCCTTCTGTCCCACTGCGACTCACGTTACCAGGACATCCTTCTGTCCCACTGCGACTAACGTTGCTGGGACATCCTTCTGTCCCACCACGACTCACGTTACCAGGACATCCTTCTGTCCCACCACGACTCACGTTACCAGGACATCCTTCTGTCCCACCACGACTCACGTTGCCGGGACATCCTTCTGTCCCACCACGACTCACGTTGCCGGGACATCCTTCTGTCCCACCATGACTCACGTTACCAGGACATCCTTCTGTCCCACCACGACTAACGTTGCCGGGACATCCTTCTGTCCCACCGCGACTCACGTTACCAGGACATCCTTCTATCCCACTGCGACTAACGTTGCTGGGACATTCTTCTGTCCCACCACGACTCACGTTACCAGGACATCCTTCTGTCCCACCACAACTAACGTTGCCGGGACATCCTTCTGTCACCCCGCGACTCACGTTACCAGGACATCCTTCTGTCCCACCACGACTCACGTTACCAGGACATCCTTCTGTCCCACCACGACTAACATTGCCGGGACATCCTTCTGTCCCACCGCGACTCACGTTACCAGGACATCCTTCTGTCCCACCACAACTCACGTTGCCGGGACATCCTTCTGTCACCCCGCGACTCACGTTACCAGGACATCCTTCTGTCCCACCGCGACTCACGTTACCAGGACATCCTTCTATCCCACTGCGACTAACGTTGCTGGGACATTCTTCTGTCCCACCACGACTCACGTTACCAGGACATCCTTCTGTCCCACCACAACTCACGTTGCCGGGACCTCCTTCTGTCACCCCGCGACTCACGTTACCAGGACATCCTTCTGTCCCACCACGACTCACGTTACCAGGACATCCTTCTGTCCCACCACGACTAACATTGCCGGGACATCCTTCTGTCCCACCGCGACTCACGTTACCAGGACATCCTTCTATCCCACTGCGACTAACGTTGCTGGGACATCCTTCTGTCCCACCACGACTCACGTTACCAGGACATCCTTCTGTTCCACCACAACTCACGTTGCCAGGACATCCTTCTGTCACCCCGCGACTCACGTTACCAGGACATCCTTCTGTCCCACCGCGACTAACGTTGCTGGGACATCCTTCTGTCCCACCACGACATCCTTCTGTCCCACCACGACATCCTTCTGTCCCACCACGACATCCTTCTGTCCCACCACGACATCCTTCTGTCCCACCACGACATCCTTCTGTCCCACCACGACATCCTTCTGTCCACACCACGACTAACGTTGCTGGGACTTCTTCTGTCCCACCACGACTAACGTTGCTGGGACATCCTTCTGTACCACCACGACTAACGTTGCCGGAACCTCCTTCTATCCCACTGCGATTAACGTTGCCGGGACATCCTTCTGTCCCACCACGACTAAAGTTGCCGAGACATCCTTCTGTCCCACTGCGACTAACGTTGCTGGGACATCTTCTGTCCCACCACGACTAACGTTGCTGGGACATCCTTCTGTCCCACCACGACTAACGTTGCCGGGACATCCTTCTGTCCCACCTAAACTCACGTTGCCAGGACATCCTTCTGTCCCACCACGACTCACGTTGCCGGGACATCCTTCTGTCCCACCACGACTAAAGTTGCCGAGACATCCTTCTGTCCCACTGCGACTAACGTTGCTGGAACATCTTCTGTCCCACCACGACTAACGTTGCTGGGACATCTTCTGTCCCACCACGACTAACGTTGCTGGGACATCCTTCTGTCCCACCACGACATCCTTCTGTCCCACCGCGACTCACGTTACCAGGGCATCCTTCTGTTTTACCACGACTAACGTTGCTGGGACATCCTTCTGTCCCACCACAACTCACGTTGCTGGGACATCATTCTGTCCCATCACGATTAAAGTTGCCGAGACACTCTCGCCGACATTTTTCCTACCCCTACCCACACGTGTCTGAACACAAAGTCGCCCAGAGACAGCATTTCATCGCGACATCAACCAGCTACCTCTGAAGTCGGAAACGAGGGATAGCAAGGTTACAATCTAGGTCAAGTCACCAACTCTCACAATAGAACGGATCCTCGGTGATATTAAGGTTACGATCAAAGTCAAGTCACCAACTCCCGCAATAGAATGAATAACTGGTGATATTAGGGCTACAATCAAGGTCAAGTCACCAACTCTCACAAAAGAACGGATCCCCGGTAATATTAAGGTTACGATCAAAGTCAAGTCACCAACTCCCGCAATAGGACGAATAACCGGTGATATCAGGGCTACAATCAAAGTCAAGTCACCAACTCTCGCAATAGAATGGATCACCGGTGATATCAGGAGTTTCAAACCCAGCTGGGTGTGCCGAGGTAGGATTTACTTAGATGGTTTCTCGCTATTCCTAAACACAAATGAAGGTACATTTACTTTTAAAAGCCACCTTCCGACTTCCTAGCCCAAAAGGTGTAAGGTATGCAGGTAATCCCCGGAGGTGTACAGTCCAATTTTCACAAGAAGAGCTCTTTAAAGAATACATTCGTTTAGTAGTCAAAATTGAAACATTTCAGTACGCCCTATATTGTTATTTTATATGTATTGATAATATCTATCAAAATTGATGGCTATATATCATATGACATGGCGTATGAATACGTGAAAGGGTATCAAGTAGCTTTTCTAACCGTCAGATCCTTCTATGAAAATTATTGGACCGTAATAAGTCACGGCGAGCAAAAATAATTCAAATGTAAATGAATGAACTAATTTGACCTAAAATTACCTCGCAGGTTAGGGTAAACGGGGGTAAGGAAGAGGGAAGGAAAGTTAAGGGTAAAATATGAAAGGCCCTTTTATGATCGATAAGGTGAGAATTATTTATACCGTGTGCAGCGAGTAGAGCCACCCATGCATGGAGGGGCGGCTGTAGCGATTGAGGGGAGGGGGTAGTATATTGGTTCATTAATATCGGGGGAGGAAAGGCCACAGTACAATCACCGTATTACAAGCAACCGTCCGACCATCCGCCCTGCCCTGGTCAGCGGATAAAACAGCCCTCATCAAACACCACGCTGGATTTTATACGCGTATAGAGTGAGGTGGTGGGGGGAGGGGAGGGATGGATGTTGCGTTTGAAACGTCGGATGTATTTACATGACCTCTGAACTCGGATATTTATATTTTCAGATTGAGAGTCGCTGAAAACGAACTTTATAAAATATTCACAAGATTCGGGCATGAATTGGCAATGCTTCAAATTTTAAAACATGGCAGATTAAAACTTTCATTTGAAAAAAGCAAGTTGTTTAGTAGAGAAGCCCAGCCTTTAGTAACTTTTTTTTTTCAGTCCAGTTCTTTTTTCGGTATAGGTAGTCGATATTAAACCCAGATCCAAAACAATTAAAAATGGGTGAATTTTGAATTCCCTCCTCCAATTATTGAAGTATAAGATCTTGGTTTGAGCCCAGATAATGACTAGTATATAAGAATACAATTTTGGTGAAGAGGTTTGTCATACCACACGTATCATGGTTTGGATGCTTAGTATTGGGTGAGTAATTCTAGTTTAGATTTAATTTATATTTTACATTCTTAATCAACTCTATGTTATATATATTTTAACATATGATGAGGACAAGTTCACAAACGTGAATTGGATATGTATTAACCAATCAAATGAAACACGCATTGAATAACTAAAGGTATAGTCAATAAATAAAGAATGCAAAATCAAATATTTACAACACACGCTGAGCACTGCCCTTTGTCGTACCTTGACCGGCGCATTAGATTACACGTACCAAGGGGTGTAAAAAAAGTATTGTACTTCATTAATATCAATATTTTCCTTCCGATAATAGTATTTTTTTAATCGATACTTTTCCGATACTTTTACTGATATTAGTACTCACACTCCGGTATCGAAAAAAATAACTTTTTTGCCATCTTCAATCACACTGGGACTAAACGTTTACTAGGGCGGACTGTGTAGGAAGAACAAATGAGTGTATTTCTCAATTCTCACTCATTTTCTGCATGACAAGCAAGAAGAAGCAACAATCTCTTTTAGCTTATCATAATTTATAGCTGTTATTTCATCTTTGTTTATCAATACAGTCATCTGACCGGTTGACGAGACGAGTGGAGTCCAGTCTTACTACCCCTTCCTTTATCGATGAGCACGATCATCACAAACTAAACAAAAGAAGCTTTTGGATAACTCGATGAGCTCACAAGGTGCTCCAAGCAGGGCATAGCGTCCATTCTTCTATGGTTTGTAGATATGTGAGACGGAAAATTATCTCTATATTTTTTTCCGGAAGATTTTCCAAAACGGAAAATTTTCAATTATTATTTCTGTAAAGTAATTTCAACTGATTAAATTTAACTATAATGTAATAGAGATATAGATATCCCGAATGTCAACGTTTACACTTAAGATTAATTTCTCCTGTGGGCGTTAACACCAGAAACATCATCAAACGAGCTTCAGTGGCCACGTGCTCTAAAGCGCTACTTTCGCAAAAGACTAGACTGCCGATGACAGGGAGATCGGTGTTCAATACCAGTCGGTTGCACTGAGGGCGATTATTCCTAAACAGTTTTCCACTCACACGGGTGCAATTTCTCTAAAATCAACCTTTCTCTAAAATCAACCTTCCTCTAAATTCAACCTTCCTCATCCCTAACGCATTAGAGTAATTAGTAAATAGGCGTACATACCGAAAGGGTAGTAAGACGCGGTACTAAAAAAAGTAGTAATGAAACAAATGAGTGCCAGCCTTTGTAGACCCGTTATGTTCATAAATCATACTTCAATTTCTTATCATCAATAAATTAATTAAAATAATTGAAAGTTTGGCCCAACTTTTGTTTCCCCCCTAGTATCCGTACTTCCTAACTACCCTTCCCCCTTCCCCAGCCCCGTGCCCCCTTATGATAACCCACTTGTCTCTTAACACACTATATTTTGAACTCTAATAGGCTCTAGGTGCACCTCTTCAATTTAACCCCTCCACCGGAGGCCGCCACTGCGGAAAATTTTCCTATTTAAAATTTCACGAAAAATTGTCATCTCTAATTGATTGTCAATAGTTAATAACCTATCTTGATAGAGTATACAAACGACGAATGTAGTTAAAATAAATGGTACGGCGCACCGCACAGACTTTCTCTCTCTTTCTATAAACTCGTAAGATTTCTGAACGGAATAATGTACATTGTATCATCACCACTCCACATAAGAACATGCATAAAATAATATACAATGATATAGAATCAATGAGAAAAGAGGCGCATCTTTGTCCACTTAAGGGCATTTCAAATAGTTTAATGTCTTCCATAAGGGTCAACACTTCGTATTAAAATTTCGATTTCTGGTTAAAATTTTAACATTTTATAAGGTGTTACAGATCTTCAAGTTATCGCATTGATATTTAATTATTTATTTATACATTTTGACCAATAAAAAATGTAAATATTGACTATTGAGTCTAAAATGGAGATAGATCATTGCTGTGCAAACATTTCTCCTAAGAGCTTTAAGGAAAATTAACATACTTTTTTTAGATACTTACTTATATTTAATTACTCTATGGCATTGGAGAATTATTGCGTTAAGACTTAAGTAGTATATGTTTACAACTAAAGCTCACAAAATTGTATTAATATATTTGCAAATATCTCCGAAACTGTTGCTTTTATAAAAATATATGTCAAATAAAAGTTTTTTATTTCTAATAGTCCTACAATTTTGCAATGATAAGTTGATTAGTTTCTCAAATAGTTGTGGAGATACGGAAATTAACGCTTCTGTAAAGTACCCTAATAATCATTTTTATAGGAAAATGAAAATAGCCAGTTTATTTATAATCTTAATCAACGCCTAGATACGAATTTTAATCAAAATCTTTTAAGCAGATTTTGAGAAAACCAATTTTTTCTCTTTTCGCCCTTCAGTAAACTACCCTTAATTTTAAGTTTTTATAGACACACAGACAGATGGCATTGCAAAGACTATTTCTTAGGGTTGTGGGGGTCATGAGACGTCGACATTCATCAACATTTCAGGTTAGTTTTTTTTTACGGTCGCAATACAATTTAATGTCCAAAAAGTTAAAAAAATTCATATAATTGCGTATAGATTGAAAGTTATTGATTTTATAAAAATATGTTTCGAATAAAATATTTGTATTTTAAATATATATACATATTTGTAATGCTAAGTAATTTCATATCTCAAATAGTTTCGGAGCTATTATAAAAAATGTTAATTAACGCATCAGACCGGAGCCCTTAAAGCCATTTTGCCGAAATATTGAGTGTAGCCATTTTGTTTGGAATATTTATTAATGTTTATAAATGAAATTTAATCAAAATCGTTAGAGCCGATTTTGAGAAAATCGACTTTTTCTCTTTTTGCCCTTCAGTAAACTACCCTTAATTTTAAGTTTTAATAGACACACAGACAGACGGCATTACAAAGTCTATTTTTTAGGGTTCGGGGGGTCATGAGACGTCGACATTCATCAACATTTCAGATTAGTTTTTTTACGGTCGCAATACTTAAACTTGTCCAAAAGGTTAAAATATATATATATATATATATATATATATATATATATATATATATATATATATAATTGCGTATAGATTGAAAATTATTGATTTTATAAAAATATGTTTCGAATAAAATATTTGTATTATAAATATATATACATATTTGTAATGCTAAGTAATTTCATATCTCAAATAGTTTCGGAGCTATTATAAAAAATGTTAATTTACGCATCAGACCGGAGCCCTTAAAGCCACTTTGCCGAAATATTGAGAGTAGCTATTTTGTTTGGAATATTTATTAATGTTCATAAATGAAATTTAACCAAAATCGTTAGAGCCGATTTTGAGAAAATAGACTTTTTCTCTTTTTTCCCTTCAGTAAACTACCCTTAATTTTAGGGGTAGATATCCAATTCCAAAAACCCCTCGGGGCAACCCTATGAAAACCCTAGATATAGGTACAGACAGACAGACAGACGGAAATTCAAAAACCACTTTTTCTGATTCAGGGAGTCATGAAACGTTAAGATTCATCAAAATCTCGAGTTCGATTTTTTTGACGATCACCATACTTTCTCTACCTGTAAGATAGAGAGAAAGTAAAAATGGCACCTACTAAAAGTGAATATGGGAGTTTTTTGAGAAGTTGGACAGAGAAAAAGAATCTTATAAAATTTGCTTTTAAAGTTAAAAACAATTATAATTTCACTGGGCAACACAGTTTTGGTAGAAGTGCTAACAATAATTATTTCTTATTATTTTTCTTGTGTGGATTCTGAAAATGTTTTTGAAAATCATCTATCACGTCCAGTTTCATTAACCCTTTAGGCTTTACACATATACATTGATTACGCTAGTGGGTTAGAGATGAGAAAGTGAATATTGAATTAGTGTATATATATTTCCTAAAAAGAAAAGGTTAGAAAAAGTTTTTGATAAAAAAAAACCTTTTTTGACCCAACTGGGGTTCAAACTCCAATCACCGTGTCATTTGTCACCTAAGTCTATTGTGAGAGTGACACTTTAGAGTTCGAAAATTCTACCACCTAAGCGGGTTGACTTAAATTAACAACAGTTCTGTATTATATTACAGGGGCAACATTTCACACATGGTATCATTGCATCAAGGTCACGACTTTCTACGCATGCGTGCAGCCATCTTGTTTGCAGTATACTGCGCAGTTAATTCTTTTCTCAGTTCTTTCTCACTACTTCTTCCGGGAACTCGGTTTTGCTATCGCAGTGAGCAAGTAGTAATTGGATTTCAGAAGTGTGTTGCAACAAATATGGATAAGCGAAGGCATCGTGGCTGCAAAAATTCTGCAGATAATTTTTTCTATGTGTGTGTGGCAAGTTTATGACAAAATGTCAACAAAGACCTATTTCAGGAAATGTAAAAAGTGCGTATCACTTGTATTTTAACTGTGTTCTCGATGATCAAGACAAAGACTGAGCCCCGCATATGTGCTGTAAAGCAAACTTATCCATGTAGTTGAGTGGTAAACACTAAAAAGAATGCTATGCCTTTCACAGTACCATTGATATAGCGAGAACCAAAGAATTATTACAATTACTGTTACTTCTAAGGTTATATTATTTTTACAGTATGAGCAATAAGAATATATTACAGGTGTAACAAATCAGTTTATTAATAAAGAAACATATCAATAGGAAGTACATAGAATTAGTCAGAAACTATACAAAATTTCCATCATTTAAACATAAGATTATGAACGGATGCAATGATATACACAAAATTGCCACTACCCGCACTTGTAGGTAGTTGGTGTTATGAAAGCTAGCAGCTCTTTAAAGCAGGACGTATCCTAATTTATCATATGGTATAAAGCAACAACTCCACGGTGCTATACCTTAGTGGCCGTAATCAAAACTAATTATAATCTTACTATGCATTATTTAACTCCAGTCCACTGACTGAGACGACCAGCTACTGTTGTCATCAAAAGGTACAAATAAATAAGCCACACAAAATTAGTCTTAATTTAAGGAGTTACGAGGGAATTAATTTGCAATAGCTAATTAGCGATGAGTTAACTCCATCGAGAGTTGAAATAGTTAGGCATTATAACTTTATAACCTCCTAGAAGAATAATTACAAAATTACAATGAGTATTAGGTGAACTACCAGGCAAACTAGACGCTACTAATACTATGGCCGCACTCTTCCTAATTAATACTGCCTGAGCAATCAATAGTATATCAATTGTGTTACCCTACTAATGGGGCAACATTACCATCCCAAAATAGTGATAAGTATTTCTAACGTTTACGGCTCCACAAGAGGACTGAACATAAAAGACAAAATACCACGGGCCACTAAAAAGGACCAGTAGCACTTCCACAGGTTGCGCACCGCAAGCCGGTACACAGTTAGACACATCAAAAACTAGTGTCAGTTACAGACACAATTAGGTAGTGAAACATAGCAATAGAAAACCTGGAATCGTTCACTATTAGATTCTATTCTTTAAACTAGCCGCAGCATGGTCATATAGACTAAGGAGTATAATTATAACCCCAATATTTGCGACTATGACTAATAGACATAGAAAAGTTGTGCATAAAGCTCTAAGCTATGCCATATGGACATAGGGAAAACAGTCAGTAACACTGACATATAAAAATGTATGTCATAAGAACATTAAACAAAATAGAGCTCAACGCTCAACAAAATAAACTATGCCTGAAGGGCATAGGAAACAAGTCACTAACACTGACATATAACAGCTACAGTATTTCTCAATACTTATAATATCCACCGTAGCATGCTCTGCGGCGAGGAGGTGACTAAAACTCCTCAAACATCGTGGCCCTTGGTACTTCTCCCGGGTCGAAGTTTATGAAGATCTTCCCGCAGTTCCTCCTTCAAGTGATTACAATAGAATAGTTTTGGCGTGAACCAAAGACAGACCCATTTATACCAGCAGGACTAATAACATTTGACAATACACGGAAAAGGGAGGGGATTCATAAGAAATCACGCTAGCTGACACCTAGCGCTAACAACTGCCTGGTGGAATGCTTTGGACTTATGCCTCTCTCATTTACCCGTCGACTGGATCAAATGGAAGAAGTGTGGATCGAGTTGGTCTTCTACGTCGAGTTGCCTCGTTCACTGGGGCGACTTTTGCTGAGCACTGGGCGTCTCCCACTTGTGATGTCACAGTGAGTCACACACTATTAGAACTTATTAGTTCTGGTAGTTACAGTATTAACCTTGTATAGGGTTTCGTTGTGTTAACAGTTATTTAACACGTTACACTGCACGACCAACATTTCCATATTTTCAACAAAAAGTGAACACTGAATTATATACCACATTTGTGCATCTGCTTGGAAGCCTGTCCCACATGGAGAATATCTGCCAGTTCCACTTCCACAAGCCCTTAACTGAACAAGTGGAACTGAATGACCTGGACCCCTAATTTTGAAACTTGCGGAAATATTCGCTTGCGAGCTAGCTCGCCACTCACGAACTCGCAAATCGCAGGCTGTACTAAACCAGAGCTAATTTTGAAAGGTTTCTACTATCGTGCGAGATGGTGTAGTGTTGTTTCGCTTGCGAATGAGTTTTCAATCCGACAACACTGTAAAACCATGACGTGTGCCAAAGGATTGAGAGATGCCACAACACGCCATTAGACAAGATACATAACTTAAAGTAAACACTATTATTGTATTGAGTGCATCATATAAAACGATTTGTTTAGTTTTATTAGGAAACCATCTTCCCTTTGTATAAATCTACGCTTGTTGTAACAAAAAAAAATTCAATTTATTTGAGTATATGTAAAACCGTTTATACTCATAATGTCCACTTTAGCACACTTGGTAGCGTGCTTGATTCATAATCAAATTACCACGAGTTCGATACCACCCCAAAATTGAGATATTTTAATTTTTTTTTGTCTGAACTCATTTTTTATTTTCGCCTCTATTTTTAAACATAAATATGCCCTACAGATTTTTATTATTAGAATAATTATTAGCTTGCTTAGACTTATTTTAAAATGTGTACATTTTTACGTCATAAAACCCATTAATTTAATTTTAAATAATCACATACATACAACATTTCAAAATTAATGTATATCTTAGACTCTGATGTGGGCCTACCGTTTTTAATTTACTACCTTTTTAAATTAGTTTTAAGGACTATTATGTTAGTCTACGCAGGCTCAAATACTTTGTATACTTCTATAAAAAATATTTAAAACAAATTATATGCTTACTAATACGATACTTTAAAATTAAAGTTTAAAGTCCCATAAATAAAAAATAAAGACACGGGGTTGACAGGATTTGAACACGTTAACTCTAGATTACTATACGGCCACACTACCAACTCAGCCAAATTGACGGATAATGAAATTGAAAAATTTAGAATATATAATTATATTTTCACCCAAACAAATCTTTTTATTGAAGGATTGTATAAAGTGTACAAAGCAATCATATTTTTTCCTTCTGTAAACCTATTTTGTACAGTGGTAGGTTTATTTCAACTAAATCACTCTCAGAAAGTTGCAACCGAAGAGGGGGATGGCATCCATTTTATTATTTTACTGTCAACTCGATAGACAAAGCCTCTCTCGCACGGTGTTTGGCTGGCGAGTAGAATCCGCTCGCTATTCGATAGTGTGACGTCAGTTTTCGCAGCGCAGAAGTTTCAAAATTAGGGGTTTGCGAGATTGTGTGCGAGATGGGAGAAATACGCTAGCGAATCGCTACTCGCACGTTTCAAAATTAGAGGCTCTGGTGCGAGATTTAAACTTGTCCAAGCACGATGCGGATATTCTTGGCTCAAGGCTACAACAATTGAATTTATTAACAAAAGGAACAAAAGTAGCTGCCTTCAGAAACCGAAATGAACTCTTCTCTACATATTTTGCTATGCAGAATGCCATGTGTGTTTGTGTGAATATTGATGGTCTCATGAAAACCTTAGGCTTTCCACACAATAGTGAAGATTGTCGTTTATTTATAGATTCGTCTAATGTTAGCCTAAAAGCAGTTTCATTATACAACATTAACGAAAAGCCTTCCATTCCAATAGGACGTGCTGTTGGAATGAAAGAAACCTATGAAAGCATGTCATTGATACTGAATGCTATTAAGTACAATAGATATGGCTGGAAAATTTGTTGTGATTTAAATGTTGTCGCTTTAATTCTTGGACTACAAGGTGGCTTTACAAAATATTGCTGCTTTATCTGTCATTGGGATAGTCGTACGACAGAAAAACACTACATTGTCAAAGAATGGCCTAAAAGGGAAGACTTTATACCTGGTAAAGACAACGTGAAACATGCTCTTTCAAAAGACTTGACGAAGGAGGAAGAACCTTCTCTTACTTAAGAGATCAGTTTCCAAAACTTTCTTATGTCAAACTCAAGGGGGGAATATTTGTTGGGCCATAAATACGAACACTTCTTCGTGATCCTAACTTTGATCTGACTATAAACAAGATTGAATTTGATGCATGGTTATCCTTTAAAGGCGTCATCGAGGGTTTTCTTGGAAATAAAAAAGTGGAGAATTATGAAAAACTAGTGTCAAATTTGTTGTAAAGCTATAAAACATTAGGATGTCGAATGTCTATAAAAATTCATTTTCTGCATTCGCATTTGAGCTTTTTCCCAGAAAATTTACTAGTTGTGAGGGATGAACAGCGTGAAAGGTTTCATCAAAACATTTTAACGATTGAATAACGATATCAGGGAAGATGGGCTCCTGCTAAGATGGGTGATCACTGCTGGTTCCTCCTCAGAGAAAGTATTAATACTTACAAGAGAAAATCAACATTTTTCGACAAATAAATATACTAAATTTCAATCAATTTAAATAAATGTGTGTGTTATTTGTATCAGAAACCCACTTTTGTATCTATTTTGATGTACTAAATTCTCTAAACGTACAATCTGACACCTAGCTTTCATGTGAAAATATTATGAAATATTAAATATTAGCATTTGCTATTGCTTTTGAATCAGCCTGTAGCAAAAAATCTAAACGGGCTTATGATTTTTTAAATCAGGGAGCCATAAGGCTTTAGAATCACTCCCTTTCATTACTTCAACCAAAAAAGGTTAAAATTTGCTGCCTCATATTTTCAGTGTTCAGATAAAAATGAAAGTACAGTTATAATTCAAAAGTTGAGATTTTTTTTAGCCCTACGTCTTATTACTTGTTCAGGTTATACTCCTATGCACTAATTACACTAATGGGTTTGGAATGAGGAAGTCTTAATTCATATGAAATGCGCCCGCATTTGCGTGGAAGGAGAGTGGAAATACATTTAGGAAAATAAACCTCAGTACACCCGGCCGGGATCGAAACCCGATCTCCCCATCTTCGGCAGTCTAGTCCAACACAAGATTAGAGCTTTATACCACGTGGTCACCGAAGCGGGTAAAAGATTATTAATACTAGATTAAAGAAACACATTTTATCATATTAAAATTTCGATACCGATACTTACTGCTATCGAAATTTTTCTTCCGATAATAATACGGTATCGATATTTATCTTCCGATACTTTTAATAAGTACAGTATCGATACTTTTATTTCGATACCACATACCTACACGTACCACCTGTCCACCGTGTAAAAAGCAGGCCTACTTTGCAATACTACACTATGTTGTATCTTATAAGATAGAGCCATAGTATAATCAGTCAAGGTAAGACTGTTTCCACCATGGTGTATCTTATAAGATAGAGCCATAGAGTAATACATCAAGGTAGGTAAGACCGTCACCTTGATTGGTTCCACTATTGAGTAGATTATAAGATGTTTGCCTCCAGATGGCGAACAGGGCAACACTCGTATATATTGTAAAACACCCAAAATGCTATGGCCACCTAAATGTCCAGTGTCCAGATTCGAACAAGTAAAAGAGCAACTCGCGGGAATTCCTACTTGAGGGTGGTGGTCCACGGTTTAAAGGGTTGGCTGAAAGAACCCGCCGACAGCCGGGACTCTTTTTCCCTAACCTTGCCTAGCACTAAACTAACCTATAAATAACCCGTGTATGTAATTTAGTTAAATTTAAACTTATAAAACTAAAAGGCTGCAAGACTGCTAGGCACCCGTGGGCCACCTTTATTGTCAACTCAGAGGCGTAATGGCATCACAAACATGGCGTGTCTGCCATCTAGACTCTTCCTCATATGTCAAAAGCAGATAATACTCTACAGGTACCCCACATTTTCGCAATCTGGATAGCTCGCAATCAACACTGTTCGCAAACAGGATGGCACCTATAAGATAGGGACCTAGTGTAATCCGTCAAGGTAAGGCTGATAAACACTGCTCTAGATGCTACAGTTAAAATCGTACCCTTCCTGCTACAGTAGACTGTACGCACATAGCACTGTACTAACTCTAAGACTCCCTTCTCAGAAAGTTTTTATGGACTGAATGGTTTCCTTCAAAATGATTCGTTAAAAAGAGAACGGCCTTGGCCTTCGATTTCTCGATTATTTAAGCACTTGAACCCTCCTTTTATTTAAGATTTGGCCCGTAGATAATTCATTTTTTAGTCTTTTCTCTAAAGGACGGTGGTCTCAAGTACTAATCAAGAGGAGGAATAAAGAGTGTAGTGGGACTAATAATTGATAAACCGTTTAAACTTTGGACCGATACTAAGGAAGAAAGAATAATAATAATAAATATTATTATTTATATATGTTAGCAATGGCCATTGAATCTGCACTTAGTCATTTAAATATAATTCTAATAAAGATTTTCCCAAAGAATATAAGTACCTAAACAATAGTTACCACCTTTCATCTTAAAGTCTATTCAAGTGGTTTCATATCGCTCAATAGTGATTTGTAATTTGTATCTAGAAACAAACATAGGATCTACTATTCATTCAATAATGGGTACATACACATAACAATACAATTTAAAAATTTATTTTAATTGGCTCAGTTCTAGTCTTTGTTCTCAATTAATTGAAATTGTATAACTTATGGGAACAAGAAAATGGAATTGAATTCTGTAAATACATCATTAGAACTAATTATTTTTAATTTATCATGATCTCTCAGGTATAGAAAGTATTGTTTTTTGTTTTTTTTATTACCAATCTAATTTGGCCTGGCATCTTACAATTTATTGTTATTGTCAAAACAATATATAATTCGAGATTATGATGGATATCGACATTTCATGACCCCCTGAATCCTTTAAAGTATTTTTTTTCGGCGCCATCTGCTTGTCTGCCTGTATCTCAGCCTAGAGCCGAAACAATTTTACCGATTGGGCTAAAACTTGGTATCTAAAGTTTTCATAAGATTCCCCAGAGGCGTTTTAGTAATTATCTATCAAAACCTAATATTAAAGGTAGTTTACTTAAGGCTAAAAAGAGATATTTTTAAAAATCAGTTCTAAGGATTTTGATTACAATTTATATCTAGGATCTGTTTAACATTGGAATCAAAATGGCACATCTAATATTTCGGTTACCGTTAAAGTAATATATTAGTTACTAGGCATAATGACCGGCTATTTTCCAAAGTAACCGATATTAGGGGGTACTCTGATTAAATACATGCAGTCTATTATTTTAGCCGGCTATTTTACATAATAACAAAACCTGTTTGGCTGAAGTGATAAATTATAATATTCTGAAGGTTAAGTTAGCCTAGGTTAAGTTAGGTTAAATGAACATATTCACTATCAAGATAACACCACACGTCCGCACTCAATAAAAGATGGACCTCACCTAAGACTCAGATAGGTTCAAACTTGCACAAACGTGAGAGCTATCACTTTAACCAGAGGTTGTTGGTTATTACACATAATAACATGTTAATGTGAATAATTTGACTACAACATGAACAATTTATCATATTCACCAGCACTGTTGGCTATCATACATAAAATCCGGTGATTATGTATATTAACCTGATTTATCGAATTAATAGTAACATATCCATGGAAATGTCTTTGAATGTCCTACACCTTAGCTCGGTCGGTAGCGTGTTTGTCTACTGATCTAAGGGTGCCGGGTTCGATTCCTGGTATGACCAAAGAATTTATCAATGTGGGTTTACCCTTTCACAATGATACATTAATGGCTGGGGACTGGATGTTGTGCTTGTCCAAGTCTTAAGTTTGTTTATAAGGCACATGAAGCTACGACAGGCCTAGCAAGCAGGTAGTGGAAAATATATGTCTTGAATAAAAAACTGACCCAGGCCACAGGCTGGAAACAGTAATGGATGTAAAAGTAAATGCCTCAGACTGTATTTTACACAGCCGGATAGCACCAATTTTGATCATATCTTCAAAATTCTTTGAGATACGAAATAACTTATAATTGTGAAGTTGAAGCACTATTAAAAATACAAAATATTTATTTAAAATATATTTATATTTCTGAGTTGGTGGAAAAACTTATTTTTTGAGTTGAGATCTAGGAAATCTTGAGCTGATTATACTTATTGATGAAAAGTGATGTTACTGTTTTGTAAATATGTTTTTGTAACAGTTGTCGCGATACGTTCTCGCGAACCTCTCGATGCTATATGTAATTAAATGTTGTTTATATTAATACATCTTATAACTTTTATTTTAACATATTAAGATGCTACATTCAAGAAATTGCCACAATAGCACCCGCGTTTCTTCATCGTGCCTTTTTCTTTGAACACCTCGTTAACCAGTGCAGCAAATTATTAATACCCCCCACCAGTTTCATGGATATAACATTAATTTTGATACCGAGAGCTGCTGAACTCTTGCGAGCACAAGCAAAACTACTTTTTAAAAAGAAATCAAAATACAGTTTGCAAATTAAATGTGTTGCTCTCTTTCTCGCACTCACACTGCGAGGTTTTTTTCTTTAATATTTACTAGAGCTATAAACAAGCAAACCAAATGTTCCTAACCCGTAGCCTACTCGCACGTGTACGGAAGTGTATCAACAACAGTACAGTCCGACTAAATAAATTTGACACAAACTGAAATTAATTACTCCAAAAAACCATGCAACAAAGCCGGATCATTACACAGTTCATATTATTAAGTTTATACTATTTGGTGGAATGTGATGCTCTCTTTTACATTACGTTTCTGCAACAATGTTTTTTATTTTGCTTCACATATTTTATGAGCTGTAAGTATTATTATTATTATTATTATTATTATTTATTAGCACCGCGTCTTACTACCCGTTCGGGTTATACGCACTTACGCTAACGTGTAATGGTAGGGTGATTGTGAGATGAAATGGAGGACCTACAGTTTAACGTGGAATCAGAACCACGGTGGAGGCCTGGCATTCCTCACATTCACAAGTTGTGATTAATACACGTCTTGTCAGAGGTGAAGGAAGGGTTTGGCAATCAGATAAATTTGTGCCGGGACCGAGGATTGAACCCCGGACCCTCAGCACAGAAGTCTGACACCTTACCCCTAGACCACCAGGTCACCCTAGCTGTAAGTAAATATATCTATACTAAGATAAGAGAGATAAATATGTGCAGTGCACTGTACCATTTTCCGTGGAGAAGATGGGGCATTATTTTGTGGAAAAAACATCTTAGGGAGGGCTTGAACCCTCAACATCAATGCCCAATTTCAACATTTTCTAAAATAGAAATTTTTAATTATCAATACATTTGGACCTTAACATAAGCCCAATTTTCATAAGAAGAGCTTTATCTGACAGGTCGAAAAGTTACTAGATCTACTTTCATGAATTCATACTTCAAGTCAGCTGTCACTTTTGATAGATATTATCAATAACTATAAAATGAAAATAACAATATATTAAAATGGTATTAATGTTATCAACAACAAAAAATATGTTAATATTTTTAAAAGGTCTTTCTAGTCTTATATGTTTTGAAGCCGTGGGTAGTGAGCTAATCGACGTGAAATAAAACAAAAGATTAATAAAATGAGCTATTAAGGTTTGAGAAATGGCCCCGTTCACCCAAGGGTTGCCTTAATAAATTCCGGGCCCATTTAGTACAACAATAAGAATATCAGTGCTCAGCTTAGACGATAGATAGCGACACCACTGTGTGTAGTTCTCCCTCCAAATAGCCCTTTACAAACAAAAGACGGTATTACCGCGCGTTATATCGTCCAAGTCACAGGTGAACAGAAGAAGATGGGGCTAAGTCACGTAGCCGAGGAAGACAAGGAGGGAGGACGGTTTGTAGCTGGGGAAGACAGAGAGGGAAGGAGGTACGTAGCTGGGGAAGACAAGGAGGGAGGCGTGTAGCCGGGGAAGCCAAAGAGGAGAGATAATGGATGGATGTCGGAGCGGGGGCAAAAACTCGTTAAAGGCTCTTCTTGCCGCTGAGACAAAGAAATCGTTCCTTGATTGCTGAAACACGGGGCTGTAACCCTCTTTGTGGGAGTTTATTACGATGCAAAACATTGTTGCTGAAATACAGAGAGGTTGGGAGGGGGGGGGGGACAGCTCGAGGGGGCGCAAGACAAAACCACTTGTTCAGCAGAAATAGATCAAACACATTAACGTGGGACTATGAATCCTGTAGTGATTGTGGCTTCGAGAGGGTATTTACAATTACTGGACTACGTGGAACACTTTCATTGCGAGCCTGGCTTTAATTTACCTGGTGCACGCCATATTTGTGAATTGCGTTAGTAATATAATAGCTTGTATAAATCCATAATATAAATTATGTTGCATCCATTAATAATATAGTAGCTTATATAAATCCATAATATAAATTATGTTGCATCCATTAATAATATAGTAGCTTATATAAATCCATAATATAAATTATGTTGCATCCATTAATAATATAGTAGCTTGTATAAATCCATAATATAAATTATGTTGCATCCATTATTAATATAGTAGCTTTTATAAATCCATAATATAAATTATGTTGCATCCATTAATAATATAGTAGCTTGTATAAATCCATAATATAAATTATGTTGCATCCATTAATAATATAGTAGCTTTTATAAATCCATAATATAAATTATGTTGCATCCATTAATAATATAGTAGCTTTTATAAATCCATAATATAAATTATGTTGCATCCATTAATAATATAGTTTTTTTTTATAAATCCAATAATAATATAGTAGCTTTTATAAATCCATAATATAAATTATGTTGCATCCATTAATAATATAGTAGCTTGTATAAATCCATAATATAAATTATGTTGCATCCATTATTAATATAGTAGCTTTTATAAATCCATAATATAAATTATGTTGCATCCATTAATAATATAGTAGCTTGTATAAATCCATAATATAAATTATGTTGCATCCATTAATACTATAGTAGCTTATATAAATCCATAATATAAATTATGTTGCATCCATTAATACTATAGTAGCTTAGATCTATTCCAACAGTAATACAATAGCTTTCCTCTCAAGTCAACTTTCTTCATATACACCCCTAGGGTCAATATTAGGACAGCTCTGATGGGTAGTAAGACGCGATTCCTGTAAAATATTAATATTTAATATAATTTTAAAGTTTCTGCCTCGAGGTATTTTTCCAAGAAAGTTAATTTGTCCGCATCGCGCGGCGTAAAAACAAAGGAATGCTCGATGGATTAAGGAGGGGAGGGGGGACAAGGGAAGTTGCTCTCAAAATGACTTCCTTCAGATGGAGTCCCGGGAAACGTCGTTAAAACAAAATGTACCGTTAGAATTGTTTGCCGTCGTGACATTTTCATTTCTCCGAACGTTCCAGGTTTGTATTGCGATTGTTTCGTGGAGGACGTCCGCTCCGGAACGAGTTCTTTGCTCCGCCCCTCAAACCCCTTGTGGAGGGAACCTCAATATTACTCTTCGCCTCACCCCTCATTTCTTCTTTATTACTCTTACTGTTATTACTATATGAATTTCTCAAGATGATCACTTTTTTCCCACCCTCACAGAATATGACCTACAAACTTGAAAGATAAATATTTATTACCTCTCTCTCACCCTTCTCAAGGGGGTTGCAACAGAAGGGTGGTCCTCAGGGGTGGACCTTGATGTGAAGAGGGGAATGGAGGAAGTTTGGGTTTACAGAGAAATACTAACTAAGTAAATAATGTTACCTGTGTGAAAGTAGAACGAAGTTTTAACTACCAATCGATCAATAATGTACACAAATCAAAACCTCTATGGACAAGAAGTCTAAGGCATCAAACATGCAATTTTCTTGGTAACTGGTGACTAAGAAGTCAAGAGTCGAGTCTCAACCTGTTGCAAAAGGTGTGGTTTTACAACATTCTCTCCACGCTACTTAGCGTGCACTAACTCGAAATATATTCTTAAATTATCTTATTTGATTTTATTTTTCAATTTTGTCGTACCCTTTAAAAATACGACAAAACTGTTTCATAGATATCAATTCGATTGTTTTTCTAAAGTATAATACAAAAAATCGTGCCACGATGTGACATCTGGTTTGAGCTGTATTACCTTCCTAAATTATGAGATACGGGAGGGGGGGTAAGAGCTGTATTACTTACCTAAGTTAGTATATATCTGGGGAATGAGAGCTGTATTATCTACCTAAATTAGTAGATATCTGGGGAATGAGAGCTGTATTTATCTACCTAAATTAGTAGATATCTGGGGAATGAGAGCTGTATTATCTACCTAAATTAGTAGATATCTGGGGAATGAGAGCTGTATTTATCTACCTAAGTTAGTAGATATCTGGGGAATGAGAGCTGTATTTATCTACCTAAATTAGTAGATCTCTGGGGAATGAGAGCTGTATTATCTACCTAAGCTATGAGCAGGTCCCGGATTTTAATGACATATCATTATTTTAGTTGTACAACACATAATATGCTCATATTACATAAATTCTGTTTATGATATTATGGTTGTAATAATGTATATTTTATAGGTAATTTTTTGTCATTTTGGAATTTTAGGTCATTTTTTCTTGGTTTTCGTCCTTTAAAAGTCATTTTTAGTCATTCATAGGAACTTTTGATTAATTTGTTGGAATCTTTGAGCCATTTTAAGGCATTCATATTCATTAATCAACTTTTTAATGCAATCGATATTTTTTAATGCATAGTAATTCGTTCATCACACATTTGTCTGAATAAGAAGATAATGAATTAACTTTGTATCCTCTTTGCTTGTCTGGTTGTAAAATGCACTCTCCTGGTGAGACTTCAGTTAGACTGAAGAGGGTTGCGTTGGGAGGGGGTAGCTATTACTATTGAATCAGGTATTTGTAAATCAATACTATATTTAGCAGAATGAAAGAGTTCCTTTGTTAAAAACTTCATTACATGGATAATTTTTAGTTTACATTTTGTAAAACACATGTTTGATTCAGTATCAGCATTTATTATGAATCTGTTCATATTTTAAGGTTATTTTTTGAAAATTTGAACTAATTTTTTTAGGATCTTTAGATAATTTGATAGGTCAATTTTTAATTATTTTTATGTCATCAAAATTCAGGACCTGATTATGAGTTATCTGGAGGGTGAGATTTGTTTTACATACCTCAGTTGAATTAGGTATGAATTTTGTGAGGAAGCGGTGCAAGAATACTAAGCAAGTTAAAGTGAAAGTGGAAAAGTTGCAGGATAAAAGTGTGAGAGCGCAATATGAAATAGTGCTGGGCGAAAAATTAACTTTACAACAGCATGAACGGAGTGTCTCAATAAATACTAATGATTATGAAAGTGCTTGGAACAGAATAAAATAGGGTGTAGTTTAATATGTGAAAGATGTGTATGGATCTGCGGTAGTGGGAAAATTAAAAAAAACTATACATTGTGGAATGAACAGGTTAAAGAAGCTTTAAGAAAAAATAAAGAAGCAGACAAACAAATGATTTATGTGAAGAGTGAAACAGAACGTAAGAAGTTGTGGGACATACAAAGAGAAAAGATGAATGCAAATAAATTAGTAAATGAGAGTAAAGAGCAAATGGGATTAAAAGAAGGAGAAATACACATCATTATTTTGAAGGAAATAAGAAGCTGTTCTGGAAGTGGGTAAAGAGAACGAAACAAGGAGTGTAAAGAAAGAGCTATGTTATTCAGATTGAACGTGGTGAGCTGATCTGGGATAAAAATCGTATAAGAAAGCGGTGGAGATAGTATTTTGAGCATTTGTATGGTGAAAATTTGGTGAAAGTGGCAGAAAACAGGGAAAAGGTTATGACGAGTGAAAGAATTAATGAGGCTGAGGTGTTAAAAGCTATGAAAGTTTTAAGGAATGCCAAAGTTGCGGGCGTAGATGGGATCACAAGTGGAATGCTTAAGTCTGGGGGTACGGCACTACTTGCCAGATTGTGTGAGTTGCTCAATATGTGTGCTGGGATTTCGAATGTTCCTAATGATTGGAGGAATGATGTCATTGTTCCTTTGTACAAAGGCAAAGGTAGAAAGTGTTAATGTAAGAATTTTAAGGAAATCAGTTTGTTGAGTATTACAGGCAAAGTTTTTGAGAGAGAGTTTTAATTTAGGTGGTGCGTGAAAGAACTGTGGACAAAATTTGGGGTGTGCTATGGAACTTCATGCCAGATATTTTCTTTGCAACAAGTTATTGAGAAATGTATGTCAGTGAGGATAAAAGTTTATTGTACATTCATTGAACTGAAGAAAGCGTAGGATCAGGTGAATAGGAGCATGCTGTGGAATTTTATTTTAGAGTATGGTGTAGATGCATGTTTATTAAATGCAATTATGGCGTTGTATGATGGAAGAAAATCGTGAATTAGGGTGGGTGGAGCTTTGAATGAGGGTTTTGACATTTAAAAGGGTGTTTTACAAGGCTGTGCTATATATTCATGGATAAGTGTATGAGGGATGCTTGTGAGGACGCTATTGGTGTACAAATGGACAATGTGAGTGGGATAGTGCTGTTATATGCCGATGATGCCACATTAATGGCTGAGAGAAAATTACTTGCAGAATACATTAAATGGTTTAATGTGGCGACAGACAGAATGTATCTTCGTATAAATATATCCCAAACCAAGGTGATAGTATTTTTTTATTAAGTCGAGTGAATGCTTTTGTGTATATTGGAAGAATGTTCTGTAAAATGGAAGGATATATGGCAAAATCGACAAAAGGGTGAACGAATCTCAGAGAATAGTTGGATGTATGTGGATTATTGCAAAGAATGAAATAGTATCGAAAGAGGCAAACATGGAAATATATAAAATTATCTTAACATCAACATTGATTTATGAATTAGTAATGTAATGATTTAGTAATGTTTATTAGGATAAATACAAGTGCAAGATGAATGTGGATGGAATTAGATGTTTAAGAAATGTATGTGGGAAAATTCGTATGCACAGAGTCAGTATAGAATGGGTGCTGAAGAAGTGAGATTTGAAAGGGAATCCAATAGGTCAAAGTTAAATAAGCATCATGTGGTGGTTTGAGCTTGTTGAGAGAATGAGTGTGAACGAGTGATGAAACAAATATATGAAGGTAGAGTGTGTAGATCAAAAGGAAGGGTTAGGCCATTTAATACGTGGCTAAATGTTGTAGATGAATGTGTGAAAAGATAAACATTGAGAGTTTTAATAATAAAAAAACATGTATGACGTGATGTATGGATGTTGTTGAAGTGAAAGGAGTATGCAAGCATATGAAAGTGTGGAGAAAGTTAGTGAGGATGTATTAAGTATGGAGTTGTTTTTTGGGCTCTATTCACAGTTTCTTGCCTGCCACACAAGATAACGGCATGAATAGGTATGTATGTATGAGTTATCTGGGTGTTGAGAAATGTATTACCAATTTATGTTAGGAATTATCTGAGGAGTGAGAGCTGTATTACCTACCTAAGCTATGAGCTATCCGGGGAGTTAGAAATGTATTACCTGCCTAAGTTAGTATTTATTATGGTGGTAAAAGCTGTAGTACCTACTTAGGTTCTTTCTGGGGGTTTAGATGACTCTAAAGAAGTTACGCGAGTGTTTGTCTAAAAAAAGAATGGAGAACCAAACCGTAGCTTCCTTTATCATTCAGACGAGCTAACCGCTCAACTAGTCTCTTAGCTGCAGTCTTACTCGAGTAAAATAAAGTGACTTTGTTTTAACAACGGTGTAGCTGAATGGTCGTAATACGCCCTCCAAACGATGAGTCGCGGTAAGCCCTACACAAGTTTGCGTGTCCCGTCGAGGAAGGATAACGTATATTTGCAAAGTTTGACCTAGCCAGGAGCACAAATCACCCTTTAACCCCACCCCCTCTTTGCAAGCACCAGTTGTACCACCCCCGCTCCCTCGACCGCAGGGATGTGGGGAACAGGGCAACATAAAGTCAATAAAGGCAGGAGGTCGTGCAGAAGGAAGTGGTCAGGATTGGGGGTTTTCATTCAAGGAGGACCAAA
This sequence comes from Timema podura, assembly GCA_033556935.1. NCBI lineage: Eukaryota > Metazoa > Arthropoda > Insecta > Phasmatodea > Timematidae > Timema > Timema podura. Next base: position 45,637,957 of record JAVRXN010000007.1, on the reverse strand, counting down.
ATGTATCATACGTCTGGACAAAAACATATGTATGAACAGGAGGAACATAGTCTGGATAGGAGGAACATCCGTCTAGACATTTTTACATGGTCGTTAGAGGGTCAGTTTAGGATCTAGCGTTGCCGGGTTCGATTCCCGGAATCATAAATAAAAAACGACCATTGATGAGATTGCAGGTCCCCTCTTTCACAAAGTCATGAATTGACGGATGGATGCAATGTCTATTCTAGAATTATGTTAGTTTATAAGTTATGTTCTGATATAGACCATTGGTTCAAAATTTCATTTTAAATAATAGATAAAAAAACTCTTTCTTTTAAAGATCAAAAATAATAATATGGTTTATTCTTTGCAGTAGAATTATTTTAGGGTAGGTTAGTGATAACTAGTTTAAAAAAAATTTATTCCTAATTACCACAGAATATATGAGAAAGTATGTACGATTATTTCATTCTATTTAGTTAATTGTACTGTTAAAATTCTAGTATATATTTATGTGATTTTTTACCTAAGTTCACTAATTAACATATTTGAATTTGACAAAATAAGTTTTATTGTTCAATGACCGCTACCTTCATTAAGCAGTTGAAAAAAAAGCTATTTTAAAGGAAATACTGGCCATTGAAACAAAAATCTCAAGCACTATCTTCAATCTTCAGACTCTCTTCTTATCAACATTCACCAAATGACAGTTCTACACTACAACTTGAACCCTGTACCAAATGTTCCTTTTCCAAACAGATATATTATTGTGATACTTCGCTTTTAAAAACATTAAATAAATATTTTCATTTAAACTATTTTTTAAGCTATGAAATTATTATTATTTAATTCCAGCTTTATTTTACTTACTAGTTAAGAGAATCGAGCAGTTCAAGTACCTGGGAAAGTCTGCCGACAAAGAATGCTTACTGCACCAAGGAAAGAAGGTCGAGGATCACCATGTTCAAGGAAGCTTTCAACAAGCAGAGGTTACTGCTGACCAGCAAGTTTAGTTTGGATCTGAGGAAGAAACTGATTAAATGCTAGATTTAGAGCATCTCGCTGTGTGGAGGAGAAACTTGAGCTCTTAGGAAAATGGAAAATAAATACTTGGATAGCTTTAAATGTGGTGATAGAGAAGACTTGATAAGATCAGGTGGACAGACAGGGCGACAAATGAAGTCCTAGGAATATTGGGTGAGAAACAAAGCAAAGTGAATTGGATAAATCCTTAGGAGGAACTATCTTCTGCATGACGTCATAGAAGGAAAGGTTAAAATTCTGAGAGCTGAAGGAGGCAATGGACAAGAAGCATTGGTGCTCTAAGTTCACTGACAAAAGGGGTGGACCTGTAGTAAAACAGAACACATAATAATAATAATAATAATAATAATAATAATAATAATAATAATAATAATAATAATAATAATAATAATAGTTGGCTAACGCGCCAGTCGTGTTGAGCCAGACCGCCGAGGACGGGGAGATCAAGGTTCGAATCTCGGTCGGGTGAACTGGGGGTGGTTTTTCCTAAATGGTTTTCCACTCTCCCTCCACGCAAATGCGGGTTCACTTCCTCTAAATTCAACCTTCCCAATTCCTATTCCATTAGCGTAATTAGTACTTAAGCGTATAGCCCGAACGGGTAGTAAGACGCGGTGCTAAATAAATAAATAAATAAATAATAATAATAATAATCATAGATAATAGGGAAAATGTATAAAATTGTATATTTAGTTAAAGTAAAGACGTAACCTTTTAATCGGCAGATTATTCTTACCTTGGATATCAAAAATTAAATTACTGTTTAAAAATGTGCTATATTCATGTTTTTGTTTAATAAATTGTGAGAAGCGTTTCACTATTTTGAGTTAAAGCTGGACCTTATAGCTATTGTATCCACCTGGTGACAGTTGCTTCTATTTCCAGGATACAACACGAAACACACATCAAGTTCTGTTTAGCCACTACGGAGAGAATATGTAGAGGAAGCATACATTACAGGGGTAACACAGATGAACTGTTCCAAGGTCTCGCTGAACTCGCCGTAACCAACACAATAATTGATAATACGCACGATCGATTACAAATCTATTTTCAGACGATCCCCAACATTTTCTTGGTCGAAAGGTCAGGGAGGCCTAAAACAAGTGAAGAAGGGACCTAAATCGAACCCGGACGATGCCTAACTGAATGTTTGTCTGTGAGTCTAGTCCGGCATTGAGAGATTCATTCTACTCTTAAGGTGCGGCAGAAAGGAGCGCGAGTAATTTTACAGTTTTTATAGCATTACTTTTTTTGGCCAAAATAAATCAAATATTTCTCCAGTAGCAACATAGAGCTTAGTTTTCTGTACATGCTAATATCAACAGATCTTGAATATCTGTTAAGGGTGTCCTAGAATTTGGTCAAAACTTTTTAAATAAAGAGAAAAGTTTTGACAAGATTCCAGGACACCCTTGACAGATATTTAAGATCTGTTGATATTAGCATGTGCAGAAAACTAAGCTCTATGTTGTTACTGGAGAAATAATTGATTTATTTTGGCCAAAAAATGTCAATTCTATATAAACCTTAAAAATACTTGCGCTCCCTCCAGCCGCACCTTAATGCAGTGTTTCTCAAACTGTGGTGTGCGAGGGATATGTGAGGGATTTCAGGGGATACACGACATTTATTCATTTATTAATTTATCCTTACTTTCTGCCCTGAGGCCTGGACTGTAACTCAGGACTTATATTACATTGTTTCTTTACCTCCAATAATTTGCTAATTTATCCAATTTACAATCATATTAATTAATTTAGTGTTGATTATAGCGCTTAATCTGAGTGTCCCTATGTCCTTATCTTCTAATTTTATCCTAACAGTTGGTCCTTCCCGGGTATTTTAGGCCCCTGGTACCCTGCCCCACTGGGTGTCCCACCACTTCCGGATCTAATAGCCCCCGGATCGGCCCGAGCCCCAGCGGGGGCGAGCATCCCCCTATCCACCACCTGGGGAGGCGCCCTACCGGAAATTTCGCTCCACCTACCTCCAGCTAAAACCACTACCATGGATCTAAAACTAAACATGATACAACATAAGAAAATAGAAAACTAAAACTAACTTAACCTAATACATTTCTTGCAACTTGGTGGCCACAGAGCATCTTGATATTCTTCCTTGTCTCTTCATCTACTGATACCACAAGTCAATGAAGAAACCTTGACGGACCGGAAGCCCTACCGCCCCAGCTCAGCACCTCACTTGTTGCCAGACTATGCAAGTTGAGGGTTTTCTTCCTCCGTCTCTTGATGTTCTTCAATTACTCTAAGCGACAAGAGAAAGTTGGCGAAACACAAATTAATACAGTAGTTCACAACCTTTTCCAAATCTTACCCCCTCCCCTTCCCTACTCTGACACGCCACACGAAGGGAAATAAAATACTCACGCACAAATGTCTAGCATTTAAAGTAACTAATTTAATATTAATAAAAGAAATAACCCCCGCATCAGTGACCACATGGTCTAAGGCGCTACTCTCGCAATAAACTAGACTGCTAAATATGGGGAGAGTGGAGTTCGATACCGGTCGGATGTACTGGGGGTGATTTCCTAAACAGTTTTCCACTCTCCTTCTACACAAATGTGGGTACACTTTCTCTACATTCGACCTTCTTCATCCCTAACACATTAGCGTAATTAGTGTATACGCATCTATCCCAAACGGGTAGTTAGACGTGCTGCTAAAAGTAAAATTAAAAACATTAAAAAATTGGATATCACATTAGCATTTAAGATGTGTTGTTTTAAGGCGTCTGTGTAAAGATACTTAACGAGAATTCAGCACTCGTCTAATGTGACGGTTGGTGCTGAACAGTCGACAGAAATATGCACAAGAGCTGAGAACTTTGACTCGCACAAATAAATGCATCAAGCACTTTATTGCCCTTTTAGAAACATCGGGGTATAATGAGGGAGCCTGGAACCAATTGTTCAACAGCATGGGGGAAATAGCTTATTCAGTGCCCAACTACAATTAGTTGGTTTTTTAAATAGATGGTTCGTGGGCCACCACAGGACTTCACGTCCCCCAGGTTGTGAACCTCTGAATTAATACATACAGCAGCTATATAAATCTAGTCGAAAAATTTACAACTAGACACGAGAATCAAACACACGCTATTTGATTAGCGCACCAATGCTATATCCCTTATGTATCCAGGATTTTTTTTCATGCCCAAAGTCCTTCATCAATCAGAGTTTAAGGCAAAGTCTGTAATGGACGTGTGAGAAAGTCGGCCTACTTAGAACTGTCATAAAACACAGCCACCGGTGATTCGAGGTTGGTATTTACGTTGTCATTTGTCCAATATTCAACTGTATGTGGTCGGAAGTCCGTAGCGATTGGTTGGAATCACCGCTGATAACAGATCTACCGCCGTTTACAGGAACACCGTCTCTCGAAACTAGACAGGTCCGAGATATTAAATAAGCTTACACAATGAATCGAATCTGAACGTTTGGAATCAGAACCCTACGTACGAAAAACGAGTTTTGTCCGCACAATAGTTCAGAATTCAATTGATGTCAGTTGGAAGAGAGCAACCGAAATTGTATTGTACATCGATATTAGTGACTTGTTGATTGTTTAGTATGAATATGTCTACTGAGCCAGGTGTGTTCTTTTCTTTGTTTTAATCAGTTATATTAATTATCGCTAGATGTAAGCACCGCAATGATTTCTAATCATTTGCTTTAATTCCTCGCCCTCACCTCCTATGGCTCTAGGCATGATCGTCCCGCGCTTTCTTATCATAACCTGCGAGCCAAGCGTCTCTAGCCTCGGGGCACAAAGCAATGGAACACTCTCATGTAAAATAATAAAAACTACTTTCCAAGAACCAAGATTGGGGCGCCCAAGCCATCATCTCTTCACCTCCAGGTATTCCCAATCACAGTTTGCAAGGTCAATTAATCAAATTGTTTTCTCTGTGTTCGATAACTTAAAGTATGTATGAAAAATCTCGTCTCTTAGCACCGCACAGTGATAGTGAGTGATAGCAACAGTGAAGAGCGGGTAATGGTGATTGTTGTGTGCATTGATGCCGGTGCCAAGGAAGAGGAGGAAGAAATGGCTTAAGAAATACTCCGACTTCACGACATACAGTAGATGTAACATAAAATTTCCGAGATTTCTTCCCACGCATTTTCCTTCATAGCACGGTCATGCCAATGTCATAAATTATAGTACTGTTGAATATTTTTTTTTTAGTACCGCGTTTTACTAACCGATCGGGTTATAATCTACTATCTACTAATCACGCTAATGCTTTAGGAATTAGGAAGGTTTAATTGAGAGGAAGAGCACCAGCATTTGTGTGGAAGAAGAGTGAAAAAACATATAGGGAAAACCATCCTCAATGCACCCGACTTGGGATCAAACCCCGATCTTTGGCAGTTTAGTCCAATACGAGAGTAGCGCGTTAGACCACGCGTCCACCGATGCTGATTTGAAAGAAATTTATTATTTCTTCGTCCAAAGACACTTTTTTTTTAATAAGCGAAAATTGTCGATGAACAATAAACGAACATCAATAGGTGTAAACTGAGCGCTAATGTAGATGATGCAATAATCCAGTGTTGACGACGCATGCGCATAGCTTAGGAATACATAAAAAAATCAAATCGTTCCGTTCCGATCGACGTTGACGTTTCCGATCCGATCCGACCAGTGTGCAAGCCTCCATTAAAATGCAGGTAATCAAAAAATGTTCGATGCGTTTCCGTTTCGATCCAATCCAGTGTGCGGCTAACTTAAATAGAGAAACTCCGAGAACCAGGTCATCTTACGAGTAGTTTGGACAACCTGGCAACTCTGGTTTACAACAAGCTGTGTCTTGGTAGGAGTGTTTGTCGCCATGGTAACGGAAAGTTACATTTCCTCGCTCTGCACACAAGCTGGTCTAGGACCGTAATAGTGAATTACACTCGCAAGTAACAGAGATGGAGGGTGAACCATAATAATATTATAATTTCATAATTGATCCAAGGGGCTACTCTTGCAATTTACTTGGACGGGGAGGCTGGGGTTAGAATTCTAGTTGGGTGCACTAAGTAAGGGAAGGGGCTACTTAAATGCTTTCTGCCACTTTTTCCTCAAGAAAATGAGGATATATTTTATATCAATTCTACCTTCCTCATTATACATATATGGGTAACACAGCACAAGTAGAGAGGCAAGATGTCATTAAAAAAATTACAATACTTTCTCTCTTATTAAAATAAATAAATGGTACGTAGCACCGCACAGACTTTCTCTAGCTTTTAACTTAAAATAGAAATTTACTAAAAACTAGTAAGGTTTGAGAAACGAACTAATAGGTCTATATAGTGTTGTAGAAATACTACACCAAAGATCATAAATGAAATAATATACAATGTTTATTGCTCCATGGCATTAGGAACTAGGAATACTGTTACAGAAAAATTGAGAGAAGAGAAATATTTTTTTCTAACAAAAAGCATAAGAATCCAGTTAATTTTTAAAAACCTGAATTAAAGAGTATATAATTATATGCTTATATCTAAGAAATTATTTGGTTTATAAAAATATATTTCAGATAAAAGATATGTATCTTTAACAGTACTACAACTTTACATCAATAAGACATTTCGTATATCAAATAGTTGCGGATAAATAATGAAAATTGTAAAATGTTCCCCTATGTAACGTACCCTCAAAGTCATTTTCATAATAAAATGAGAACTGCCATCTTGTTTATAATAATAAACAGTATCTAGATATAAAATGTAATCAAAATAGTCAAAGCGAATTTCGAGAAAAACAATTTTTCCTCTTTTTGACATTTTAGTAATCTACCCTTAAATTTAGGGTTAGACATCTAATTCCAAAGATCTCACGGGGGGGGGGGGGGGGGGGGGGGAGGACCTTATGAACATCCTATATACCCAAGCTATAGTCCAAGATACAACCAGACAGACAAACGGCATTGCGAAATCAACTCTTTTTTTTTTTGGGGGGGGGGGGGGTCATGAAACGTCGACATTTATCAAAATCTCTAGTCCGAATTTTTTGAAGGTCACAATACTTTCTCTCCAAGGTATCGAGAGAAAGTAAGAAAGTCATAAGTATTGGTGATTAGCATTTAGTTTTTCTGTATACATTTTTTTAAACATAACTTTACTAGAGGAATTGTCACTTTTGTACATTACCACCATAACTGAGCTAATATCCCGCATCGATGGCCACAAGGTTTAAGGTGCTACTCTGTCAATATATTTGAGCGGCCAGTTACTGAGAGGTTGGGGTTCGTATTCCAAATTAGTTTTAAGTTCCACCTTGCTAACATATATAGTATAAATATACGGCTATTCCGAAGGGGTAGTAAGATGTGGTTCACTTTGAAAAAATGTTCCGAACAAAACTTATCTGTTCAAGTGTAACCCTCTCGCGTTGTTCTAAATCGAACATTCGTCCCATATTGAATCTTGTTCAACTCTTTCCTCCGACAGCAGCTTTCTCAGCTACAAGGACTTAACTCACTCCCGTGGTAAAAAAGAGAAGAAAGTTAGATTGTTTTCTGGTACAATCTGGTTCAAATAAAGTAAAGACAAGGTTCAACAAGACGACCAAACAAGAAAGGTAAATAAAATGGGGATTTTTAATATTGTATTAATATTTATATCTTTGAATATTTCTTGGAAAAATTATTTTAAAAAACTTTTAATATCATATGAATATAATAAAGTTGAATGAGCCCTATTAAATAAAGAGAAAAATTTAATTTACATTTTTGGCCGTTTCTACCAAAAGAGAGACTTTCATCATACAAATTAATATTAAATTGTTCACACTATATTATAATTTAGTATCATCTCGTTCTAGAGACTTATTAAAGAAATCATTTGTTATGACTCACGAACCATTTTAACTAATTTTTATTTGAGGTATTTAACGTACACTTACTGGAACGGCTGATAATATTGGCATACTACTTACAAACTAACTCAAATCTATACCAGACACAAAACCCAAAACCGGCTCTTAATCCATCATTTTGAAAGTGGAAACTCCAATTTCACAAACTATACCTTTTTCTGCCATGTTGGGAATCGAACCCAGGACCCTTATTTCAGTAGACAGACACGCTACAGACTGAACTAAGGTGTAAGATTGTCATACTGACTAATGAGTCAAATAATTAGATTAAAAATTAACATTATAAAATGACTGCCCAACAAAAAAAAAAGAAATAATAACCCTTGTGTTCAAAAGTACCAATAGTAATATTAATAATAACAATAACTCCTCAGTTGTCGTGTGATATAAGACATTAAATAGACTGATCATGACAGGGAGATCGGGGTTAGAATCATGGCTGTGTGGACTAAGGGTGGTTCTTGAGTGGTGTAAAGCTCTACCAGCAGGGAATACGGGTACATTTATAGTAAATCTTACCGGTCTTATTCCTCTTATCACATATGTTTTGAATGTATAATTAATTTTCTCGCTCGAAATGTCTCCAATGGAGCAATTTCAAAGAGTTCAACCCAATGTGAGCTGGGATTGATATGCACCTTATTAAGGTTTGGATGTACACTTTGTTCGCCTTGTAAAGTAGCCAGCCAGCTTATCTTGTATTATTCCACTATGGTGTAGCTTATAAGATAGGGCCATATTGTTATCAGTCAAAGTAAGACTGCCACTTTGCTTTATTCAACTATGTTATTGCTTATAATATAGGGCCCTAGTGTTATCAGTCAAGTTAAAACTGCTACCTTGCTTGGTTCCACTATAGTGTAGCTTATAAGATAGGGTCATAGTGTAATTAGTCAAGGTGAGACTGCTACTTTGCTTGGTTCCACTATGGTGTAGCTTATAAGATAGGGTCATAATGTAATCAGTCAAGGTAAGACTGCTACCTTGCTTGTTTCCACTATGGTGTAACTTATAAGATAGGGTAATAGTGTAATCAGTCAAGGCTAGACTCCTACCTTGCTTGGTTCCACTATGGTGTAGCTTATAAGATAGGGTGATATTTTAATCAGTCAAGGCTAGACTCCTACCTTGTTTGGTTCCACTATGGTGTAGCTTATAAGATAGGGTAATAGTGTAATCAGTCAAGGCTAGACTCCTACCTTGTTTGGTTCCACTATGGTGTAGCTTATAAGATAGGGTAATAGTGTAATCAGTCAAGGCTAGACTCCTACCTTGCTTGGTTCCACTATGGTGTAGCTTATAAGATAGGGTAATAGTGTCATCAGTCAAGGTTAGACTCCTACCTTGCTTGGTTCCACTATGGTGTAGCTTATAAGATAGGGTAATAGTGTAATCAGTCAAGGCTAGACTCCTACCTTGCTTGGTTCCACTATGGTGTAGCTTATAAGATAGGGTCATAGTGTAATCAGTCAAGGCTAGACTCCTACCTTGTTTGGTTCCACTATGGTGTAGCTTATAAGATAGGGTCATAGTGTAATCAGTCAAGGTTAGACTCCTACCTTTCAGGGTGAACAGAGTGTACATCGTTAGAAGCTCAAAGAGATCAAATTGGAGAACTTTTTACAATTTGAAAATACACTTTCTCTGGAGAATACAATTTTATATTATTTTGTCGTACATGGATATAGATAATTCAGATATGGGAGCTCTATTTATGTTTCTACAAAACAATTTCCTTTCTATTGTTCTTTGTGGGATCTCATGTGGATTTCAATAACAGCTGCAATTCAAACACAAAGGTAGAAGTTTATTTATTTTCTATTCACAAAATAACATCTCAATTATAAAATAAAGGCAAGATACAAATAGCAGATCACGGAGGGTTTTGTTTTGAAACAATATTTTCTGAAATGTTTTGAAATGAAAACAATTGGTAAATTGTCTAGACATAGAGAGAGCTGAATAAATAATTTAGAAGAGTTTCTATTATGAGATGTAATATTATGAAACGATTGATAAGATCCCAGCATTATGGTCACGTGGACTAAAGGTCAGGCTTGTATACTTTGTTTTATTTACAGCGACGGTGATATAATGGTTTGAATATCAGCTTGTTGTGATGAGAATGTTATTTTACAAAATATTATTCTGTTCTTCCACTACGAAAATGCGTGTACGTTTCCTTTCCTTTCTACCTCCTCGTCCTTAACCCAATATTGTAGTTAAATAAAGATATCCCGGGCTGATGGTAAGACGCGCGGCAAAAAAAATCCCACTAAATAAATGGTACGGATCAGTGGACATACTTTCTCTTTTATCTTAAAATTGATACATCTACGAATAACTCGTGAGATTTGTCAAACGAAATAATTTACATTGTTGCAGAAACACTTCAACTCTTCACCAAAGAGCATAAATGAATCAATATGAAGTGTTACAAAAAAAAGTAGAAAAGGGGAAAGAACATCACAGCTAATTTCACTATGTTCATAGACCTTCATTAAGAATCTCTATATATATTCTTAATGAAGGTCTATGAAAATGGGCAAATTAGCTGTTATGTTCTTTCCTATTTTCTAATTTTTCCTCTTTCTAATATATATTGTACGGTTCCAATCGGGGGTGTTTACAGTTTTGTTTACACTTTTATATATGATTGGTGATAGGAACTTACTTTATGACATAAAAATTTATATAAGTAACAAAAACAGATTTATTAAGCAAAAACATAAAGGTTGGAATTAGATTACATCAGCTGAGACTAAACAGAGAATATGAACAGTGGTTGAAGCCCTTGAATGGGCAAATCAAACTTTAAGGTTGTATGACTTTAAAATTACAGTATCATCCCGTAGCTCGGGAGAATACGTGTCCAAGACGACACGTGAACTGTAGGGCTAGCTGCCTGAATTCCACCGGAAGGGTCTAAACAGAATAAGGTGAATTTAGAGACAACAAATGCTTTAACACATTACCCTATATTTTTAGCCAATGTTTGTGCAGGCTTGAGATAAAGAATAGTTTCAGATATAGTAGATTATATCAGCTTGACTAGCTGGCTGAACTAGGCTACGAGGTAAAGAACATTTACAGAGTTATAGTAAAATGGACTGATGGTCAATTGCATCAGATACTGGCTGGACGACAACCAGGTGTCTAACTTAAGTGGTACTATGGCCGGTCCTTTCCCAATGGGAATTGCCAGAGAATTCAATAGTACTTAAATGACATCACCCACTCCCGGGGTGAAACTCACATTAAGAAAACACTTATATTAAATGCCAAATCACCAGAAATGCCACCCAAAGAGGCGAACGAAAAGTATTATCTGTACGGGCCACCATAGAAGATTAGCCGTGGTCCGCACTTTGCGCACCCAAAATAATAACACAGAAAAAGAGATACAAATAACAGTGCTGTGAGATACTGACCTAACTAGGTCCTCAAATAAAGGCATTAGACACCCTGGTTGTAGCCATTCTAAAAGTAGTACATATGAGCATGACGTCCAAGGCGTCATGTGTTACTGTGAAGTATTAGATTAAGACCTTACGCCTGAATTATGAACTTGCGAAAGAGAGGATCCTAAAGCCTGGATCCTATCTCAAAGAGCTCAAGGCTCCCGCATTTAAGCTATATCATAAGGACATAGTAAAGATATGTAGTCACACCTCTGACATACACGATATGTTAGCCCTATTGACTAAACTAACCCGTCATATGGACGTTCAAAATAACGAAGTTATAAAGACTCTATACAACACGCCTGAATGCCGTTCAAAGTAAATAAGTCTTCTTCACTAGACTACACACGTCAGCATGACGTACAAAATAAATATTTCATAATGGCCACATATAACACGTCTGATTGACGTTCAAAATAAAGAAGTCCTCTTGACTAAACTACACATGTCAGAATGACGTAGAAAATAAAGACTTCATAATGGCTGCACAAAAATTTACATAGTCTTAAGGACCAATTTAACAAGTCTGAAGGACTTGGAAAACAACAGAGTACTTGGATTATTCTATGGATTTCCCTTAGTGTCGAGGCGGTGACTCCCACGCCCTAACCGTCATGGTCGGCGGTTTCTTCACTAGGTGCTGAAGCAGCGTTTCCTTCTTCGACGAAAGCCAAGCGATGAACTAGAACTGGAATAAAAGGGCCTAGGAGATTCCTGTTTTATACTTTTTCCTAGACCAACAAATAGGGCAATGTCAACAAAGGTAAAGCGAGGGGATCAGGGGGAGGGAGTTTTGAAGAGAAGGGGTAAGGGTTGCCAAGGAAATCCGCTAGGGTCGTAACTGTCGTAGCTTGGGTCGTCGTTAGTGATAGAGCGAGGTACCTCGGGTCTTTCTTCAATGTTGAGGTCAAGAGGTTAGACGTGCGTTGAAACTGCCACGCCTGTTCTTCCGACATGCTAGTAGAACAGTTGGTGAAAGCATGGTGATGAAATCCGGAAACATCCGAGTACTGTAAGTAGAATCTTGTTGACTTTTTCTTCTAAATCAATCAGTATTAATTTTCCTCTTCTGATTCTCTTGTCGTAATTAAGGATATGTTGTGGATTCTGTTTTGTAGATGTCCTTTGATTTAAGAGACGTGCTACAATATATATATAATTATAGCTCAGAAACTAAGTGTTTTATAAAATTATATTCAAAATAAAATATATTTTTATTTTGTAGTACTAACTTCACAGCCATAAGTTATTTCTTACCCATCTCAAACAGTTGCGAATATATCTCATCAAATTTGGAAGTTTCCGCTTATATAAAGTAATTTTCATAGGAAAATATCAATTCCCATTTTGTTTGTAACGTTAAACAGTGCCTAGATATAAATTTAATCAAACATTATTAAAATGGATTTCAAGAAAGTCTCTCTTTTTTTTTTAAATTTCAATAAACTACCATTTAGTTTAGGGTTAGATAACTAATTTGAAAAGATCCTTGGGGAAAACTTATGAAAGCCCTAATTATCAAGTTTTAACCCGATCGGAAAAAAAATTTCGGCTCTAGATCGACATACGTACGTACATGCATGCATACATGCACACATACATACATACATACACACATACATACATACATACATACATACATACATACATACATACATACATACATACATACATACATACATACATACATACATACATACATACATACATACATACATACATACATGCAGTCCTGGTTATACGCCTATGTGCTAGTACGCTGATTAGTAAGAGCTGAGGAAGGTTGAATTTAAAGGAAGTGTACCTGCATTTGCGTAGAGAGAGGGAGAAACAATTTAGGAAAAAACATCTTCAGTACACCCAACCAGGATTGAAACACGATCTCACCGTCATCGGTAGTCAAGTATATTGCGAGAATTATTCCCTAGACCATGCGACTAACGAAGCGGCTCAAACATTTATTGTTACTTCAAATATTTAAATGACTTAGAACAAATATTGTATTTAATATATGCTTTCTATTATGAACAAATGGAGAGTATGTCACACTGTTTCTACTATTAACAAATGGAGAGTATGTCACATTGTTTCTACTATTAACAAATGGAGAGTATGTCACACTGTTTCTAATATTAACAAATGGAGAATATGTTACACTGTTTCTACTATTAACAAATGGAGAATATGTTACACTGTTTCTACTATTAACAAATGGAGAATATGTTACACTGTTTCTACTCTTAACAAATGGAGAGTATGTCACATTGTTTCTACTATTAACAAATTGAGAGTATGTCACACTGTTTCTACTATGAACAAATGGAGAATATGTTCCACTGTTTCTACTATGAACAAATGGAGAGTATGTCACACTGTTTCTACTATTAACAAATGGAGAATATGTTACACTGTTTCTACTATTAACAAATGGAGAGTATGTCACAATGTTTCTACTATTAAAAAATGGAGAATATGTTACACTGTTTCTACTATTAACAAATGGAGAATATGTTACACTGTTTCTACTATTAACAAATAGAGAATATGTTACACTGTTTCTACTATTAACAAATGAAGAGTATGTCACATTGTTTCTACTATTAACAAATGGAGAGTATGTCACACTGTTTCTACTATGAACAAATGGAGAATATGTTACAGTGTTTCTACTATTAACAAATGGAGATTATCTCACATTGTTTCTACTATGAACAAATGGAGAGTATGTCACACTGTTTCTACTATTAACAAATGGAGAGTATGTCACACTGTTTCTACTATTAACAAATGGAGAGTATGTTACACTGTTTCTACTATTAACAAATGGAGAGTATGTCACACTGTTTCTACTATTAACAAATGGAGAATATGTCACACTGTTTCTACTATTAACAAATGGAGAGTATGTTACACTGTTTCTACTATGAACAAATGGAGAATATGTTACACTGTTTCTACTATGAACAAATGGAGAATATGTTACACTGTTTCTACTATGAACAAATGGAGAATATGTTACTGTATTTCTGTTATAAATAATTAGCTAGTTTCGTCATTTAAAAAAATTATTACAAAACATGTATTCCACACTTAAATGGGAACTAGCACATGTATATCAGATAATGTTTAGTATTGGTTATTATGAATTTACTTTTTTTCAAAAAAAGCATCTTAGCTTAATAACTTATAGATCTTGACATATAAAACTATTCATAAAATAATATATCTTACCTTTCAATTAAAAAATTCATCATTATAACATTTGAGCTATGTATTTTTGTATTTTATCTCATCACGACTCACTGGCTGCTCTTGAAATACTTATTGCATACATAGAGAACAAGCTACTTAAGGTTGTTAAGTAGGGAACGTGAGAAAAGGTAGTGTATTTAGAGCTTTATATAAAACTTATTTTTTGTCAAAATAATACAAACATTGCTTCATTACAAACATAGAATTTAATTTTCTTCACATGGTGATCTCAATATATCTTAAATATTTTGTCAAGTATGTCCTGGAATTTACTGACAAATTTTTCTCTTCATTTAGAAAGTTTGTCATCTAATACCACTATGCTGATGACAGATATTCAACAACCGCATGAAGAAAATTAAACTCTATTTTTGTACTGAAAACAGTATTATTTTTTATTTTGACCAAAAATAATTTTGCTATAGAAACTGCAAAAAACGCCAACCTTTTCTCACGTTGTCTTCACTCCCACCTTAAATGATCTCAGTTGAAATGTTGGATGGAGGATATTATTTCTATCACACCGGTATGGAACAAAAAGAGATGAGAGATTGTAACAAGAGCAAAAAGCTGTCTTCGTGAAAGGTGGATGGATCAATAAAGTAATTTTCCACAAGATATGGGATCCAGAGGAAGGCGGGGTGAGCTGGTTTCTGAATAATTCTCGGTAAGCTTGAGTTTCAGACGAAATGGATCGACAGAGCGGTGTTCTCACGTGTCCTGTAAGCCGGTTGGATGACTTCGGGGTGAAAACCATTATTAATAATGTAACTACTTTGATGTTCGAACGGTATAAACATGTCACTCTCGCAATATACTGGATTGCCGACGACGGGGAGATCGGGTTTCGAATACTGGTCGGGTGTACTGAAGGTTATTTTTACTAAAAATGTTACTCATTCCCCCTTCATGCAAATGCGAGTTCAATACCTTAAAACTCAACCTTAACACATTAGCATAGTTTGTACACACTCGTATAGGCCGCAGAGGGTAGTGAAATGAGCTGAAATATTAAAATAACCAAAATCATTTATTAAATGTTAGTCTGTAAACTAGAGAAAACATTTTCCAACCGAGTGGTGCTCTTCTTGACGCTAAATTAGGTACTTAGGCCCTTCTATTCCAACACTTACTTTATTTTTGTCCTCCATTTCGAACTAGTTGAGTGAGTTGAAGCGTGTAAAGCGTGTCTTTATAGACCAGAGACATCCAAGGAGATGAATGGATCAATGTTCCCAGGCTATGCAGGTTTTAAACTCACAACTGCGGTCTGAAGACACTCGCACACGAATAAAATAAAGCTTGGATATAGAGTTTGTCAAGGTCAAAGTGCCAGTAATATGTTGTATCTTAAAACTAAACACGCTTCATTGCCACTAACTTTTTATTACACCGTGTCTCACTACCTATTCGGGTTATACACATGTGTACTAATGACTCTAATGTGTTAGGGATGAGGAAGGTTGAATTTAGAAGAACTATACCCAAATTTGAGAGGAGGGAGAGTGGAAAACCATTTATGGATAAACACCTGACCAAGACTCGAACCCGGACCACCCCAATCATCTGCAGTCTAGTCCATTACGAGAGTGACAACCTGACCTATATCATGCAGTCACCGAAGCGGGTTATTGCCTCTGTTTATATTTAATAATTTTCAAACCCGCCTCGGTGGCGTAGTTGGCTAACGCGCTAGTCGTGTTGAGCCCGACTGCCGAGGACGGGGAGATCGAGGTTCGAATCTCGGTCGGGTTAACTGGGGGTGGTTTTTCCAAAATGGTTTTCCACTCTCCCTCCACGCAAATTCCGGTTCACTTCCTCTATTCAACCTTCCCAATTCCTAATCCATTAGCGTAATTAGTACTTAAGCGTATAACCCGAACGGGTAGTAAGACGCGGTGCTAAATAATAATAATAATAATTTTCAATTTAAACGTATTAGGCTAAGTAGTTTCATTTGCAGTAGAACTTTTTAATTTGTATACTTGTATTATCAACATTATAATAAATTCGGGTATATTAACATTTTAAATTTAAATTTAGTTTTATAAATTATATTTTAGATCGTAAACTCTTTCTGTTTTTTAAATATAAAGTATTATTGTTTCTTAAATATCCTTTATTTGACCAATACAACACACCTACCATTTATATATATTCCTAGCGAGATAAGAACACATGTTAAAAATCCTATATTATAGACAAGGTGCAGTCATACTCAACATTAACTTGTAAGAAATTCAAATCTGCAATTAGCCTCCTAGGAATTGATTTCTTTTAATAAATAATACCTCTATTCAAAACAATCCCCTTGGTTTATCTTAGAGCTCCCATGCATTAGCGGCCTTGCCGTGGTGGCGATGTCACGCAGCATGGCCGCGGGTAAAATGAGAGCACTGCCAACAGATCGTCAATGTCACAGTTGCTGGCTATTGAGTGAGTACAGTCACTCTCGCAATGAACGCGGAGCAAGCAGCTGCTAGAAGATACCTCCTAGTGGGCGCACTCTTTGGTGGAATGTCGTCAAGAAAAGGGGATGTTTAACCAATTTTAACAAAAACTGAAGCCGCATGACGAAAAGTTGTTTAATTATACCAGAATATCTGTGAAATCATTAATGAACTGTTAGACATACTAAATGATTCAATCAAAGGACAGGATACATCCATGAAAAAAGAGCGTTCATCCAAAGGTAAACTTCTAGTTACATTGAGGTAAGAATAATTCACAAGGTTCCTCAATAAAATATACCATACTATTTTATTTGGATCAGATTCGTACAGAATTTAAGTAATGTTGTTAACAAAATAGAAATAAACTGGAGAAACAAATTCTATAAGCATACAAACAAACGCACGCTAGACTAGATCAAGTGACTTCCAACGAGAGACTTATTGGTTTCGTCACGGATTGTACTGTCAGCTGTGTAATCGCCTGTGGTTCGCGTCCACCAATTACATTCTGTACAAACCACTGGCTTGTATGTCACGTGTGCATCGCTCGTATTCTCATTGGCCGCAGTGACACACTTTCCACGCGGCATACTACTTAACAACTCATAAGATGTGTTAATTTAATTACTAAACATTGTTGCAGAAACATAATATACGTGGATCTAAATAACTTAACATAGGTTACATTGTTGCAGAAACATAATATACGTGGATCTAAATAACTTAACATAGGTTACATTGTTGCAGAAACATAATATACGTGGATCTAAATAACTTAACATGGGTTACATTGTTGCAGAAGCATAATATACGTGGATCTAAATAACTTAACATAGGTTACATTGTTGCAGAAACATAATTTACGTGAAACTAAATAACTTAATATAGGTTACATTGTTGCAGAAACATAATATACGTGGAACTAAATAACTTAATATAGGCTACATTGTTGCAGAGACATAATGTAAAGAGAGAACCATATTCCACCAAAAAGCATAAATGAAATAGAATACATTGTTACAGAAACATTGAGAAAATATTAAAATTTTATTTCCAATAACAGCACAACAAACAATGTCACCTTTCAAAGACCTCCATATATATATATATATATATATATATTATATATATATATATATATATAACTTATAGTTCAGAAGATATTGTTTTTATTAAAATATGTTCAGAATAATTAATTTTTAATTTTAATGACCTTACAGTTTTTCAATGATATGTTGTTTCTTGTATCAAATAGTTACGGAGATATTCCGCTTATTTAAAGTACTCTAAAAGTCATTTTCATGAAAATGATAGCTGCCATTTTTGTTTGTAATGTTAAACAGTGCCTAGATATGAATTTTAATCAAAATCTCTAGAACCTAATTGAGAAAATAGATTTTTTTCCCCTCCTTGGTCCCTTAGGTAAATTACACTTAATTTTATGGTTGGATAACTATTTTGAAAAACTCCTCAGGGGATCTTTTTGTAAACCCTAGATACCAATTTTATCCTGATCAGTAAAGTGAGCTCGGCTCCAGCCCCTGTGACAGACAGATGACATCGCGACAGCCACTTTTTCGGGTTCAGCGTGTCATGAAACGTCAACAATTATCAAAATCTCGAGTGTGATTTTTTTGATGACGATCATAATACCTTCTCTCTCTCCGAGGGGTCGCTATAAAATAAACTAAGGAAACCAGTAGCTGCCATCTTTTAAAGAATAAAAGGTAGTTTTAACTTTAAAGAAGCTCCAGTGCTAGTTAAGCAAAGCTGTGACCATAAAAAATAAAGGCTTACTAAAGAACATGACGTCAACCCGTAGGTGAGCTATACACCAAGAAGCCATCACATGTTGGTGAAAATAATACCAACAGTTTGTGGATAGAAGGTGTCATGTGGTCAGCACAATGAACCCTCCAGCAGTTAATCTCAGTTTTATAGACAGGAATTGCTACGTATGTACTCAAGTAGCCCTTCATTGGTCCTCAGTAGGCTAAGTTCAGCCCTGTTACAGACCCAATGATTCACCGAAAAATCTGAAATCGCTGTGGATAGAACCCGGGACCTCTGTATCTGTAGGCAGGAACTCTGACCACTATACCACAGAGGCAGCCTAACATAATATTATAGATTATTTTATTTTATTCTCTCTTCTAGAAGTGATCGTTTTTATCTCCCTCATTTGTTTCAAGCTGAGCTACTAACTCCAAGTAGAAAGGCGGTTCTGCCGGCTTCCAGCTGACCATTAATACAATAGAGGGTCAGCCTCTATCTAACTTAGTTCCCCGGTAATTTGCACTCGGTAATGGCCGTCGCCGGGGAAAGAGAAGGAGGGGAGAGTACAGTTGTGTACAGTACAAGCCTCCGTTTAACTGAATACTCGAGGAAAGGAACTTTTGGTCAGAGGATGGTCGCATGCGCACAATTCAATAAGCGCGGTTGTAATAGAACATAATATTCCTGTGATTTGTCACAACGTGTTCCCAGGGTGAACAGAACTTGTTTAGACTGTGCCTGTGATGGCTTCTCATCTCTCGATATAACAATCATTGCTCAGGTATCAACATTCCCAGGGGAGGTGTGTAGAAAAAAGTATATGTATGGTTGGTTAAATGGGGACAGAGTGAGAGAGAACATATCACTCAGCAGAACACTCATTGGTCAGGTATCAACATTCCCATGTAAAATGGGTAAAGCAGAGTCTATGTATGATTGGTCAAATAGGGACAAAGTGGGGGAGAATATATCACTCGGTAAAGCACTCATTGGTCAGGTATTAACATTCCCATGTAAGGTGGGTAAAGCAGAGTCTATGTATGATTGGTCAAATAGGGACAAAGTGGGGGAGAATATATCACTGGGTAGAACACTCCTTGGTCAGGTATCAACATTCCCATGTAAGATGGGTAAAGCAGAGTCTATGTATGATTGGTCAAATAGGGACAAAGTGGGGGAGAATATATCACTGGGTAGAACACTCCTTGGTCAGGTATCAACATTCCCATGTAAGATGGGTAAAGCAGAGTCTATATATGATTGGTCAAATAGGGACAAAGTGGGGGAGAATATATCACTGGGTAGAACACTCCTTGGTCAGGTATCAACATTCCCATGTAAGATGGGTAAAGCAGAGTCTATGTATGATTGGTCAAATAGGGACAAAGTGGGGGAGAATATATCACTGGGTAGAACACTCCTTGGTCAGGTATCAACATTCCCATGTAAGATGGGTAAAGCAGAGTCTATGTATGATTGGTCAAATAGGGACAAAGTGGGGGAGAATATATCACTAGGTAGAGCACTCATTGGTCAGGTATTAACATTCCCATGTAAGATGGGTAAAGCAGAGTCTATGTATGATTGGTCAAATGGGGACAAATTGGGGGAGAATATATCAAAGGTACAGTTTTAACAAGCTCTGCTTACCCCGATAACATTACAACATATGACCATGATTATAACATATTCATTGCTCACTAACTTTTTTTCCAAAACATTTAAGTTAAAGCAATGTTTTGAAAAACAACAACAAATAAAGTACAAACTGTTTCCACCGGTAGATTTAATAGGAGACCAAACCGAGTCAGTGGGCACGCAGAATAAACGTCAGGCCCATCTAGGATAATTTGTCAATGGCAGGGGGGTTGAGTTAAAATCCCACCCGGTGCTACCGAGGACAATTTTTTCTATAGGGTTTCTCAGGCTCCCTTGAAGGAAATGCGGCTAGATTTTCTTTAAATGTTTTATCTTCCTTATTCCCAAAAGTATGGTATGATCAAATAAAGATATACCGGACTATTAGTAAGACGCGATAAAATATATATATATATATATTTGCTTATAGCTAAAAATATATTGGTTTTATAAAAATATATTCCAAATAAAATATTTTCATTCATAATTAATACTACTACAACTTTACAGAGATAAGTTATTTCGTATCTCAAAGAGTTGCAGAGATATTAAAATAGGATATTTACGCCTATGTAAAGTACCCTTAAAGTCATTTTCCTTGTAAAATGAGATAGCCATTTTATTTGTAATGTTGAGCTATACCAAGGCCCAAAATGTAATCAAAATATTTTGGACGGATTTCAAGAAAATCGATTTGATCTCTTTTTGCCCTTCAGTAAACTACACTTAATTTTAGGGTTAGATATATAATTCTAAAATTCTCTCTGGGAACTTTATAAAAAACCTAGATAACAATTTGGAGCCCAATCAGTAAAACTGTTTCGGCTCCAGTTCGAGTTACAAACACACAGACGGCATCGCGAAAACGACTTTTTCGGTTTCAGATGGGCATTTATCTCTACTTAGATTATTTTTATGATCATAATACTTTTCTCTCCAAGGGGTCAAGAGAAAGTAAAAATAGTAGAGTTAGCTTAAATCGGTTATAATCCATAGAAACATAGTCCCAAGATCACAATTTAAAATTGAACCTTGAGCATGAATTTAAAAGTAATAAGAAGAAATATAGTTCCAAGATCACAAATTAAGACTGAATCTTGAACATGAATTTTAAAGTAATACGTAGAAATATAGTGCCAAGATAAGTTAAAATTGAACCTTGAGCATGAATTTTAAAGTAATACGTAGAAATATAGTCCAAAGATCACAAGTTAAGATTGAATCTTGAGAATGAATTTTAAAGTAATATGTAGAAATAAAATCCCAAGATCACAAGTTAAAATTGAATGTTGATCATGAACTTTAAAGTAATACGTAGAAATATAGTCCCAATATCACAAGTTAAAATTGAACCTTGAGCATGAGCTTTAAAGTAATACGTAGAAATATAGTCCCAATATCACAAGTTAAAATTTAACCTTGAGCATTAACTTTAAAGTAATATGTAAAAATATAAAGTAATATGTAAAAATATAGTCCCAGGATCACAAGTTAAGATTGAATCTTGAGCATGAATTTTAAATTAATACGTAGAAATATAGTCCCAAGATCACAACTTAAGATTTAATCTTGAGCATGAACTTTAAAGTAATACGTAGAAATATAGTCCCAAGATCATAAGTTAAGATTGAACCTTGAGCATGAATTTTAAAGTATCTCTAAACTTAATCTATAACGTGAATGTATTTTTTTTTTAGATGTTTTGATTGGAATGGTAATATATAATTAATTTGAATCAAATACAAAAAAATTTACTAGGTGTCTTGGTAAAATTTAAATACCCTTGACTATGTGGATTTTATTTAATTCTTACTGTGTGTCCCACGAGGCAATGCGCATTTTCAGTAGTATATTATACGTCTTGTGGCCAACACTGATAGTATTTTACTGTATTATTATTGTTATTTTATACGTATTGATAATATCCATCAAAAAGTGACAGCTCCAGATCCTATAACTTGACGTGTAAATAGATTAGAACTGTTTAAGAAACTTTTATAACTATAAAAAAGGTTCCTTAGTAACCTAATCAAACCGTAGACTGATCCATAATTCCTTATCATGATCAAATGGTTGATTCATTTTGTAGTGTAATTTACAATGAATGAAACGAAAGAAGCCTCTGGAGGACCAGTGTTACGAACACGGACAAATGGACTGTTTGGTGGAATGGAAATGGATAGAGGCAGATCACCTTCACTTTTATGGTCTGACTGGTAGTGTCTTGGCACAATCCTCTTCAGTAACGCACACGAATAAAAACTAGACCACTTCCTGGTGAAGGTTCACGGAACCTTTTTCACTTCTGTCTCGATCGAGTCTCCGTACACGGCACAATTAAATCAACAAAAGCTAGAAAAACCGCGCCAGCGACACTTTGCGGGAAAATAATAGACCTAGAGTGGTCCAAGTATGGTCTTGTTGCCTGCAAGAGTGGGGAAGGTTAAGGTATTATATTAAAAACCAAACAAACAGTCTAAACCTCAACAATAACAATCAAAAACACAAAACAAAACAAACACTTCAATTTCGAGGCATAGAGAACCAAGATAAAAGGAGCACTATTCAAAGATATAACATAGAGGAATGAAAAATGAAGTATAGGATTAATAATACTCGTCAAACAATAGAAAAATATACAAACACATTTATAGAAAGAGTGGTGTTGCGAGTGTGTGTGACACGAGTACATATATCACTCATGATTAGCCTATATTCCTCTCTAATTTCTCAGTCTATGTAATTTGCTCTACTAGTTCCAAGTAGGCAGAAAGTCTAAATTGGAGCCAAGAGTGTGCGCGCTTCGTCTGATGAGGCTTGTCAAAGTAATTACTTTGAAAAACACGAGTTCAAGAGAGTATAGCTTTAAACTAAGCGCTCTTCATAACATGTTAGCATGCGCCACACTTAAACCCTTATTTGCAATTAATTTATTTCAAAATTATTATTTTTATACAAAGTTATTTTAATTGAGGTATTTAACTTGTACTTTCTAAATCATTATACAAGCATACGACACGCAATATAACTTTAATCTAGAACAAACACAATACCCAGTCCCACCCGACCTTAATTAATCACTTTTAAAGTTAAAATCCACATTTAACCAATAATACATTTTTCGACCTTACTGGGAACCAAATCAAGGACCCATAGCTCTGAGACAAACATGCTATCGATTGAGCTAAGCTGTCAGAATATTTAATAATATCTAAAATATATTGATACTTGTAAGACAACAGTAATTATTTTTTAAGTAAACAGAGAGTTATACTATGTATCGGGATTTGGATGAAGTTTTAACGTTTTTATTCTACTCTTTTATTATGTACTGTATGTACATTCCAATTACCCTGATTGGTAGCTGTCGTATCTTGCTAATTACACTTTGACCTTATCTTCTAGGCTACACCATGGTTGAATAAACCAAGGTAGAATTTCTACCTTTTAGATTAAACGAAGGATTCTTATATTTCTATACCTAAACTAAGTAGTTTTAATAGTCCTATATATGTATTAATTTTCTAAAATATATATTTGAAGGAAGCTAGAAACTACGGTTAGGTGAGGAATAGACCACATTGTCCGGACACAGATTACTAATAGCCCAGGATTATTAGCAAATAACCTGGACAAAATTCGGAGAAAGCTGAAAATTTCATGATCGACTCAAAATTACATGTCTTACAAACCCAACAGTCTCCTAAAATCGAGGCTTTGATTATTTTTTTAGAAGACCCCAAAGTTCTAAAAGTTCATAAATACCTAGACATTATTGTTAACGTGAAAAAATTAGAAGAACGCTGAAAATTTCAGGATCGACTCAGAATTATATGATTAACAACAAATCAAAAGTCCCTTCAAGTCCGAGATTTGGATTATTTGGTAGAAGACAACAAAGCTCAAAGAGTCCATAAGTACCGTACTTATAAATTATTTTAAAGTGGGAAAAAATTAAAGGAACGCTAAAAATTTCAGGATCGACTCATAATCATATGCTTTACAACATATTAAAAGTTCCCTGGATTCCGAGGCTTGACTTTTATGGTAGAAGACCCAAAAGTTCAAAAAATGCACTGGTAAATTAGCCTCCAAGGCATAAATAAAAATTAGTTTCACTCGTGTCCCAGCAAAATTCATTCCCAAGTGAATTCCTTAAAGTTAACACACAAAATTCTCTCACCTCATTAATAAATTTAATGTTAGAGTTTACTTTTCAAAATATATTAATTAGGTCGTCCACGTTTTCTTCCTATCCAGAGTGATGGACGGTGAAGGGGAGTTGCTGCACACTTCCTCCGAACAGCCCACACATTGTAAAGCACGCCAGCCTGCTCTTCTTACATTCGCAGTTGTGTTCGCAACCTTTCTTGCAGCCACAAGAATAAGATTTTCTGAAGGCTGGAGGGAGAAATGTCATGACAGGAACAGGCTCCTGTTAACACGACAAGACGAATAACTCCAAATTTTGAAATTTTCTTTAAAATATATTATATAAATTTAGATCGAATAAATTAAAATGTAAGCAATAACAAAAATTGCCTCAGTTTAATAATAGGTGTACCTTTCCAATAAGCTGTCAGCCCCGTCCATTGGTGTGAGCAGGTTATCTAACCACTATTATACTTGCAGATACACTCTAAGTGAATGTTGACGGGCAGCAGCACTGGTAGGTGGAAGCACGGCGATGTCGAAAGTAGCAGTGACAGACTGACGAGCTACAGTTTGGACATATATTTTATAACGCAGCTCGTCTAGGGAGTAGCAGTTTTATTTTTTGTACAGAGACCAAATAAACAGTTCTCTCGTTTAAGCTACTTCATCAGGAGTAGCAGAAAGATCACTGAAAACTTAGCACTTTCCTGGACAACACTATCATTTTGGAGGAGATCAGAAACCAATTTATTTCCTTTTCTGAAAGGGCAGATGTCGTATCACAACCTGTCATTGCATGAGTAAACAGGAGAGTGTTTTTTTACAGGACCTAGAGGTTCTTGGAGCTCCATGATATTGTGAATTTTATAAGATTTGCCAGTTTTTCTAGGAATTTGGAGAGATAGCTTACTGCTTGAAAGTGCACGCACAGCAGCATGGTAAGGATATCTATATCAGTTGCTATAACTGTTAAATGATTCCCAGCTGATAACTCATTGGTTGTCGAAACAAAAAGACAGTCTTCATCTCTGCTTGCTAACTGAACCAAGATTCCACAATTCCATAGGGTGGGTGTTAGAAGTTTATAAAACGTAATTTGTTTTTGCAATTTGTTAGAAACTCTTCCTAAGAGGATGTGGCAACCATTTCAAGATATATTGCAAAATCTACCAAGGTTTTCTTGCTGCTCCGGTGCTTCTGCTCCTCCACTTTAGTGTTCGGTGGACTCTCATACCCGTCAAACACTACTGTTGATGAACATTTAAAATGTTTCATCGTATACGATGAATATGCCATGCAAATAATCCTGTAAGTTGCTGGTCTCGGTTAAATAAACAACAAACGCTGTGTCTTTCAGTGCATTTACTTTGCAAGGAGAAACCGATTCTAAGACTTCAGTGAGGGCTGATTTCCTTGTAATCCTCATCGATATTTCGTAAAACAAAGACATAGGTCTAGGTGCTAGTTCATTTGAAAAGAACTGCACTAACTCAGATCGAGATCGGAATACACACACAATACGATCAAATAGATGTTTTTGATTTATTCTCACGCTTCAGAGATTCACAAGATATCTCTAGCGTATCCAGGATATCATTCCGGGGAAAGAGGATGAGGTCAAGAATTTATTAAGAGCTAAAATAGGATGGGGCTTAGGATGACTTAGGGGACTTTTGATATGTTGTAACGCATATGATTCTGAGTCAATCCTAAAATTTTCAGCGTTCCACTAATTTTTTCCATCTTTAAAATAATTTATAAGTACGGTACTTATGGACTGTTTGAGATTTGGTGTATTCTACCAAATAATCCAAGCGTCGGACTTTAAGGGACTTTTACTATGTTGTAAAGAATATAATTCTGAGTCAATCCTGATATTTTATGCTTTCTTATAAATTTTTTTCCCACCTTAAAATACTTTATTAGTACTTATGGACTTTTGAACTTTGGGGTCTTCTACTCTAAAAACCAAGCCTCGGACTTTAGGGACTTTTTATATGGTGTTAATTATATAATTCTGAATCGATCCTGAAATGTTAAGCGTTCTTCTAATATTTGTCCACTTTAAATCATTTTTAGGTATTTATGGACTTTTAGAATTTTGGGGTCGTCTAAAAAAAAGCCAAGCATTGGACTTTAGGGACTTTTGTTATGTTGTAAGGCTATAAAACACGTCCACAGCTAAAATGCCATCATTTTCCCCTTAAGACATTTGAGTTGCCACAAAACCTTTATTCAATTAAAGCTCCGAAATCAAATCCACGCATACGATGGTAACATAATATGTTCTACCTGTAATCATCCTGTGTGTTAGTATATTATATATATTTGGATTATTTTTATGATCATAATACTTTTCTCTCCAAGGGATCAAGAGAAAGTAAAAACAGTAGAGTTAGCTTAAATCGGTTATAATTCATAGAAACATAGTCCCAAGATCACAATTTAAAATTGAACCTTGAGCATGAATTTAAAAGTAATAATAAGAAATATAGTTCTAGGATCACAAGTTAAGACTGAATCTTGAACATGTAATTTAAAGTAATAAGTAGAAATATAGTCCCAAGATCACAAGTTAAAATTGAACCTTGAGCATGAATTTTAAAGTAATATGTAGAAATATAGTCCCAAGATCATAAGTTAAGATTGAATCTTGAGCATGAATTTTAAAATAATACGTAGAAATATAGTGTATATTTGTACGCAACGGCAGAGCTAACAACGTCATAAAAAAGTTATTGAGGTGTGGATTTGTATAAAAATGACAAAACTTTTGAACTGTTATTATGCAACAAGCCCTGATAATGTTGATTCAAGGAGATCTGGGTACTTGGTAGCCTACAAATAATATAGAAAGATTTTTGTAGTATGGGCTTTTTAAATAATACAAAAAAAACTTATGTCAATATTGATAACAGCTTACCATATAGTTATTGTTAATTAATATATATTTTTAGCGGTTATCAAAAGTGATATCTGCAGATATCATGGCTTGACGTATGGATACGTGAAAATATATCTAGTAACTTTTCTAGCTGCCAGGTAATGAAGGCCCTTTCTATGAATATGGTTATATAGTTTATTTAAAAACATAGCTAAAAAGTTAAAATTTATGTTTGCATCAAAATATTCAAAAATAAAAAAATGCAAAAATACTGAACTTTACTTGCGTTCCCTTGCAGCGTATCTTAAGTGTCAAATAAGTGCAAAATATCTGATTCGGAGTCTTTATTTAATAAAAGTTACATATCTTAACGTAATTAATATATTTTGGCTTAATAGAAACATTCCATTCTCTGCAGATAGCATAAAACGTTACCTGCTTCTGTGGCCGGTTGATCTAAGGCAGCACTTTCGCAAGAGACTAGACTGCCGATTACAGCCAAATCGGGGTTCAAATCCCGGTCAGGTGTATTGAGAGTGATTTTTACAAATTGGTTTTCCCACTCTTTCTCCACGCAAACGAGGGTATACTTCCTATAAATTCAACCTTCCACATCCCTAACTCATTTGCGTAATTAGTATATATAAAAATAAACCTGAACAGGTATTCAGACGTGGCGCTAAAAATAAAAATGGCTAACTTTTAATAGAACCACTTCAGTCTACAACCTGATACAGCAACCATTTCACATTTCATGCGCACATTCCACAAAGCTATTGAATGTTTGTTTTACGCTCTGACACTCGTGTTCCTGATAGTACATAGATTGAAGTAAATTGGATTGAAATTTCAATTACCTGCCAATGAAAGGTAGTTTTAAATTTAAAGCTGTTGGTTTTGCACAAATAGGTGTTTAATAACACTTATAATTAAAGTATGCCGTCGATATAAAGGCTTTATCTGATGTAATTTCGTCTTCCAAAGCAGTCTAGATTGACAATCAAAATAATTGGTCACTTTAGATTGGGTTTTGTATCTCATTTTAAATCTAAATCAATTAACTACTTTCACTTAATTTGTAATTAATTGTTTCATGATGGTAGTAAGCATAGTATAAAAAGCATTTTCAACTAAATAAATTATTATCCTGCTAAACTAAACGTAATAGAAATAGCTTTATTCAAAACCACTTTACATATTTTAATCCCGTGATATTTGACACAATAAAAATACATTTGTATTATTATACTTTAAAAACACATTTAGATTAAAACAATATTTAGATTATGAAATATAAAATGGTTTTATTTAAATGGTTAATCGGGTAAAACAACATAAATAAGCTATAGGTCTAATGACTAATAAAATACTGGCTCAAAAATTATATCCCCATGAATGATTCTGGTACTTTCCGGGCGCTCAACAGAAGTGAGACAATAAACATTTTATCATTTTATTTGTAGTGAGCTCCTAAACACTAAGACTACTCACCTGCATAGGTGTGTTTCCAGGTTTGAGGTCAGTATCGTCTGGTTTGGTTTTCCAGTAATGAGGAGGTCAGGGTTCGAATCCCGGTCGTATACTAAGGTTCATTCTTCATAAAAGGTTTACCGTTCTTCCTCCGCGCTAATGCAGGTGGATCTAGTTTAAACTCTAACTTCCTATCATCTAGCTAGTCCTTTAGTGTAGTTAAATAATAATAACATGGAAACGGGGAAATAAATTAAAACAATGAAACGACCGAGCTAGATTATCCTTTTTCTCTTTATCACGGTAAAAATTTATCAGTAAACGACTGTTTAAAACCTAAATACTGGCTTTAGTAATGTTAACTGTTTAGCACTTTGTGATAAGCTGACTGTAGAACACCCTGTAGTAATGCTGACTGTAGAACCTGTTGTTTCTCAATCCCTCTGTCCCAGTACTTGAGGCTGCCTCCATGACAAGAATGTCTGGAACACCCTGTAGTAATGCTGACTGTAGAACCCCCTGTTGTTTCTCAATCCCTTTGTCCCAGTACTTGAGGCTGTCTTTATGACAAGAATGTCTGGAACATCCTGTAGTAATGCTGACTGTTGAACCCCCTGTTGTTTCTCAATCCCTCTGTCCCAGTACTTGAGGCTGTCTCCATGACAAGAGTGTCTGGAACATCCTGTAGTAATGCTGACTGTAGAACCCCCTGTTGTTTCTCAATCCCTCTGTCCCAGTACTTGAGGCTGTCTCCATGACAAGAGTGTCTGGAACATCCTGTAGTAATGCTGACTGTAGAACCTCCTGTTGTTTCTCAATCCCTCTGTCCCAGTACTTGAGGCTGTCTCCATGACAAGAATGTCTGGAACACCCTGTAGTAATGCTGACTGTAGAACCTCCTGTTGTTTCTCAATCCCTTTGTCCCAGTACTTGAGGCTGTCTCCATGACAAGAATGTCTGGAACACCCTGTAGTAATGCTGACAGTAGAACCTCCTGTTGTTTCTCAATCCCTCTGTCCCAGTACTTGAGGCTGCCTCCATGACAAGAGTGTCTGGAACACCCTGTGGTAATGCTGACTGTTGAACCCCCTGTTGTTTCTCAATCCCTTTGTCCAGTACTTGAGGCTGTCTCCATGACAAGAGTGTCTGGAACACCCTGTAGTAATGCTGACTGTAGAACCTCCTGTTGTTTCTCAATCCCTCTGTCCCAGTACTTGAGGCTGTCTTTATGACAAGAGTGTCTGGAACACCCTGTAGTAATGCTGACTGTAGAACCCCCTGTTGTTTCTCAATCCCTCTGTCCCAGTACTTGAGGCTGCCTCCATGACAAGAGTGTCTGGAACACCCTGTGGTAATGCTGACTGTTGAACCCCCTGTTGTTTCTCAATCCCTCTGTCACAGTACTTGAGGCTGTCTCCATGACAAGAGTGTCTTGTCTTCCAACTGGTTCACTGCATTGTTCTCAACAAGCCGCGAGATTACCACGTCTGTGTCAAAACCGCAGAATTGAATGAAAACCTAACATTTTCAGACACAGAAATTATCTCGTGACGCCTGGAATAGAAGAGCAGTACAGTCTGTAGACCAACCATTTAATTTGAAGGAGCTGTACAGTCTTTAAACGAAACAGCTAGCATGGAGGATCTATATAGTCTGTAGACTAAACATATACTCGTAGCTTGTAGGAGCTGTACAGTATGTAGAGTAACTATGAATATTGGAAGATCTGTTCAGTCTGTAGACTAACTATGAATATTGGAGGAGATGTACTGTCAGGATACAAATAAAAGAGATTTTTTGATGAAGTAAATTTATTTTTGTTTTACAAAATAATTTTAAATCACTATGGTATAGCTTATAAGATAGAGTCATAGTGTAATGAGTCACGGTAAGGCCATAGACATAATGAACTGTTATTTTTAAAATCAGGAGGCTGAAGATGAAATTTAAGAATATTTTTATACGGATGTTGAAGATAAAACATAGATAATTATGTAGCAGTGAAACTTGAACGGAAATATTTTCTCTTTCGGAGATCAAACACCGGATACGTGGTTTAGAGCGAGTTGGTGGTTGTTACTATTTTGTTTATCGCCGCGTCTCACTATTCGTTCAGGATACACGCATATTTGCTCAATACGATAGTGTTTCAGGGACTAGGAATGTTGAGTTTAGGGGAAGTGTAGTCGCATTTACGTGGAGAGAGAGGAAAACCATTTATAAAAACTAACCTCAAGACACCCGACTGGGAATCGAACTACACTCTCCCTTTCACCAACGGTCAAGTCTATCAAGAGAGTGTCGCTTTAAACTACTGGTCCACTGATGAGGGCTAGTGAGTGATATTAATTAGGCTCTTCCACTATAGTAATAAGTAGTGATTCGTGAGGGTCAAGTGAATCGTAAAATGTGTCTCCCTCCCCCCCACGCCATAAGTTGGAAAGGTTTTCCTTCCATCCCTTCACGAAAATGTGGCTATATATTCTTTTAACTCTCTCTTACTCACCTATTTACCACTATTAGTATAAAAATTCGTTTAGGTCAGATGAATTGGGGCAAAAATAAAATTCTAGCTACCCTTCTTTTAAATATAGCAACAAAATGTAAATGCCCCGCTATCCGTGTAGGGATATTAAGTAACCCCTTCCGTAATGTGGCAAACTGGGCAGCTTAATCACCTGCATTATCGGGAAGAGAGTGGGTGAAGGGTTACTTAGAGCGCTTCGTAGCGCCAGCGGACCAGACGCCATTATCCAAGTTCTAACGAACACGGGATGAGCATTATCAAGAGAACAGCCATTAGCCTCAGCCTAATTAGAGGTGTAAACTGTTTTATACGTTGTCAACACACGTGGATTGGACACGTGTTGCAAGCTACACTGGCTGGTGTGGTTAGTGGTGTAAACTGTTTCATACGTTGTCAATACACGTGGATTGGACACGTGTGGCCAGCTACACTGACTGGTGTGGTTAGTGGTGTAAACTGTTTCATACGTTGTCAATACACGTGGATTGGACACGTGTGGCCAGCTACACTGGCTGGTGTGGTTAGTGGTGTAAACTGTTTCATACGTTGTCAATACACGTGGATTGGCCACGTGTTGCAAGCTACACTGGCTGGTGTGGTTAGTGGTGTAAACTGTTTCATACGTTGTCAATACACGTGGATTGGACACGTGTGGCCAGCTACACTGACTGGTGTGGTTAGTGGTGTAAACTGTTTCATACGTTGTCAATACACGTGGATTGGACACGTGTGGCCAGCTACACTGGCTGGTGTGGTTAGTGGTGTAAACTGTTTCATACGTTGTCAATACACGTGGATTGGCCACGTGTTGCAAGCTACACTGGCTGGTGTGGTTAGTGGTGTAAACTGTTTCATACGTTGTCAATACACGTGGATTGGACACGTGTGGCCAGCTACACTGACTGGTGTGGTTAGTGGTGTAAACTGTTTCATACGTTGTCAATACACGTGGATTGGCCACGTGTTGCAAGCTACACTGGCTGGTGTGGTTAGTGTTGTAAAATGTTTCATACGTTGTCAATACACGTGGATTGGACACGTGTTGCAAGTTACACTTGCTGGTGTGGTTAGTGTTGTAAACTGTTTCATACGTTGTCAACACACGTGGATTGGACACGTGTGGCCAGCTACACTGACTGGTGTGGTTAGTGGTGTAAACTGTTTCATACGTTGTCAATACACGTGGATTGGCCACGTGTTGCAAGCTACACTGGCTGGTGTGGTTAGTGTTGTAAACTGTTTCATACGTTGTCAATACACGTGGATTGGACACGTGTTGCAAGTTACACTTGCTGGTGTGGTTAGTGTTGTAAACTGTTTCATACGTTGTCAATACACGTGGATTGGACACGTGTTGCAAGTTACACTTGCTGGTGTGGCTAGTGGTGTTAACTGTATCATACGTTGTCAATACACGTGGATTGGACACGTGTTGCAAGTTACACTTGCTGGTGTGGTTAGTGTTGTAAACTGTTTCATACGTTGTCAATACACGTGGATTGGACACGTGTTGCAAGTTACACTTGCTGGTGTGGCTAGTGGTGTTAACTGTATCATACGTTGTCAATACACGTGAATTGGACACGTGTTGCCAGATACACTGGCTGGTGTGGTTAGTGTTGTAAACTGTTTCATACGTTGTCAATACACGTGGATTGGACACGTGTTGCAAGTTACACTTGCTGGTGTGGTTAGTGTTGTAAACTGTTTCATACGTTGTCAATACACGTGGATTGGACACGTGTTGCAAGTTACACTTGCTGGTGTGGTTAGTGTTGTAAACTGTTTCATACGTTGTCAATACACGTGGGTTGGACACGTGTTGCAAGCTACACTGGCTGGTGTGGTTAGTGTTGTAAACTGTTTCATACGTTGTCAATACACGTGGATTGGCCACGTGTTGCAAGCTACACTGGCTGGTGTGGTTAGTGGTGTAAACTGTTTCATACGTTGTCAATACACGTGGATTGGACACGTGTGGCCAGCTACACTGACTGGTGTGGTTAGTGGTGTAAACTGTTTCATACGTTGTCAATACACGTGGGTTGGACACGTGTTGCCAGCTACACTGACTGGTGTGGTTAGTGGTGTAAACTGTTTCATACGTTGTCAATACACGTGGATTGGACACGTGTGGCCAGCTACACTGGCTGGTGTGGTTAGTGGTGTAAACTGTTTCATACGTTGTCAATACACGTGGATTGGCCACGTGTTGCCAGCTACACTGGCTGGTGTGGTTAGTGTTGTAAACTGTTTCATACGTTGTCAATACACGTGGATTGGACACGTGTTGCAAGCTACACTGGCCGGTGTGGTTAGTGTTGTAAACTGTTTCATACGTTGTCAATACACGTTGATTGGCCACGTGTTACAAGCTACACTGGCTGGTGTGGTTAGTGGTGTAAACTGTTTCATACGTTGTCAATACACGTGGGTTGGACACGTGTGGCCAGCTACACTGACTGGTGTGGTTAGTGGTGTAAACGGTTTCATACGTTGTCAATACACGTGGGTTGGACACGTGTTGCCAGCTACACTTGCTGGTGTGGCTA
Organism: Timema podura; assembly: GCA_033556935.1. NCBI lineage: Eukaryota > Metazoa > Arthropoda > Insecta > Phasmatodea > Timematidae > Timema > Timema podura. The sequence continues at coordinate 45,603,858 of JAVRXN010000007.1, read as the reverse complement.
GTGGTGTTAACTGTATCATACGTTGTCAATACACGTGAATTGGACACGTGTTGCCAGATACACTGGCTGGTGTGGTTAGTGTTGTAAACTGTTTCATACGTTGTCAATACACGTGGATTGGACACGTGTGGCCAGCTACACTGACTGGTGTGGTTAGTGTTGTAAACTGTTTCATACGTTGTCAATACACGTGGATTGGCCACGTGTTGCCAGCTACACTGGCTGGTGTGGTTAGTGTTGTAAACTACACTATGGCCTTATATTATAAGTGTAACCATGAAAGGTAAGCTTGCTACAGGGTACCTGTGTCTAACTATATATATATAAACTCCATGGAATTGGAGTGAGCCCGCAAGCGAGCTATATAGTACGTTCAGTTAGGCATTTGATATTAATATTTGGATACTGGCATGACATTTGGCACGACTATCTCTACTACACACTTGATTAAAAACCATCGAGACACAACTGATACAACTCCTTGGAAGGGGAGAGCGGGGTGCGGGGAGGGGGCAAAAAAATCATTGAAAAACTTTTTTGTTTGTTTCGAAAAAACGCGTTTTATCGAAATATGTCTTTATTTAATAATGTTCATCATACAATTATCTACAGTAAAGGTTTTCATCATTTTTGTGATATTATGACCCGTTAGGCCAAAATATTGATTTTTAATACGTTAAATATATGCAAAAACTCCAAGGACCAACTTTTCCCAACGTTTAAGGCATTAACGGAAGTTTTGGCGTAACCGATAAAGAGGAAAAACTGTCATAACTTTATGCATGGTAAAACAATTTTAATAAATTAACAAAGGAAACTGTGGGTGATACTGTCTTCTGGAGATTAATTGCTATCACTGAAAAGGGTCTATAAGGGATTGAAATAGGAAAACAGGATTTTGAACATAATGGATTTATTCTTTATATTGAACAAGAAATCAATGAATGAAGTAGTTTGTAAACGCTACTGTAATTATTGTGCACAATGTCCGGCACAGACACACAGTGATGTACAGGATATACCATAATTATAGTTCTTTGCACACCTTGACTTGCAGTGGCAGTAGATCAGTTCAGAACAGTCTTTTGAAGCTTCTGGAATGATAGTTCGTAACCACAAGAGGGAGTCTTTTTTACATTCAAGAGACGTAATTTTTGGAATCAGCATTTGTCGTTCAAGGCACTGTTTCCAAATCATTTTTTGCAGCATCATACGCTTAGCACGAAATCTCAAGGCATCTTGTATTGGTGGGATAATCTATATTGATCGGTTTTTTGTGTGTAAACAGTATTCTGCGACAATTATTTACAATTTTGCTATGCAGTTCACTATATCCAATTTCTTGGATGGTTTTTTTAGATTCCCTAACTCACCGATAGACAAAATTTCAATATTGCTAATACAAACAATTTTGAGAAATTTTATATCAACAATAACTGACTTATTCAACTTCTCACTCATGACCGGACAGTATCCCGCACTTTGGAAACTCGCACTTATTACGCCAGTACCTAAAAAAGGACTAGTACATGACTTTAGATCTATAAGTATACTTCCGTCCCTTTCTAAGGCACTAGAATTCCTAGTGCATCAACAAATTTACCGACACATTAACAAACACAATTTGTTAACTGCCTATCAATCAGGATTCAGATCACATCATAGTACATGTACCGCGTTGATAAATGTCACAGACGACATCAGACTAGCCATGGATAAGCGTGAGCTAACACTTCTTATATTATTAGATTTTTCAAAAGCTTTTAATACTGTGGATTTTAATATTCTACTAGCAAAATTGCATGTATTATTTAATTTCTCTCCAGGCAGTATACAGTGGATGAGATCTTATTTGAATGGTCGCCAGCAAAGTGTTATGATAAGCAACACGTTCTCAACATGGCGCCCAGTTGAAGCTGGTGTTCCACAGGGCTCAGTTCTAGGGCCATTGCTTTTTTCTCTATATGTAAACGATATCACTTCTTCAATGTCATACTGTAAATATCACATGTATGCAGATGACCTTCAAATATATGTTTCCACTGACCGTTCTTCAATAAATACAGCCATACAGCGAATAAATACTGACCTAGCTGCAATAAATGCTTGGTCTGAAAAAAATGGACTCAAATTGAACTCTGATAAAACTCAAGCCATTCTTATAGGAACAAGCAGACTACTACTGAATGTGGACCGATCCCTGCTGACTGACATACGATTAGGAGTAACCACGGTAAAACTGACAACAATGACTAAAAACCTTGGTGTGATTATTGATGAAAATCTTAATTGGACAGATCAGGTAACTTCGATTTGCAAAAAAGTGTATGCCTGCTTACATTCACTGAGAAGACTAAAGAATTTTATCCCAGAAACTTTACGAATTATCCTTGTCCAGAGCTTAATAATGCCACACTTTGACTACTGTGACGTAGTATACAATGACTTAAGAGATGATCTAGCAGAACGACTACAACGACTACAAAACACATGTGTTCGATACATATTTAACTTAAAACGGCATGACCATATTTCTAAGTATTTTAAAAAACTGGGTTGGTTAAGAATAAATCAAAGGCGAAGGCTACGTTTATTAGTATTGCTTCATAAAATATTATCAACATCTCAGCCTCAATACCTATCCAAACGGTTCCTATTTCTGAAGGATAAACACAGCCGAGCTACTAGATCAGAATCCACCCTACAGATGTCTATTCCCATACATAGATCTCAAACTTATGGTCGTTCTTTCACTGTCTTGGCATCACAGGCTTGGAACAAACTAGATATCTCGACTCGTCACCTAACATCCACAATTCCCGTGCGGTCACGCAATATATCTTGTCTAATAAGATAAACTGAGTTCTTGAAACTACTTGAGCTTTAAATGAGTGTATGAATGAGCGAGTGAATGTTTTTATTCTTATTTGAATATTCCTTTATTAAATTGTATCTCAATAAATGTAATAGTGTATGTTATATTCAACACTGGTTAAGGGGAAGAGAAGGCTAACGCCTTAACTTCGCCAGATAAATAAAGGCTATTATTATTATTATTATTATTATTATTATTATTATTATTATTATTATTATTGATGGTGGATATAAGTGGTTTTCATGTGCAAATAGTGTAGCTATATCTTTATCTTTTTATCTCAATGGCCACACATAATTTACAAAACACGTTTGCATCTTTTCTTAAAGCCTTGAGCTGTAACTATTGTTTTGATTTGTCTCTCGCACTCTTTACTCTAAAAAAAGGTCACAATGCAACGTTGTATGACTGTATGTACAGACTCCTTGCCTTCAACACGTTTCTCCTTTATCTAGGTCTTATAATGAGCTGTCCCTCTCTTCTTTGCATCGCGTACTCATCTTTCATCTTCTTCTGAGCATCTGATTTCTTTCTGACTGCGGTAGGGAGTACATTTTCTTGAAAAGGATATCCATGTTTAAAAGTACGAACAAAGTCGCTGACATGTTTCTTGAAGGTTTCTTCAACAGATTTTATTTTCTCTCTGTGGTCGTTTTCATTAGTTTGAACCGAATTCAAACCTTCAAATAAGGGCAGTATATTAATTACAATTGTTCCAGCAACCATCCATTTCAGAAGTACAGATGAAGATTGCAGAACATCTACTGCACCTGCCACTCCTTTTAATTTCTTTGTTATTCTGTTCATACAGCTGATCATCAGTAATTGCAGTACACTTACAGTTTGATTTTAGTCGCACAAACTTCCCTTTCGTGGATTCAGCGTTGATTTCAGGGTGAGAACTTGGTAGCTCATTCTGTGTTTTAACAAACACTGGCATCCATCTTGCATAATTTATATGGTCTCTAACGCAAACATCTATGGGCACAATTTGTTGATTACGAATGTATGGTTCTTGAAGTTGGCTTCACGTGTACTTTGTATAAATGCAAGTAAGAGAACCTCAAGTTCAAGCGTTTAAAATTACTGTGTATCTGTGAAGAACTACTTCATTTCTTGATTGCGTGTTCTATGTAAGGAATAAATACATTATGCGGAAAATACTGTTTCCTTTGATCAATTCCTTATAGACCTTTTTCATTGATAATGATAGTTATTAATCTCCAGAAGACAGTATAGCCCACAATTTCCTTTGTTAATTTATTATAATTGTTTTACATTTTAACAGTTAAGTTAATACAGAGCAGTCTACCATACATACAGTTATTACCTTTGTTAGTATACTATTTGTCATTCCGTTAATACCTTAAAGGTGGGAAAAAGTTGGCGCGTAGAGTTTTTGAATATTTTTTTATATATTAAAAACCAATATTCTGGCCTAATGGCTCATTATATCACAAAAATTATAAAAACCTTTATTGTATATATTTGTATGATGAATATTATTTGATTAAGACTTTTTTTTTTACAAAACTCAATGTTTTCGAAACAAAGCCAAAAACCATTTTTTCAATGAATTTTCGCCCCCTCCCCCGTCCCCCAACAGGTGATATCAGCTATGCCCAGATGGTTTCTAAACAAGGTCATAGTTAAGATAGTCTGTGCCAAATTTTATGGTGGTATCAAAATACGAAATATCTTTAAAAATTCTTGGACTAACAGAACGCACTAATACCGACCAAGCAGCTGCCGCCGTAGTGATGATAGTGCTAATATTTGCGAATAGAGGGTGCCATGTGGTCAGGACAACAAACCTTTTGGCCGTTAATATTAGTTTTCTAGACCAGAGCTGCTACTTATTTATTCAAGTAAATCATCATTTATCATTATGAGGCTGAGTTTGACTCTATTCAAGACCCATTGCTTCATAGAAAAATCTGGAAGCACCTGAAATTGAACAGGAATTGAACCCGGGACTTCTAAATATGTATTCAGGAACAATTACCACTAGACCAAGGAGGTGGTACTAGCTATATATAAAGGGTGGGCCGAATCAATTAGATGTTTAGTAACATGACAATTCAGGGGACGGCCAGACTGGGCGAGCGAGTGAGCGAGTGAATAAAATATAAAATAGAACATATTGGTTGTAATGAGAGGTGGCCAGACTGGAGTGAGCTAGCGACTGAGCGCGCGCGTGCTTGAATGATAGAACTGGTTCTATTTTTCAAGCACGCGCTCTCGACCCGGTGCAGTCTGGTTTAAGCGCTAGGCAATATTATTGTATGATGGTACACTGAGTGCTAGGGAAACTTCTCATTTTGACATTTTTATTACTATCGATAGGTTTAGCATACTTTCTACTAACGGCCTAATTTAATTGTTAAGATCATAAACCATACCTATATGTGTTATATATATAATATATTATATATAAAACTGATATGTTAAAATACTTCAATATTATTGAATTAGCCTTTACAAATAAGAATTACCATTAGCGTGGAGAGAGGATGAGAAAACTACAAAAATAAATCACTTGTTAAAAACCACCCTCAGTTCACTGAGCCAAGATTCGGAAGCCTCCTCGTCAACAACTAACGAGAGCTATTGCTAATTATGCGCTCGCTCTCGCCCCAGTATGGCCACCCAGTCGCTTGCGCGCTCGCTCGCACGCCTGTCATCTGACGAACCCTAATACTTTAGTTGAAAATTAAATATTCACTTGCTAAATAAAAGCAAACTACATACTTTCTTTGGGATAATGTGACTTAGGTGAGCTCCCCTGATGTCAGGCAAACCTCAGCACGTGGTCATTACTTTCCTCATCATTGATCGTCTAATTGTTTCCTCCCCATCCCTGTATAACTGGTTAGGATGTTTTTAATCATTGTTTGGACAATGTACATGCTGAGAGGATGAGTGTAGATCGAGTGACGAAGAAGCAAATATATGAAGGTAGAGTGTGTAGATCAAAAGGAAGGAGTAGACCATGTAAGACGTGACTAAATGTTGTAGACAATTGTGTGAAGAAGAGAAACATTAAGCGCTTTAAGAATAAAAGAGCATTGTATGTGTGTGTGAAAGTTGTTGAAGTGAAGGAAGTATGCAAGGAAAGGCAAGTGTGGAGAAAGTTAGAGGATGGATTAAGTATGTAGTTGTTTTTTGAGCTATATGCACAATTTCTTGCCTACCCCGTGAAGGAAGGGCGTGATTAGGTATGTATATGTGTGTGTGTTCTTTAAACAAGCTGTTACTTAGTAACTGGCTCTACTCTATTTATCACGTGAAGTGTCTGCCCCTAATTGCTCACGGTACTGCGCGCTGATGACAAGCCTGACAAAGGGTAGGAGGGTGAGGGTTGGGAGGGAGGGAGGGTATGAAATGACACACTGTTGATCACTCAACACTTTTATCCAGACGTTTAACACGCCCGTGTCACAGCGGCCATTCATGCTCATCTAGTGAACACTAGTTGACTAAATTAATGGCGCAGACCACAAAGAACTGTGTCCCGGTGGTCTCGTATGGACACATCACATTATCACATTAGTTACGGGAAAACAAGTACAAACCAAACTGGTTCAATCGTGGGAAAGCTTAATGCAATGGTTTTATCCATGAGTTAACTGATTTTAAATCAATACACATGCATATGTAATACATTGTGTGGACGACAAAAAAAAAAAAAGCTAATAATTTACATCACTTGTTTTTAAAGGCTTTCGCGGCCGGTGTTTGAATTAAAAACTTTTGTTTACGGGTTTGAACCACGTTGAATATATAGTAGCTTTCTACGTTTCGGCACTAGACTACAAAAGCCATTAGCCGGGATGCGTGATGAGACAAAACGTGTGGAATTCTAGAGGAAAAGATTTCCACACACGTCGAATGGTTTTTATCTATTGATGTGTGTGTGTGGTTTGACATGGAGATATAGAGTGGTATCAAAGAATAAGTAGGGAATTTAAACCTAATATTCTCTTTTTGTTTTTTTCTATAATTTTATACGAGAATGTTAGATTTTTTTCTTCTTACATCAATATATTAATTAATAAGACTATAACCGTTGTTTTATTTCTAAACTATTTGCTATCTTCATCATATTTAGATATACATACTACATATTTATGCATGGTGTGTATGACATGTGAATGCGTGTTTTAATTTTATTTTCTCTTCTTTATTTAGTTCTACTTTCCTTATTTATTTTATTGTAAGTTGACCATAAATGTATACGTATGTCTGAGAGCAATATGATCAATTATTTTATTATTGGACAAATGTTATAAATTAGTTTTTAATTATCATATTAATAGCGCATAAGTATAAAAATGAACATGTCTTTATAATTAAGGGTTAAGGTAAGAAAAGTCAATGGCCTTACTTTGCTCAAATAAAAAACAATGTTATATAAAAAAATAATTATTTTTTTTGTACTTATCTAGTAACAATAAATAAAACTTAATATTAATTATTAAAATTAAGCTACTATTGTAATATATAAGCCTACTATTTTTCAGCTCTTTTCCAAACGATATCAGAAGGAATTTTTAAGATGTTTGTCAGAGTGTGGGATATATAAATTATTAAGTTACGTTATTTAAATAAATTACACAAACATATAGCCAAATGATCGTTATATTTCTATAATATCCAATTCATGGCTGTGAATACTCATGTTATTAAAATAATGATACTTTCTCCAAATCACTAAATTGGGAACACACCCAAGATAATATGAGTCAAGCCTTTTCCGAAAATGTCTTATTTGATTATATGCTCGCAGATATGAAAATAGTATTGACAGATTAAACTCGTGTCTGGTTGAAAATACATCTATAAATATTATTTCTAAACTCCAAAGTAGTCGATCAAATGGGTCTTGGAGACGGTCACAAATGAAGATGCCATTTTAATGTACAGTCCAACTTTCATAGGAATTACCTTTTTTTATATCACCGCGTCTTACAACTTGTTCAGGCCCTACGCATATTTACTAACTACTTTAATGTGCTAGATATGATGAAGGTTGAATTTAGAAAAAGAGTACCCTCGTTTGCATACTAGGATATTGAAGAAACGTTTTGGAAAAAACCACACTCAGACCCCAATCTTCCGTTAATCGTAAATCCAGTCTATTGAGAGAGTGACAACTTATACTGTGCGGCCACTGAAACGGGTAGGAATAACCTTATTCAAAATCTACTTTCACGTATTTATACGTCAAGTCATGTGATTTGAAGCTGTCACTTTTGTTAGATATTATTATTATTATTATTATTATTATTATTATTATTATTATTATTATTATTATTATTATTATTATTATTATTATTAGCACTGCGTCTTACTACCAGTTTGGGTTATACGCACTTACGCTAATGTGTAATGTTAGGGTGATTGTGAGATGAAATGGAGGACCTACAGTTTAACGTGGAATCCAAACCAAGGTAGAGGCCTGGCATTCCTCACATTCACAAGTTGTGATTAATACACGTCTTGTCAGAGGTGAAGGAAGGGTTTGGCAATCAGATAAATCTGTGCCGGAACCGAGGATTGAACCCCGGACGTTAGATATTAAAAATACATATAAAATAACAATAATAATATAGATAAATGTTATCAATGTTGAAAGTAAAAAAATAGGTTTGTATTTTCTAAAAGGTAATTTCTATCAAAATTGGACTGTACCTCTTCAATTCTCTCGAGCGTCTTTCGAAAAACAGAAATCGTTTAACGTTTTTTGTCTTCTTCTAATGTTGTAGACTGTAGTTTTCTTTGTCTCTCTCTTGATCTCTGAAGCACATACTTGGTACCGACGTTCCGTGAGAGCAGTTTGGCTAAATAAAAATACAGGAGAAGAGTTTCTCGTAAAGACGAGGGGAAGAGAGCGCGCTCTCCACCCTGTGAAACACAACCCCCCACCCCTTATTACTCTGCACCCTCAATTGGATAAGCGTCATCCCCTTTCAACCCGTATTAGAGAGGGTTGTCGGCTGGATGACATCATCAGGCACGAAACAAGGCACGGTCTTTATTAGTTCCCCCGTCAATCTGTGTCGAGAGACGATAAAACGCTCCATGTCCCACGACTGAAACAATATCGTCCGCACTTTTCTCACGTCTTTTCGGGTGGATTGTTTTAAGGTTAAGTATCAACAGTTTCGGTTTTATCGGCTCATATTGATAGGGGCAACCTTTCAGGATTCGTCCAGGAACACAGCATGAGCTTGATCAACGTCGGCGTTCGGTCTTGGTAACCGATATCACGGAATGTGTGGGAATACAGTAGTATCGTGTGTAAGAAATACAATTACTGTTAGGGCTTACTAGATATAATTACAATTGTTATTTAATCCATATTATTATCATTAGTGTTACCTTGTTAGATTTTTTGCTACCTTCGTTTTTAATTTTTATGAATGTAGAACATAATATACATAAAGTGTAGATGTGTGTATGTATTTTTACTTTCTCTCTATCTTACAGGTAGAGAAAGTATTGTGATCGTCAAAAAAATCGGACTCGAGATTTTGATGAATTTTGACGTTTCATGACATCCTGAATCCGAAAAAGTGGTTTTTGAATTTCCGTCTGTCTGTCTGTCTGTCTGTCTGTCTGTCTGTCTGTACCTCCAACTAGAGCCTAAACTATTTTACCGATTGAGCTGAAACTTGATATCTAGGGTTTTCATAGGGTTGCCCGAGGGGTTTTTGGAATTGGATATCTACCCCTAAAATTAAGGGTAGTTTACTGAAGGGCAAAAAGAGAAAAAGTCGATTTTCTCAAAATCGGCTCTAACGATTTTGATTAAATTTCATTTATGAACATAAATAGATATTCCAAACAAAATGGCTACTCTCAATATTTCGGCAAAATCGTTTTAAGGGCCCCGGTCTGATGCGTAAATTAACATTTTTTATAATAGCTCCGAAACTATTTGAGATATGAAATTACTTAGCATTACAAATATGTATATATATTTATAATACAAATATTTTATTCGAAACATATTTTTATAAAATCAATAACTTTCAATATATACGCAATTATATATATATTTTTAACTTTTTGGGCATTAAAGCTTAAGTATTGCGACCGTAAGAAAAACTAACCTGAAATGTTGATGGATGTCGACGTCTCATGACCCCCCGAACCCTTAAAAATAGTCTTTGCAATGCCGTCTGTCTGTGTGTCTATTAAAACTTAAAATTAAGGGTAGTTTACTGAAGGGCAAAAAGAGAAAAAGTCGATTTTCTCAAATTCGGCTCTAACGATTTTGATTAAATTTCATTTATGAACATAAATAAATATTCCAAACAAAATGGCTACTCTCAATATTTCGGCAAAATCGTTTTAAGGGCTCCGGTCTGATGCGTAAATTAACATTTTTTATAATAGCTCCGAAACTATTTGAGATATGAAATTACTTAGCATTACAAATATGTATATATATTTATAATACAAATATTTTATTCGAAACATATTTTTATAAAATCAATAACTTTCAATATATACGCAATTATATATATATTTTTAACTTTTTGGGCATTAAAGCTTAAGTATCGCGACCGTAAGAAAAAACTAACCTGAAATGTTGATGGATGTCGACGTCTCATGACCCCCCGAACCCTTAAAAATAGTCTTTGCAATGCCGTCTGTCTGTGTGTCTATTAAAACTTAAAATTAAGGGTAGTTTACTGAATGGCAAAAAGAGAAAAAGTCGATTTTCTCAAAATCGGCTCCAACGATTTTGATTAAATTTCATTTATAAACATTAATAAATATTCCAAACAAAATGGCTACCCTCAATATTTCGGCAAAATGGCTTTAAGGGCTCCGGTCTGATGCGTCAATTAACATTTTTTTAAATAGCTCCGAAACTATTTGAGATATGAAATTACTTAGCATTACAAATATGTATATATATTTATAATACAGATATTTTATCCGAAACATATTTTTATAAAATCAATAACTTTCAATATATACGCAATTATATGAATTTTTTTAACTTTTTGGACATTAAAGTTTAAGTATTGCGACCGTAAAAAAAAAAACTAACCTGAAATGTTGATGGATGTCGACGTCTCATGACCCCACAACCCTAAAAAATAGTTTTTGCAATTCCGTCTGTCTGTGTATCTATAAAAACTTAAAATTAAGGGTAGTTTACTGAAGGACGAAAAGAGAAAAATTTGGTTTTCTCAAAATCTGCTTAAACGATTTTGATTAAAATTCGTATCTAGGCGTTGATTAAGATTATAAATAAACTGGCTATTTTCATTTTCCTATGAAAATGATTTTTAGGGTACATTACAGAGCGTTAATTTCCGTATCTCCACAACTATTGGAGAAACTAAACAACTTATCATTGCAAAATTGTAGGACTATTAGAAATAAAAAACTTTTATTTGACATATATTTTTATAAAAACAGCGGTTTCTGAGATATTTGCAAATATATTAATACAATTTCGTGAGCTTTAGTTGTAAACATATACTACTTAAGTCTTAACGCAATAATACTCCAATGCCATAGAGTAATTAAATATAAGTAAGTATCTAAAAAAAGTATGTTATTTTTCCTTAAATCTCTTAGGAGAAATGTTTGCAGAGCAATGATCTATCTCCATTTAAGACTCAATAGTCAATATTTACATTTTTTATTGGTCAAAATGTATAAATGAATAATTAAATATCAATGCGATGACTTGAAGATCTGCAACACCTTTTAAAATGTTAAAATTTTAACCAGAAATCAAAATTTTAATACGAAGTGTTGACCCTTGTGGAAGACATTAAACTGTTTGAAATGCTCTTAGGTGGACAAAGATGCGCCTCTTTTCTCATTGATTCTATATCATTGTATATTATTTTATGCGTGTTCTTATGTGGAGTGGTGATGATACAATGTACATTATTCCGTTCAGAAATCTTACGAGTTTATAGAAAGAGAGAGAAAGTCTGTGCGGTGTGCCGTACCATTTATTTTTTCTTTCCTCGGTTTAGTGTTTCTTTCTTCATTTATTTCATTTTTAATATATCCATAAATGTGCTCCTATAGATTTAATAATTAATTATTTATGAGTTTAATATTATAAAAAAATTGTAAACTTATTATAAAATAGCTTTTAGTTATTATCGACCGAGTGGAGTGAGGTCATGTTTTAACTTTTAACTTATTCAACTTGAAATCCTAAGAGGAATTTCTCCAAAGATAAATTATTTAATGGTTTGTGTAGTACTTATGTTCTTTATTTTTATGATATGATATAAGCTCGGTGCAAGAGTATATGACTATGGTCTAGTATAATTAACATAATCTATGGTTTTGGAAATATTATCTGGCAGGCAAAACTAGTATTTAACAATATACAAACAAAGAGTAAAGTAATAAACACGCGCGCATACAGAAAAAAAAAATTGTGAGGACGGTTGGGAAGGGCGTATAATGTAGACAAGCCATTATTTCTTTACTTTTTTTTACAGTTGAGAAATTTAAGGCAATTTTCACTGCTTACACCTTTTAAATATAGTATTTTGTCTTAAAAGGTAGCGTAAGTATTCGACAATTGTAATCTATTAGGCTATTTATGTTTAGTGTAATGAAACAAAACAGTAAACACAGCTAAGCCTCTTGATAAATAAAACCGTCCGCTCCTCGTTGTGGACTTGATGTGTTTTCCCCCTTAACCGACCAGTTCTCCCCTCACCCTTCCGTCTTTCTAGTCCCTCAATAAATGGAGGACATGTTATATTCAGTTCGTGTAGCAAACATACCTCAAGTATCATTAGAAAACATGTAAGGTCGTGGTCACAGACGTTAACAAGAGACTATAGAAGTCTCAGGGTCTGTCTCAGGGTATATCTCAGGGTATGTCTCAGTATATCTCAGGATGTTTCAGGGTCTATCTTAGGGTATGTATCAGTATATCTCAGGATGTCTCAGGATCTATCTTAGGGTATTTCTAAGGGTATGTCTCAGTATATCTCAGGATGTCTCAGGGTCTATCTTAGGGTATTTCGCAGGGTATGTCTCAGTATATCTCAGGATGTCTTAGGGTCTATCTTAGGGTATTTCTCAGGATATGTCTCAGTATATCTCAGGATGTCTCAGGGTCTATCTTAAGGTATTTCTCAAGGTATGTCTAAGGGTCTATCTTAGGGTATGCCTCAGGGTATGTCTAAGGGTTTATCTTAGAGTCTGTCTCAGGGTATATCTCAGATTTGTCTCGGGTTTTGTCTCAGGGACTACCTCAGGGTCCACCTTAGGTTATGCCTCAGGGTATATATTAGGGTATGCCTCAGGGTATATTCCAAAGGACGGGAATCTCGGAATGAATCATTGCTGTGTTCACCCTTTTAAAGAGACCTCTCCATCTACAACACATTTAGGACATTTAGGGCTGGTTACACAAACAGTAATCCGTGCTTTATCACAGATCAGATATTGCAAGTTGATACCTAATCAGTGTCTCAAACCTCATTTTCACTTGCACCCCTAACAATTAGGATGTTATTGTCGATCCACCCTCTGGTCAAGCTAACCAGCCAATTATCTCCAATCAACTGTTTGATTCTCCGATTATCTTGTTGATGGGAGACATAGGCTACAAGTTTTGATAGCTGAATTAATTGTTGCATCCCTATTTTATTGATTAATTTAAAGACGTAAATTATGTTTTTTATATATTAAATGTATAAAACACATACTTTTCGTATTTTATTTTGATTATGACTTATTTTAATGATAATAGTGCTTCATATGAAGTTTTTTTTAAATTAAGTTATTCATTGAATTTATATAGAATGGTTGAGATCCAAAGCAGCTAAAGGAAATACAATAATTTTCTATATTCATAGAGAAATATAATTGGAGAAGGGATACTGAATTGGCAACTGAATACATTTTACTGTATAGATCTATTAGTAGCACTACAAAATTATTTAAAATATTCTACTTAAGAACGTGTCCGAAATTGTAATTTATTGAAATGAAATATAGATATCAGGCAGCCTAGGCTACCGGAGACATAAAGTTTATACATCATAGCTAACTTTATGTATATATTTAGGTAGTTTCATAATCTGATTTTCCAAATACTGTGTCTTTTTTACAGTGTTGCCATGTTTGTTTCATTTGATTATTTAATCAAATCATTCTATGGTAAGCTGATAGTAGATTTTGTTTCCTAATCAACTTTGTTGTAACCCAAAATTTTCTTGGTTGAGGATCAAATTGATTGGTAATTTGGTTATTGAAGAATAAATGTGATGTTTGGTCTTATAGTTTATAAAATAACCTAAGGGCTGGTTGCACGAACATATTAATTATTCAATCACCAGATAGTATATCAGCTAGTTCCTTGATCAAGAAAGGTTTAGGCTGCAACAAAGTTAATTAGGGATCCAATTCTCCGATAATCTGACCCTAGATTTGATTAAATAACCAAGTAAATCAAATATGAGCCATTTCAGTGACCACATTGTAAAAGGTGCTACACTCGCAGTAGATTAGACTGCTGAAGACGGGGAGAGTGAGGTTGGATCTCAGTCGGATCCACTGAGGGCGATTTTTCCTAAATGGTTTTCCACTTTAACTCCATGAATATGCTGATAATTTATCATCATCCCTACTCCATGTAGCATGGACTGGCTCAGTCCAATTTTCGCAGGACGGACCTTTTAAAAAATACAAACATATTTGTTTACTGTCAACGTTAATATAATTTTACTGTAGTAATATTTTTATTTTATAGCTCTTGATAATATCTATCAAAAGTGACAGATGCAGATAATACTATTTGACGTATGAATACGTAAAAGTAGATCTAGTAACTTTTCTAGCTGTCAGATAAGGCTCTTCATGTGAAAATTGTACTGTAGAGAGAGATTGTGGAAAAAACAAAACACGAAAAGGGGTTATTAATTTCCTATTATTTAATTCATGGACATTAATAAAACCTAATTAAATCTAAGTTTAATTGGTAATTATAGCTGTCACCCTCGTCCTACGCCCCCCGGGATGGATTGGGGTGAGGGGAATGGGGGGGGGGGAGTCACAATACGAGACGTACGTTGGGGGTTTTACAGAGTGTTTTATCGAAGTGAAGGATGGAAGATACACTTGATAGAACAGATGTAAGGTCACAGAGGGGGGAAGGTACAGGGGGATGTAGCGAGCAAATAGTGTCTTACTAGATCAGGGTTAGCAAACTCAGGGCCCGCGAGACATGTAGAACCAGCCCGCTTGTCTGCAACACTTTTATATTAATATCAGGCCTGCAGAGACACGCACACACATGCACACCCACACACACATACACAAGAGAGAAAGAGTTTAATTTCAGTGTTTACTTAATTGTAAATAACTTATACATATTTTAAGGTGTTAGTTTTGTTATAACTTTAATTAATTGACCATGGGAATTTTTTATATATATAATTTGATAAATATGGCTTCTAGTATTTCGCTAATCCACATAAATTTCTGTGAAATTTTATTTTTTTTTAAATTTAAAATATATATTAACGATTTTAAATAGGCTACATAGAATTAAATAGCCAGTATTGACCAACATAGGTGGGCCCACGGATTAGACGTCAAAATGATATGGTCTAGTTTGCTGGTGTCAGAGAAGGTAAGGGTTCGAATTCAAGCCGCATGTATATAGTGTTGTTTTTATTATATGGCTTCACACATTTCCTTCACTCAAATATGGTTACATTTCTTCCTAATTATATCTTCCTCATACCTTATCCACTAGTGTGATAATGTGCAAAGTCAAGACGGGTAGTAGGACACGCTGAAAAATCCAAAGTAAATATGTATCTTTAGATTGCCGCAACCCTCCCTGAGTTTGTATATCTGGCCCTTCATCTGGTTTGAGTTGGAGACCAGTGTACCAGACTGACTGGTCTCCTGGTCACCAGTAGGTCAACCCAGTAAAGTCACCCAACCAAACTGAATCACCCTATGCAACACATATCAACGGTGATGTCAGTAAAGCTGTTCCTTAAACAGTCTCTGAGGAGGGCTCAACCGGTCTCAAACCTATGACGTCCACGTCACACACACAATTCGACAGCTGCCAGCTGACTCTCTCTACTTCCTCACGCCATCTTGGTCTCAGGTCCTTTCTCATGTTCCTCTCGATCACCTGAACCAATCAGAGAGATGAACACTCACCAAAGAGGGGTTGAGGTACTGCTAAATGAGCGATTATCAATTGAATTGAGTGTCTATCACCTTCCCCCAGATCTTCACCGAATCATGCTGTAAAGTAATATGATATTTAATCCAATACTCAGTAGCTTGCTGCACCTCCAGTTTCATATTGTTAAGGTGGTAGATATTAAATAAATTAACAGCACTATTCTACAAGACTATGTTGATACCAATACATAGTAAATTTAAATATCATTTTAAAACTAGTAATTGCCTAAACATACTGAGTGTACAATATTTTGGAAGCATGTTTGAGGAGAAAGATGGACGTAGAGAGGATTAGATGAGAAGAAGACAGCAGGGAGAGTTGTTCTATAGGTGTGTAAGAAACCTATGGAGAAGGGAAGTGCCCTTGAAGTGTACCTATGGTAGCAGCAGAAACATGGATATTGAATGTAAGAGAGATTAGGAAAGTGGAGGCCATGGGAATGAAGTTTTTGAGGAGCTTGTTAGCTCTCACGAGGAGAAACAAGATTAGGATTGAAGCTATCCAGGAAAGAGTGGGGGTACAGGGAGTACATGAAATAGTAGAGAAAGTAAGACTGAGATGGTATGGGTATGTAATGAGGATGGAAAAGAGAGGATGTCAAAAAATGTATGGAAATGAAATATGTAGGAAAAAGACCACGAGGGAGGCTAAGAAAGGGATGGGAGGAGCAGATAACAAAAAGTATGCAAATGAGAGGAGAAAAATGGAAGCGTTTAAAGTATGAAGAATGATGTAAGAAAAGAGGAAGTTGGAGGCATTTTACTAAAGTGACTCGGCCAAAGGCTGGAAACAATTGACGATGATGATGATAATGATGATGATGATAAAGATGATAGTAATTGCCTCCAATATTTACAACATGCAAACTCTGTAATCATTTTCTTAAAAAATATTTAAATATAGTTTAAAAAAAGCAATTTTCTGGCAAAAGAGAAGTTGAAATTGTGATAGTATTATGTTAAAAAAATACAATGTGCATTTGGAAGTGTTCATCGCCTGAAAAAGACTTGTATGACCTTTAAATAGTCTATCCGTTGCTTTTTAAAAATTACACTCCAAAAGAAAAACTATTCTCCAACAAGCTCAGAGGATTATAAAAGTCTGGTCTATTTTTACCTAAACACAAAATAAACTCTTTGAAGATTAATAAAAACTTGTTACATTTTATCCTTTGTAAATTTCCCTTACTCTGTCGACCTTTGTTTGAAAGATCATTTATGTAATGTCCATTAATGTTTGCTGCAATATTATACTGCTAGGGGTTTGTTAAAACACTATGTTAGACTGAGCTACAATATTACACTGTTAGAGATATGTTACAACACTATGATAGAGTTTGTTTGTGTCTCAGGGTTGACCTCAAAGTCTGTCTTAGGATCTGTATCAGGGTCAATCTCCAATATTATACTCTCATGGGTTTTGTTTCATTACTTTAGAGGTGCCTCCTCCCCAATAATATGCTTTAATATATTTTGTTC
The DNA here is from genome assembly GCA_033556935.1 of Timema podura. Taxonomy (NCBI): domain Eukaryota; kingdom Metazoa; phylum Arthropoda; class Insecta; order Phasmatodea; family Timematidae; genus Timema; species Timema podura. The sequence goes on along the minus strand of JAVRXN010000007.1, from coordinate 45,586,283 downwards.
CAATACTATCCTCTTATGTCTGTTTCTAACTTAGCCAAATGTTTGATACTTTTGCAATTTATAAGTAGATTTTCATCTATTATACAACTAATTGAGACATAGCACTAAGTAATTTGTTTTGAATATCCCTCATATCAGCTATAAAATAATGGTTGACTTTAGTTATAAAAACAATCGTCCAGTAGAATGAAAAGGCCAACGCTTAAACTTGATGAAATGATACAAACAGTAGCTGTGGGCCTCCCTCGTGTTTCTCGTCAGACCATTAAATGGCGAAGTGCAGGACTGGGCGATGAATAGCAATGGCCCCATGATGTGGTTCTGGGGTGGGGCTGGGGGGGTCATTATGACGTGTAGAGAGGATCTCCAAGTCTGGGCCTCTCATTAGCACGATGGGGCTAATAGCTTTACGACCCACAGTAAAAACCATCTTCCACACAGTCTTTCATAAAGTTACAGGTCAGAAACCAGGGTCAAGAGAACTCGCAGGGTTGACTTGTTCGACTGATACTTGGAGAGAATTCTGCCACTCTCAAGGTATAGAGAGCTCACATGTTTGACTTGTTCGACTGGTACTTGGAGAGAATTCTGCCACTGTCAAGGTATAGAGAGCTCACAAGGTTGACTTGTTCGACTGATACTTGGAAAGAATTCTGCCACTGTCAAGGTATAGAGAGCTCACAAGTTTGACTTGTTCGACTGATACTTGGGGAGAGTTTTGTTACTATCAAGGTATAGAGAGCTCACAAGGTTGACTTGTTCGACTGATACTTGGAGAGAATTCTGCCTCTGTCAAGGTATAGAGAGCTCACAAGGTTGACTTGTTCGACTGATACTTGGGGAGAGTTTTGTTACTATCAAGGTATAGAGAGCTCACAAGGTTGACTTGTTCAACTGATACTTGGAGATAATTCTGCCACTGTCAAGGTATAGAGAGCTCACAAGGTTGACTTGTTCGACTGATACTTGGAGAGAATTCTGCCTCTGTCAGGGTATAGAGAGCTCACAATGTTGACTTGTTCGACTGATACTTGGAGAGAATTCTGCCACTGTCAAGGTATATAGAGCTCACAAGGTTGACTTGTTCAACTGATACTTGGAGAGAATTCTGCCACTGTCAAGGTATATAGAACTCACAAGGTTGACTTGTTCGACTGATACTTGGAGAGAATTCTGTCACTGTCAAGGTATAGAGAGCTCACAAGGTTGACTTGTTCGACTGATACTTGGAGAGAATTCTCCCACTGTCAAGGTATAGAGAGCTCACAAGGTTGACTTGTTCGACTGATACTTGGAAAGAATTCTGCCACTTTCAAGGTATAGAGAGCTCACAAGGTTGACTTGTTCGACTGATACTTGGAAAGATTCTGCCACTGTCAAGGTATATAGAGCTCACAAGATTGACTTGTTCGACTGATACTTGGAGAGAATTCTGCCACTGTCAAGGGATAGAGAGCTCACAATGTTGACTTGTTCGACTGATACTTGGAGAGAATTCTGCCACTGTCAAGGTATAGAGAGCTCACAATGTTGACTTTTCCGACCGATATTTGGGGCTAATTATTCCTTCGTATTTATTGAAAACTCTTTTCCAAGAAAATAATCCTTATGATAAATGTGTTAAATAAATTATCGTCCTCTTACAGAAGTATTAGTAGACCCTATATAAAATAATGTAGACTGTATAATAAAAACAAATAAAAATTGGAAACTGAATCTTATGTACAAATTTAGAAGATTCTCTTACTTTTTCATCCACCTTTAGAAATTCGTAAATTAAATTAACTAATGACGTGCATACAAACATTAATTTTTCTAAATATTGGACGTTACACAAATATTTTATATGACCTAATCGCTTAATTAAATTTTAAAAGTAAACTATTTATTCACAATATAGTGATTGGTTGTTAAATGGGATAGAGGTACGAAATGTAGATGAAAACTTACCGAAAAATAAAAATGGGTTGACCAAGTTTTTATTTTATGTTGTCGGTGATTCAATAATGATAAATTTTTAATTTTTCATACATACTTAGTATGCTATGTACTGACATTTTATGCTACGGTTACATCTTAGATACTGTAAAAATAAAATTAATATGTATATGAAAATATTATTTGCCTTAAATGGACTAAAAATTTCGAAAGTGGATCCCATTAATATTAAATAAGCCTAAATGTTAAATTTTTAAAAAAAATAACTTTTTTATTTGAAGTAAATCCCTCTAGATCAGTGATTCCCAGCCAGGTTTCCATGAGAATTTTCAAAAGCTTGCGAAAAAATAGTACAAGTTGCCACTTTTTTTTTTAATTAATGAACAAATAAAAATATTAAGGTTTCAACGTGACATAAACAAAACAAAGAAGCATTTTGAAAGTGTAGCTTGGTTAGATATTTGCTTGATAGTTATTATTTGAGAAACGAGAGAGATTTAGGGTGCATTTTCTTAAAGACGGCTGAAGTGTGCGGCCCACAATGCTATGTTTGTTTTTCTTACTCGCGTTAAACTTCTGTGATCATTTCTCTTTTATAGTAGCAGCTCCAGATTTTCTTCAGAGAAAACAATAAAAATTATATTTTTCCAACTATCTTAAGGACAAATCGTGGTTTCTGAAAATAGCATACCTGGCAGATATTTAGGAACACCTAAATAAGTTGAACACCAACATGCAAGGTCCCAAGAAAAATATTTTGACGTGGACAGACAAACTTGTAGTATTCATAAATAAAATTGGTGTTTGGAAAAACATCTTTATAAGGTTAATTTTGAAATGTTACCCCTATTTTCTCATCTTCAGAGAATTACAACTGACAACCACCGTGAAGCCGTTATTCCCCCGATTTCCGGCCATATCGAATCTCTGGATGAAAATCTGGACAAGTACTTCCCTTTTTTGTCATTTGAAGAGTATGATTGGGTCAGGAACCCTTTCACAGATTCTACAAGCAGTTCAGAAATTTTACTCAGCCAGCAGGAAGAACAATTGACTGAATTGAAGTAGGATCGCACACTAAAAATTAAATTTATTGAAATGTCATTTGATATGTTTTGGATATAATTAAAAACAGAGATTCCTGCCATCTCCCAGATATATCTATACAAACATATTGATACAATTCTCAGCATCGTGCTAGTGTGAGAAAACAATTTCGTGTGTAACAAATATAAAAACCAAACAGAGGAATAGACTGTTGTCTTTGTAAGAAGAATTATGTGTGAGCCTATCAAAGATGAGACCACGAATTAAGTTGTTGTGATCAAAAAAGCAAGCTCAAGTTTCACATTAAATTAAGAGACATTTGGAATCATTTTTATTCTATTGAAGCTTGTATTATTTACAGCTGTGAATTAATAATAAAACAATAAAATGTAACTTTTTTTCGTTAACAAGTTTATAAAAAACATAATAATAACTCACAACTATTGCAAAATATAGGCTACACACCAAGTTTGTTTATAACCAGTTAGCCAGATGTAAACTGAAAAGTTTGTAATTTTTACTTTCTCTCTATCTTACAGGTAGAGAAAGTATGGTGATCGTCAAAACTATCGAACTCGAGATTTTGATGAATTTTGACGTTTCATGACTCCCTGAATCCGAAAAAGTGGTTTTTGAATTTCCGTCTGTCTGTCTGTCTGTCTGTCTGTCTGTCTGTACCTCCAACTAGAGCCTAAACTATTTTACCGATTGAGCTGAAACTTGATATCTAGGGTTTTCATAGGGTTGCCCGAGGGATTTTTGGAATTGGATATCTACCCCTAAAATTAAGGGTAGTTTACTGAAGGGAAAAAAGAGAAAAAGTCGATTTTCTCAAAATCGGCTCTAACGATTTTGATTAAATTTCATTTATGAACATTAATAAATATTCCAAACAAAATGGCTACTCTCAATATTTCGGCAAAATGGCTTTAAGGTCTCCGGTCTGATGCGTAAATTAACATTTTTTATAATAGCTCCGAAACTATTTGAGATATGAAATTACTTAGCATTACAAATATGTATATATATTTATAATACAAATATTTTATTCGAAACATATTTTTATAAAATCAATAATTTTCAATCTATACGCAATTATATATATATTTTTAACTTTTTGGACATTAAAGCTTAAGTATTGCGATCGTAAAAAAAACTAACCTGAAATGTTGATGGATGTCAGCGTCTCATGACCCCCCTAACCCTAAAAAATAGTCTTTGCAATGCCGTCTGTCTGTGTGTCTATAAAAACTTAAAATTAAGGGTAGTTTACTGAAGGGAAAAAAGAGAAAAAGTCGATTTTCTCAAAATCGGCTCTAACGATTTTGATTAAATTTCATTTATAAACATTAATAAATATTCAAAACAAAATGGCTACCATCAATATTTCGGCAAAATGGCTCTAAGGGCTCCGGTCTGATGCGTAAATTAACATTTTTTATAATAGCTCCGAAACTATTTGAGATATGAAATTACTTAGCATTACAAATATATATATATATTTATAATACAGATATTTTATCCGAAACATATTTTTATAAAATCAATAACTTTCAATCTATACGCAATTATATGAATTTTTTAACTTTTTGGACACTTAAAGCTTAAGTATTGCGACCGTAAAAAAAAACTAACCTGAAATGTTGATAGATGTCGACGTCTCATGACCCCCCGAACCCTAAAAAATAGTCTTTGCAATGCCGTCTGTCTTTGTGTCTATAAAAAACTTAAAATTAAGGGTAGTTTACTCAAGGGCGAAAAGAGAAAAATATGGTTATCTCAAAATCTGCTCAAACGATTTTGATTAAAATTCGTATCTAGGAGTTGATTAAGATTATAAATAAACTGGCTATTTTCATTTTCCTATGAAAATTATTTTTAGGGTACCTTACAGAAGCGTTAATTTCCGTATCTCCACAACTATTTGAGAAACTAAACAACTTATCATTGCAAAATTGTAGGACTATTAGAAATAAAAAACTTTTATTTTACATATATTTTTATAAAAGCAACAGTTTCTGAGATATTTGCAAATATATTAATACAATTTTGTGAGCTTTAGTTGTAAACATATACTACTTAAGTCTTAACGCAATAATTCTCCAATGCCATAGAGTAATTAAATATAAGTATCTAAAAATGTATGTTATTTTTCCTTAAAGCTCTTAGGAGAAATGTTTGCATAGCAATAATCTCTCTCCATTTTAGACTCAATAGTCAATATTTACATTTTTTATTGGCCAAAATCTATAAATGAATAATTAAATACCAATGCGATGACTTGAAGATCTGCAACACCTTATAAAATGTTAAAACTTTAACCAGAAATCAAAATTTTAATACAAAGTGTTGACCCTTGTGGAAGACATTAAACTGTTTGAAATGTTCTTAGGTGGACAAAGATGCGCCTCTTTTCTCATTGATTCTATATCATTGTATATTATTTTATGCGTGTTCTTATGTGGAGTGGGGATGATACAATGTACATTATTCCGTTCAGAAATCTTACGAGTTTATAGAAAGAGAGAGAAAGTCTGTGCGGTGCGCCGTACCATTTATTTTATTGACAGTAATATTAGTAAGCTAAATATTAATAGGCAGTAAATACTCGTGTAATATTTTATTAGAAAGTATTATTTAATTATTATTTACTATTAACCCTACTGCTTTACATTTCTTTATTTAATTTAACCCTGTCGAATATATTATATGTCAGTCAGGTAGGGGTTCCTCGAGAGTTTTCAAAATATTTCAAGGGTTCATCCAAACAAAAAAGGTTGGGAATCACTGACCTTGTTTGTATAATATTTCAAAGAAACGGGAGCAGGGTATGAAGATAGTGACAGTGTAAAGGCTAGTGCTGACTATGACGGGACTTATTTAATGCTATAAAATGTTTCCAGTAGTCCCCTGAAGTGGACAGTTATATTATGCAAAGCTTCAAAATTTTGAATATTGTTGATTTTCAAAATTAGGTTTCTGTTTTTTGAATGTATTTTCAAACATTTTTCATCGAATTTTTATGAAACTCACATAAATGACGTGAAAGAATTTTTTTTTTTAGAAAACTGGAAAAAAGTTTGTTCCATAAATAGCACTAAAAATATAAAGAATAGTTTTTAGACAATTATTTAATTTCTGAGTACGACCATAAATTATATTTTCAGAACTACGGGTGAAATCATGAAAAATTGTAACAGAATCCATTTCAAATCTGCTGCAGAGTAGCAACAATAACAGGGGATAATAGACCTATCCTCGACCTTTTATGCCGTTGAATGACGCCACTTTTTCATCCAAACGCTCCCACGTTTAGATCACTCTTGTTTAAAAGTATCCTTAATTAATGCTGGTTTTCTCCAGCTAAACACAAACCCCCTTTTGAAATTCCCTTAACGCGAGCTCCAATGGGGCGACACTAAAATGGCCCCTGACTTACATCTTGGGCCGCTCTCACAGTTTTCCTGTTAGAATATCCTTTTATGTACTTTAACTGAAATGTGTGAAGCCATTAATACATCCATTCATATTATTTTATTATTAATAATAATTATACATATCAAATCTTATCGTATAGTTCACTTATTCACCTACATAACTTTATAAAGGATGGGGCTGAAACAATTAGACGATATATAATGAGGAAAGATATGGACAAAGTGCTGAGGTTTTCCTGACGTCCGGTGGTGTCACCTGAGTGGCATTATCTTCAAAATGTGAAAAAGTGTAGCATCTGGTTTGCTTTTATTTAGCTAGTGACTATTTACTTTTCAATTAAAGTGTTAATTTTCAAGTTACTAATCGTCTAATTGTTTTGGCCTCACCTGTATTTATATAGTATGATTGTTTTATATCAATTATTATTTTATATCAACAGAAATTACTTCCACAAAATGTATCTTACTCTTCAACACAGCCATAAATTTTTAACAAAATATAATTTCTGACAAAGCTTAGGTAAGTTATTAGCAAATAATTATTCAGTGCTTTAATTAAAAGAAAGCGAGGGCAGTAAAAAGGTTTATAAGATTATGTTTTTGTGTTTACAACCTTATAACAAAGAATCTTCTTGGTATTATAGGGTTGCGGTTGATGGGTAATTTATTTATTCTCATGTATTACTTTTTTTCTAAAAAAAAAACGAGTTTTATTCAAACTGTATAATTAAAAGAGGTCCTTCACTATTTAAACGTCGAAAACATCATCTCGACTTGAAAAACCATAAACAGAACCGTTTTGTGATCGTTTGCCTCATTAGCTGAATACTCGCCATTGAATTGGTTGAAGTGCACTGGAACAACATTGTGGAAAAGGATGAATCATCCCTATTCACCCCCACTCCTATCCCCCAACCCTGCCTTTTCACTTTTCAGATCTTGAATTCTCCCCCAACGGTTGCCGGCGGAAATTCAAGTAGTCAGCCATTACAAATTCTTTCCAGTCACATCTGCATGGGCTTGTGTTATATTTTCTGTTCGCTTTTAGAGCCAAGGCTCTGTGTAATAATGACATAAGCCAAGTCATTTCAAACTACAGGACGAGGAGGGGGATTTAGAGGAAATACGCCATCATTTACCTGAATGGATGTAGATAAACCACGAATAAGAGGATGAAGCCCAAAATCCTATTTAGGGATTTATTTGGGGTAGTTCTGGTTCAGAAAATGAGCTTAAGAACCACTCATTTATTTTACTCTGGCTGTTTATTGGAATACAAATAGTTAGTATATAGCTTTTTACAATTTTTCATTAAATTTATTTGAGGCATTTAACTTGCAATTTCTTGCAAACTGATTACACCATTACTATATTTACAATATAGCTTAACTTTAGAACAACCCGCATAGGTGGATGAAAAGTCTAAGGCGTCACTCCCACAATAGACTAAACTGCTGAAGACAGGGAGATTAGGGCTCGAATCCCGGTCAGATTTACGGAATGGGGGTTTACCTAAATGGTTTTACAACTATCCCTCCACGCAAATGTGGGAACACTACCTCTAAATTCAACCTTCTTAATCACTAATACACTATCGTAATTAGTACATAAGCGTATAGCTTGAACAGGTAGTAAGACTCAATGGTAGAGTTTTTAAAACGTAAGGAGGATTCAACACAAATTGAAACAGTAAAAAATGTTGTTTAAATAATATAGTACTCAAGATTAAACGATACATTTTCATCCCCACCTCCTTCGTCATAAAGAAGAAAAGAGCTTATAAAACTTTAACGTTTACTATCTTAAAGAATGAGAGAATGGGTCTTTGTACCCAAATAAAAGTGCACCTACTCCCCCCTATGTTGAGATAGTTGCCCGGCTATAAAACATGGATTTGAAGCAGTCACGGATGCTCCGTCGCTGCTACAAGTACGTGGAATGACTACTAGACGCCATATTTACCTCCTCGCTGTGAAACGTGGACTGTATTTTGTACGTCAGAGAGCGGCGTCTGAACGTTCCCCTGGAGCCAAGCGTAGGCGCTATCCTCCCTTCTTCCTCAAGACGCTAAGGAGCCGTCAAATGGGCCATCAGCGAGACGAGCTAAACACGCAATACTACGCATCGTAAACTGTGTCGGGAGTTGTGTACGACTTCATTTGGGATTCAGCGGTCGGTTGGAGAGAGGAGACTTGCTGAACATTTGGAGAGACAAGGAGGGCTAGCGTTACCCTCTCACGCCAACAACTACAAGTATTTCTTGGTCTGATGACGTAATAATTCAATATTTGTTTAACTAGTATTTTCAACATATAAGATTGACCTTTATTTTGGTCACCGCGTCTCGATACAAGAACGGGTAAGTCATATGTAATCTACTAATTATGATAATGTTTTAGGAATGAGGAGGAGTTGAATTTAGAGGAAATGTACCAATATTTTTTCAAAACTTGGATCTCCAAGTCATCGGCATCCAAGTTCTATTGCAAGAGTGACGCTTGAACCATTCGACACACTAAAGCAGTCATAAGAAGTTGATGGACAACTTTGATGCTCATACAGGAGCAAGTCTGTCTTCTATACTGAAGGACCCAGGTTAGATTCCCACTGTGCCCAAAAATATATCATTATTAAAAATGTGTGGGGTTTTCTCTTTCACAGTGGTGAATTAACGTCCGAAAGACTGGTTGTTGTGTCTTCATAGAATTAAGATAGTTTGTAAGTCTGTTAGTCCAGGATATATCAGTAGTATATAGCATTAGTGTACTAAGCCAAATGCCCGGGTTCAATTCCAGTGTGCAGGTTTAATTTTACAACTAAAGAATACATTTTGTAGGTAGTTTTATTAGATAATCTGTGGGTTCAGAAATTCACGTTAAATACCCAAACTAATGATAATAAAAAAAGTTTTTTTTGTAAAAGACCACGTCTTACTATCCCTACGAGATATCTGAATATTTACACAAGTAGGGTAGGGATGAGTAAGGTAAAATATAGGTAAAATATACCAACATTTGCGTGAGACTAAAGTTGGAATCTATCTTGAGGGGAAAGAAAATCCTCGATTATTTCTTATAAGTCCTACCAGATCTTAACCCTAATCAAACTAGTGTAATTTAATGTTGATATAATCTGTGAGTTGTAAGTCTTGATGTAAAAAACTAAATAAATTTAAATTTAATATAAATTATGTTTATTGTTTTCCTTAAGAAGTTTCAAACAGTTTAAGGGTTTAAATGTAAGCAGTTCACTCTGAGAATGTAGCTATTTCAAATTTCCTCTCCTCTCCCCACTGCGCCTAAACGTTGTCTGTCCCGCCATATTTCTGCGGGTCAGGACACCATGACGGTGGCTGGGATAGCCCTGGAGGGGGAGAAGGGGAATGAGGGTCACACCTTGGGTCACATAGCTCACTCTATCCCCCCCCCCCCCCTTTTCATTCACACGGACAAACCTTCCCTCCACGACACAGGATTTATCCGTCACCACTGTCCACCCTCTGACAACCCACAGCTTTACGTTCGCGGACATTTCCACGAACCTGAGAGAGAAAGATAGAGAGAGAGAAATTTTTTGTTTTAGGAGGGTGTAGGGGGTGAACAATAACGTTTGTTTTAACTACCACTCATCGGGCTATCCGCATATATTTTACACTATTAGAACTAATAGGAGGTGATAGAAAAATAAAACTTAGAGGAAATAAAATCCAACCTGCATGGTAGTTCAAGTTAAGAATATATTATGCATAACAATAAACCTCAGTACACCCGCCACGGTTCGAACCTTGACCTTACGCCCACAAGCAAATCAGTATATTGTGGAGTGAACCCTTCAGTGCTTGCGTGGTCTGAAGCAATCACCAATCGCAATATACTGGGACTGACGAATCTCTACGTCATCACTGTCCAGTTCGAACAATAATACCCCCTATCGGCTGTCCAGTTCAACAATAATACCTCTGTCATCGGCTGTCCAGTTCGAACAATAATACCCCTCATCGGCTGTCCAGTTCTCCATAAGACCTGCAGTTCCCTCAGCGATGGTATCAGGTATAGAAGCTACCCGGTGTGACTCAAGTTACAGAGTTGGAAAAGCTATGAATGTTTATCAGCTTTCTACCCTCGCAAAACTAGTCTACTGCAGTACTCAGTAGCACTACGCGACCAAGATAAGCTTCATAGGAATCACCAACACAGAACCTCTATCCGAGACGGCCTATAGGCTTTATTAGTCTGATTAGTCAACCACAAGGATTCTTCCTTTACAAAATTTAGTGAGGAGAGGTCAGTGGATATCAAACTATTATAATTTGTTGACTTAAAGTAAATCGGATGTGTGACAATTATTTGAGGGGTACCGACACTCTTTAGCGCCTAAACTGTCGGCCACAACAGGACAAATTAAATTACTTACAATTACTTGTACCTTAACGCGTCTCTGGAGCCTCGCGCAATAACCCGAGAATATCCACTCCCCCAATGTGACCTATACCCAGGGTCACAGCAATTACCGGATGGACTGCCCTTGTACAGTTTCCTGGTTCTCTGCCTTTCCCGAAAACATCCGTCATCGCCCTTCTAGGTAGTCTTACTCCAAGCTTCGTTATTGCTTCTGTAATTATGTGTAATTAGCAACCTCTCTTGACCATTACGACACACAATTGAAGTTATAGGACTCACTTTTACCACCCCTTAACCCGCATCATCCCTCAACCCCGTACTTCACACAATAGCTGTGACAAGATGTAGAGTTCAGTCCAATATTCATAGTGACAACTTTATCTGACAGCTAGAGAAGTTACTAGATATACTTTCATGTATTAATTCGTCAAGTCATGTGATCTGCAGCTGTCACTTTTGGTAGATATTATCAATAAATATAAAATAGCAATAGTAATAGTAATAACTAACACTATTGTAAAATGAGAATTATAATATAAAATAAAAGCTTGACCTAAAGATATACATTTTTTTACTACTTATTGATAGTATTTACTGTCATAAAAACAAAATACCTCAATCATCTAAGGAAACAGTATTGGACGTGAGTTTTAAGGGACTGAAACAATAATTATGTGAAAGACTAGAGTTAAACTAGCTTGGATGCATATTCCCTTTATCAGTGGAGATCAAATTGTGGCCTTATGGGCTGGAGATATAACATTAGAAATATAAAAAAAAATATATTAAAATTATTAATTTATATGTATTTTAAAACCTCTCTAGAGAAACAGTTTTCACATCAATCAATTTAAAAAAAATACATGAGCCTTAATTTAGACGTTGAAGCCAATCTATTTAGAAATATTTACATTCGTTATTTGTTATAGATAAAAAAAACTGTAGTTTAATGATTTTACTATTTATTATTATTATTATTATTATTATTATTATTATTATTATTATTATTATTATTATTATTATTATTATTATTATTATTATTATTATTATTATTATTATTATTATTATTATTATTATTATTATTATTATTATTATTATTATTATTATTATTATTATTATTATTATATTATTATTATTATTATTATTATTATTATTATTATTATTATTATTATTATTATTATTATTATTATTATTATTATTATTATTATTATTATTATTATTATTATTATTATTATTATTATTATTATTATTATTATTATTATTAGCACCGCGTCTTACTAGCCGTTCGGGTTATACGCACTTACGCTAATGTGCAATGGTAGGATGATTGTGAGATGAAATGGAGGACCTACAGTTTAACGTGGAATCCGAACCACGATGGAGGCCTGGCATTCCTCACATTCACAAGTTGTGATTAATACACATCTTGTCAGAGGTGAAGTAAGGGTTTGGCAATCAGATAAATCTGTGCCGGGACCGAGGATTGAACCCCGGACCCTCAGCACAGAAGTCTGACACCTTACCCCTAGACCACCAGGTCACCTTTACTATATTAACATTTGAAAATATGTGTTATGTAAAATAATAGGTTTGCTTACACTAACTTGATTAACTTTGGTAAAAAAAAATTGTATAAAACTTTAAAATTGCCCACATTCTTTAAATAGTTTTCTATCTAATAGCGCCCTCTAAATCACGTGACATATCCCCCCCTCCAAAAAAAGTGTGTTACTTTGTGTTTATTAGAGAAGCGTCACACATTTTATAGTGTATATTCCCTTTTTATGGTAGAATATGAATTGTTTGGGAGCCAATATGACGCCGTTGAATGGTTGTGGGGGACCGCATCCAAACAACCAGTGCAAATGATAGACCGTGTAGCTCTGGGGCATATCATGGAGGTTTGTGGGGGGCAGGGGTAGGGGCTCAACGTCCCTAACGACCGATTAGTTATATCCAGGGGACTTATTATTGAAGTGCTGACGATGAACGTACACAAACAATTATTGACGATAAAAAAAAACCTCACCCTCCACACAATCAAATATTTTACAACGAATTTATGTGGGAACATGAAATCACAAATTAATCTGTTTGATAACCTTATTTATTTAAATAACAATGATTTTAATTGATAAACAAAAGAATAAATTATCAATTAATATAGTTATTGTTTTACAGCGCTTTCAAATGATTTAATATTTTTTTTACCACGTCTTATTACCCATGGCTATTTGAATGTTTGTGGAGTAAAATTGGAAAATCATTTAGGGAAAAAAATCATCCTCAATACACTCGGCCGGGATTCGAACCCCCCAACCTCCCCGTCATCGACGAACCAGACTAAAAAAGACTTACACTTAGTACATGTGCCCACCGATGCAGGTATTATGTATCTGAAACTAATTAATCAATAATCCGAGTGTTGTAACGAACCTACTAACAGAAACAAACAATTACAAATTGATTATAGTCAGGCGCGCTCACCACTAAACCATTCCTTTCGGTTCATCATTCGATTGTCTGTTACAAAAACTTTATTTTGTAATTCAATCGTAAAATCATATTTATACACCTTGTTTACAGTGTCCAAAGCCACAAATGTTCAAGTAAAGAGAGATTTTTAAATCGAACCACGTCCTTTGTAAACAAACATATTTATAGTTTATGTAAAGAAAGCGATTAAGGTGGAAAGAAAAGAACGCGAGTTAAGGTCAGTATTCAACCAGTTTTTATAACAATTTTTTTTTTTTTACAAAATAAATAAAATATTGGTCCAGTGGAAGTTAAGTTCCATTGCCTACACGCGGTGATATCAACAGTTCTTGAATATATGTCTGGAGCATTCAATGAGAAACTTTTAAAATAGAAAGAAAATATTTCTATTTAAATTTCTATATTCAAAACTTTTAATATTACCATATGAAGAAAATAAAACTAAACTTATCCACTGGAACAATATTTTATTTATTTTTTACGGTACATAAAAAGGTTGCTTGGTATAAAAATATAAAAGTACTGAACATTTTTTATTCCGAGTTTTAGTACCCGTTCAGGATGAACGAAAACATTAATTATGTTAATGTAGTAGTAATGAGGAAGGTATAGTTTTAGAATAAATGTACCCGAATTTGCGTAAAGGAAAAGTGGGGGGCCATTCAATAAATAAGACACCGTCAGTAAAACCAACAGGGATTCGAGCCTCGATCCACCCGGCCTTCTGAAATTCGGTACAACACCAGAGCCACGCGTTAGACCATGTGATTGCAGGTGCATATAATACTGAACTTAACCCGCTCTCCCTCTACCCCTTAAAAGTTTGGAACTTCGCAAATTAATTCCGTCCATTGCTCCTATTTAAGTATGTATCCCTTGATTGTTTGATAGTCCATAAAAGCGTGGAAGCTGCTGTCCAAGGAGCTAGAATAGTCGAGCAGAGATTCCTAAACGCTCAGAAACTAAGTGGGCTTATAATGCTACTAGTTGGAGCTTTCCAGCAGTAGGAGAACAGACAGAGGAGGAGGAAGAGACTACAAATAAAAGTACTATTTGTGTTATGAGCCCCTAATTAAATGACATAATTATATTCACAAAGACCAATTCTACGCTTCTATACCAGTTACCTTTTGTTTCTCGGCCATTTAGCTCTTAATGATCAACAGAAATAGGCCTTAGGCCTATGTGAATTATTGAACTTTTCAATCTGGAAAATATCAACTTTCAAACTACTTTTACAAGTCTATATATGTATCGGGACATAGAATGTATTCTTGTGTTCATTCCGGGAAACACAAAATCGTGTACCGTTGAAGATTTTTATCAATATTTAACTTAAACGCAACATCTGATTGGCAAAATGTCAACTACCAAGGCAGACACACTTTAAGAGAGGCTTGTCCCAACTGAACGAGAGCCGGCTGTGGCTCTCGTGCCGTGGTTTGACTGCTCCTGGCTGTGGTTCGCTCTCTAGAGGCGCTTCTCGTCTTGACAACACCGCTGCTCTATTCGCCTCTCAGCGGTACCAACTTATAAAATATGGATATCAACTTCCCTTCTCCCAGGGCTGAGCGTGGCAAATCACATTTCCGGGCCTCCCCACTTTTTAAATTTACCGATCGTTCGTTGAGTTTGTTATCTGTCCGTGGCAGACGGAGCCCCGAGAACACTGGCCTGGTAAGGTTTGTTGTAGGGAGACAATAACGCTAGAACTCGCACAGAGCTAACCGCGGACTGGTCTGGCTTTGTGATACAGCTATTTGTAGTCTACATCTTTAGAGCAGTTACTTTGCATCAAACCTACTGTAAATACCACATACATATACTTTGTATTTAACAGGGCTTAGACCTCTGTTATATTGCTTAAAATAGGATGTAAACAATGTTTCTACGCATCAAACATGGTGTAAACACAGTTAATTTGCATCAAATTGATTGTGAAACACAATTACTTTGCATCAATCAAACTGGTTGTGAAACACAATTACTTTACATCAAACTGGTTGTGAAACACAGTAACTTTGCATCAAACTGGTTGTGAAATTACAGTTACTTTGCATCAAACATTACTGTAAATACCACAGTTACTTTGTATTTAACAGGGCTTAGACCTCTGTTATATTGCTTAAAATAGGCTGTAAACAATGTTACTGCGCATCAAACATGGTGTAAACACAGTTACTTTGCATCAAACTGGTTGTGAAACACAGTTACTTTGCATCAAACTGATTGTGAAATACGGTTACTTTGCATCAAACTAGTTGTGAAACACATTTACTTTGCATCGAACTGGTTGTGAAACACAGTTACTTTGCATCAAACTGGTTGTGAAACACCATTATTTTGCTTCAAAACTGGTTGTGAAACACAGTTAATTTGCATCAAACTGGTTGTGAAACACAATTATTTTGCATTAAACTGGTTGTGAAACACAGTTACTTTGCATCAAACTGGTTGTGAAACACAGTTAATTTGCATCAAACTGGTTGTTAAACACAATTACTTTGCATCAAACTGGTTGTGAAACACAATTACTTTGCATCAAACTGGTTGTGAAACACAGTTACGTTCTAAATTGTTGAATAGATTCAATGGAAACTTTACATCAAAATACTGTAAAATATTTCATTTAAATTTGTATTTACAGGGCTTAGACTTGTTATATTGCTTAAAATAGGCTGTGAAAAAACTAATTATCCACGCATCAAACTTGTTGTAAACTTTACGTTACTTTGCATAAAAGCTTGGTTGTGAAAACACAAGTTACTTGTGCATCAAATCGATTTGTCGTAAATACATTACTTTGTTATAAATGAAAGTAAGTTTTAGAAATGTACAATTTACTTGCAGTAAAATGGGGTTGATAACACAGTTACTTTGCATCAAAACCTACGTTGTGAATACAAGCTTAACCTTTGCAATCTAAACCGTTGGAAACACAGTTACTTTGCATCAAACTGGTTGTGAAACACAATTACTTCTGCATCAACTGGTGTAAACACCATTATTAAAAGTTCTGAACTGTTGGAAACAATTTAAATTTTGCATCAATATGGTTGTGAAAACAATTACTTTGCATCAAACTGTCTGAAAACAATGTAACTTGTGATCCAATGGTTGTGAAATCAGCAGACGTTGCCTAAATGTATGATGAAATGCTATATTTACATCAACTTTACAGTAAGTACAATATGATTGTATTAACAGGGCTCTAACTATGTTATATTGCTTTAAATAGCTATAATACATAATATAATAGCTTTTACCGTTAGCCTTGTTCATCGCCATTAGTTGTATAACACAATTACTTTGCATCCAAATACTGGTTTGAACAAAGTTCTTTGCACAAACTATTTGAAATACGGTTATCGATCTAGAATTATTCTTGTTTGTGAAACACATTAATTTGCATCAACTGGTTGTTGAAATCACAGTTACTTTGCTCAAACTCTTGTGGAAACAACTTACTTTCACAAACTCGTTTTTGAAACACAGTTCAATTGCATCAAACGGTTGGTAACGCATTACTTTGCTCAAACTGGTTGTGAACTCACAGTTTTTTGCATCAAACGGTTGGAAACCAGTTACTTGCATCAACATGGTGTGAAACAAATTATTGTAGCATCCAACATACTAGTGAAATACCACATTATATTTGGTCTCACTTTAAGATTTACGATCTTCGTTTATATTCTTAAATAGGCTCTGAAAAAACCGTTATGCAAGCACGCAAGGTGTAGCTAGTATTGCAATCAAACTGGACTGTAGAAACACTGTACTTTGCTTAAACACTGTAATCCACAGATACTTTGAGTAGTTAACATGGCTAACTACTGTAAATATTAGCTTTATATTAACGGGTCTAAAGTTTACGCTATCTAAAAGGGTATAAACACAGTTACTGCATGAAAAGTATTGTAGAAAGGGTTACTTTGCATAAAATAGTTGTAGGATTACATGGCTACTTTAACATTTTAGGCTTAAATGACTTTTTTTTGCTTAACAGGCGTAACACATCATAAACATGAAAGCCCACGAGTAACACTAAAATCCCGGTCGGCTTCCTGATTTGAATGTTGCCAAAATTACTTTAAACTTAAACAAAATAAAGCTTTCCTTCCAATTCTAATTTTAGTGTTTTTTTAATCCAATAACAATAAAAAAATCCTAGTTGAGGTGCCTTAGAATATTAATTTGTGAAGTGTACGGTACCATTAAAATCTAAAACAGTCCCGTTGATTGTTTCTTAGTGTTATTTTAAAAAATACCCTTATGCCAAATATAAAAGTGTTTGTTTGGTGAATACGAACTGTTACCATCTTTGTAGGCTACACAGGTAGGGCTGGAGGATCATTTTACAAACATAAATATATCAAAAATAAACTCTCAACTATTGTCTAACAAATGCGAAGGATTTTTTATCATGTCAGTTGAAAGTAGTTGATATTTTAAGTTGACTGAATAATGATGTAACCATTGATAATGTAGCTGAAATTGCCTCGAGATTAAATTTACTAACAATCCTAAATATAAATATTTTCCCTCAATCCTTTGAGATTACATTGAAACACAGATTCAGTGGTATTTATAAATGTATTAAGGGCCAACTTGAAACCTGCCAGTAAACCCCTTCTCTAAAGTAAACTCAGCCAGAGGCCTTTACTAATCAATTATAAACCAGATAAAAAGGCAATTGATTATTCATTTGTAAGAGTTGGGTTTGTAAAAAAAAAATAAAATGTGGATGTTCTAGACGATTAATGCGTGTTTGTAAAAAAATAACTATTCTTTAAAATATATTGAGGTTGAATCGAGGTGTGCACGAACGTACTCGAGGTGCATCGAAGGTTTCATTGAGGGTGCATCGAAGGTACTCCAAGGTGCATCGAAGGGTGCATCCAAGGTTGCATCGAAGGGTGCTCCAGTGTGATCGAAGGGTCATTGAAGTACATCGAGGTTTCCATGAAGGTGATCCAAGGTACATGAAGGGTGCATTTAAGGTTACATCAAGATTCATCAGTGTGCATTTGAAGGGTGCATCAAGGTAACTCATTAGCAGGCCCTTTACTAATCAATTATAAAAAAGTTAAAAGGCCATATGATATCATTGTAAGAGTTGGGTTTGTAACAAAAAAATTAATGTGGAGTTAGGAATGGTGTTTGTAAAAACATAATTATCTTTAAAATAAATTTGAGGTGTGACCACAATTTCGTATGAACAATTGCCGACAGAGTATAACTGTAATTTAGTAATCTTCCTTGCCCCTTCCATACTACGTTATATTTTGATCACTTAGTAAATTACGTTCTTTTTACACCGCATCTACTTCTATTGAGTTATAGCCATGTAATAATTACTATTGTGTTAGGATTAGAAGTTTAAATTCGAGGAGCGTACCCGCATTTGCGTGGAGGAGTGTATAACCATTAGGAAAACCACCCTCTACACCCAACTGGTTCGAGCCTCGATATGTCAATCTGTCAGGGTATCCTATCAAAGGGTGGTAGTTGCCGGGTAGGAGTTTAAAATATTCACATTCGTTGTGTTGATGGATTTATTGTAGACTAAGTACATGATGTGATGTAGATAGTTAAGTGATACAATACACTATGAACGTTATAGCTCAAGTCAGTCAGTCTAGCAAACAGTCATTGAATACGTGTATATCGGTGAACTACTCCCCCTCATCCTGGTCAAGAACCACATGCCTGGATGGCCCTTGCCATCAACTATCAAAACCTCTTTTAACACTCTCCAAAGACTCTCCAAAAATAAGCATTCCTTGTCCTCGTTTCAAACCTACTTATATCTTAAAAATGTGTCATGCTTACCGATGTTTTGCTAAATGTACATTTTCAAAATATATGTGTAAACTTATTGTGGACTGTTCTGAATAGCTTTGTTGACTCAAGACTTTCATTACTACGAGGGAACTGTGTCTCTTGTGTAACATACCTATGTCCCAATGTTACTATACATTGAATCAGGCTTTCATTACTACGAGGGAACTGTGTCTCTTGTGTAATACCGGGATCACGATCAACTTAACGTTCACTAAAGGTTAACCTAACGTAACTTAACGTAAAGGTTCTTCTCGTGTTTTTAAATGGAAACGATCACGATGCAGTTAACTTAACTTAATAGATACCCTGGGAGGTCTTTCACGTTAAGTGAACGCTATATGAAGGGTATCACGTGATCTAGCCAACCAATCATTATGCGAGTGACGTCTACAGAGCTATTTAGTAATTCATTTGTTGGTTTTATGACCAAGGTGTAATCATTAGCTTAAATCCTAGTGATCAGACATTGAAACAAAATAATTAAACTAAAATAGGAAAGCTAAATTTATCAAAAACGTTCAATAATATATATTTATTATATGAATGGAAAACTGCAAACATTCACAGATCATCACTTTAAAAATAGTACAAATCACAGATCAAGATATTAGGTACTCAAGAATTCAGACGTTTGGCTCGAGTTGTTACGTTAAGTTACGTGAATCGAGATCACATATCTGTTTTCTTAAGTTAAGTGAACATTACGTTAAGTTAAAATTAATTTTATCGTGATCCCGGCATAACATACCTATCCCCTATCGTTACTAGTCATTTACACGGGTAAAATATGCTATAAAATAACGTTACATGCCGATAGCGTATGATGTGAAGCACCCAAAAAAACGTTATCGTATGATAGTCTATGAAATTGAAAATTCAAACAAAATATATGTTAGTTAAAGTATTTTAAAATGTAGAAACTGTCAATTTTTCATAGAAATAACCTTTTACAAATACAAACGTTATTTTTGTGGCTAGCAATTGAAAACATCTTACTATATTAACTAATTATCTACCAAAAGTTAGATCTGCGGATAAGATAACTTGACTTATGAATACGTTAAAGTAGATCTAGTAGCTTTTATATCTATCAGGTAAGGAAGGCTCTTCCTATCCAAATGGTACTGTACCCAATACAACACTTCCAGAAAAAGATAAAACCGTAAAAAGTAGTGGGAGAGTTAAAAGGGACTGTTTTAATGAATACTAATTAAAATGTAATTGATATGGTATTTAAAAAGGCTGTAAGTGAAGAAGGCCACTATTCCCAGAGGCAGGAGAAAGTCCCAGCTATCTAAACAGAATAATCTCAGTTAATAACACAACAGCAACTTTGTAAACAAGTTCTAGAATTGTTCATCGTGCCTCCATTTGGCGCAAATAACCGCTTTCCATGATTACAATATTTATAATATCATATTTGATCCTGTAAATCTGTTTATATAATAGATATTGGACGAGTTTATTAACCAACTAGTGTGGATATTTACCTACCCACGCTTACAACACAAGTATTATTTCAAAGAGCACTCCGTTTACTCTGATGGCTCTCTCTTAGAAACTACACCATAGTGGAACCAAGCAAGGTAGCAGTCTTACCTTGACTGATTACCCTATGGCTCTATCTTATAAGTTACATCATAGTGGAACCAAGCAAGGTAGCTGTCTTACCTTGACTGATTACACTCTGGCTCTATCTTATAAGCTACAGCATAGTAGACCCAAGGAAGGTAGCAGTCTTACCTTGACTTATTACAATATGGCTCTCTCTTATAAACTACACCATAGTGGAACCAAGCAAGGTAGCAGTCTTACCTTGACTGACTACCCTATGGCTCTATCTTATAAGTTACAACATAGTAGAATCAAGCAAGGTAGCAGTCTTACCATAACTATGATCCTATCTTATAAGTTATACCATAGTGGAACCAAGCAAGGTAGCAGTCTTACCTTGACTGATTACACTATGGATCTATCTTATAAACTACACCATAGTGCAGTGATTCCCAAACAGGGTTCCACGAGAATTTGCAAAAGCTTGCGAAAAAATAGTACATCTTGCCACCTTTTTTTACAGATCAATAAAAAAATTAAAATATTAAGGTTTCAACGTGACATATAAACAAAACAAAGAAGCATTTTGAAAGTTTAGCTTGGTTAGACATTTGTTTGATAGTTATTATTTAAGAAACGAGAGAGATTTAGGGTGCATTTTCTTAAAGACGGCTGAAGTGTGCGGCCCAAACTGCTATGTTTGTTTTTCTTACTTGCGGCAATCTTCTGTGATCATTTCTCTTTGATAGTAGCAGCTCCAGATTTTCTTCAGAGAAAACAATAAAAGTTATTTTTTCAACTATCTTAAGGACGAATCGTGGCTCCTGAAAATAGCATACCTGGCAGATATTTATGAACACCTAAATAAGTTGAACACCAACATGCAAGGTTCCAAGAAAAATATTTTAACGTGTACAGACAAACTTGAAGCGTTCATAAATAAAATTGGTGTTTGGAAAAACATCTTTCTAAGGTTAAGTTTGAAATATTACCCTTATTTTCTCATCTTCAGAGCATTACAACTGACAACCACCATGAAGCCGTTATGCCCCTGATTTCCGGCCATATGGAATCTCTGGATGAAAATCTGGACAAGTACTTCCCTTCTTTGTCATTTGAAGAGTATGATTGGGTCAGGAACCCTTTCACAGATTCTACAAGCAGTTCAGAAATTTTACTCAGCCAGCAGGAAGAAGAACAATTGACTGAATTGAAGTATGATCGCATATTAAAAATTACATTTAGTGAAATATCATTATATATGTTTTGGATATCAGTGAAAACAGAGTTTCCTGCCATCTCCCAGATATATATATATATATATATATATATATATATATATAATTAAATTAAGAGACAGTTGGAATAATTTTTATTCTTTTGAAACTTGTATTATTTTAAGTTGTGGAATAATAATAAAACAATAAAATGTAATTTATTTTTTCGTTAACAAGTTTATAAAAAACATTATAATAACACACAAACTATTGCAAAATATAGGCTACACACCAAATTTGTTTATAACCAGTAAGCCAGATGTAAACTGACATTCTGTAATTTTTTTATTGCCAGTAATATTAGTAAGCTAAATATTAATAGGTGGTAAATACTCGTGTAATATTTTATTCGAATGTATTATTTAATTATCATTTACTATTAACCCTACTGCTTTACATATATTTATTTAACTTAACCCTGTCGAATATTTTATATGTCAGCCAGGGAGGGGTTCCTCGAGATTTTCGTAATATTTCAAGGGTTCATCCAAACAAAAAGTTTGGGAATCACTGCAGAGTGGAACCAAGCAAGATAGCAGTCTTACCTTGACTTATTACACTATGGCCCTATCTTATAAACTGCCTCCCCCCACCCCCACGCGCCCCGTTTGTCCCAAACACGACCCCCGCGTCTCACTACCCATCCAAACCACACGCATATTTACAATAATGGAGTAGGGATAGAATAAGATCAAATTTAGAGAAAATATAACTGCATTTTGTGGAGGAAATGTTGAGAAACTATCTAGGAAAAAATATATTTTTCAATTCGAAGGCCCAGCCTTCCCGTCTCTGGCAAATTATAATCGGGCGAAACTTACGTCCTAGTCCCTGTGTCCACCGATAATGTTTTTGGACCTGTATGGATTGAAATTATGTTTTAAAATTGAATAGTAATTGCGACTTAGTTTTCTTGGAGGTGCCAAGTTACCAACCTTTTAAATAAATAACTCTCTTATATATGGCGGTGGTACTCAATCATTTTTATTCGCACACCCCCAGTTATAACTTCTTCTGCACTTTGTACCCACAAGGTATTGGTGCATAATTCAAGCTATATATAATGTATCCTATTCTACATACAAAATAAAAATCAATTACATCCAAAATAATGATAAACATAGTTATATATATTTTAAATTGTATACGTACCCCCTAAGATGCTTTCACGAGCCCCGGGTTGAACACCACTGATAAACTAAACCGATCAAAAATTAATGATATATTTACCATAACTTTGTCAACCCCTTAGTACAAACCAAACGGCTAGACCTCAGTTATAGTGAACTCCGAACCACCTGCTTGAAAACCATGTTCAGCACAAGAAGCTTACTGCAAACCCTACAGGAATTCTATTCAACTAATTCTCTCAGAAGGAATCGGGCCATGCTTTAACCATCTTGCCCACAGCACGAGGCTCTCGAGGAAATTCGACCACACATTCTCTCCTGAACCTATGTTTACCCCCCTTCTCTCCTCCCCCTCAGCACGTAGAGCCTGTAATACCGTATGTACGCAAACAGGGAGTACATGCATAACCAACCCCTTCCCTTCACCCCTTTCTCGTAACGCCTGGGACAAAGGTTGGAGGTGACGGCTGTCGGGACCCCGAAACACGCATGCGCAGAACATATTATTATGCCAGTAGTGTTCGTGACACACGCCAGGGTCGCTGCCCAACATTTGCACCCCGCTACCCCCTTCTACGGCGGGAAAATTGCATAACCTTTGGGCCAGTTATCAAAAGTGCGATTTTATACCGATAGATTAAAAAGTATAAACTTTACCGTTTATAAATATAGATATAACTACCGCGAGTTTCTCACAAATGGACTTGGAGGAACTTTAAAAAAAATAAAACATGTTATCTTGCTACCAGCAATGATAACATTTTATTAAATTATTATTTATTTATATGTTTTGATAATATTTATCAAAAGGACAGCTGCGTATCACATGACTTGACGTATGAATACATGATAGTGGATATATTAGCTTTTCCAATTGTCAAATATGTATATTGTAATAAAATAGAAATTGGGGTATGTCTATTTTTCCATAAAAATAATTGAATGATTTTGTTTTATTTTTGTAACCCGTGTTTTCCAGGAGTTTTTTTTTCAGACAAAAAAAATCCCTGTATCTTCCTGGTTCTCCCGGTTTTCCAGTTCGGGAAAAACCCGTCATCCCTTCTCTATTAGGGTAAATATGCGGATATCCCAGACGGGTAGTAAGACTCTAGTGAAATAGATAATACTTGGCCCAGACAGCTCATTACAGAGCAGATCAGAGATAATCAGTCCCTGTCAAGCTGGTTCGCCGCAACCCGTTGTCTTCATTGTGGTGCGGGGTGCTTACACCGCAGGCTGCGGTCATATTGTGCGGTGATGGAGACGATTTAGCCCTGTGACGTCATGATGAGTCAAGATACGCTATAACGTGTTAATTTATCTACGATTTACAAGTCGGGGCTTATAATATAACATTGAAATAAGAGCAATAAATTCTCAAATAGTTCTTAGAATATCCCTACATTGTCAAACAATATTTTTTTAATCTTAAAGTAGGCTTTTTTTTTAAAGAATTTTGTCAAATCGTCTACAACTCAGGCTACTCGATATATTGATTTAAATGGCCAACACGAATGTTCTTGCCAGGATGTAGATTAAAAGAGTCCGTGTTGACAAATGTCTATCTAGGATAGGAAACAAGGAAATGGGCACTTTTGAAATGTAGGTCAATGCTGTCCAGACGCAAATAGTAGAAACGCACCCATGAGAGGAGCAAGTAAAGTGTTATCAGCACATACAAAAAGAGGCCTTTCAGGGTGAAATACTTATTTTATTACCTCTATTTATGTTCTATACATTGGTGTCTTAGTGTAATGGTGCATAGAGTGCGTCAATTTGAGAAGCAACCTGCTTAGCAAAATATCTTCTAGATCATCAAGTAGGCAACATCGTTAAGGGACATCGCGAGCCTGAACAGGTTTGCTACTAGTCTCGAACCAAGGCTTCCCCTGTGTCTTTTACGTATAGATTCTCCCATTTTTACACAATATTTATATGCAACTAAGTAAATAGAGGAATGGATTGTTTTTAAAATTCTAGTGCCATTGGTTTAAAAAAAACGGGGAGGGGATGATTTCATTTTCAAGGCCATTTCATGCGATGTCTTTGCTTTGAGATTAAAGTAAATGGCTAAAAACATAGATCCAGGCTTCCTCAAACAAATAAAGTCATATTTTAACACAACACAACATTCTAAGACGATCGAGGATTGTTCTAGTGGTGTTGAAGCTTTAGAACTATCCTTATTACAAGAAACCCGAACGGATAGCAAGACTCGGTGCTAAATATTAATATAATAAATATGGTAGTGTGAGGATATTCACCTTCAAGTAGGTGGCGCGCTTAAGGGGTGTAGAAGGAGAGCGAACTAAGGGCAGTATATTAGTAGTTTTAATGACGACATTGTTTTGTCCCGAAATAAAGAAAATACGGCTTCAGTAGATTAGTTTAGTTTGATTTAATGCACAGGATAATATCAACATTTCTTGATTATTTGTCATGGATAAAGATGCATTAGATTAACTTTTTTTAAATAAAAATAAAAAGCTTTAGTTAAATTTCAGAATGTACTGTACATGATAAATGGTCAAGAACTGTTAATATTACCATGTGTATAAAACTAAACTAAATTTTTCTACTAGACAATAATTTTTTTTACTTTAGTTAAAATATATTTTATTTTATAAAAAAACTGCAAGCATACTGATCTTAAATCACGTTATCTTCTATCTCATCTTCATACGAATTGATAAATGATCAAAGAGCTAACGTTATTCTGAATCACAACCGTCACATTTTTTTTAATTTTCAAACCTTTTCCATAAAAAATTTTTGCGAAATTAAAAAATCTCTCTCATTGTAAACCAACCAAACAGAGCTACGTGTGAATGTGGTAGTGCTCTCTGAGCCAGTGACCGTGCACGTGTTGTACACCCTCCACCCCCCCTCTAGTCTTACCAACCATCACGGGGTGTTAACCTGTTAGCGAGTCGCTCGACCCAGTCACGAGCTGTGACGACGAGGAAGCGTCGGAGTCCGCCGTCCAGCGGCCCGGAACATCCCCTCACACACTCGCGCACACACACGCACACACATACACACACACACACACGCACGCGCCTTTCTTTCCGTCAGTCCCGCTCGTTATATCGGGGATACAGACAAAACCACTGAGTTCCAGTCTGTACTCTTAACTCTGAAGCAAAAAAAATAAAATAAAGAGGGTGGCAGCCCTCCATTACCCGCGCGTGGTAGCCGACTCTGCTACCATTTTCGCCACATGTACAGCTAATCTAAACTACAGTCCAATTTTCACAGTAAGAACCTTTCTTACAGCTAAACACGTTACTACAGATTAATTTTCATAGGAGGCTCGTTATTTGAAAACTGGAAAGTCATGTTGCCACAATGGCGTAATAAATTTTTACAATACATATATTTACATTTTTATTCCATTTCATTAGTTATGTAAATAATATTATATAATAATTTATAAGTAAGTATTTTTGTAAGCTTTTGATGATTTTTTAGATGAACTTAGGTCTAATAAATAATATATAAAATAAAATAATACATATTTCTAAAATGCTAAATTGGAGTTAATTTCAATCAATGCTGACTGTCAAAAGTGGGCTACCTATAAAAATCAAGGTTTGGATCTATTTTCACGTATTTATCCGTTAAGGGTGTGTGAAACTCATTTTTTTTTAAATGGAAAGTGAAGTCGAAGCGAATATTGAGTTAATTATATCCAGTCTATCTCATTACACCCTATCTCTTTTAGGTCTATTCTAATGTTATCCTCTCATCTGCGTCTAGGTTTTTCCATTGATTGTGGTTTGCCAATCAGTATCATGACACGGATCTGGATTTTCTCATTCACGCTGAATTTCCTGATCACCATAAACTACGAGACATGATCATCCCAACTAACACCCCCCCTCCCCCCCACTCCCCAGTAGCTTCATCCCTTTATATACCAAATATATTCGTAAGCATCTTGTTTTAGAAAACCATAATTTTGTTTTTTTCATATAAGGTAAGAAACCACGTTTTACACACATAAAGCACAACCGGTAAACTTATTGTTTTATATATTCTGAGTTTCACATTCCTTGAAAGCAGGTGACACGTAAATAATTTACTGACCGAGTAATGGCATAAATTTCCCGACTTTATTATTTTACTAGTTTCCAATATAATAGGCCTGTTGCTAGTTAATTTTTTTTTTAATATTTAAACTCATTAACCCTGTCAAATGATATGCCTGTCAAATGATATGTTGTTTGCAGTAATCTCAAAAATCATCGTCCCCAATCTGTGTTCTCTGTGTGATCATAAACTCAGTCTTTTCAGCATTCACCTCTATCTAAATCTATTCCTTACTATCTATCCTCTGATAAAAGTTCTGCATTTCTTGCAACAACTTCCTTACAACCCTTCCCTACTCTCTTGCATTACCATAATAACATACTTTAAGACTAGAGTAAAAAGTAACTAAGAAAGTATATCTCCTTGTTTCAGCCCATTATGTGTTTCGGAATCATCTGATAAGTTACATCAAATGCCACATAATAATACTTTTAAATTTCAAATTGTCCATTAAGCGCATCTTAGTATTGAGATAGTTTTAGAGTAAAAAGAAAGCCCACTGTATTATTTTATTCTGACATAATAACTAAGTAATTTAATCACTAGTCGCTGTTAAAATACTGTTTATTAGCTGTTGCTTAGAGAGTGTACACTCAGCCTAAATTAAAGCCCAGACCGTCATATGTCCAGTAAACCACACCAAACATGACTGACGCCTTTATCTGTGTGTCCACCTATGCGAGCTATATATTATAATAGCTGTGTTTGTTAGTACCACGTAGAATAACAACGGTTAAAGCAATACTAGGAAAAGTGGTCGGGACAAACTTGCGGAGTTAAAGAAGCCAGCAGAGTCTCTAGGTCCCCCCCTTCCCCCTTCCCCTCCTAGCCCAGTCCTTTCCAACCCCCAAACCCTTCAGCGAGGGTTAAAGTTTCATGGCGACAGGGGAGCTGTTCCATGTAACTCCGCAGTCAAGTTGGCTTCTCCAACCCCCCAGGCGCCATATGTCATTATATGGGCAAGTCAATTTACATCTGGCTCTGGTCCAAGTGAGAACTTTCACAAGTAGTTTACAAAGTAATCACTAGATACTGTTTACCATCAACCTTTAACAAGTAACTTACAAAGTAATCACTAGATACTGTTTATCAATCCTTTAATAAGTAGCTAACAAAGTAATCACTAAATACTGTTTATCAACAACCTTTACAAGGTAGCTTACAAAGTAATCACTAGATACTGTTTACCAACAACCTTTAGCAAGTAGCTTATAAAGTAATCACTAGATACTGTTTACCAACAACCTTTAACAAGTAGCTTACAAAGTAATCACTAGATACTGTTTATCAATCCTTTAATAAGTAGCTAACAAAGTAATCACTAAATACTGTTTATCAACAACCTTTACAAGGTAGCTTACAAAGTAATCACTAGATACTGTTTACCAACAACCTTTAGCAAGTAGCTTATAAAGTAATCACTAGATACTGTTTACCAACAACCTTTAACAAGTAGCTTACAAAGTAATCACTAGATACTGTTTATCAATCCTTTAATAAGTAGCTAACAAAGTAATCACTAAATACTGTTTATCAACAACCTTTACAAGGTAGCTTACAAAACAACCACTAGATACCACCAACTATCTCTGTTTATAATCGAATGCTACCCTCGCAATCTGTGTGCCCCCAGTTGTTCCTTCCAGCAGAGGTGGGCGGTTCAGGATTGTCTGGTGTGGCTCGTGGTCCACGGGGACTGAACCTCTCCACTCATTGGACTGGGAGTTGGGGAGTATCAGGGGCTGATTGAAAACCACCGTGTCGCTCTCCCCTATTTTTACTCAACAGGGATTTGGAAGATATGTTAGTCACCAACCAGGAACATAACTGGAGAAAGCTGTAGATGTAAACTGGCCTCATTGGCTGTTTACAAGAGTGCAGCGGTTTATCAAACGTAAAGGACAACTTTTTTATGTATTCATAAAGCTGAGTTTTGATGAAGATTTTTTTCCTTCCATCGCGTCTTACTACCTATCCAGGGTGAACGCATTATTAATTATGCTAGCTACCCATGTCAGTGGCCACATGTTCTAAGGCGTCACTTTCGCAATAGACTGGACTCTCCATTGATGGGGAGATCAGGGTTTGAATACCAGTCGGGTGTACTAAGGATGGCTTTTCCTAAAGTTTTTTTTATTTTTACTCCACGAAAGAGCGAGTACACTTCCTCTAAATACAACCTTCCTCATTCTTAACATATTATCGTAATTATTAAGAATAAGTATGGCCAGAGCTGGTAGTAAAATGCAATGATTTATATATATATGTATATATGTATGTATATATGTATATATACATATATGTATATATATGTATATATATATGTATATATATGTATATATATGTATATATACATATATATGTATATATGTATATATATACATATATATGTATATATACATATATATGTATATATATGTATATATACATATGTATATATATACATATATATACATATATACTGTATATACCCAGCCCCGGTCGGATTTGACTGCACCTACGCCCATGGGCCTAATATGAGTTTGCGCCCCTTTATTCTACAATACATTGAAAACAATTAAAACAAACTATTATTTTTTCTAGATTATTAAAAAAATCACTACTTTAAGAAATAATACGACAAAGAGTATTTATTGAATCGTTAATAAATAACAAGGCAGGCTATTTTGATAAAAGTCTTCTTAAACTGAAAACAGAGGATGCATTCTAAGTCTACAACGAGAGAGGTTTTCTCCTAGCCTTTTCATTAGCAAATGAAAGAATCACATCTTCATAGTTTAATTTTTCAATAATGTTATTTTCATTCGCGAAAACTGCTACTTGATTTAATCTTTCCTGAGTTTGTGACGATCGTAGATATTTTTTAACTCTAGCAAAAGCACAAAAAGACAGTTCAGCTGAACAATTTGTAGCTGGAGTGCTTAATTAAATTTTAAAGCAGACACAAACATTTGGATAGGGATCATGAAGGTGTTTTTCTTTTATCATTTTGTTTAAAAGTGGTAAAGAGGTGCAACACTTTTCAGGTGAAAACATTCAGTGGAAAATGAATATTTTCGATATCTGACTAATAAAGCTGCTGAAGTTTATTCGCAGATTCGTAAATTTCAAGCAGTTAGCATTATTCAGTGATCACTTTAATAACTGGAGGGACATCTTTGGCTAAAATTTCGAGATGTCGTCTGCACACCATTGTGTAAGAGAGAAAGAAGCTTTTGGGTATCTGTTTATCTCTTACACACATACAAGGAAATGTGGCATTTTAACATCGTTCGTTTACTGTATTTGTATGAAGAGAGGAAATAAATTAAAATAGATAAAAAGAATAAAATAAAATAAATATAAATAATAATTAAACAATAAATAAAGAATCAAATTTTTGCTAGTGTAAAAATTCCCCTTTAGTGTTGGTAAATTTCCTGTACAGTACATCCGAATCGGTGCGTATTTAAAAAAAAATGTATCTACGAAACTTTGCCGCCCCCATAAATTTGCCACCCTGGTCCCGGGCCCATGTAGCCCGTGCCTAAATCCGGCACTTTATATACCTCTCCCAAAAGTCTCCATACATAGGGAAAAATGACTTTCCTCAGTTGTGTTACGGAATGTTTTCAATGTGGTGGTCATCAAGTGTCGGACACAAATCAACGCGTTCAAGAAAGTTTTGCCAAACATTTTGCAAGATGTCTGGTGTCACATGAGTGCAGGCATCAATGATGCGAGCCTTCAGATGATGCATATACCTGATTCTCTCCTGGTAGACGATGACCTTCAAATGTCCCCAGAGGTAAAAATCAAGGGGTTAGAGGTCCGGAGACCGGAGCGGCCATTCCACAGGCCAGTTGCGTATTACCCTATGTATGGAGACTTTTGGGATACCCTGTATATATATTACATTTATATATAATATATATATATATATATATATATGTTACAGGAAAAGTAGATTCTCCAGTAAGAGTCGACTTTACCAAGGCCGAGTCGACTCTTACTGATCTTTTTAGTAAAAGTTGATTAAAAGCGAAAAGTGATGAATTTCGATCAACATTTACTAGTCAGAGTTGACCGTACCTAGGGAAAGTATTCTCTTACTACCTTGAGTTAGTAAAAGTTGACTTTTTGCAAGGAAATGGTCTACTACCTAATAAAAAACAAATAAAAAAGCAAAACCTTTATGATAAAAAGAGAGATATAAATATTTATTATTTATTACAGCAAGGTAAAGATTTGTGACTCGTTGAGTTGCAGAGCTAACCTAACCTAACCTAACCTAGAAAACAACAGTAAACAAATAGAGCTGGGATATTCAAAACAAAGATGTGCGCGCGGAGTCACATGTGGAGAGCAACATCGCGGAATCAACTTTTACTAAACCACAGCAGGCATAGTTAACTCTTCCTAGGAAAAGTTGATCTGTTTATTCTCTATCAACTTTTACTGATACTTTTAGTAAGAGTCGACTTTACCTAGGCCAAGTCAACTCTCCCTAACAATCTACTTTTCCTGTGACATATATATAATGCTAATTGAGTATTCGCATTCATTCTTTTGACTTGTATTAACATTCATTATTGATAGATTATTTTATAGACTGTCACTGTGATGAACTTGAGGGACCTTCCCTCTCTGTTTTCTTTATTCATTTTATGTCTCAGGTAAGATAAGTTCCTTACAGATCAACACAATTGTCAACAAACATCCAGCCTGACAGACCAGAATTGGAATGTATGCGTACTAAGCTGGACACCAACTTCCTCTCATAGTTTCGATATTTATTTTTATTTTCTCGTGATCGCTCTAATAGAGACTGTGTCAAAAAGATTGAATTCGAGATGTTGATGAATATTTACATTTCATGAACCCTCGAACGAGAAAAAGGTGTTTTTGTGGTGACACCTATCTGTATGTCTGTTTGTATCTAAGACTAGAGCCGAAACCATTTTACCGATCGGTGTAAGACTTGGTAACTAGGTTTTTCACAGTGTTCCTCAGGAGTGTTTTGGAATCATCTATCTTAACATAAAATTAGGGGTAATTTTTTTAAGGGTTGAAAATAGAAAAACTCTATGTATTTCTGTGAAGCAGTGGGTCTGGAACATGGTCAACTAAGCCTCGTGAGGACAAATGAGGAGCTACTTGAATAAATAGGTAGTAGCTTCGGTCTAGAAAATTGAGATTAACGGCCCGAGGGTTAATCGTTATAGCTTGCTTGTGATATCACACCGTAGAGTTTTATTTATCAATTTCTATTATACATTTTTGTCTTAGTTTAAAATTACAAACAAAATGGTGTATCTCGTTTTTCTGAGAAAATGACCCAAAGGGTAATAGAGTACCTACGATTTTGATCATACATCTGCATCTCTTTAATATACGAAATAAATTATCAATAAAAATACGTACTAATATTAAAAATAAAAAACGTGTATAAATTATATTTTTATAAAATCAATATTTTCCGAGCTATAAGTAAAATATGCTTTTTGGTGAACAGAGATGTTCTTTTTTCTCAATATTTTGTCTGAAACATTTTATATTGTTTCCTTTTACATATACTACGAGTTTTAAGTAAATATCTCCATTTTAAAACAAAGGAGCGAGAAATTTTGTGCGTTGCACCGTACCATCAAGGGCTGAAATTGGATATTCCTATCATTTTAAATTGCTATATCATTCTTTGACCGCCTTGGACAGTAAAAAGAAGAAACATATTAATTATTTTATTTGCTAAATTTAATAAAATATTTTACCACATTTATTATTATAGTTAAGGCGCTGAATTCAAATAGTTTTGCTTTGTGTTTAATTGTTTAATTTTTCTAATATTGCGCTGCAAATAAAGTTTTATAAGCTTCCTATTATTTATGCCAAAAACAATGAAGGACAAATAAATGGATATTGCACCTGATATTATTTAATAAGGATGTTGTGTGGTTGGGTGAACTCCCAACGCCCAAATATCTGGCAATTAGAGCCTTGTAGAACAGCCATAGTGACCTAAAAACACGATTATAGACCGCACCACATGGTCCAAAACTCTCCTTCTGTGCAAAAAGATAAAATTAAAAAACTATGGTGCTTCGGTTTTGTATTTGAATCTTCCCTTCTTCGTGTTTTAATTAAAATACCGGTAGAAATTTAGTGAAGAGTGGAAGGGAGGAAGTGGGTTTTATTACACACCACACCCCTCTACTGCTGTGGGGGAAAAAAACCCGACTATACTTACATCAGTATGGAACTGGACGACAGAATTCCCCGAGAATGGAGCGAGTTGCTAGGACACTAGGACACTATAATTAAGACTAGGGCACTAGCACACTATAAATAAGACTAGGACACTAGCACACTATAAATAAGACTAGGACACTAGCACACTATAAATAAGACTAAGGCACTAGCACACTATAAATAAGACTAGAACACTAGACATAAGACTAGAAAACTAGGACACCTAGGACACTATAAATAATACTAGAACACTAGGATACCTAGCACACTATAAATAAGACTAGACACTAGCACACTATAAATAAGACTAGGACACTAGCACACTATAAATAAGACTAGGACACTAGCACACTATAAATAAGACTAGAACACTAGACATAAGACTAGAAAACTAGGACACCTAGGACACTATAAATAATACTAGGACACTAGGATACCTAGCACACTATAAATAAGACTAGACACTAGCACACTATAAATAAGACTAGGACACTAGCACACTATAAATAAGACTAGGACACTAGCATACTATAAATAAGACTAGAACACTAGACATAAGACTAGAAAACTAGGACACCTAGGACACTATAAATAATACTAGGACACTAGGATACCTAGCACACTATAAATAAGACTAGACACTAGCACACTATAAATAAGACTAGGACACTAGCACACTATAAATAAGACTAGGACACTAGGATACCTAGCACACTATAAATAAGACTAGGACACTAGCACACTATAAATAAGACTAGGGCACTAGCATACTATAAATAAGACTAGGACACTAGAAATAATACTAGGACACTAGGACACTAGCACACTATAAATAAGACTAGGACACTAGCACACTATAAATAAGACTAGGACACTAGCACACTATAAATAAGACTAGGGCACTAGCACACCTAGCACACTAGACATAATACTAGAACACTAGGACACCTAGCACACTAGAAATAAGACTAGGATACTAGAAATAATACTAGGACACTAGGATACCTAGCACACTATAAATAAGACTAGGACACTAGCACACTAGCACACTATAAATAAGACTAGGACACTAGCACACTAGCACACTATAAATAAGACTAGGACACTAGCACACTAGCACACTATAAATAAGACTAGGACACTAGCACACTAGCACACTATAAATAAGACTAGGACACTAGCACACCTAGCATACTAGACATAAGACTAGAACACTAGGACACCTAGCACACTAGAAATAAGACTAGGACACTAGAAATAATACTAGGACATTAGGATACCTAGCACACTATAAGTAAAACTAAGACATTAGGACACCTAGCATAGTAGAAATAAGACTAGGACACTAGAAATAATACTAGGACCCTAGCCCACCTAGTACACTAGAAATATGACTACAACACTAGAACACTAGAAATGAGACACTTTTTCCCAGTAGGATCTAACATTATTTAATCATAAAGAGGACAAATTACACACCTACTTTATAAGTGTTTATTTAGCGTTTGATTCAATGTGTAGTTTAGAAAAGTAGGTAAACGAGTCGTAAACAGGGGGGAAATAGCCCAAGTCATATTTATTGCTCGTCCAGGTCACGACTTTTCAAAGTTCACACGTTTTGTGCAATAAGCAACTCAATACTTTTTTTATGACATCGAGAACCGGGTCTTTATAGCAGCAATACATTCATCGACTAACGTAAATATTATATAAAAAAAAGGCTTCGCTATTGAGAATTGTTAAATTTTGACATGATAGCCCTCGAAGTAATTGACTTTTATTTTTAAAAAATTATAATAATATATGAAATAGAATTAAAATCAGCTTGCTGTAACTATAAAAGTCGAGCGATATTGTCGTGTTCTGAAATTGCAGCATCCCATTTGAATATAATTTTTTTTTATTACAAATTTTGGTACACGTTATTTATTTGTCTTTGAACTGTACCTTCCTCGTTCCTAGCCCAGTAGTGTAAACATTTGGACAGTCCGAACGGGAAATAAAGTGTGGGCTACAAGAAGAGGATGCGAGCTAAGGGCGGTATTTTTGCAGTTTTTACAAATAATTTTGCCGCCCCAAATAAATCAAATGTTTCTCGTTGGCCAATTAAGCTACACGTTAGTTCTCTATATTTTGTGATCTCAAAATATTTATTGAATATCTTACGTGGGCATATTAGTATTTGATGAGATACTTTTTAAACAAAGATAAAACGATCTCATATAATTTAATTAAGCTCATGACAAACATTCAATAAATGTTGTATCACTAAAGGTAGAAAATTGTCAATCTCAGTGGTCTTGGGGTAAAGTGTTCGTGGGTTAAAACCCAGCCTGGGCCGACAAATTTTTCTAGAGTGATAAAAATTCATAGCACAACTTTCTTCGGAGGGAAAGTAAAGCTGTCGGTCTCATGCCGATTGTGGCATGTGGAAGAACCTTGGAAGATATGTGAAAATACCTTTTCTAGCAAAATTGGTAGGTCCTTTCGCTTTTGCTCATAGAACTTCTCTTGCACTGATATGATCAGTCGTTTCATAAAGTGCACTATAAGTGCCTCAAAAAATATATACACAAATGTAGAAAATCAAACTAAACGTATATAATGAAGCAATATTTCTTTTATTTTGGACAAAACAATCGAAGGGTACGGGGATAATAGTGGTAAGTCACATTATATACATTTCCCAGTACAACAACTTTTATATCTCAGACCCCATGAGAACCCCAGCAAATACTTTATTTTGATTTTAATTTAAATAAAACAGATACCTCTTTTGAGCATAATATAAAATGCATTATAAATATCTCACGATTGTCTAACAGATGGTAGCACCAACTTAATGAACCAATATTGAACTTTCCCCGTTTCCCATTTTCCCCTGTACCCTTCAGTTGTTATTAAAAATGAAAAAAAAAAACACTGTCCCTACCTATCATACCCTTCCTTCCCACCTTAAACCCTCAACTCGTTCTTTTAACCGGAAGCTACTCTTCACAGGTAGTCACGTGCTGCTGTAAATATAACATGTATTCTTGAAGCACAAACATGTTGTGTGGTCTCCCTGGTAGAGACCGCCCGGTAAATACCACCCCCAACTGTCATTCTAAGCGTGGGGTCAAACAACCACTGATCAGAGAGCCAAATTTTTTATTTTCAACAACTGAAAAACTTATTTTACTTTATTCTGTGTCCTCTAACTTGATCTTCTTCGTAATAAAAGTAAAACTTTTTTTATATATAGTCATCTCTTTCTTCAATACAGATTTGACAAATTTCTCCTGACAAAAAAACTTTTTTTCTACTCGAATTTTTTCTTCTTCTTTGTCGAGTTGAGTGATTCTTATTTACTCTCGTGTGTAATGCAAGAAGATTTTTTTTCTTTTACTTTTAAAAAAGAGTCATTTCCTTCTGAATATTTTATGTACAGTTCTAAACATAAAAATGGTAACGAGAAAAGAGGCGAAAGATACCATATTTACAATTGAGTTAACGATCAAGGGGATTTCTAAAATAATTTACCGGGCGTGGCGAGGTCCTGTTTTCGATTAACCATTTGGTATTTCGATTGTCAGTCCATATCTTTGTTCCACCATAACTGTCAAATGCGTGAATCAGTTTTAACCAAATCTATCCGGGACATTTGTTTCGCCTTCGATAAACTATATATGCACATATTTTTTCAATATGGCTATCTGTTTCAATATGGCTATCCATTATAATTTGGCGGCCACTCAAAAGGTTTTCCGTTTACTATTTCATCTCAAGTGATTTTAATTTAAATTCCTAAGCATTTGGTGGAGTACTTGAGACGTATTTTTTTTATCTTTGACATAATTACATAAGCCACGTAAAAAAGATTATGAATATAGTATTGATTAGTTTTATATCTAACATGATCACCAAGGAAAAATATCAACCTCAAATTCAAGGAGAAATATCTAATTGAAATCCAAGGAGAAATATCAACTTGAAAACCAAGGAGAAATTATGGGGGATATTTAGACTGGAAATCCAAAGAGGAGATATTTCAACTTGAAATTAAAAAAAAATATCTAGACTGTGGGTGACCTGGCAGTCTAGAGGTAAGGTGTCATACTTCTGTGCTGGGGGTCTGGGGTTCAATCCTTGGTCTGGCACAGATTTAGCTGATTGCCAAACCCTTCCTTCACCTCTGACAAGACGTGTAATAATCACACCTTTTGGATTTGTGGAATGCAAGGCCTCCACCGTGGTTTGGATCCCACGTTAAACTGTAGGTCCTCCATTTCATCTCACAATCACACCATTGCACATTAGCGTAAGTGCGTATATTATTATCAGCACTGCGTCTTACTACCCGTTCGGGTTATACGCACTTACGCTTATGTGTAATGGTAGGGTGATTGTGAGATGAAATGGAGGAGCTACAGTTTAACGTGGGATCTGAACCACGGTGGAGTCCTGGCATTCCACACATTCACAAGTTGTGATTAATACACGTCTTGTCAGAGGTGAAGGAAGGGTTTGGCAATCAGATAAATCTGTGCCAGGACCGAGGATTGAACCCCGGACCCTGAGCACGGAGGCCTGACACCTTACCCCTAGACCACCAGGTCACCATAATTGTGTATAACCCGAACGGGTAGTAAGAAGTGGTGCTAATAATAATAATCTAGACTATGGTAACTGTAAGAACAAGACATAATTCATAGAATGATGTAGTTATAGCATTTTTTTAAATGGAATGAGGAGGTTTACTGTTCACAAAACTACTAGTGTTAAATACAGTATTATGATAATGTTAGGTAACTTATATTAACTTAGTAATATATAGAAAAATCTATTCTTAGAGAAACTTTGATCAGCCATCTGCTGATCTACTATAATATAGTTTGCCATTTTCTCTGAATTCTACCAACTTTATTCTTACCCCTTCAGGTGTAAATATGTCCATAGCCCGGACGGGTAGTAAGCTACGATGCACGTAAGCAGAATAGAATTCAGGTTTATTTTCACTATCTATAGAATATTGGAGCTATATTAGTTGACTAGTTTAATATTGAATGGTTAATCGCATTACTTTACACACTATGAAATTATCTAAATTGCTTATTAGTAAAAATAAAGAGTTTATTTACGCACCGCATCTTAATACCTATACGGGATATTCTCAATTAATTGCACTAATATGTTAGGGATGAGGAAGGAAGAAATTATAAGAAATGTACTCTTATTTACATGGCGGGAGACTGAAAAGCAATCTAGAAAAAATATCCCTCTGTGCACTCAGCAGGGATTCATACCCCAACCTTACCATCCCAGGAAAACCAGACTAGGTGAACTTGGCGTTTATTCCGCGTGCACACAAGTGCAGAGGGTTTGTAATTATACATAATGTTTTATTGTATAATCAATGCCATAGAAGTTCAAATGGTTATGTTCCATCAATGGTGTATTTAATAATAGTAATAGTAATAGTAATAACTGTAATTTGATAGTGCATAATATTATATTAAAATTCTTTAAAATATTCAACCCAATATATTTAAAACGGATTTTTTTTAATGACAGCCTTTAAACGGGAGTCAAGATGGGTATTTTTAACTTTGTGGGACAATGAGCAGTTTTGGTTTGTCTCTATGGGAGGAAGAAGCCCCTCATTTCCCCTGTTATAGCTTAGTGGCATAACACCAACCTAGGTTCAGGTTGTATTTATCACAAACTGTTTAAAATTATACAACCTCGCAGTCATCAAGAATAAAAGAGATTTCATTCTATGACGTAACTGTACATTTAACTCTACTTCCAAACTTTTTTTAGTTTCATACATTTTTATCTTCTTCTGTACAAGAATACGACTTACAACTTTTAGAAGTAATAAAAATAATATATAATGATGAAGATTATTCTCATATTTCATTGAGTTATTTGAAAATTGTAACGACGAGGAGATTTAAGCATTAATAACCATTTTTTAAAGCTTATCAACTTTCTCATTAAACATCTTAGTTGACAGTACATAGCATGTAGGTAGCCTTTATAACAAAACAAACATTTATTATTTTAGTACGTTAACTGATGGTCTTAAGGAAGAAATGAGAGACGATGCATTGTGAAAATGCCTCATCTTCTTTCCTCTGCACGTTTTGGAAGTAATATACGAACCTTGTCCAGAGATGGCGCGTGGTCGGTAAAATCTTGGAGCCTAAGAGGACATATTATTTGGATCAACAAAGCCTTTTTTTAAACTTAGCTATTAAATATTCTTTCAGAAATTTTTAAAGGATAGGTGAAAATATTTTACCATAGATATGATAGAAATGAAATAATTCATAAATTTCTTTTAAGGTGAAAAATCGAGTACTAATTGAATGTCGTTTGTTATATTTATCTCTTTGTGTTCTTTGAAAGCCCAGTAATTTCTATTTTTCCTTGTTAATTTCTTAAATATATGATTTTCATTACAAAAACGTAATCATGGTATTATTATTATTATTATTATTATTATTATCATCATCATCATTATCATCATCCACTCTAAGTTGATAAACTACCTCACTGAAAATTCCAAAAATAGTAAGCATTTTTGACAAAGAGAAATAATTTGATATCGAGTTTTATTATACAGTTGTTAAAAGTAGAACAAACCTTATAATATGTAATTTTTGTTAAATATTATTTTCAAATGCTACAAAACCAATTGTAGACGAAATTTTTTTTTATTTTTTTTTTAAACCGTAAATGATTGTTTTTAAGACGAGTATTAAAAAAGGTAGGTTCTTTACTTACATATATCTGACGTAATAGAACGTTTTATGCCATGTTATATCATAAAACTATACACAGGTATATGGTATTAAAAGTGTATACACTTAACAAAATATTAATAACCATTAATAATGATTTATTTTAAGAGTCTAAATTTTCTGGGCAGCATTGTACCTTTCAAACAAAATGGTCTAGTAAATTAGATAGATATTTGTATCACTTGGTCTCGGGCCTTGGTCACAAACTATAATAGACTGTATAAAAGGTTTATTACTTATAATATACGGTATAATAGTCTGTAAAATATACTATAGTAGACCTGTATAATATATACGGTATGGTATACTGTATAATAGACCTATAATAGATTGTGTAATACACTATACAATATACTGTATTATAATAGATTGTATAAAAGATCTACAATACATTGTATAATACACTGTATTATAGAGTGTATAATACCTTATGTTAATTTGTCATGCAAGTCTTTATTTCCTTCGAGATTCAATGTTTCCATTTGTTTTTGTTTAAATTATGCTTTTGTTTCATTGAAGAATAACTAATATATCTATTAAGAGATGAATTACAATTTATATTATGAACATTTATTTTCAATCTTTTCTCTCACAAACACAAACCCTCTCACACAATGTTTAACAATCTACAGTATTATTTTAGTGCCTAGTTGGAGCACAGCTCGAGATCTTTATTCCAACCCCAATTTTCATCCGTCCGCTGATTGGCCGGCGGCGTTCAAAGAAAAACACAGCACTCAGAACATTCCGTCGGATCATGTACGATAGCGGTTGGAATATATTGGGTGGAAAAACCATGAATCTACTCAACAAAATACAAGTGAATGAAAAAACCTGGTAAAATATCCATTAACCAGAGGGAGGGGTAGTAGTTAAAATAAAATATTTGAGAACTTATTTAAATAGCGTCTATAGCCAATCATGCCACACTAAAGATAAAATAAGACCTATTATCAGGAATGCCGTTTAAAGAGGTTTCAAAATGTTCTATCAATATTATATAAATAATATGGTGGGAGGGAACTTATCTAATGGGTACTAAAGTTACTCAAACTTGTTTAAGATAACATTAAGTCAAGTAATATCATTTACATCCGTCACTCCTAGTAGATATTATCGATAACTATAAAATAATGTTATCAATGTTGTAGACCGCAAAATAATTATGTTTTTTATTTTATAAAAGGACCTTCTTATGAAAATTGGATTGTAGTACACTGGGTGCAACTCGTTAATTGTAGCTGGGCCTATGCTCCTAAGTTGAAAGTATAATTACACATAAAGTGTATTTGATTTGTTTAGCTAACATAGGTTTACATTAATGATGTTTATATGTGTGTTTCGTGTATAAAGGTTTGTTCCGATAATTCACAGCCTACATTAGTTTAAAGTCACAGGATGCGATAGGATTTTTCTAAACGAATTCACCTACATTCGCTTGGCGAGTTTATGGTAAAACCAAAATTGGAAAATCTCGCCTACGTCATAATAGCACAGTGATTCATCTTAAATTGTGTCCCAATATGATACCATTTGACTCGCGTTCTATAATATATACGATTACCTTAAAACCTCTCTCTATCTATATCTACTATACACAAGCTGTAATTGTCTCTCCATCTTGTGTCTACTATACACAAGCTGTAATTGTCTCTCCATCTTGTGTCTACTATACACAAGCTGTAATTGTCTCTCCATCTGTGTCTACTATCACAAGCGTAATTGTCTCTCCATCTTGTGTCTACTATACACAAGCTGTAATTGTCTCTCCATCTTGTGTCTACTATGCACAAGCTGTAATTGTCTCTCCATCTTGTGTCTACTATACACAAGCGGTAATTGTCTCTCCATCTTGTGTCTACTATACACAAGCTGTAATTGTCTCTCCATCTTGTGTCTACTATACACAAGCGGTAATTGTCTCTCCATCTTGTGTCTACTATACACAAGCGTAATTGTCTCTCCATCTTGTGTCTACTATACACAAGCGGTAATTGTCTCTCCATCTTGTGTCTACTATACACAAGCGGTAATTGTCTCTCCATCTTGTGTCTACTATACACAAGCGGTAATTGTCTCTCCATCTTGTGTCTACTATGCACAAGCGGTAATTGTCTCTCCATCTTGTGTCTACTATACACAAGCGGTAATTGTCTCTCCATCTTGTGTCTACTATACACAAGCGTATTGTCTCTCCATCTTGTGTCTACTATAAGCAAGCGGTAGTTGTCTCTCCATCTTGTGTCTACTATACACAAGCGGTAGCTCGTTCCATAAGCAAGCGGTAGTTGTCCTCAAGACCCAAAGCCTTCAATACGAGGCTTGTTATTAGGTAGCTCTCCAGCGGAATCGATTCTACTCATCTTTTGTACGCAAATACAGGCCCTATTTGCATTTCTAACGGGCGTTGGGGTTTGGAGTGTTTATTCACGTTCCAGCTATCCACCCTTCATCGCCGGTAAATCAATGACGTGCCCAAAAAGTTCTATTGCTTGGTTGGAAAAAAAAACTAATTTTCTTGAAAGCCTTTGATGTCGCATACAAAGATTGGAAGCATGATACGTGCGGGGTACAAAGTAACAACAGCAGGCGTCACGT
Organism: Timema podura; assembly: GCA_033556935.1. Classification (NCBI taxonomy): domain Eukaryota; kingdom Metazoa; phylum Arthropoda; class Insecta; order Phasmatodea; family Timematidae; genus Timema; species Timema podura. The sequence continues at coordinate 45,543,454 of JAVRXN010000007.1, read as the reverse complement.
GTCCTTTGTGAAGGACTCTTTCTCTCCAACTCTGTTTACTAGTTCCTGGTTGTTCCTTTGTTTCTCTATTCAACTTAAAAACAAATTGTTTGACAGTGCTTGTCATGATCAGTTGACATCTTTGCGCAAACGTGGTCATCACTAAAAGCCCGGGTTTTCGAGATATTAGATACAAGATTACCTGGTGATATTAGATACAAGATGAACCAGGATATTAGATACAAGATTACCTGTGATATTAGATACAAGATGAGCTAGGATATTAGATAAAGATTACCTGGGGACATTAGATACAACATTAGCCGGATATTAGATACAAGATGAACCGGGATATTAGATAAAAGATTACCTGGGGACATTAGATACAACATTAGCCGGGATATTAGATACAAGATGAACCAGGATATTAGATAAAGATTACCTGGGACATTAGATACAACATTAGCCGGGATATTAGATACAAGATTAGCAGGGATATTAGATATAAGATTAACTAGGATATCAGATAAAAGATAAAAGATTAACCAGGATATTAGATACAAGATTACCTGGGATATTAGATCAAGATGAACCGGGATATTAGATATAAGATTAGCCGGGATATTAGATACAAGATTACCTGGTGATATTAGATACAAGATGAACCGTGATATTAGATACAATATTAACCTGGAATATTAGATACAGGATTAACCGGGATATTAGATACAAGATGAACCGGGATATTAGATAAAGATTAACCTGGGGATATTAATTCAAGATTAACGTGACATTAGATACAAGATTAACCAGGATATTAGATACAAGATTAACCGGGATATTAGATACAAGATGAACCGGGATATTGTACAGATTACCTGATATAGATACAAGATGAACCAGGATATTAGATAAAAGATTACCTGGGACATTAGATACAATTAGCCGGATATTAGATACAGATTACCTGGGGATATTAGATACAAGATGAACCAGGATATTAGATACGAAATGAACCAGGATATTAGATACAAGATTAACCAGGATATTTGATAAAAATATAAAAGATTAATCAAGATATTAAATACAAGATTAACCAGAATATTAGAACAAGATTACCTATTTCTAAATTTGGTTGTAGTTGTATAAATATGATAAAACTGTTTAACTGGTCTTGACTCTACTGTTTTCTGAGGTTGAATACAGAAAATCGCACCATGGTGCGATGCTAGAGGGAGTTTAACCACATTAAAGTGGAGAGAGAATGTAAAAACAACAGTTATAAATTAAACTCTATAAACCCCCCTCAATGCATCAAACCGAGATTCGAACCTCAACCTTCCCACTACTGGCAATCCCGTCTATTTGGAGAGTGACGCCTTAAACCGTGTGATCACCAGTGCGGGCATTAAGCATATACATTTTAATGAATCAGTAATAGGGAGAAGGTGGGGGTTGGAGGGAGGGAAGAGGGGTTTAAGGGAGGGAAGAGGGGTTTAAGGGAGGGATGAAGTGCTGTTGGGAGGGAAAAGGTTTTTGGGGAGGGATCGAGGGTTGGAGGGTTGGAGGGAAATAACAAGGCTTTGGGGGAGGAATGAAGGGTTGGAGGGATGAAGGATTGTAGGGAGGGTAAAAGGGTTTTTGGGGAGGAATGAAAGGTTGGAGGGAGGCAAGAAGGGTTTTGAGAGAATGATGAAGGTTTGGAGTGATGAAGAAGGGTTGGAGGGAAGGAAGAAGGATTTTGAGGAAAGGATGAAAGGTCGGAGGGAGAGTTGAAGGCTCATGAAGGAGGGAGGGTAGGAGGGAAAAGGAGTTTTGAGGGAGAGTTTGTGGAAAAGGTTTTGAGGGAGGGTTTTGCGTGAGGATTTTGGGGAGGGAAGGTTGAAGGGAGGAAGAGTTTTGATAAAGAGATAGTTGGACCAGGAACAAACATAAACCATAGGGTAGCCTGCATGACTGTGTAATTAACTTAGATGACGAAGGCACGACATGGACCGTCTGTGGAAAGTTTTCTAAGCTATTTTCTGTCTTGTCGTGACCATTACTCTGTATTTAAGGTCAATAAATAATATTTTAAAAGTGAAACACACAATCTTAATGTTTATAGGAGCAATAAAAGTTGAGGGAACTTTTTAACTGTTCCGTGTCTATGCACAAGCAACTAAATTAAAGTTCTGCGCATTGTTCTGCACATCTCACCCCTTTAAGTCATGTCGTCACGCCAAGTCTCTAAAAACTATTTTAGTACCAAAAAAGTGAAATTTTAAAAGAAAGCACTTGTCCAAATTATGGGCAGTCTAGCGAAATGGCTTGAAGAAAGCAATTTTATTGCATCAAACTTCCCGCAATAAAGATAGCGTCAACATTTCTGTTGTGAACTAGGCCGTGGCGCCTCTTTAGAAATAATTTTGGTCCCACTACCCACGATTAAATTAACGGTTCAAATCAGATGAATTAGCGACCTCAATATTAATATATTAACGCGCGTAAGTACAGTTATAATAATTATATTAGGTGTTCTGTCTCTCAACAGGTCTTCTGCCTTGTTCAAATTGAGTCCTCCAGAATGTCTTTTTTTTATATCCTGAACCTTCATCTTATTCCCTTGTTTGAGGTTATCCATCAGATGTATTCGTAGTATATCTATCTGAACTACGACATCACTCAATAAGCTATCTCTTCTCATAATGTGACCCAACAAGTTGACCTTTCTTCGTAGAATAACCTGCATAATTGTTTTATTGTCATTGAATCTTCTCAGAATTTCTTTATCAGTCGCCCTATCTGTCCATTTTATCCTCTCTAATCACCCCCAGCAGCACGTCTCAAAGTTTCCCAAATATTCACCCTCCTTTCTCCTCAGGTTCTATATCTGAACTTCATACAAAGCAGTGCTCCATATGTACCACTTCACCAGTTTATCTCTCATCTCTTGGTCCAGTTTGCTAGTCAGTAGAATCCTCTTCTTGTTGAAAGCAGCCTTAGCCATTGCTCTAGAGGTCCAGTTTGCTAGTCAGTAGAATCCTCTTCTTGTTGAAAGCTCCTTGGCCATTGCTCTCCAGGTTCAGTTTGCTAGTCAGTAGAATCCTCTTCTTGTTAAAAGAACCTTGGCCATAGCTCTCCAGGTTCAGTTTGCTAGTCAGTAGAATCCTCTTCTTGTTGAAAGCTCCTTGGCCATTGCTCTCCAGGTTCAGTTTGCAAGTCAGTAGAATCCTCTTCTTGTTGAAAGCAGCCTTAGACATTGCTCTCGAGGTCCAGTTTGCTAGTCAGTAGAATCCTCTTCTTGTTGAAAGCTCCTTGGCCATTGCTCTCCAGGTTCAGTTTGCTAGTCAGTAGAATCCTCTTCTTGTTAAAAGAACCTTGGCCATAGCTCTCCAGGTTCAGTTTGCTAGTCAGTAGAATCCTCTTCTTGTTGAAAGCTCCTTGGCCATTGCTCTCCAGGTTCAGTTTGCAAGTCAGTAGAATCCTCTTCTTGTTGAAAGCAGCCTTAGACATTGCTCTCGAGGTCCAGTTTGCTAGTCAGTAGAATCCTCTTCTTGTTAAAAGAACCTTGGCCATTGCTCTCCAGGTTCAGTTTGCTAGTCAGTAGAATCCTCTTCTTGTTGAAAGCTCCTTGGCCATTGCTCTCCAGGTTCAGTTTGCTAGTCAGTAGAATCCTCTTCTTGTTGAAAGCTCCTTGGCCATTGCTCTCCAGGTTCAGTTTGCTAGTCAGTAGAATCCTCTTCTTGTTGAAAGCAGCCTTAGACATTGCTCTCCAGGTTCAGTTTGCAAGTCAGTAGAATCCTCTTCTTGTTGAAAGCAGCCTTAGACATTGCTCTCGAGGTCCAGTTTGCTAGTCAGTAGAATCCTCTTCTTGTTGAAAGCTCCTTGGCCATTGCTCTCCAGGTTCAGTTTGCTAGTCAATAGAATCCTCTTCTTGTTCAAAGCAGCCTTAGACATTGCTCTCGAGGTCCAGTTTGCTAGTCAGTAGAATCCTCTTCTTGTTGAAAGAACCTTGACCATTGCTCTCCAGGTTCAGTTTGCTAGTCAGTAGAATCCTCTTCTTGTTGAAAGCAGTCTTGACCATTTCTATTTGAGACTTTGGCCCGTATGCAAGGACGATGCTAAGCAAGGCCAAAGTCTAAGCAAAGTATAAGCTTCGTGCTAGGACGATCGATGACGCAATATATAAATCTCACCAAAGTATCACCAAAGTCTGGTCCCGAGCTTGCTTTGGCTATATGTTCTTTTCAACTTCAATATAATTGATTACCACTCTAAGTTACCTAGCTTTTATATACTTTAATTTATCACTAATAATTAATAGGTGCGATCTTCTGATTCCATTATCAATATCCTTAGATTTTAAGTATTTGTTAACTATATACATATTTTAAAATAATATTAACAAAATTAACAATCCAGTGTCCTTTTACAGTACTATTATGATACGCGATAGACTGGACTTCCAATGATGGGTAGATCAAATTTTAAATGGTTTTTCCACTCTCCATCCAATTAGATGTGGGTACACTAACTCTATATGCAACTTTTCTCATCCCTAACAGACTAGCGTAACTAGTACATATGCGTCCAACCCTAACGGTAGTAAGATAGGTGAGAGTAAAAATAATATATTATAATTCGGTAAAGTGACGTGACAGAAGCAACGATCCAGTTTTGTTGTCCTTTGATACCGTTCCAACGTAAATACATCCTTACCAACTCACCACCAAATCCCATTTTAACGAGCGAAACTTCTGTGGCAGTCGTTGAACGAGGCTAAATCCATCAGTGAGCCTGTAGTACCACGCTGGTTTCCTCCAAATAATACGTACTTACCTACCTCAACCTTTCGTCTTGTAAATAATTACATCACTCCTGTCTGTTTTCATTCAATCTCTGGCATTTTACCAACAGCACCCAATGGAAAAATAAATAGTACCACTGAATCATATATTCTTTCTCTTAGAGTCTATTATAGTCTATTATATTTTATAATACAGTCTATTATAATCTATTATATTTTATGATGCAACCCTTCCTTCACCTCTGACAAGATGTGTATTAATCACAACTTGTGTATGTGTGGAGTGCCAGGTCTCCATCGTGGTTCGGATCCCACGTTAAACTGTAGGTCCTCCATTTCATCTCACAATCACCCTACCATTACACATTAGCGTAAGTGCGTGTAACCCGAACGGGTAGTAAGACGCGGTGCTAATAATAATAATAATAATAATAATAATAATAATAATAATAATAATAATAATATTAATAATAATTTATGATGCAATCTATTGGAATTTATTATATTCTTTGATGCAGTCTTTTATAGTCTATTATATTAGATGATTAGTATATTATAGTCTATTATATTCTATGATAAGTATATTATAGTCTATTATATTCTATGACGCAGTCTATTATAGTCTATTGTATTCTATAATAGTCTATTATAGTCTATGACTAAGGCCCGAAACCAAGTGATACAAATATCAACCTTACGAGGGTCCGTTGTGACAACATTTTCAAAAACAAGTTACTAATAATAAATTAATAAGTTTTCCTCAGAAAAACAAACATTATTTTGATAAAAATATGAAACACTATTCAGAAATAAATTTGAGCTTAAACGCTAGCATATATATTTTTTAAACTAAAAAATAAGTTATTAGTAAACTATCCACTTTAATAAATCCCCTCCCCCAACCTGAAAAGCAAGTATTCAATGTTTTTTTTTCTGGTCAAACCCTCCACAGATATAAGTTTTTAGCAAAACAAATAAATCCATACATTTTTTAAATTGAATTTTAAAAAATCAGTCAACCATTTTTAATTTTAGGGCCAGAATTAAAAAAATATAAAAAATTCCCTGAGCTATGGCCATAGAGCATCTAAATATAGAGTTTGAAATAATACACTAAACAGTTTTGGCTGTAGTCCCAGGGACAGACAGACAGACAGACAGATAGACATGGGAACTGAAAACCCACTCTTTTGTGTTAGGGTCGGAGAAATATAAAATACTGAGATTCATAATAATCTCGAGGTTAAAAATTTTCCCGATTACAATACTTTCTCTATAAGAAAAAGTAAACAAAATTAGAACATTATTACCTCAAAGTTTTGGAATATTTTAGTGTTCTGTGAATTCCAGAAGGTGAACGCATAATTTATTCAATCTAGGATGGTAATCCTTATTTTATCAAAGAGGAGAGGACAAACTTTGGAGGGTAATTTGACTATCTTTTACTTAACTTTTCTTTTCATCACTACGTCTTACTACCCTTTACGCCCATGTACTAATTACACTAATGCACTACGTATGAGGAAGGTTGATATTAATTTAGAGGAAGTGTATCCATATTTGCATGGAATGAGAGTGGAAAACCATCTAGGAAAAACCACCTCAAGTACATCCAACTGAGATTCGAATTCCAATCTCCCAGTCATCGGCGATCCAGTCTACTGAGAGAGTAACGCCTTAATGCCCATTGTCCAGGGATGGTGAAACTTTTCCGACCAGTGTGTCACTTAAGGAACAGCTTAATTTTGAACTAATTCAGTGTGCCGCCTCTTAAATACGGTTATTAATGAGTATTAAAAAATATAAATAAAATTTAATAATATGTAATGAGTGACAAATCAAATCGTAAATCTGTTATTAAGACCTACTTTTTAAAGAAGGACAATTTATTAGATTGTCAAATTGAGTGTCTTAGACAATATTAATTTCAATAACTTAAAATAAATCAGTGGAAAAAAAGACAATATATTTATATCTAGATGCTGCAGTCAAAAACTTACAGAGGGCCTATTCTTTACCTGATCAATTTCAAAAATGTTGTTATATTTTGCTGTCCAATATATTGATGTTCGGTTCATAATTTGTTGTCTTCAACAGGACACAAGATGCAATTAAGTACAAGCCAAGATGATTTCTAATATTGTTGACTTGACAAAGTTAATTGTGACATGACAATGAATAACATGGATGTCGAAATGTTATTGATTTCAAAAAGATTATACCACTTTGGGAAAGGCTTTATTTATTGTTTTTTTTTTTCATGTCAGCGTTATACCTAAATAGTGTTCGCGTACCACCATAACTGCCTTAGACCACGTGGACACCAATGAAGGTCTTCTTCACTTTACTGGATGTAAACAAAAATCACAGGGGAACAGAAAATTAAAACTTGCAAATAGAGCGTCCCTTAAATTTAAATATACTTTAAAACAGTATATTGAGGACCCATCCATGATCTTCATGATCATCATCATCATTATTATCCTAAATATTATTTCTGTTGTCAACATCCCTTTTTCTCAAACAATACAACGCCTACAGCGATGAATAAGGTATCAGTGGATAGGAATTTTTTACCGACTTCTGACAAAGCATACTCAATTTACGTTAAAACACATTGTTTGTTTAAAATTTAAGTTCAAAGAAAAATCTAACAATATTTTTGTGTCAATTACCGAAAATGACAAACAAAAAATTCTGACATCAAATATTGTATACAAAGAGGTATTGTAAATTGTAAATACTTTCACATTAATAAACTCTCTTTGCTCTTTTGTGTATGAACTCGGCTGAATATTTAATTTAAACAACCCAACAAAAGACTTAATTATTTGGGGGGGGGGGGTGTAGGGGGAATGTGCAAAAGTTTCGCAAGAGCTTACTGGCTATTATTATTATTATTATTATTATTATTATTATTATATTATTATTATTATTATTATTATTATTGTTTATGAAAATCATATATGGTGTCGTATTCACTAATTATTGATTCCTTTAACAATTTGGCAGGCAACAGTGCTTTTTTAGATAATTTTTTCAGCTGAATCAAGTGAATTTTCTCCTTACAAAATAAAGTTGAAGTTTCAAAGCAGTTATTTCCAAACGCGATGTCCAGATCCCAGTGAAAACGAATCATATGTAATCTTTTTTTCCAATGAACAAATTTTTTTTTAAAGGGGATCCCCGCGTTTCAACTTGACTTGCTAGAGTAGCTGTTTCAATGAAGTTGAAAACATATTGAAAGATGTAAGTACCCTTTTCAACAAAACTTATCAGAAAATTCTTCTATTCGAGGAAAGTAGAAAAAAAAAATTCTACTTTCGCTCAAATTAATATGGCTAACTTTATTGGAAGAGTTACTTAAACAAGACAGAGAAGAAATAAATTAAATAGTCTGATAAAATAATACTTGTCATATAGGTACACTCCGTTTAACATGAAAGATACAGCTTCACCTTGACAAATGAGTGATGACACAATAGTGCTATCTTACAAGCTGAGCCATATAATTGAACCTTTCAGGGTAAACTAAAGGCACTTCAATAAAGCTCAATGAGATAAAATAGTTAGAAGAGCTAAAACAAGGTATGTTTATAAATATAAGGCCAGGTCAAGCATTAGGGGGCATTTTCAATATTTTGTTGGTATAGTTCTATATTTTTAAAAATAAGGGAAGATTATTTCACAGAATTATTTTAGTGTGACTGAATAAGTAAATATAAGAAGTGAAAACCATTAGTTTAATTGAATCCCGGTGGTTATTTGGGCTAGACGCCATGCTCGTATAGTCTAGTTTACCGGTGACGAGAGAGGTCAGGGTTTAAATCCCGTCTGGGTGTACTGATGGGTATGTTTCATAATTTGTTCCCACATTATGCCCACTCGCCAATAATAGGATATTTCCTCAAAAATCTACCTTCCCCGTCCCTCCCCCATCAGTGTAATAAAATGCGAATAGCTTGGATGGATTATAAAACGTGGTACAAAAAACAATCAAAAAACGTTCGATTCAAAGAACATATAGAGAATCGCATTTATTTTAAATATATATCTTATATTAATTCTTAATAAAATTCAATGTTAAAACTCCCCTATTATATTGAAGTGGTTCTGCGAAATAATATATCATTTTTTTGTTTATTGATTATATTGCGACACTTAACTAAGAGAGTGCTCAGAGGATACACTTAAGGTGCGGCAGAAGGGAACGCGAGTAATTTTACAGTTCTTATAGCATTACATTTTTTTGGCCGAAATAAATCAAATATTTCTCCAGTAGCAACATAGAGTTTAGTTTTCTACACATTCTAGTACCAGTAGATCTTGAATATCTGTCAAGGGTGTCCTGAAATTTTGTCAAAACTTTTTAAATAAAGAAAAAATGTTTGATATTATCAGAAAACTAAACTCTATGTTGCTACAGGAGAAATATTTGATTTATTTTTGCCAAAATATTTAAATTCTATAAAAACTGTAAAAATACTTGCGCTCTCTTCGGCCGCACCTTAAGTGATGACTTAATGTGGGTGCGTATAACCCAAACGGGTAGTAAGACGCGGCACTAAGACAAGCATAGGCTGTGAGTGTAGGGGACGTGAGAAAAGGCCAGTGTTTTTGCAGTTTTTATGGCAAAAAAATTTTGTTGGCTAAAATAAATAAAATATTATTCCAGTAGAAACATAGAGTTTAATTTTCTTCACATGGGGATATCAACAGTTGTTGAATATCTGTCATGAGCCTAGCGCACAATGTTCCTTGTCTGTGACCTAGCGGCATTAGATTATAAACTTTTAAAATTAAGAAAAAAGTTGTAATTAAATTAAAGGACACCTTTGATAGATATTCAACAACTGTTGATATCAACATGTGAAGGAAATTAAACTCTGATTTTATATTGAAACAATATTTTATTTTATTTTGGTCAAAAAAAAGTTTTGCTATAAAAACTGCAAAAACACTGTCTTTAACCCACATTTCCTTCATCCCCATCTCACACCCTTCTGAGTGATTCTTAATTCCGTTTACGAACCCGGTCGGGGATTTTAATGGATTAATAACCGGGGAAGATGTCAGTGACTTTGACCATCATATAATCGCGGGTCAAAGGGGGGCCCTTGAATGGTAAAAATCAAAACTTGATAGGCGTCCAAAACTATCAGATAAACACGTGGTCCCTGACTTTTTTTCTCTATCTTCTTTCAGTCTAGGTGAGGGATTGTGTTTTTCCTTTAAAATGACATTCCTCAAACTGGCAGCTTTGTTCATTCCTTTAAAGTTTATCACAGTCAAGTCTGGTATAACAGTTACTGAAACATACCCAACAAATAATTACAATAGCTTCTCTCGCTCGCAGATATGAATTACAAAGATTTATAACAAAAAGTTCGTCATTAAAAATCTGTTACTCTTGAGATTAATTCAACGAAAATGTTCGTCTCGAATTGACACTCATTAAGGAACATAAAACCTCGTGCTCCTAATTAGCGTGGCAGTTGAGTTAGTAGCCTAGGAAGGGGGCGGAGTTTGTAATCTGTAACATTCTCGACGTGTTTCTGACACTTGCTAATGATACCCCTCCTGCGAAATATCTTCAAGCACAAGCCTGTGAGCCAAATCAAGATGTCGGAAACCGATATTTCAATGGGACCACGAAATGAATGTCTACTTTCAACGAAACAGAAGGAGAGTTTTAATTTCGTGGATTACATATTAGTTGTGGATATAAGAGATTGTTATAAAAAAACATAAAAATACTGTATATTATAGTGAAATAACAATAGGGGAAAATATACTCATTGCTTCCTTTTCATAAACATATTCAACTTAATCCCCTTGAAAATAAGGATTTTACTTATTTACACAACTAAGTAACTCTTTGCAAATCAGTTAAGTGTAGTGGAGTGTTTTTATTGTTATAATAAGGTTTATAAGCATTTATTTGTCTCCGTCATACCAATTAGGTAATCTGAATCTACAAAAAATAAAAGGCCATGAAATGGGAAGATGGTAGACATGAAATACTCTACATGCTTTCAACTCATTGTTGTACGTGATGTGTTGCTCTAACCACGTGTGTCTTTTAACCTACTCTAACTAACTATCTTGAGTGGGGATGTAGCACATGAGAAAAGACCAGCGTTTTTATATGTTTTTATAGAAAAATAAATAAACTATTGCTTCGATACAAACATATAGTTTAATTTTCTTCACGTGGTGATATCAACATTTGTTGAATATCTTTCATTACCATCGCGGCCTTAGGTGACAGACTTTTTTAATTAAGAGGAAAATCTGTCACTAAATTCCAGGTCACGTTGACTAATATTCTATATAATTATGTTGATATCACCTTGTGAAGAAAATGTATCTCTATAGTTGTACTGAAACAAAATTTTATTTATTCAGGCAAAAAAAAAGTTTTGTTATGAAAACTGCAAAAACACTTAACTTTTCTCGCGTTCAGTACTTCAGTACATTCCCACTTTAAACCTGGCACAGATACATTGTTCAGCCCCCCCCCCCCCCCTAACTGATAATCCATACCCAAGGATTAGCAAAGATGAAACTATTTTTATATTGAAATTCATTTCACAATAATTAAATAATCACAAAATAAATCATTATAATTGTGGGGATCTTTTACAAAACAAACTTATCAATAATGAGCTAATAAAATAATTACTATCAGCATTGTTTTATTGTTTTCTTTTTAAATTATCTGCTATCGCCATCATATTTGTATATGCACAGTAAATATACATGCGGAGTATATAATTATGACGTGTGAATGTTTGTGGTGTGATTGTGTGTTTTAGAAACTTTTCTATCCCCTTTATTTGGTGCTACTTTGCTTATTTATTTTATTTTAAAATATAAATAAATGTACAATTATTATGTGAAGAGCTATGTGATAAAAACTATATTAATATTATTATTATTTGTATTTAATATTTTCAATAGCTTAATTTCTTGTAAAATCTCCCTCGATCATGTAGGTATTCTTGTCCCTTCTCGGGCCTCTCGAAATCCTAAATTATTTTTTCTCAATAATTCTTACAAGATGAGCCCTATAGGCCGTTGTATTCACAGCGCTAACTCCAGATTTGTTGAGTTCGACTTTTATCACAAAAAAAAAAAAGCCTAACTCAGAGAGTTATTTAAGGAACTCCCTTACAACTAATTTACCCTGTAGAGGCTCTGTCTCGAATACTTTAATTTACATTTTTCTGTTTTATTATTTGCTTATTGTTACCACTTTTTGAATACTTTTCCTTTGACTACTCTCATGTTTGTTATTATTATTATTGTCATTTATCATTAGTATGTCTTATTTTTTGTAATTATTCATCAGTATGTATAATTATTTAGCTACTATAGATTATTTAATTGTGTTATTATATGTTATTTTATGGTACTTGTGTACTTTTCAGTGCTGGCCTGTCTATATAGGTCTCATGACTGTTGGCCAGCACTATAGTAAAGGAAATTGAAATTGAAATTATTACTAATATATACTATAATAAAGGAAATTTTATTATTATTATTATTTTTATTATTACTGTTCACACATTTTAAACTAGTATTTACTATCATATCAATATCACATAAGATTAATTAATATAAACATTCTTTATTATTAAGGGGCTAAATGTAATAAAAGGCATTGACCTTAACTTCATCCAAATAAATACATTATATTATTATTATTATTATTATTATTATTATATTATTATTATTATTATTATTATTATTATTATAATAAACTGTTACTAAATATTAACAATATTTGAATAATTGTGACTGGCTTCTGTTAATAGTGTGAACAAGTTTATAGAATTATTTATGACTTAATGCTGTTCACTTAACAGAATTAAATCCTCCTTCTCGCTCTTACTCGTTCCATAGTATATTTAAACTGCAAGAGTGACAGAGATAAAGCAAAGTTACAATCTCTGTGTTACCGAGGCTGCATCATTTTATTTCTCTAGTAAATTACAGCACATGTCTTTATTTATGAGTTCTACCTCGCTACCACTGTAATGGATTAATGGAAAAACAAAGAGTAGCTAGCCAGCAGGTGTACCAACCTTCCCTGATGTCACCCTGGAGAGAGGAGAGATTCACAGAGAAACGAGAGATGGGGGTAACATGCCTCCATATTTTGGAGTGGGCTTGAGTTATGTAATGCCATTTTTACAGGAAGTTAACACCGATTCAACCAACAGTAACAAGTACAAGTTTTACAAAAAATAGTGGATTCGTAGCTTTATGCCCTTATTTAATTTATATATTAAAACTTCTCTGCTCCGGTATGATACAAATCATCTCCTTTCCCCAACTCTACCTTCCATCCTATGACATCATTTGTCCACACTTGAAACAACTGGCTGTCTTCACTCAATAATTGCCAGTTGTCTGACCTGTGCAATTGTCAGTTGTATTCTCTCAGTAATTGTCAGTTGCCTTCACTCTGTAATTACCAGTTTTCTAATCTTTATAATTAGTCAGTTGTCTGACCTCTGTAATTGTCAGTTTTCTTACCTCTGTAATTGTCAGTTGTCTTACCTCTGTAATTGCCAGTTTTCTGACCTCTGTAATTGGCCGTTATCCGCCATTAAAGTTGAATAACCATGGTAGTAAAATATAATTAAAAAAATTATTTAATATAGCTTTATGTATTCATAGGCCAAGTCGTGTGTTAGTCCGCTCTCTCTCTTGACAGATGCTGTCAATTTTGACATCTGTAAGATAGTAGGTCTATATGATAACTTTTCTTTAGTAATGGTTACTTAGTGAAAAGTATGAGGAAAGCATTATTTATAGTATATGTACCAGCATTTGCATCCAAGAAGAGTGAGAAACCATCTAGGAAGTATAATATATTTATGACACCCTACCGGGACTCAAACCTAGACACCTCCCTACTACCATCAAACCAGACAAGACGAGAATGACGTCTTTGACCGTGTGCCCATCGGTGTGACTGATAAGGCTTATTACGTCATTTCCTGTGTTGGCCCTTTTGTCCAATAAGCCCGGTTACTGACGCAAACCCTGGATAAAGTGGCCAATATGCAGCGGTTCTGATTCCCAGGACTCCAAGCTTTGCCCCTAGGAGGGCCCCAGTAGGCCCATTCCTGCCGCGAGCGAGATGTTGGGTGATACGTACCCCGGTACGAGACCAGGGGGAGTGACGGAACAGATGAATGATTCTTTCTCCGGTGATAAACAGCCCCCCCGAGGGTAGCTGGGAGGAGGGTGGGATGTCACGCAGAGCTTTGGTAACGCCTTTAGGGGTTGTTGAGTTACATCACACGGCTTGAAATGGTAAGGGTGGATACTCTCGTAACACAGATATCTCGGTTATTCAATCTCAGTTACCTAGGAAGAAGCTTAACTGATTGCTAGAAAAATTACAAGACCTCCTTTCTCGTATTCATACGCCCAATCATATTATCTGCAGCTGTCAATTTTAATAGATATTATCAATACTTATAAAATAACAATAATAATATAATACAATATTATCAATGATGACCGTAAATAAAAATGTTTGTATTTTCTATAAGGCCCTTCATATGAAATTTGAACTCTAGTTTGGTGTTATTACATACAATTTAGTTTTAAACTCTCTTTTGGCATTCCCTTTAGTTAGACAGTAGAAATATTTATTAGTCCATCGACTGACCTCAACATTTACCCTTGGTAGTTGGTTCCACTATGGTGTAGCTTATAAGATAGGTTCATAGTGTAATCAGTCAAGGTAAGGCTACTAACTTTCAAGATAAACAAAGTGTACAAGTCCGATACTTTTGTTGAGTCAGTAGTGTATTTTCCTACTAAGTCAAGGGTTCCTGGTTTGATTCTCAACAACAACAAAATATCAACCGTGAAGTTGTAGCTTCCCTTTCACAGTAAGAATTGACCGGCTGGGGACTGGGTGTTATTTGTTCTAGAAATAAAAGATAATGCAGTATGTAACCGCTTTGGTGGTCAAATAGTCCAAGGCGTCACTCTCGCAATAGGCTGGACTTAAAATTACGGGGAAATCAGGGTTAGAACTCGATCGGATGTACTGAGGATCATTTTTCCTAAATGTTCTTTCACACTCTCTCTCTCTCTCTCTCTCTCCACACACAAATGTCCGTGCACTTCTTCTAAATTAAACATTCATAATACTTATCACACTAGGATAATTAGTTAGTATGCTTGTAACATGAAAAGGTAGTTAAAAGTGGTGGGAGAAATGTAAGTTTGTAAGTCGAGTGTTGATAGAGTCAATATGTTTGGGGGGTGACCTGGTGGTCTAGGGGTAAGGTGTCAGACTTCTGTGCTGAGGGTCCGGGGTTCAATCCTCGGTCACGGCACAAATTTATCTGATTGCCAAACCCTTTCTTCACCTCTGACAAGATGTGTATTAATCACAACTTGTGAAAGTGAGGAATGCCAGGCATCTACCGTGGTTCGGATTCCACGTTAAACTGTAGGTCCTCCATTTCATCTCACAATCACCCTACCATTGCACATTAGCGTAAGTGCGTATAACCCGAACGGGTAGTAAGACGAGGTGCTAATAATAATAAATAATAATAATAATAATAATAATAATAATAATAATAATAATAATAATAATAATAATAATAATAATAATAATAATAATAAATAATAATATGTTTGGGAACTTTGAACACCTTAAATAATAATAATAATAAAATATGTCCAGACAAGATGTGGGTGGTGACCCTACGCCTCCAGAAACTGCACCAGAGAGCAGGATCTATGGTCGGTCGAATGGGTTGAGAGTGGTGGAGATGGAGGGGAGGGATGGAGAGGGTGCAATTGCTTGTAAGCGACGCTGGTCTAAAGTGAGAAGCGACGTCCAGAGACCAATAGAGGAGAATCTCGGCCAGTGGACTCGACAATACTGGGGTGGTAATGTCCGCTATAACGTCCCTGTGCCGCTACGTTCGTTGTCAACTGTTATTGGCTCTGGGGCGACATATAGGGGTCATAGGATGACACGACTAGGGTATAGTGGTCATGGGATGACACTTCTTGGGTATAGTTGTCATAGGATGATAGTAATTTGGTATAGTATTCCTAGGATGACACGACTTGAGTATAGTGGTCATAGAATGACATGACTTGGGTATAGTGGTCGTAGGATGATACTATTTGGGTATAGTGGTCATAGGATTACACGACTTGGATATAGTGGCCATAGGATGACACTTCTTGGGTATAGTGGTCATAGGATGACACGACTTGGTATAGTGGTCATAGGATGATACTACTTTGGTATAGTATTCATAGGATGACATGACTTGGGTATAGTAGTCAAAGGATGATACTACTTTGGTATAGTATTCATAGGATGACACGACTTGGGTATAGTGGTCATAGGATGCCACGACTTGGGTATAGTATTCATAGAATGACACGACTTGGGTATAGTGGTCATGGGATGACACTTCTTGGGTATAGTATTCATAGAATGACACGACTTGGGTATAGTGGTCATGGGATGACACTTCTTGGGTATAGTGGTCATAGGATGCCACGATCCTTTATGAGAAATACTTGGATCGGCTGTTAACATTTCCGCACAGGTGGTATCATGGTCTGAGTCATCAAACTATTTTAATAGCTTTGTTGGACAGTAACTGGCAATTATATGTTCGAATGTCAGATGGATGCATTGGGTGTAATTTTACAAATGGGCCTATTATTTATCACTAAGATAGGCTTTTAAATCCTAGTTGGGTGTACTGAGGGCTGTTTTTACTAAATGGTTTTCCCCTTGCCTTTATGTAAATGTGGTTACACCTACTCTAAATTCAACCCTACTCATCCCAAACACATTAGCGTAATTAATACATATAGCATTTTCATCTATTCAACAGGGTGATAAGAAGTGGTGATTAAAAATCATTTAAATTCTACCTTAGCAACTTATAGTTAGTAATTTCACACCTCACTTATTACATTTGTTACAGAATAATAATTAACGTAATCAAGAAGCAAACTCCTAAAAAATTGTATGAGTTATTTATGTTTTGTTCTATTTCCCAAAAGTCAAATTTCGTTTACTAAATTGGTAATTTTTTTCAATTTATTTGAAGTATTTAACTTGCACTTTATGAACCAACTGATTATATCAGAACATAAGAAATTCTATGAGCGAGGGTGAAATAGCCTACCAATTTTTCTGGGAAAGATATTTTTACATTTTTTTCATAGTACTAGTACATGCCACAATTTACATGGGACCAACGGCTTTACTTCTCCTCCGAAGTAATTTGTGCTACTTATTTTTATTGCTCAAGAAAAATCCTTTGACCCTTGCTGGGTTTTAACCCATGAAAATTGAGTCTTGAGGCAATCACTTTAACCCAAGACCACCGAGATCAACAATTGGTATTAGTTTCTTAACTCTCAAAGTTGGGTCAGCTGACTATTTACCTCCATCCCTCCCCTTAAATCCCGCCTGTCTACATGTCGAGAAAGACCCAATAGCTACAAAATCCAAGGAACTAGAAAGGCATTTCAAAATTGAAGAAACAATATCGGCCTACTGAGGAATAATAAGAAGGCCTTTGAAAGCATCGTCTCTGAGGGAGAATGTTAGTGGAGTGGGTGATGCTTCTAAGTGGAACAGATCTGACATGTGATACTGTTTCAGACTCTTTACTCTCGCTGCAAAAAAACCAAACACCCCATTGTTACACTGTAGGGCGTTATACAGGATGATCCAAAAGTCACGTAATATAAAGAAAAAACTTATATTTTGTGCCATCAATTCGGCATATTGTTGATTATTCAACACGCGTGATTCTGGAAAACTACGCACATATGATTCTTGATATTCCATGTACGAGTTGGCTTTAAAATAATGTTCCAAAATGAATACTTCTCTGCTCATGAAAAACTTAACTTACACTTTCAAATGCTGTAACTCAACTGGCTAGACCTAGTGTATGTCTCAAGATCACACGGCCTGCACAACACTCAACCAACATTACAGTGTTGCCATACGTATAAACAACATGTACATTTACCATGTTCTTCTGCGAGAAATATCCTTGGAAAAACAGGGTTGTGCGACTTTTGGATAACCTGTATATATTATATATATATATATATGTTGTAGGCAGTCTAAAATATCTGGCTCTTTCGTTCCAAACTAAGCTGGGAGGCTATTTGTAGGGAAAGCCACAATGTGTTTTGCATATATAAGCAAGAAAATATAGTCTAGGACAGGGATGGCCAAACTTTTTTACTGACGTGCTACATTTGCGCTAAGAATCCTTGGCGTGCCACTCCACCCCAAAACCTCAAACCTAACTTTACTTCAGTGCCCACAACACCTTTAGAAAAATATAGCCAACAATAAATAAAGCCCATTTAAAAATGTGAAATATAATACTGTAATATAACTTATATAATTTATTGCTAATTGTATTAGGAATTTGGGTTATAACTGTGTTTTTCAGATAAGACATCAGAAAAAAAATATAGCAAAACCCTATATACAATATTTAACTTTTAATTAAAAATTGCATGTTTCAAGAATTTTCATTTCAAAAATTATCCACAGCTAATGTACAACATTCACACACTGTAATTCTGTGAGACTGTTATATTAATTATAGTTAATAAAAACAGCATTATTATAAATTATATTATTATATTATTATTATTATTATTATTATTATTATTATTATTATTATATATTAGCACCACGTCTTACTACCCGTTCGGGTTATACGCACTTACGCTAATGTGTAATGGTAGGGTGATTGTGAGATGAAGTGGAGGACCTACAGTTTAACGTGGAATCCGAACCATGGTGGAGGCATGGCATTCCTCACATTCACAAGTTGTGATTAATACACATCTCGTCAGAGGTGAAGGAAGGGTGTGGCAATCAGATAAATCTGTGCCGGGACCGAGGATTGAACCCCGGACCCTCAACACAGAAGTCTGACACCTTACACCTAGACCACCAGGTCACCTAAAAAACAGCAATAATAAGACAACTAAATACTAGTAGAAATCACAACAATTTTTAATAATAAAAAATATATATTTCAGCTTTCAGTGAGGTTTCTGGATCTCTTTAACGTTAACGAGTTCATTAATATTTGGATTTGTTTTGGAAGAAGCAAGAAGAATCAGGTTTTTTAGTTGCTTATCAGTGAAAACTGAACGGTACTTATTTTTGACCAAGCTCATAAGTGAAAATGTTTGCTCACAGATGTACGTAGAACAAAACCTGCAACAATATCTCAAGGCCAGGTCTCTTAATGTAGGATACTGGCACGAGGGAAGGCCTTTCCAGAAGATGGGAAATTCATGCCTGAATGGATTACCAAGTACTTCCTTGTACTTGCTGTGAATTGCAGCGTTGTTTTGAACATCAAGAATTTCAATTTATACGTCAGAAAGGTAGAGAACCATTTCCTCCATAGAAATTTAAAAAGGGTTCGTAAAAAGTTTAACATTTTTCTTTTCATCCTGAAAGTCTGAAAACCTAATTTCAAGAGAGTTTTTCAAATCGGAAATAGCATGTTTGTATTTATCAAAGCCTGGAAGCCCACTACATTCAGTGTTGGGAAATGTTTTCATTCGAGGAAATTGGGAGAGCTCATTCTGAGAAAGATTATGGCCCAGCATAGTGAGCTTTGCTTTAAAAGCATGAATGTAATCGAATAAGGTTGTAAACATGTTATTTTTACCTTGCAAACGCTGATTCAATCTGTTAAGGTGACCCATAATGTCCATCATCAGGAAAGCTAAATCCCATAACCTGTCTTCATTCTTTAAAAGCATACACTCATCAGGTAGTTTCCCATTTTCTTCCAAAAACTTCAGAACATTACCCTTTAAATTCCAAAATCTCTCAAGCGCCTTTCCCTGCGACAGCCAACGAACACTACAATGAAGCAGAATCTCACTATAGTGTTTGTCTTCCAATTACGCTTCAAGGAATTCACGGAATTTCCTTCTGTTTAGCGTCCTAGCTCGGATCTTGTTGATACATCACACCACTGGATCGAGCAGAGAAGAGAATTTCATGTCTTTGGTACAAAGGGCTTCTTGATGGATACTGCAGTGGTATTTAAAAACATTGCTCTTCAAATAGCCTTCCAACAAAGATACAAAACCTTTTACTTTATCAGTCATTATTGGGGCCCCATCCACAACAATATTGTCTAATTTATCCCAATCTAAACTGTTGTTTTCAATAACTAATTTTCTTTATTTCAATATATCTTCTCCTTTACATAAAACTAACTGGCGCAAGTCTAGAAGCTCTTCAGTAACATCAAATTGCTCATTGATACAAAGCACATAACACAAAGCTGAGCAGTGACACTTATATCGCAGCTCTAGTCCAAGTATCGATACACGAAACTACTTGTTTGCTAACGTCACCAGACATCTCATAGATCCACCGCATAGCTGTATTTCTTGAAAGTGCAACGTCATCTACCATTTTAATGACATTAGGATCTTCAGTGGCTTTTGCAAAGGCCATTATACTTGGCTTTATTATCTCTTCTCCTTCGGAGTATGGCTTTTTTTTTTCGAGCAATGATGAGGACAATTTCATAAGAAACTTTGACCATTATCATCAGCTGATCACTTTTTGTTTTAAAAAGCATTTTTGCACAGTCAGTGAATGTCTCTTTTTATTTAACAATTCTGTTCTTAATGCTGAGCCAATTGGATATTTTATGTTAATATCACGATGCATCTGTTTGAAGTGCCGATTTGAATTCAACCTTTTGGGAACTGCAACACTATCCCCACAAATAAGACACACGAGCTTAGAAGAGTTTCCCTTTGTAAATAAAAACTGTTCTTCCCATTCATTATTAAACTCCCGAAGAGCAATATCGACCTCGTACTTCCTTTTGGAAGTAGATGGCTTACTTAAGGTCATTACAAAACGACACTAACAGCAAGTGAATCACTAAAAAACATAAATATTTTACAGCGGAGGATAACACAGTACATACCAGTCAATACGGCACCAAAAAAACAAATTAGGCAGAAAAATGTGATTTGTGCAGACTGAGGAATGTGTCCTTGACTGCTGAACAAGTCAAGGCGGCACTTGAAAGGGGGAGAAGGGATTGGGGTTGTAGTGGAAAGGAAATAGAAGGCTTTAGTAGCGGGAAACAATAGAGCAGAAATTGCCCACTTAGTGGAGCTAACATTTTAGAAACGTATTTACTTGGCACAATTAGGTGATTATTTGTTCGTCAAATTTGTTATTGATATATTTTGTGACTTTAAACGTGCCATTTAAAATGCTTCCACGTGCCATGGTTTGTCCACCCTTGGTCTAGGATATCACATACATAATATTATGTAAAAAATATAGACTCATTTTTGATTATTGTTTATTATTGTACTAGCCGATTAGCCGTTTTCGCGCGATATGTGTTTTATAACAAGTATATTTAGCTAGGAAACATTATAAGTTACTCCAATGAAAACACAATAAGCAGAAGCTGAGAAAAAGAACAAAAAAATATTGTTTTATAGCTGCCATTTTGAAAAATAATATGGTGGGCGTAAATTTTAACCAGTCTATATATTAACCGGACGTCCGAGTTATATCCATGAGAAATTTCAGCACAATCGGTATAGTGGCTTTTGCGTGAAATTAATTTTTATATATTAATAGTGTAATACCCTAACACATGTGCTTTGATTAATAAACATAACTCGTTCATATATAATTAATTACAAGCTAACCCAACCTAACCTTTCATACATCTATAAATTGAAGATAGGGTTAAGCTAATATGAGTGATATAGTGATGATCAACATTTTAATTTAATCGAACTTGGTCCCTTCAGTTTCCAAAACTGGCATGTTACCAAATGAGTCACGTAGTGCAGCGATTTGCCCAAGCCATGATACTTTTTTTAAATAAATGCAACGAAAGAAAAAAAGTTTTTTTTATTCAAGCAATGTTTTAATGAGTTGGGTAACAATTAACAGCTAATGACAGAACTACTAAAATTATAAACACAAACTATTATTACTTTTTGAATTAAGAGCTCGTAATATACTCTTTTTTTAGTCCCCCTTCTCCAATTTGCAGCCGACTGAATAATTTGATTTATTCTCCGTGAAGCCGATAGAAAAAACACAATATAAAACACATTAATTATATATTGACGCATTGACTAATGACATTTATTAATAATATCGAATCATTTGGTTGCTCCGAGTTATTTAGAGCGAAAAGATAAATTGAGGGTAGGTGGGGGAGCGAAGGAAGGGAAATGAAGGGGTGGAGTTTGTTCACCAGCAACAAATTTCCGGACACTGCGACGTAGAAAATAACCAAAAAAAAAGGTGTTTTAAATGTTTTGAGAGAATTTAAAAAAATTGTATTGGAAATTTAACATCGATGCGTTGAAATACTTCATTTCTATGATAAATATTAAACTATACTTTATATATGCTGATCCCCCAACCCCTCCAGCACCAGTGAACATGAGGATAAAGGCGTCCATCTCGTCTGGTCTGGTTTGCTGGCTATGCGGAGATAAGGTCTAAAGTCCCGGATGAATGTTTACAGGTAGTTTTTTCCACGGGTTTTCTACACTCTACTTCCTCATAAATAAGGTTAAATTTACTATAAATTATTAATTTCTCATCCCTTACCTCATTAGTGTAGCTATGCAGGAAACTCGGTTGGGTGGTAAGAGGGTGCACAAAAGAACAACGTAAATGCTAACTAACAACTCACAGATTATTGTAAAATGAACTTTCTTGAACTTTGGTATAGAATATATTTAAATATATACTGAATGTTCTGATCTTCATATCCCAAACAGCACATATAGTTTGTTTGAACAAAAAGTAATACAACATTCCTGTACACTTATATTCGGAAACCTATACTAATACCATAAAATTGTGTTCAAAATTTCGGTGTATAGTGCTGGGAGATCAAAGCTGTGCAAGCATGCGTGTACAGTAAGTTGCATAATAGATAGGTGCATTGCACTGCACACGTAATACTGGCAAGCACTTTCTGTTATGTAAGACCTTTAATGATGACCCTCTGAACGTATTCACATTTCTAGATGGACTGGTGTGCTGTTTACTATTAATTGTGATATGTTCTGCTGCCGTGCTCCAAGATGTTGAGGTGTGCAGAGCCGTGTGACTAGCTCCAATGCAACCTGTTGTGCACGCATGCTTGCACAGCTTTGCTCCCCTGGCACTGTAAGTCGAAACTTTGAACATAATTTAATGGTATTAGCATAGTTTGCCGGATAGAAGTGTATATGGATTTTGTATTAATTTTGGTTCAACCAAGTGTAATGATACTGTTTTGGACCCCTCTCATATATTCAAAAAGTCATGGATGAAGTGTATTTTTCTTTAAAGAACTTTATGTAAATTTTTCTTTTAATACTTCATCCATGGAGGATTAGGCGTTTTCAGAAGTAATTTCAATATATTACGTTTTAAAACTTTCTTTCTTTTAAAAAAAAACTCCTTTCGTTCTATTTGAAAATCAGGTTATTTTCTGGCTGCCTCTACCCAATAAGAAGCTAGCTTTCACAACATCAGGTTGCCAAGAGTTCTCCTATTAGTTAGTTTTAACACTGATGACAAGGTGTCCATGAAGTAAGGGGTAGATCATATAAAAGCAGTTTGTGCGTATAAACATACACAGAAAAATGGTACTCTCAACAAGTAACACAGTAATATCACACAGAACTATTGTAATCTCCAGATAAAATATCAGTTTATAACAGAACTAGCTCTGGCTCTCCACGTCAGTTCGTAAATGAACAAAAACTGCATCATTTTAATGTTAATGTTATAATAGTGAAAGTTCAATCAACTAAATATATCGTGTACAACATTAAATCTCTACTA
Organism: Timema podura; assembly: GCA_033556935.1. Lineage (NCBI taxonomy): Eukaryota > Metazoa > Arthropoda > Insecta > Phasmatodea > Timematidae > Timema > Timema podura. The sequence goes on along the minus strand of JAVRXN010000007.1, from coordinate 45,519,761 downwards.
ATTTCGACAAATAGCCAATAAATAATCTCACAGTAAGAAATACACGTAAAATCAGATCGTCATAACCGTGTGATAACAAGTGAGCAGTAAGGCGTGCACCCGTCGTCATCTTCATATAAAACGGTATTGTTATAATTACTGCTCCACCGTAAGGCGTACACGGGTCCACATGCATATCATCATTAGCATAAAATCTGGTATCACTATACAAGCTAGGATATGTGCAGTTTGGATGTTGAATTTCCCGAACACCCTGAGGTACATATGTATTCCTACAAGTGAGTAAGAAAATAGTGTATAACTTTTATTTAATTAGTTTTTATGACTTAAAAAAGAAATAATTATAGTATCTAATTAAAATTTAGAGCAAACATTTTTCCCACCACGTTTCATTCCCCGTTCGGGTATATATTTATGTTACTGTAATAATAATGAGAAAGGTATAATCATAGGAAATGTACCCAAATTTGTCTGTAAGGATATTGGGAAACCGTTTAGGAAAAACCAGAATCAGCACACGCAGCCGGGATTCAAACCCCATATGGAAAATATACTTAGTCCAAGTGGGCGGCTATGTGTAAAACGTGCAATTTGTTTACCGTGAAATGTGCGGCCTATTTTCAAGGAAAGGACCTTTTAGAAAATCAGGGTGGCCTCTCAAACTCAATTAAAAAATTCCGGCATAATTCACCGTTTTCTTGGCAAAAAAAAAAAGTAAATAGCTCTCCCAATTTTTTAAAAGCCTCTTATTGGGAGACTTTGCCACAAACCATCTTAGATACAATCCACCTCCGTTAGCTCCTAAAAAAAATTTAAGGTACATTCATGGAATTTTATCCCGCATCGTCATAGCACTTTTTTAAGAGTACAGTTTAGACGTGGACGAGTTTAAAATCATCCTTTTTTGACAATTGGGCGTAAGCAATGGGTGCTCGTTAAAGAGGGCGGAGATTATTTAGAGTCTGTTCATGATAGGTTTTTACCTGGATGACATTTCAAAAATCAAATGTTTAGGTTTCGGGTTGCACACTTGTAAAAATCACTGTTTTGTTATACATGTCAAGTTTTTTAATCACATATTATATTTTACATTTAAAATAACGTAACTTAAGTTTTATCACACTATTTCATTACTTTTAATAATTTCTTTTTATCCAATCCAAAATAATATTTTAAAAATAATTAAAAATACTTATTCTTTGTTCTGGAAAGTTATCTATGATGTGTAATAGTGCATTTTTATAACTTTTAATATAGGCATCGTATTTACTTGGAAAAGAGAAAATACTTGTCATTTTTACTTTCTCGCTATCTTACAGGTAGAGAAATTAGATATTGTGATCGTCCAAAAATCGAGATTTTGACGAATTTCGACGTTTTATGACCCCCCGAATCCAAAAAAGTGTTTTTTGAATTTCCGTCTGTCTGTCTGTCTGACTGTCTGTCCGTCTGTCTGTACCTCGGACTAGAGCCTAAATTATATTACCGATCGGGCTAAAACTTAGTATCTATGGTTTTCATAGGGTTGCCCCGAGGAGTTTTTAGATTTGGAGATTTGGATATGTAACCCTAAGATTAAGGGTAGTTTACTGAAGGGCAAAAAGATAAAAAATATTTTTTTTAAATCGGCTCTAATGATTTTGATTAAATTTCATTTCTAAGCATTGATCAATATTATAAACAGAATGGCTACACTCATTTTTTTGGCGAAATGACTTTAAGGGTTCCAGTCTGTGTGCGTAATTCTTATTTTTTATAACATCTCCGAAACTATTTAAGATGTGAAATTACCTATCATTGCAAATGTGTAGGTCTATTTATAATAAAAATATTCAATTTGAAACATCTTTTTATAAACCAATAGTTTTTAAGCTAAACGCAAATATATATATTTTTAACTTTTCGAACACTAAAGGTTAAGTATTGCGACCGTAAAATAAATCTAACCCGAGATGTTGATGGATGTAAACTTTCGTGACCCCCAAACCCTAAAACGTTGTTTTTGCAATGCCATCTGTCTGTTTGTCTGTTTGACCCTAAAATTTAGAGTAGATTAATAAAGAGTGAAAAAATTAAAAAATCCATTTTCTCAAAATCGGCTCTAACGATTTTGATTAAAATTCATATCCAGACGTTTATTAAGATTATAAACAAAATGGATAGTTTCATTTTCCTATGAAATGACTTTTAGAGTACTTTACAGAAGCGGAAATTTCCTTATCTCCGCAACTATTTAAGATACTAAATAACTCATCACTGAACAATTGTATTAATATTAATAATAAAGAACTTTTATTAGAGCTACATCTTTTTTAAAACCAATAGTTTCGGCGATATTGGCAAATATATTAATACAATTTTGTGGGCCTTAGTTGTAAAGAGACTACTTTAGTTTTAACGCGATAATTCTCTAATTCCTTAAATAAGTAAGTCTTTTAAAATTTTATGTTCTTTTTTATTTAACCTCTTAGGGGAAATATTTATACAGTAATGATCTATCTCTAGCATTTTAGATTCAACATTCAATATTTTCCTTTTTTATTGGTCTAAATATATGAGGAATTTAATAAAAAATGCGAATACCATAAAATGTGCAACCGATAGTAAAATGTCCAAAATTTTAACCGGAAGTCGAAATTTTAATACGAGGTATTGACCCTTGTGGACCCAATATCGATCTTTTTTTCCGTCCAAATAAACTAGTGAGGACTTTAATTCTTTAGAAAGAAAATCATAAAATTTAAATCAAGGAGTCAAAGAATGTTTAACGTAAGTATAACGCAATTTTTGCTCGGTTTGCAAGTTCGTATTATTTTGTTTCACATATATTATGAGTTTTGAATAAATATCTCCATTCTTAAACAATGGAGGGAGAAATACCGTGCGGAGTTCCGTACCATTTATTTTTATATAATAAATTATTTTAGGATTATTTTGTTCGTATTTCGAAATATTTAACTAAATAAAATATTTTTATCCACTGCGTGGGTGTATCATTGTAAAGAACTTGTTTCCGTCATGTTCAATCACATGGTTGCAATTCGTCGGTCGCCATTTTGAAGCTATGTTCGTTAGACCTTTTGTGAAAGTGCTGTGAATAGTATTTTTTTAAAGTGGAATGAAACGATAAATAAGCTTTGCGTCCGAACTCAAATAAATATATAAATAGTATTGGACTAAACTACTGTGGTTAACTTTCACATTCATACATTAACATATGGTTTCATTACAGTTATACAAAGTGACAGATGTCAGCTGCAGGCATAGGGATGTATTAGGGACTATTTCTAGTAACGTTTTGAGCTATCATCCAAGTAAATTAAGGTCGTAAATGAACTATACTTTCTTTGATACTCTTCCTTTCAAGAGAAGATCATGGTTGCTACTTCCTAATAGAAAATTAATATCGTTGATAGCTTACATAAAACCCACTAAAACAATTCCATTTTATCTTAAAATGTTCTGTTTTAACCTAATCAAAACTTGACTTTGTTTGATAGAGGAAAGCTAGAAATAGGTTTCTAACGTTTTACATTAATATCAAAATTACATATTTTTGTGTAAGGCATTGTTAAATATTTTTGAAAATTTTAAACCTAAAATTCAAAATTTTAAACTGGTTGTAACCTGTTGATAACTTTCGCCTACATTTGGGTGAAAACCATATTAAAAAAGATCAAACCATATCTTAAATAATGTGAGATTTCTAAACATCTGCAACACATTTTAGTGCCCTCCCATACAGCCCTCTTAAAGCCTGGATCAGAAAGTCACTGTTTTCCTTGTGATGTGAGTTCATCCACGAATAGAGAGAAGACAAATGAAGATGGGAGGGAAGGGAATGCGAGAAAACGCCAGTGTTTTAGCGGTTTTTATGGCAAAACATTTTTTTGGACAAAATAAATAAAGTATTGCTCCAGTACAAACATGTAATTTAATTTTCTTCACATGATGACCTTAAAATTTCTAGAATATCTGTCAAGGGTGTTCTATAATTTAATGACAACATTTTCTCTCCATTTAAGTAGTTTGTCATAGAATACCACCATGCTTTAGACAGATATTCAGGAACTGTTGATATTAACATGTGAAGTAAATTAAACGCTAGGTTTGTGCTGAAGCAATATTTTATTTATTTTTGGCCAAAAAAATGTTTTGCAATAAAAACTGAAAAAACACTGGCCTTTTTTCGTGTCCTCTTCTATCCCACCTTAGCCAGTAGTAAATACACAAATGTACTGTACCCAGTGGCTCCGGAATCTTATTTGTGTAAAGAGGGAAAAGAAGAGTTAAAAAAAATTGTCACCCAAGACAGAGGGTGATGCGGGATCACGATCAACTTAACGTTAACTTAAAGTTAACTTAACGTAACTTAACGTAAAGGACCTCCTCGTGTGTTTAAATGGAGGCGATCACGATGCAGTTAACTTAACGTAAGAGATGTCCTGGGAGGTCTTTTACTTTAAGTAAACGTTACTTGAAGGTTATCACGTGATCTATCCAACCAATCATTATGCGAGTGACGTCTACAGAGCTATTTAGTAACTCATTTGTTGGTCATATGACCAATGTTTACTCTTTAGCGTAAGTTCTAGTGATCAGACATTGAAACAAAATAATTAAACTAAAATAGGAAAGCTAAATTTATCAAAAAAGTTTTGTAATAGATATTTATATTATTGTAAACATTCACAGATCATCACTGTAAAACTAGTACTAATCACAGATCATACTCGAGAATGAAGATGTTTGTCTCGAGTTGTTACGTTAAGTTACGTGAATCGTGATCACACATACGTTAAGTTAACTTTAAGTGAACGTTACGTTAAGTTGATCGTGATCCCGGCATGAACGGAGTGTACAAAACGAAGGACTAGCTACTTTTCGATATATCTCCTTCCCTAATATATTATATTATACTATATTACATTGGAAGTAGCAAACTAGTTTCCCTCGTCCGCGAAAATACCCCCATTTCTCAAACCTTTGTGAAGTGTGATATTGTCGCCGATAATTCCCACAAGCGTCAAACAGTTTCCTACAAGAAGTGAACAAGTTCCCAAACGACGGATGGCGAGTTCCACACAAAAGATGGCGCGAGGCGTGACAGACAGTTCTGTGACGTTTATTCGACCGCACTGGATTCCATCCAGCATTGAGGGCCATTATGAGTTGCTGCTCTGCGGCTTCCTTTGTTAGGAGTGGCGGGAGGGGGGAGACGGGAGTTTAATATTGTCACAGACTGTGGTACTAGTGATGGATTGAAATGTTGTATGTCGGGGAACACAGGCAAATATAAACAACAGCATTTTGGGAAAAGATAAATAAAAGGAGTGTTGTGAAAAACAGCCATTTGTAACATTATGGGTTAGAAGAAATTGAATGGGCTATTGTACAATATACGCTCTGTTTAACGTGAACAGTTGGTCTTACCTTGACTGATTATACTATGTTTTTATCTTATAAACTACACCATAGTGGAACCAAGCAAGGTAGCAGTATTGCCTTGACTGATTACACTATGGCCCTATCTTATAAGCCATACCATAATGGAAGCAAGTAAGGTAGCAGTCTTACCATGACTGATTACACTATAGCCCTATCTTATAAGCCACACCATAATGGAACCAAGCAAGGTAGCAGTCTTACCTTGACTGATTACACTATGACCCTATCTTATAAGCTACACCATAGTGGAGTGAAGCAAGGTAGCAGTCTTACCTTGACTGATTACACTATGACCCTATCTTATAAGCCACACCATAATGGAAGCAAGTAAGGTAGCAGTCTTACCTTGACTGATTACAGTATGACCCTATCTTATAAGCTACACCATAGTGGACCCAAACATGGTAATCTTGCTTCCTCCTAAGATAAGTGAAAGGTTCACTCAGAGAAACGAAACATTCAAGATTGCTTTTTTTGTGCCTCGCGCCTGGAATTACCCATATCTAATTACACTTATAAGTAAGGTATGTCGAATCCAGCGTTTGTCAAGGAAATGTATCTTCATTTGCTTGGAGGGATCTAGGGAAATCCTTGATATTAAACCACTCCTCACACGCCCGGATTAGAACCCCGACCCCGCCATCAACAGCAAAACAGACCAGACAAACCTTACGTTGGAGTTAACCTGAACGTAACCAATACCTACATCGGTAGAGAGCTAGTCTATCTTGCGGTCTTACAGTGACTGCGTGGTAGGAGTTCGAATCCCTGTCGGGTGTACTGAGGAAGGAGTGTTTCCCATCCCCACTTTCACGCCAATTCAGGTGTACTTCCTCTAAATTCAACCTCATACATCCCTAACAATTAGCGTAGTTAGTATATATGAATATAGCCTGAACGCGCAGTGAGACTCGGTATTGTTTCATGAAACAGTTTAAGTTGCTTAAGAGATTAAGATAAACTGAAGGAAAATTGGTTTCAACAAATGTTTTTTTTATTTCTCTTGACATCTTGGAGAGAAAGTATTGTGACCGTCATAAAAATCGAACTGGAGATATTGATAAATATCGAGGTTTTATGACTCCCAAAATCCAAAAATTCGTCTTCGCAATGCCGTCTGTCTGTTTGTACCTCGGGATAGAGCAGAAACTATTTTACTGATTTGGTTAAAACTCGGTATCTAGGTATTCCATAAGGTTCCTCCAGTGGGTTTTTAGAATTATATTACTAACCCTAAATTTCAGAGTAGTTTACTGAAGGGGAAAATGAGAATAAAACGTTTTTATGGAAATTTGTTCCAACGATTTTGTTTACATTTTATTTATATACACTGTTCATTATTATAAACAAGATGGAAACTTTCATTTTCTCGTGAAAATGACTTTAAGTGTAATTTACATTGGGGGAAATTTTCCAATTTTGGACGTTTCTCCACAACTATTTCAGATACGAAAATAACTTAACATTGTAAAGTTGTAGTTTTGTTAGAGATTAAAATATTTTATTTAAAATATATTTTTATAAAATCAACAATTACTGAGCTATAAGCAAATATAATTATATACTTTTTAATTCACGTCTTTAAAAATTAATTTAATTCTTATATTATTTGGAGGACAAAGATACTTCTCTTTTCTCAATTTTGCTGTAATTGTTCCTTATTCCTAACGCCATAGAGTAACAGTGTATATTATTTAGTTTATGATCTTTAGTGTAATATTTCTACAAAATTGTATACATCTATATTTCGCTTCACAAATCTTACGAGATTTTAGTAAATGTCTATTTTAAATAAAAGTTGGAGAAACTCTGTGTGGTGCACCGTACCATTTATTTTATTTTAATGTTAAAAATCACTCGTCAACCAAACGTGAATTTAATCTCTTACGAATAATTTACAATCAAACCTCCCTCACTGTAATTAATATATTTTACATGTAAAAAAAGGTTTCATTTGTGCTGAATAACCTAAATTAATTTTGACATTAAGAATAAATTTTAAAATAACAATATACAGACCTGCACATGTTATAACAACTTTACCCACAGCATATAAACGAGAGGTTACCGGTCGGTTATTGTTCGAATGTCACGACGTGTCAAAAAATCAATCAAAAAAGTATTATAAGTTTTCGACAGTTGACAAATTGAGCTGAGAGTATGAACAATGATTGATTGATCGTCAAAACAAATAAAACAACGCGTTGTTTTACTTCGTGGCAGTTCGGCGAGGCTTTCAATAATATGTTTTACGTAGGTGGGATTACGGACATAAAATCCTGGACTCGAGTGGAAGATAAAATTTAAAATGAGTACAGTTTAGTTTTCTTTGGAAGGAGATTTTACAAAATGAAACATATTCTATCGATAACCCCCATTCCCGCTCAGAAATAATTGGCAAAGAGGTAACCAAAGAGTGTTTTATTCATAAACATAACAATTATTACAATCGATGAGTTGAGGGAGACAGCTTGATAGTGAAGGGTAATACCAATGCTAATCGGGATGCCCGATGTCCTTCAGAATTGTACCTTTACAGTGAAGCACCTATTTGACAATATGGAAATAATTAAAAGCAGTATTCAAAATGGCCAATGCTAAGCCTGAATCCATGTTTGAGTTAGGTCCAGAGTTCTACACAACTTTGCTCGCAGCTCATCAGATAGCTCATAAATAATATTTACAAAAATAATAATTGTCAAATTTCGCCCATAAATGGCTATCCAAAAACTCTACATACAATATTGATCAATCGACCTTAATTGAATATGTCCATTTATTCCTCAAAATGAGCCATGTTCATGTATTATGGTCAAAAGATATAAATGCAAAAACGGTGCTATACTCTAGGTAGAATTTTGATATAGTATAATTATGTTCTAGAATCTAGAGGTTAATACTAGATAAAGAATCAACGCGCCAACTAGCGGCTCCTAATTTTCCTAAACAAGACCTGATCTACCTTCATAAATCTTTTATCGGCCTCCTAAATTTGAATAGATCAAATATGCAAAACAAACTACGACAATATGAAAGTCTAATCTAAACTCTGCCATCAAGTGGCAGACACACAATTTAACTTGCAACCAAAGACATTAAGCAATGCTGGCGCCCAGTGGTCATAAGTTAAACTATCTAGGAGTTAAGTTTTCTAAGACAAATATTTAACTGTAAACGGTACTTCTTCCCATCTGAAGGCGGCCGACAAAACACTAATTAGTAAATTAAAATAGCGCTCTCAGGGGGCTAAAGCTTAACTCAAAGTGACAATGGAATAGAATAAATTTAGTAAATGTAACGATCATAAAATTATCTCACCACATCGCGGCACTTTCTCAGATTTAACAGAGATAAACTTTAAATAATGACAAGCATTTTAAATAATTACTCAAGAATAACAATACGATAAAACTAGATATTGCACCTAAATATTAATTTAGTGGACGACGCCATCTATTAGGAAGCAACGGAGACCTTCATTACCAAAATGGTTTAATAATAATCCGTGAGGCGGATAATCACAATATTAGTTGTAAAGTCGGGGACCAAGAATTCCTTATGGAATGCATAGTTACAAATTAAGAAACAGTTTTATTCTAACCGTGCAGAGATCTTAATTTTGACACGACACCTAATGTCAAAAATAATAAGTTCAACCATTAGAGATTCCCAAAAGAATTCATTTTGAAACGATAAGATTCTTAATGCCGAAAGGTAGTTTAGAAAACCGTAGAAATTATCTAAGTATAACACCGTCGTTCACCTCATGAAGCCAGAAATGAATGAGTGACTACACTAGATATTCCTACTCCTATATAGTCCTCAACTTTATGTCACGTGTTCTCAAAGAGTGGAAAAAAGGCGGAGTATGAGGGGGGAAAGAGTCCACTGAGAACCAACTGATAAGATCCAGAGCCGGGGCTACCAAACACAGAGTGCTGGGAATCAACCACGCTTCTCGCGCTTCTTTATATTTTGGACGCGGCATGTTTACAGCGTCGAGGAACGAACAACGTGTCTCTGTTCAGTCAGATATTGGAGAGTGTTGTAAGTATTCGTCGTGGGCCGTGGTCTTGGAGATACGAGTCAACAGGGGCCAGAACGGTGAGTGATGTAACCCCAATGGTTTGATATTGTTGTAACAAGGTTACACTATCATGATCAACATTAATAACATTTTTTGATGTTTATTTTATATGCATTAAATAATATCCATTAGGAGGATGTTGGATATGGAGGTGGGGGCTAGGAAGCCGAGAGGAAGACCAAGGGACAGATGGCTGAAGGGAGTAAGGAGGAGTGTGGAGGAGAGAGGAGAGGTACTGGGCTGAGGTGGAGGTAGGAGGCCGAGAGGAAGGCCAAGGGACAGATGGCTGAAGGGAGTAAGGAGGAGTGTGAGGAGAGAGGAGAGGACTGGGCTGAGGTGGAGGGAGGAGGCCGAGAGGAAGGCCAAGGGACAAGATGGCTGAAGGGAGTAAGGAGGAATGTGAAGGAGAGAAGAGAGGACTGGGCTGAGGTGGAGGGAGAGGCCGAGAGGAAGGCAAGGACAGATGGTGAAGGGAGTAAGGAGGAGTGTGGAGGAGAGAGGATAGACTGGGCTGATGTGAGGGAGAGGCCGAGAGGAAGACCAAGGGACAGATGGCTGAAGGGAGTAAGGAGGAGTGTGGAGGATAGAGGAGAGGACTGGGCTGAGGTGGAGGGAGAGGCCGAGAGGAAGACCAAGGGACAGATGGCTGAAGGGAGTAAGGAGGAGTGTGGAGGAGAGAGGAGAGGACTGGGCTGAGGTGGAGGGAGGAGGCCGAGAGGAAGGCCAAGGGACAAGATGGCTGAAGGGAGTAAGGAGGAATGTGAAGGAGAGAAGAGAGGACTGGGCTGAGGTGGAGGTAGGAGGCCGAGAGGAAGGCCAAGGGACAGATGGCTGAAGGGAGTAAGGAGGAGTGTGGAGGAGAGAGGAGAGGACTGGGCTGAGGTGGAGGTAGGAGGCCGAGAGGAAGGCCAAGGGACAGATGGCTGAAGGGAGTAAGGAGGAGTGTGGAGGAGAGAGGAGAGGACTGGGCTGAGGTGGAGGGAGAGGCCGAGAGGAAGACCAAGGGACAGATGGCTGAAGGGAGTAAGGAGGAGTGTGGAGGAGAGAGGAGAGGACTGGGCTGAGGTGGAGGGAGGAGGCCGAGAGGAAGGCCAAGGGACAAGATGGCTGAAGGGAGTAAGGAGGAATGTGAAGGAGAGAAGAGAGGACTGGGCTGAGGTGGAGGGAGAGGCCGAGAGGAAGACCAAGGGACAGATGGCTGAAGGGAGTAAGGAGGAGTGTGGAGGAGAGAGGAGAGGACTGGGCTGAGGTGGAGGTAGGAGGCCGAGAGGAAGGCCAAGGGACAGATGGCTGAAGGGAGTAAGGAGGAGTGTGAAGGAGAGAGGAGAGGACTGGGCTGAGGTGGAGGTAGGAGGCCGTCACAGGGGCGGATCCAGGTCATTTTCATAGGGGGTCATAGTTATAAATAACATAGTTACTTGCAATATTAGATTTCTGTTTAAAGCCATTTAATAGTTTCTCATTCATATTTGATCTTATGTATGTTTTAAACCATGGTCATTCTCTTAATTTTTTTAAATCAGATAGTTTTTATAAACTATTTGGAGTGACCCTCATTCAATAATTTTTTGAAAAATGGTTCACTCTAAAAGCTATGAATAGTCTTCACCTTGATTTTTTTTTAAATTAGATTCTTTTATGAGCCATAAGTGTTCCTCGCCTAGAAGTTTATGAAATTTGAATGCCCCTCGAAGCTATTTAGAGTGATCCTCCCCTTAATTTTTACGATGATTGATACCTCTAAAAGATAATCTTTGAGGTGCTCTTCCACCGATAAAATTTTGAAAATTGAATTATTTCAGGAACTAGGCTATTTAAGATAGTCCTCGCTTGAAAATTCTTCAAAATAACATGCATCTAAAAGATATTTGGTGTTATCCTCCCCTAGACATTTTTGAAATTTGGATTACCTTGGAAGCTATTTAGATCTTTCATCCCCAGGCTTTTTCTGCCAGCTAGATGCCTCTTGTCTAGTAGTTATTTGAAGCGGTCTTCTTCGGCAAATTTTTGACAGTAAAATACATCTAGAAGTCATTTGGAGTTTGTTTTAAGGCCATCTTTCAGCTTCATATTCGATAATATCAAAGGATTTGAAATAAATCTACGGGGGGGGGGGGAAGGGGGATTTATTCCAAGAGAGGCAAATTATATCCAGGGGGCAGGGTTCCCCACAGTTCCACCCCTCCTCTTGTCCACACATACTCTATATTCGGTATTCATGGATGAACTGCTCTCAGGCGATTATTAGTCTTCTTTGATGTGTGGTAGTCTACCGTCTCTATGCGGAACAATGTTCGTTACTCGCTATGCACAACAAATATTCGTACATGAAAACGAATATTTTTTCCATACTTGCGTGAGTCATATCGAAAATTGAATAAACATGGGTGAATAACGCAAATGTGGACCCTTAAAAAGATTTTTAAAAAATTGTATAATTTATCTGTGTTGTATCTTCTTTCTAAAATTTAAAATTTCATTTTAATTTTTGTATTAATTTTCTAACTTTCACAGGGGGGTCAACTGACCCTTTGACCCCCCCCTGAATCCACGCCTGGGCCGAGAGGAAGACCAAGGGACAGATGGCTGAAGGGAGTAAGGAGGAGTGTGGAGGAGAGAGGAGAGTACTGGGCTGAGGTGGAGGTAGGAGGCCGAGAGGAAGACCAAGGGACAGATGGCTGAAGGGAGTAAGGAGGAGTGTGGAGGAGAGAGGAGAGTACTGGGCTGAGGTGGAGGTAGGAGGCCGAGAGGAAGACCAAGGGACAGATGGCTGAAGGGAGTAAGGATGAGTGTGAAGGAGAGAGAGGACTGGGCTGAGGTGGAGGTAGCAGGCCGAGAGGAAGACCAAGGGACAGATGGCTGAAGGGAGTAAGGAGGAGTGTGAAGGAGAGAGGAGAGGACTGGGCTGAATTGGAGGCAGGAGGCCGAGAGGAAGACCAAGGGACAGATGGATGAAGGGAGTAAGGAGGAGTGTGGAGGAGAGAGAGGACTGGGCTGAGGTGGAGGTAGCAGGCCGAGAGGAAGACCAAGGGACAGATGGCTGAAGGGAGTAAGGAGGAGTGTGAAGGAGAGAGGAGAGGACTGGGCTGAATTGGAGGCAGGAGGCCGAGAGGAAGACCAAGGGACAGATGGATGAAGGGAGTAAGGAGGAGTGTGGAGGAGAGAGGAGAGGACTGGGCTGAGGTGGAGGTAGGAGGCCGAGAGGAAGACCAAGGGACAGATGGATGAAGGGAGTAAGGAGGAGTGTGGAGGAGAGAAGAGAGGACTGGGCTGAGGTGGAGGTAGGAGGCCGAGAGGAAGACCAAGGGACAGATGGCTGAAGGGAGTAAGGAGGAGTGTGGAGGAGAGAGGAGAGGACTGGGCTGAGGTGGAGGTAGGAGGCCGAGAGGAAGACCAAGGGACAGATGGATGAAGGGAGTAAGGAGGAGTGTGGAGGAGAGAAGAGAGGACTGGGCTGAGGTGGAGGGAGAGGCCGAGAGGAAGACCAAGGGACAAGATGGCTGAAGGGAGTAAGGAGGAGTGTGAAGGAGAGAGAGGACTGGGCTGAGGTGGAGGTAGCAGGCCGAGAGGAAGACCAAGGGACAGATGGCTGAAGGGAGTAAGGAGGAGTGTGAAGGAGAGAGGAGAGGACTGGGCTGAATTGGAGGCAGGAGGCCGAGAGGAAGACCAAGGGACAGATGGATGAAGGGAGTAAGGAGGAGTGTGGAGGAGAGAGGAGAGGACTGGGCTGAGGTGGAGGTAGGAGGCCGAGAGGAAGACCAAGGGACAGATGGATGAAGGGAGTAAGGAGGAGTGTGGAGGAGAGAAGAGAGGACTGGGCTGAGGTGGAGGTAGGAGGCCGAGAGGAAGACCAAGGGACAGATGGCTGAAGGGAGTAAGGAGGAGTGTGAAGGAGAGAGAGGACTGGGCTGAGGTGGAGGTAGCAGGCCGAGAGGAAGACCAAGGGACAAGATGGCTGAAGGGAGTAAGGAGGAGTGTGAAGGAGAGAGAGGACTGGGCTGAGGTGGAAGTAGGAGGCCGAGAGGAAGACCAAGGGACAGATGGATGAAGGGAGTAAGGAGGAGTGTGAAGGAGAGAGGAGAGGATTGGGCCAAGGTGGAGGGAGAGAGTTGGTGTGAGACAAGGAGGTGGTGGAGAGGGTTATGATACAAAGAGACCCAGCCAGTGGCTGGAAGATGTTCATGATGATGATTAATAATATTTATCAAACGTGACAGATGAAGATCACGTGACTTGACATATGACTACGTGAAATTAGATCTATTAGTCATATAATATTCCTACTATGAAAATTGGATGGTGGGTGAAGTAATTTCACTCTCTTTCGGATGCAGTTTTTTTTTCAACGAGTCTCACTACTTGTTCGGGTCACACGCATCTTTAATAATTACGCTAATGTGTTATGCCAGAAATGTGTGCAGTACAATCGTATTTGAATGATTACTCGAGATTTTCCGTGGTGACGATGGGACAAAGCGACAAAGTTTACCGGTAATAACTACAGAACTACAGTATGTCCTTATTAAGACAGAATGAAGATTTGTGCAAAATGCTTAGTCGTGAAGCCATTCTAAAATGGTCAAAAACGGCCTTTTTAATGCAGTTATTTATCCAAATATATTTTAATATTTCAACAATTTTCTGTATTAAGAACATCTATTAACTCTATATCTCCATTAAGGTTTAATCAGAAACGGTCCCGGGGTAATATTCTTCGTGTAAATTTACGATTTCCAGCTGACTGTATCTCAAAGTTGATTGGCATGTGATGCACGCTCTTAAGGTTGAATTTAGAGGAATTTTTCCTGCATTTTCGTGGAAGGAAGGGAAAACCAATATAGGAAAAACCACTCTAAGTATACCCGACCACTAAGTGAATTCATATCTTCCAGTTGTTGGAAGTCCAGTCTATTGAGAGATTGACGTCTTAGCCCTCTAGATCACGGAAGTGAGCTATAAGATAGTTATCTATGTATGGTTTACATTAGTCGGTGAATGTTTGGACGTTATTACTAAGACAAGGTTCCACATTTCATAAATAAGTGTTTGAGATCAGTAAAATAAACATCTTGAGCTGAAAATTCGCACAAAAATTACAAAAGTTTGTATTTTCCTGGGCTTAACTACAAACCCTGAGACTTAATCAAGAAATAAAGTTATCTTAGGCAAATTTATACCTTGACTTGCCTGGGCTTAACTACAAACCTTAGGCCTTTGTCAAGAAATAGAGTTAACTTGGGCAATTTTACACCTGGATGCATAGAATAATTTAATGATAAATGTAGATTTATGAACAAGTCCTAACATTGAAGATTGAGATATGATCAGAAAGCTTGCGCCAGACTAAATTAAACCCGAGAAAAACGTATGGCAAAGGTGCACGAACCTGCCATGTCAAACTGAGCAGTCCCGCACAGCAGTCACGTCATACAGGTTGCCTATCTTCATAATATAATTTCTAACTTTGTGGAGAAGTTTGTGTAGTAAAAAGCACCTACACATGAGTTAGCATTTACTAGCATTGTGGAGAGGTTTGTGTAGTAACAAGCTCCTACACATGAGTTAACATTTACTAGCATTGTGGAGAGGTTTGTTTAGTAACAAGCATCAACACATGAGTTAACATTTACTAGCATTGTGGAGAGGTTTGTTTAGTAACAAGCATCAACACATGAGTTATCATTTACTAGCATTGTGGAGAGGTTTGTTTAGTAACAAGCATCAACACATGAGTTAACATTTACTAACATTGTGGAGAGGTTTGTTTAGTAACAAGCATCAACACATGAGTTATCATTTACTAGCATTGTGGAGAGATTTGCGTAGTAACAAGCATCAACACATGAGATAATATTTACTAACATTGTGGAGAGGTTTGTATAGTAACAAGCATCTACATAGGTGGTAAAATTTACTAACATTGTCGAGAGGTTTTTGTAGTAACAAGCTCCTACACATGAGTTATCATTTACTAGCATTGTGGAGAGATTTGCGTAGTAACAAGCATCAACACATGAGTTAACATTCACTAACACTGTGGAGAGGTTTGTGTAGTAACAAGCTCCTACACATGAGTTATTATTTACTAGCATTGTGGAGAGATTTGTGTAGAAACAAGCACATAGATATGAGGGCTGTCTTGTTCTTAAGCATGCACCTTCCTTTTTGCCAACATCTGGGAGAATTTAGAGTTCTTCTGGGAGACAACTTACAAATAAACTTAACCACTTAGCAAACGTTAAAAGTATCAAAGTTACTTACAATTTATCTCACACTTTTTATTATAACGTTAGGCCTAAAGTATTGGTGGTATTATTAGCAATGAAAAATACAACCATTCTTATCGACACAAATAAAGATGATTAAATGCAAATCCATTAATAATTACTGAGTAAATATCACTCATATTTTAAAATTAGTTGGTGTCTTTTCTCTTTCACGCAAAATCCCCTAAACCGATTGTCATGAAATTTCACACAGACATAGGTCAAACCGACCCTGATATTTATATTACAGTCTAGTTCTACTTCTTACCATGAGATAGTTCCATTACAGTTTAGTTCTACTTCTGACCATGAGATAGTTCCATTACAGTCTAGTCTTACTTCTGACCCTAGATAGTTGCATTAGAGTTTGGTTCTAATTCTAACCATGAGATAGTTCTATTACCATTTAGTTCTACTTCTGACCATGATAGTTCAATTACAGTCGGATTCTACTTCTGAGCATGATCTAGTTCCATTACAGTCTAGTTCTACTTCTGACCCTGGAGAATTCCATTAGTCTAGTTCTACTTCTGATCCAAACTATTACTCTTTAGTAGCACAAAATGAACAAGATATAACTTGACTACTTCTTATTCTTGCTAAGATGGAAAGTTTGGTCGGAAATCCGGACCCATGCATTAAAGACGCCCCCCCCCCCTTCGCCCGTAAAGGGGTGGGCTACCCCCGGAACAAAGTGTTCAGTTCCCCTGTAAGGAATGGCAGTCGAGGTTCCCCGCCTGGAACCGGCCCAACTTTAATTAAAGACCGACATTCGGGAGTCGACTCTTGGCAGGTGCAGAATATCTGTGTGGCGGGGAGAGGGGGATTGAGCTCTTCCAACACTTGAAACTGGAAACTATGTAGGGCTATAAAGAAGATGCCATTATTCCACCTTAGTCGAGAGCGCCAAATGGTAGGTAGGCAACCATCAACTCCAATACTTGAAACTTTCTACTTTTAAACTGGGAATAAAAATCTTTTTGAAAAAAAACTCGAGAAAATAATCAAATAAAAATGTTAAACTCAGCGTTTTATTTGTTAAAACATGTGTTTTATACGTTATACGCGTCTTAACACACGCTCGTCCTATCTACACATCTACACGAAAGAGGTAGCGAGGGAAAAGGTAGAGTTAGAGAGTCAATGTACCGGCATTTGCTTTGGATGATGGTGCGAAACCATTTAGATAAAAACGAAAGCTCATGACTCTCGGCTGAGACTTGAAACTCGACCTCCCGTTATCGAAAATATAGGATTAGGTGACATAAAATGGCTTAGAAGAAATGTATCCACATCAACTTAGAAAGATGAAGCGGAAACTTAGAACTAAGTGTACCTTAAGTGTAAGGTATATTAATTGTAGGTTATGCTAAGTGTAATGTATGCTAAGTATAGGGTATGCTAATTATAGGGTATACTAGGTGTAGGGTATGCCAAGTGTATGGTTCACTATTCATAAGACCGTATTCTTATCCTAGTCGGGACTTTATCTAGTTGTTGGGACATTTCAGAGTGGTTTAGGATTTCACTAAAGACAGGAAGAGGGTCCATGCTATTATATCACAACCATAAGCATCTAAAAATAAAACATTAAACCAAATCCTGGATATTGTTACCAAGGGGCTTATTATTATATAGCTGAGAATCTGTCGCCTTCTTAAGGACCATTTTACCCGGGGTTATTGTTACTTAGGGAGGTTATTATTATATAGCTGAGAGTCTGTCGCCTTCTTAAGGACCATTTTACCCCGGGTTATTGTTACTTAGGGAGGTTATTATTATATAGCTGAGAGTCTGTCACCTTCTTAAGGACCATTTTACCCCGAGGTATTGTTACATAGGGAGGTTATTATTATATAGCTGAGAGTCTGTCCCTTCTTAAGGACCCATTTTACCCCGGGGTTATTGTTACTTAGGGAGGTTATTATTATATAGCTGAGAGTCTGTCACCTTCTTAAGGATCCATTTTACCCCGGGATATTGTTACATAGGAAGGTTATTATTATATAGCTGAGAGTCTGTCACCTTCTTAAGAACCATTTTACCCCGGGTTATTGTTACATTAGGGAGGTTTATTATATAGCTGAGAGTCTGTCACCTTCTTAAGGACCTTTAACCGGGCTACTGTTACTTAGGGAGGTTATTATTATATAGCTGAGAGTCTGTCACCTTCTTAAGGACCATTTTACCCCGGGATTATTGTTACTATAGGGAGGTTATTATTATATAGCTGAGAGTCTGTCACCTTCTTAAGACCCATTTTACCCCGGGTATTGTTACATAGGGAGGTTATTATATAGCTGAGAGTCTGTCACCTTCTTAAGTACCCTTTTAACCGGGTTATTGTTACTTAGGGAGGTTATTATTATATAGCTGAGAGTCTGTAACCTTCTTAAGGACCCTTTTAACCGGGGTTATTGTTACTTAGGGAGGTTATTATATAGCTGAGAGTCTGTCACCTTCTTAAGGAACCCATTTTACCCCGGGGTTATTGTTACTTAGGGAGGTTATTATTATATAGCTGAGAGTCTGTCACCTTCTTAAGGACCCGTTTAACCTGGGGCTACTGTTACTTAGGGAGGTTATTATTATATAGCTGAGAGTCTGTCACCTTCTTAAGGACCAGTTTAACTTGGGGCTACTGTTACTTAGGGAGGTTATTATTATTATCATCATAGCGTTTTACAAGCATCCTGATACTCTTGTTACTATGTGACAGCTTATCTGCCATTTCAGGAACTGAAGTCGGGAGCCTTAGCTTAGTAGTCAGACACACTACCGAGGGTGCTAAGGTGTCGGACAATTAAGTAGTCAATACAGCTCAAACCAAGTTGTGGTGGGGTAAGCTGGAGTTAGAAAACAGATTACCTGAGAACAGTAGTCTCATCCACATCATCTCATGGGTAAAAAATAATCCCTTATTTCGAATTGGAGGACGATTTAAAGAGATTGCATTATTCGATATTAAAAACTGGAAGCGTTTGTAAGTTTGATCTTTACATTTAATTTTCTCCCATTTTGATTCACATGTATACTCCGTTTACCTTGAAAGGTGATGAGCGAGCGACTAAAATATACAATAGAACATATTGGTTGTAATGAGAGGTGGCCAGACTGAGCGCGCACGCTTGAAAGATAGAACTGGTTCTATTCCACAAGCGAGCGCGCTCGACCCGGTACAGTCTAGTTTACAGGCGCTAGGCAATATTATTGTATGTTGGTTCATTGAGTGCTAGGAAAACTTCTCATTTTGACATTTTTATTACTATCGATCGGTTTAGCACACTTGCTACTAACGGCCTAATTTAACTGGTAAGATCATAAACCATACCTATATATATATATTATATATGTAAAACTGATATGTTAAAATACTTCAATATTATCGAAGTAGGCCTTTACAAATAAGAATCCCCATTAGCGTGAAGAGAGGATGAGAAAACCACAACAATAAATAACTTGTTAAAACCCCCCTCAGTTCACTGAGCCAAGATTCGGAGCCTCCTCGTCAACAATTAAAAAGAGCTATCTGCCAATCACGCGCTCGTTCGCCAGTCTGGCCACCCAGTCGCTTGCGCGCTCGTTCGCACGCTTGTCAGTCTGGCCGAACCCTTAGCCATACAAAGTAAGCTTTCAACCCTGCAGGATAATATAAAATATTGCGAAGCCGTTTTATCCTGCCGCGAGCTATCATAATTTTGTATGAAGAGTCTTGTATGAATAAACATGTTATATTTGTCTGTTAATTTACTAAAGTTTCAAAACTAATCATATAATCAATAGTGATAAATTATATATCAAAAATAACTTACATCTACCTGCCCTTACAATCCAACTGAATACGGTAAACGTAATACGTGGCTTATTCATATTCAACCACAGACAACCTTCAAACTTTTTTATACATGGGGCCTACATTATATTATTATAACTTGTATTTTGTCCTCTTAACTATGGCTAAATTTGTCTTCACTAATAATTTTAATGAGCGGGTGAGTCAATTAAATGTATAGAAACAATTCTCACCAATAATAGACCACCTACTTACTTGATCTAAAATATTGTTTCTTTTATTCCCCTTTTCATTAAAATTATTAGCGAACACAATATTTAAACATAACTTAGAGGACAAATAATAAAAACTTTAGAGAGAGAATTTAGATTAATTAGTTATATATATATATAACTATTTAATCTAAAAGTCGATCTCGGTAGTCCTGGGGTAAGGTGCTCGCCTCAAGACCCGATGTTTGAGGGTTCTAACACAGCCGGGGTCGACGGATTTTTCGTGAGCGGTAAAATTCCGTAGCACAACTTTCTTCGAATGTAAAGTAAAGCCGTCAGTCCCGTGTCGATTGTAGTATGTAAAAGAACCTTGGAAGATTTGCGAAAATGCCTTTCTCGGCAAAATTGATAGGTTCCTTCGCTCTCCCTCAAAGAAATTCTCGTGTGCTGATATAATCATTATTATATTATTATTATTATTATTATTAGCACCGCGTCTTACTACCCGTTCGGGTTATACGCACTTACGCTAATGTGCAATGGTAGGGTGATTGTGAGATGAAATGGAGGACCTACAGTTTAACGTGGAATCGAACCACGGTAGAGGCCTGGCATCCTCACATTCACAAGTTGTGATTAATACACATCTTGTCAGAGGTGGATATAATCATTCGGTTCAGAAAGTGCACGTTAATACCTCAAATACTGTAAATGGAAATGTATTTGATACAAACTCTAACATTTTCCTGATTACTAAACCGATGGTCTGGTCTATTATCGATAAATATTGTTTCTAGCAGTTAGAATAAAAGGATAATACTTTTTTCGTTTATCGCATCGTTTATCCCGCCCGGATTTAAGACCTAGGGAAAGAGAGATGAGTCAATTCCTTTATTTCTCAAATTGGAATCTTAAATTAATCTTGAAATTTAAAATCTACAACTTTAGTTAAAGTGAAATTATTATTTTTTCATCCATTACTGTTTCCAGCCTATGGCCTGTGTCAGTTTTTTATTAAAGCCATATATTTCCACTACCTGCTTGCTAGGCCTGTCGTAGCTTCATACGTCTTATAATCTAACTTAGTACTAGGACAGGCACAGCATCAGTCCGGCGTTAATTCATCATGTTAAAGGGTAAATCACATTTCACCAATGATAAATTTTGCGGCCATGCGGGAATCGAATCAGGGACCTTTAGCTCAGTAGAAATACATGCTACTAACTGAGCTATAAAGGTATATGATAGTTATAATGAAAATATTCAAAAATTGAATTTAAAAAATGTTACTTAATACTGGGTGCCACTAACAAATGCTCTTTTGTTTATCATTTCTATTACACCATAAACAACAAAGAGATCACTTTCTAATACATTAATTATATCAATACAGTTTTGTTATTTTTTTGTGATTTTGTTTATTCTTCCAACAACACAGTTTTATATAATTACTTTTATAAATTTCTTAAAATTGATATTTTAAGTCAAGTTCTTCATATTTTGTATTCGAGCCCCTTTTATTGAGATTTTTTCAAAATCCTCCAATCCTATAGGATTCGAACGTCTCATCTCACACTAAGAAGTAGGTCTATTGCATCTTAAGGGCCCACTTCAGAAAATTAACTTCATTTTAACATTTAATTTGATTATAAATTAATTTTAAAACTGATAACGCATATAACTACAATATTATAATGGTTATAAAATGACGTTGAAATATTATTATTATTAGCACCGCATCTTACTACCCGTTCGGGTTATACGCACTTACGCTAATGTGCAATGGTAGGGTGATTGCGAGATGAAATGGAGGACCTACAGCTTAACGTGGGATCCGAACCACGGTGGAGGCCTGGCATTCTTCACATTCACAAGTTGTGATTAATACACATCTTGTCAGAGGTGAAGGAAGGGTTTGGAAATCAGATAAATCTGTGCCGGGACCAAGGATTGAACCCCGGACCCTCAGCACAGAAGTCTGACACCTTACCCCTAGACCACCAGGTCACCTGACGTTGAAATAAATCAACCCAATTTTCAAAGTAATATGAGATTACTGAGACAAAGATACTTTAATAAATACTCGATTTGTGGTATTTTATTTAAATTTAAACTTTTTGTTTTCACTGTGTTGCCTTTTAACTATAGGTAGCACTATTCCAATACTTTATGCACCATCATTTTTTAATATTTATAAGCCTTATTATCATAGGCCTAATAAGATTATTAATTTAAGTACATTATTTAAACTATAATAGAAAGTATGTCAATAAAATGTTTAGTTGGTTACATTAATAGTCTAAATATTAATTAGCTAATATTTATTAAAATATAATGTTTTCCAGATAAGTATTTTGTTTTAAATAGGTTACTCATTAATTTTCGGGACCTAGTTCACGTATTATGCTTCTAAATTTAAATAGTATCTAAGCGCAAAAAAAATCTTGTTTGGAGAGAGCAATAAACATTCGAGAACGATGGTGCTCTATTTTTTATTTAACACGAAGGTACAGTGGTTTAAAACAAATGCTTAGTTTTCTATTGGTTGAAACTACAGACAGGTATCGCTCCAAATAGACCTCGCGTGTCCCTACCTTGAAACGCTGCTTCGAAAGCGTTCTGGACATCTTGCTGCTCATCGCTCAGCCCTCGTTTCAACAATGCTGCGACAAGAATGAGCAGTGTTGTCGGCACCAGCTCCATGTTTGGTTGAAACACTTGCTTCTTAACGTCAAATGTTACTCGGACGGACGCTCGGTGCCCGGTCGATAAACTAGACGTCCGTTCCGCAGTCGTTACTCTAGTAGTACAAGCATGTCTACTCACAATCTTCAATCACAACTCACCACCATCGAGCAACGTCATAAAACTACCTCCGTCCAATCACAAGGCATGTTTTAAATAAGCTTAGAACATCCTTCTGATGAACTCACAGTGTATAGTATAGTTAAAAATATTTGAAACTAAAACAAATAGTAAACGAACAAAATGAAACTCTAATTAAACATTCTAAAATAATGAATTATTATATTTATCGCGCACTTTATTAATCTTTCTGCAAACCACACAACGAAATGATCAAATTGTTTTTGTTTTTTTTTCCCCCGTCCAACGATCCGCTGGCAAACGCGGCCGGAGCAACTGTCACAATGATGTGTGGTTCCTAAACTCGCCACCAGAGGGGTCACTGGACTAGTCGAAGTGCTCGACAAGGGATGGCGCGAAGGAGGGGGTGTAAGCACACGTCACAAACCACCCTCTTCGATCCGGGACAACGTTCAGAAAACCTTCACTCCAAGCCAAGTTTCAAATCAACGGTAAAATATATATTAATTAAATGCAATAGATTTGTTTTTGTGGGAATATAACGAATTTAATAAATATGTTCTACTTCCTTTGCCTAGCTGAACATGGAAATTAGTTTTATGACAATCATAAAATCTACTTGATAAGCAAAGATTTTATTGTTGTTGCATTTTGAATATTGTTTAGGCATTCGAAATTCGTATTCAGCTGGATTAACAAGTATCTCACTATGAAAAAATCACTTGGATGTGTACACAATATTATGATCTATATGATTGAGTTTATGAAAATTTGAACAAATCAAAAACTGCACACTTTTATAATATGAGTCTGAATAATTAAAAAAAAGTTTTAGTAAGGAGAGATTATATTTTATAAGTATAGTAAAGATTTAAAGCTTAGTACCCACTTAGAAACAATGTTGGCCAACTACTGCCCAATTGTTTCCTAACTGTCGACCAACTGTTGGCCAACATGTGAAACAAATTGTTGGCAAACATTGTTTCACGTCCAGACTACATTTATGAAATATTTGTTTCCCGTACAGAGTTCAGTTGAGTGAAAGATGTCTCTTGAGGAGGATGCTGCTATGGATTGTGCTTTATATATAGTTATTAGCTGTTCAATAAGACAGAGAAGAACTAAACGGTGGTGAGTTCGTGGTGATTTACAGTGGCTACTTATTTTATTAAAAACATCCTGTATTTTACGCGATTTTTACAGTCCTCAATTGTCACATCCCACAACAATGTGTTTGTATGAAATATTTAAATCAATTATAGAATTTTTTCGACTGACCACGACATGACAAAAGGAGAATGCTTAGTGGACAGATAGTGTGGTTCCAAGTACACCATCGCTCCACATTTTAACTTATGATGACGCAAGCAAACTCACGCTAGTGTCAACAAATCATCCAACTAGCAGTGTCAGACCAGCCAACGTTGTTGTCGGAAATGTTGGCCAACATTGTATCTTGTAACCCATTTGAAATGGATCACGGCAAATATGTTTTCCTTGCTGGGAAACACAAAGGCAACATGAAAAAATGTTGGCCAACTGTTCCTCAACTGTTGGCCAACTGTTGGGGAACAGTTGGCAAACAATGTTTCCGGGAAAATGTTTCCTAGTGCATACTAGGCTTAAGGGAATATTTGTTTATTAGTATATTATATTGCAATAAATTGCTACACATAGTAAAATTATTAGTACAAAAGATAAAACATATATAATTAGATGATTCAATATGTTTAACAAAGGAGAGTGAAAAATTAATTTAATAGTTAAAGTATTTTGTTAGTTATTAAATTGTTATAATCACTCATCACTTATCTTTGCTAGACATATTAAATCACTTCATTAAACAAGTTGTATCTTTTATATTAATAATTTTACTATGAGTAGCAATTAATTGCAATACAATAGGATGATAAACAAATACTCCCTTTAATCTTTACTATACTTATAAAATAATAAATCTATTGTGTAGATATAAGAGAATCAATCATCATTGATAGGTTGGGTAAAGAGGTCAGCGCCGGTACGTATTCATTGACCTCTATAGTATACTGGATGGACATTTTTTAGCACTGCATCTCACTACCCGTTCGGGTATACGCTTATTTACTAATTAAGCTAATGGTTTTATGGTTTAGTGAGGTTATATTTATAGGAAGTGCTCCCACATTTGCTTGGAGGTAGAGGGAAAAACCACTTTGGAAAAACCTCTCTCAGAACACTCTACTGAGATTCTAACGTCAATCTCCCCATCATCGGCAGTCTAGTCTACTGCGAGAGTAGTGCGTTACACCATGTGGCCACCAAAGCGGGTCGGGTGGACATGAACACAACCCTGGTCAAGGACCAAAGCGTGATAATTAAATCCCTCGTCTGATTGATTCTGAGAGAACAGATTTAACGGTTTCATCAATATTCTTGTGCGAAAGCATTTGTATGGCGCATAAAAATGTTATTGTTTGAAAATAGCGAGGTATTATACCACATTTGGCTGAAGAAAGATCTAAATTAAATTATATACCATTCATTTTCACAGTTAAGATTGTACCAATACGAATAAAATCTTAAATACCTATGCTAAAATACGTAGTTATTGTGATGTATTTCTGTGTAGGTTGGCTAACATGTGTGGTGGCGTTATAAATGTTTGTCTGCTTCTCATCATGCCCCATCCTAATTGACTATAGATAATCATATCGATAGCCAGCACTCACTCAAGCAGCATCCTTCAACGTTCAAAGTCATGTTCTTGTTCCAGCCGCCCTTACCATGTTATGAACATAACATTTATCATCGATGTTGCTTACATTCTGCTCAAGCTAAATTATATTTAAAATTGGCTATTAGCTTGTATGTTGGTTTTAGATTAAGATAGATGAACCATATTACAGTATATTGAAAATTCGATATCTATGCATGTCAAATAAGTTAGCCAACAACTTGATAACATTTTTTTAAATGACAAACTTTGTGTAGTAGTTCTACGTTCAAAAAATCATTTAAATTATAGACTTGTAGGAAGTAATACTATATTAGCCTACAGTAAATTATTTAAAGAAACAAGTAACATTTTTAAAATTAATTATGGGGTTCAAATTTCAGTCAACCAAACATACATTAATGTGTCTGATTTATTCTTACAAATTAGCAAACGATATCAAAATGCTACATTGCCTTGTATGTGTGCAAGAAAGGAAGAGATACCCTAACGTTTCTTTCTCTCCTACACAATGGTGTGCAGACGACAGCTCGAAATTGTAACCTAAATATGTCTGTTCGAGTTTAGTTAAGCTACTATCACACGACACTTGCTTGTACTAGAAATTAAGTGTGCTAGTTAGCATCTAGATATCTGTATACTAGCTAGTACAATAGAAACGGAACCAGAGTATACACACGCTGCTAGTTTGGTACTAGGTTCTAGTGAAAATATTTATAGAGCGTCAGAGATTAATTTTGGTTGCAGCAGCTGCATTAATTATTAATAATTAATATGGACAAGGGACTGGCTGGAAAGACGAAATAATGGTCGCGGGATTTTAAAAATGATACATTCGGAGGTTAGGTAGGATACATTTGAGGTGACACTAACGTTTAGTATCTCCTTAAATTTGTGTTCATTCATTTATTTACGATGTGGTTAGAGGTCCCTAAGCCCATGGGTGTCCAAGTACAGTATTCTTGATACACAAATGTTCTTTTTTAGGCCTACGCACACTTTATATTATAAAATACAACCACCCATGGTCGGCATGCTATCAAGTTTATTTAGATTAAAATTGGGTCTGGAACGCAGTTTGTCGTTTTCAAATGACATGTTTTTAATTAAATATATTGTCATATTGTGGCAATTTGGTATTATATAAACAAAGACGCTTAGAATAATTTTCTGCCAACCACAAAATCACATACGATGACCATGTTGGCGTCATTTTTACCATTTCTCTACACACAGTCTCAGCGCGCATTGATTGGTCGAATTACACAGACTAGTTTGAGAACTAGTACGAAAATAGCGCCTGTTATATCCTCACAACTAGTGTGGTAGCCAGTAACAAGAGGCAGAACTAGTATACTTTTTCTGATTCACACGACGCTAGATGATGACGTGCTAGCTAGTGCTAGCTAGCACACTGGATTTCAAGTACGAGCTAGTGTCGTGTGATACGGGTATTAGAGGTTGCTGGTTATCTTAGGCATACGTCAGCTAGTACAAAATCCTCGAGCTTTTATTTGAAATTTGTGTCAGTGAAAGTACACTCCACTTAAACTTAAAGGTAATAGTCATACCTTGACTAATTATAGGGTGAGCCTATATTAAAAGATGCACTACCCATCAAGGTAGGAATATAAGATCTTGCAGGATTAATTAATTGCATATGAATATAAACTAATGGGGTTATAGAATTAATTTTGACTTTATTTTTAAAAGCGTATTTAAACATAAAATTGGTTTTGTTAAGTTTAGCGAACAGACAATGTTAATAATCACAGAATTATTTTAGGGTACATTTATTCCAAACCAAACTGTCCGACATCTTATATTTCTTTGTTAGGGTTAACTCATAGATAAAACAAAAACAACACACACAGTCAGGACATAGATAACTCAAAATATGAAATTGGTTTGTATCAAACCAAAGAGTAAACCTACATACTTCTAAACAAGAATTCCAGCAAAAGTAATTATTATAATGTTTTTACATATAATTAACGTATTAATTATGTATTAACTTCAACACTTTCAGGTGACCTGGTGGTCTAGGGGTAAGGTGTCAGACTTCTGTGCTGAGGGTCCGGAGTTCAATCCTCGGTCCCGGCACAGATTTATCTGAATACCAAACCCTTCCTTCACCTCTGACAAGACGTGTATTAATCACAACTTGTGAATGTGAGGAATGCCAGGCCTCCACCGTGGTTCGGATTCCACGTTAAACTGTAGGTCCTCCATTTCATCTCACAATCACCCTACCATTTCACATTGCGTAAGTGCGTACAACCCGAACGGGTAGTAAGACGCTGTGCTAATAATAATAATGCTAATAATAATAATTCAACACTTTCCCATATTAAACAATTTCTTTAGTACTTGTCTAGTCCCATTCCGCGACAGAGAGTTTTGAGTCTAGGTATATGAAGTGGCTTAGTCATTATAACCGCAGTCTGATATTCAGAGGCCACCTTCCTGATATCTATTGTGCTCTCTGTGACAAACTCCCTCACGAAGAAATGTCTGTTGTGGATATGCTTTGTCCTACGATGATACTCTAGATTCTGAGCCAATTTTATAGCTGCCTCGTTGTTGACTTGAAGTTCTGGGTTCCTCTTCAATTCCGTAAGGTCTTCTAGAAGACGGCGTATCCACACCATCTCACGAGCTGTTTAATGGTTGCAACAACTTCTGCTTTTGTTGTGTAGATAGCAACAGAGGTTTGCCTTTGGCTGAGCCATGAAATCACTCCATCTGCATTAATATAAACTATGCCTGAGGTTAATCGTCTTGCTATCAAGTCACCTCCATGATCAGTATCACTGTAGCACTAAGCAATTCCTTCTTTGATTCTTGTCCTATAGGCAATTCCATAGTCCTTAGTGCCCTACAGGTAGCGGAAAACGCGCTTGACAAAACTTGATAAAACTTCAACGGTATTAGCAGGGGCGTCGTGCCAGGTGGTAGTATTGGTGGTTGTAATCCCCCCTACCCCCCAATGTTGGTTAAAAGCTTGAAAGTCGGGAATTTTATTAGATTTGAGATCTGGAGTTTGGAAATTCTAGGCTTATTCTGTACCCCATTACTTTCTATTATGAAAGTCCTTAGCCACAGACTTTTACAGACAAATTTAAAATTTCCCAACTGTTGATCCCTACTCTACAAAAAATCCCAACTTCAAAAATCGTCAAACATTTAAAGCAGATTCCTTATTTAGTAGATTGTAGAAATCTTAGTTAATCAAGCAGTCTAGTAGCGCCGTTGTCAATAGGCAGAGACAACGGCCGGTAAGTGTATGTTGAAGGCGGTATGGAAACGAATCTTAAGTGAAACAGGGCTGCCCAGTAGCAAGATTTCACTCAGCCAGCAATGCTTGAAGTGGCAACATTGCCAGACAATGTTTTATTTATGGTTTAGTGTTTTTAGTTGTGACTTTTGTGGCTGCTAGACTGTCACAGTTTTATGAATCAAATTATCATATGTTTTACAGCCAATGCCTTAATTAGGGCTTTATTAAATTTTGAAAGCATAAATGCAGTGAATGTTACGCAACATTTTATTGTTTTCTTATCGAAAGCTCTGACTGATGAAATGAGGATATTGAGGTTGTAAGAATTTTAATTCTATCAAGGTATACTTTTATTTAGCTTTAATTTATTCTTAAGTGGTTATTCATTTTAAACTTATTATTTTCAATGGTCATTGCATTGCGTCGAAGGAAACTCCTAATAATAATGCCAGTACAGTTATCTTAGCAAGAATTTTTTTTAAACTGGAGTTTTGTCCAAATAATTCCGTCCCTTTTAAAAAAAAAAACACCTTGATCAAGGGTAAAATATTTTGTCATCCTCTAAGAGATTCGTAATGGCAGCCCTATACAAGGAGGAAAGAAATTGACTCCAACAGTAGTTGGAGGGGAGAGAGGAAGGAAGAAGCGAGGCTGGGCATTGTTGAAGAGAAAAATAGGAAACAAAGAAAGGAGGGACGCGGACTGAAAGAAAAAGAAATAGAAGTTGGTTTTTGGTTTGGTTTTTGAAGAAAGTGTCGTGTTAATGGCAGAGTTTTGTGAATGCCTATTGCCCTACAGTCGGGCCAGTGCAGGATGGTGCAACGTTTTGGGACCACGTTGATTGCTACCAAAACAGGACTGTGAGTAATAGGAGAGATTGCTTGTTTGGCTATCATCTAGCCTCTTCAACGCTGGAGACTGCACGCCAGACGCCGTTGACCTGAGGTGATATAAACACGAACGTTAATGATGATGCATCCTTTGTTAATGCTAGAAACTAAATTTTATTGGCCAAAGTAACAACTTCGACGAATGCAATCACCTTATCTATTGTTAATTCTTTTAATATAAATTTACACTGTATGTATATTTAAAGAATTCAAATTGTTTATCAAATAGTGGCTCGTTCAATAAGCACATTTAAACAGTAAGGTTATATTTTTTCCAACATGACCCAGCGGTCCTGAGAGGGTCCCGTGCTCAAATTTATTGTTTTTTTTTTAGTATTAAGGTTTGTTTTATTTTCCCTGAGATAATTTTAGTAAGAAGTAAATGTTATTTGTGAACCCAAATATTGTAATCACATTTTTTAAAGATAAATGCTTAATGTAAATAAATACATATATATATATCCTCCACTTTTATATTAAAATAAACATCCACAATATTATTAAATATATATTAAAATTAAAACTTTAAATAAAAAAAATAATTCACAAGATACAGACTGACATTATTTCAAAACCACACTCTTTCGGATTCAGGGGTTCATGAAACGTCGATATCCATCAAAATATCGAGTTTGATTTTTTTAACAATTACTATTTTTTCTCAAACATAGAGGTGCGAGATGGTAAAAAGTAGCATTATATATTAATATATTAGCCTACAAATTTCATCTCATGGCCAATATGACTAAAAAGTAATCGATCTTTTTTTATTTAACATTATGCACAATTGTACATACATTATTAACGTAGCTCAAATACAGGTTTTCATCTAACGCTGTATTCTTTGTTCAAAGTCATTCTTAAAAATAATTTCTAATATTTTTGCTGTATAGTTAATAAGTGGTTTACTGCGTCTTGGTCTATTCATTTATTTAAAATATATTTTGTTAATTCTAAGTTAAATATGATCTTAACTCTAACATTGAAATCTGGGAGCATAAATATATACTATGGTGAATAGAGCCATTAAGAGATGAAATAATTCTGCATTGACGTAGTTTTAATTATAAAGGCGCGAATAATAATTTTATAAGAATTCAAGGGATTAATATTTTGGAATAGATAAATCCGTTCACAAGGGCGCACTTCCTTTATTCTCAATATAGTTGAAAAATAATTATTGTAGTGTACATGGTAATCGAACCCGGACCCTTGTGCTTGGCAAACCAAAGCTTCACCACTAAGCTACCTAATCAATATTTGTACAATGCTAAGAAGTACTTATCAGTCATACTTTAAAGCAGAGTTGGTGAAAGACGTGTGGCAGATCATGGCTCCTTAAATAGCTGTAATATTTTATTATAGACAATAATTATTTACTATAAATTATTTCCAAGAAACCATTTAAAATTAATAAAAAAAATTCAAACGGCAGCATAAAGCTACCCTGGATCAACGATGGAGTTTGTTTCGGATTGTTATTAAATGGCCGACGATTTTACACATCTACTACCAACTAACCCTTAAAATATGAGCGATGAATGACCCTAACACAGGATTAGCCCTAGATAGCTCAATGGTAAGATATTGACGTGCTAAGTTGGAGGTTCCCAATTTGGTTCCAGATTTCAAAAAAATTTTCAAAAAAAGCTAATTATTTAAGTTCAATAACATAATATAGGCTTGAAGTCATTTGACCAACTTATTAGTGGTTTGGGCTTTCTAATTTTCTTCGTAAAAGCGTTTCATTGCCTTGGAATGCTTATGTCTTTTGCCCTTTACATCTCTTCAGCCATCTTTAAACTCTTGTGGGATAATTTTTAAAATAATAAAAATTGTTTTCCCACTCTTATTACACTTACACGTCCCTAAAGACATTAAATACAATTACTCTCAGCCACACTGATAAAAATCCTTTCATCAATCGTGGCACCTGCTACACTGACTTGACTTGAAAACGGTGGAGAACCAGGTAACAATCCTTAGAGAGAGATGGTGATGTGCCAGGGTGATAAGCTCCAAAAACATGCCAAAACCACTGGCGACAGACAGCTAGTGACTTAGAGTGAGAAAGGATGAGTTGTCTGCTTTACTCTGACCAGGCCGTTCTGTTTCGGCTATTGCGGGATTGTATCAGATATATTTTCAAAATCTGGGGGCAAAATATGAAGCTTCTCAGCTTGTATTAGTTTTCATGAGTTTCAGATTGAATATGAATGTAAATGAAGTACCATTATAAATTTAAAAGAAGTTGGCATTAATTGATTTACTTCCTTAATTTATTACACACGTTTAAGTATACAAGATAATTAATTGAATATTGCATTTATTTGGAAAATGTTAACGCAATTAATTGAAGGTTCATTGAAATAATATTTGTTTCAATTAATAAACCTCCTCAGGTACTTCTAACATTCCAAATATGAAATCTTGGCATTATTTGGTTTTTCTAAAAATTGTTGCGTTAGATGTCAAAATTTCACACTTTGAATAAACACTGTGCTTAAAATATTTATTTAATTTCTATTTAATACACTGAACCAAGTTTGGTTTAAGAAGACCTAATATATATTAATACATATACATATATATTTATATATATATATATTACATTATTAATTTTGGGCCATACACCCTAAAGCTAAGAGTTGGAGATTCATCTGAACTAATAAAGTGGCTACAACAAGAACGTGGTAAAATGACTCATCCAGAAATCCAGAATAAAATTTTACAATTCTTTGGAAATGAAATAGTTAAAACTATTTGAGATAAAATAAAAACAAGTAAGCCTATTATGTTTTCTCTTATTTGTGACGGAACAAGAGATATGTCTGGACTTGGACAAGAAAATGTTTGTGTTCGTTGGAATGATGCAAATCTAGAGG
Source organism: Timema podura (assembly GCA_033556935.1). NCBI lineage: Eukaryota > Metazoa > Arthropoda > Insecta > Phasmatodea > Timematidae > Timema > Timema podura. Next base: position 45,487,358 of record JAVRXN010000007.1, on the reverse strand, counting down.
CGCAAGAAAGTTTTTTAGGTTTGTATGAAGCTAAAAGTACAACTGGAGAAGCAATCTCTGCTATATTGTGTAATGTGATGACACATCTTCAATTAACATTAGAGTGTTTACGTGGACAAACCTATGATGGTGCAGCAAATATGAGTGGTTTTAATAAGGGTGTACACTCATTAATAACAGAAAAACAGCCTTTAGCTCCTTTTGTACACTGTGGAACGCAATGTGTTAACTTAACTATGAAAGAAAATTGTGATGCATCACGTACTGTAAAAAATTCAATGCAGTGGGCCCATGAGCTCGGTGTTATGTTTAGCCAATCACTGAGGGCAAAAACAAAATTTGTCCATATAAAAGAATACGATGGAAACGGGCCCGTGAGAAACTTATCTAAAATAAAGCCGCTTTGTTCAACTCGTTGGATGTGCAGAAAGTCTCGGATACATGATATAGTTGACAAATATGAGTTGATATTGAAAACTCTAAGCGATTTGATTGAAAATAATCATTTAAAAGCTGGTGGCTTATTGCATAATTTTGAGAGCTGAACAACATATCTGGGCGTTTAATTGTGTAAAGAAATAATAGCTCATCTGGAAATTTTGAACACAGGACTGCAAGATCGAAATAAAACAGTTTCTGGGCTAGTAAAATCAGTTCACTTTGTTTCAAAATGCATCATGGCTTTGAGAAGTGATGACTATTTCTCAAAATTGTTTACACTTTGCAAAGCAAAGGTAGAGAGCTATTATTTACATCCAGTTGTTGTTCCAAGTGCTCAGAAGCCACCAAAGAGATATTCTGGTTCAGCTCAAGCCATTGATCTCTACTATAACTGGATGGACATCTGTGGCTGAAATTTTCGAGCTGTCGTCTGCATACCATTGGGTAAGAGAGAAAGAAACTTTCGGGTATCTCTTTCTCTCTTTCACCCATACAAGGCAATGTGGCATTTTGACATCGTTCATTAATTTGATTGATTATATGAGATACATCAATGTGAGAGTGGTTAAATTAAATAAATATGTTAGTTAAAGCTTTGAAGAGCATATAAAAGTTCAAAACAGGTTAGTTTTTTCTTTAAATAAGTTGATGTAGCCTAATATGTACGATGATTTTTGAAGGAAGCTTACTTTTAAGGCTTTATCTCGTACCAGAATCCTACCCTATATTTGTGTCTAGTTAGGATAAAAGACCTTCCAGAAGGAAATTTCTACTTCTGTTCTAAATTGCCGTTCATCCTACCAAAATATTATATATATGATAGTATTCTGGTACGAAATAAAGCCTTACAGATTGGAATTATTACTTAAATCCGGGTTTATAAGATACTATACTTCCTACAAGACAATAACCTAAATTATCATTTGAACGTAAGACTTCTACACAAAGTGTATAATTCAAACAAATGTAATACAGTTTTTAGCTAACTTGTTTCATTATAGTTATCGAAATGTCAACATAATATGATTTCTGAAAGATATGAGCCAACTTAAAAAAACAGGTATTATTACAATAATACTTTCCACAAGCCTATAACCTAAGTGATAGTTTGAATGCATGGCAACTATTCAAAGTTTGTCATTCAAACAAATGTAATCAATTTTTAAGATACCTTGTTCATTATATTTATCGAACTTTCAATAAAATATGGTTTCTGAAACCAATATACACGCTAATAACCAACTTTAAATATAAGTGTTGTGGCAGACTGTAAACAACATTGATGATAACTACATAAAAATTGAAATATCTAAGGTTTTTTTCGTATTTGTACAGTATTACCTGTAAAACTGGATTGTATATCCTTTAATGTAAATGTTTCTTCAGGAAAGTATGGTATAATACTTCACTATTTTCAAACCATAACACTTTTATTCATCAGAGACATGTTTTCGCATAAGAACATTTAAAGAAACCGTTAAATCTTTCCCCCCCTCAGTGTAGCAGACGATACACTTGAGCGTCACGCTTTTGTCCTTGGAATGTGCATGTTTATGTCCATCCAGTTATACTATAGAGATCAATGGCTCAAGCATATGTATGTACATCTGCTGAAGCATATTATAGGCAGGAATACTACAAGATAATTTACACTGCATTAAGTGGCTTGGATAATAGGTTCAACCAATCAGGAATAAAACAGAACTTAAAATTAGAAAATATTTTGTTGGCAGGAGAAGGGAATAATGATATCAGTGAGTACCCTGAGATCGATACAACCTCTTTAAAAGTAGAGCTTAAAATGTTTCTAAGACAAAATCAGATTTAGTGTGTTGAGGAGACTCTTTGCATTTTCCTTGCGATGGTACCTGCAGTTAGGAATTTGTTTTCAAATGTCGAAACGTTAGTTCCTATACTACTTGTGTTGCCAAGTTCATCTTGTGAGGCAGAAAGAAGTTTTAGTTCACTGCGTAGACTAAAAACCTACCTACTTAAGATAAAGTATGACACAAAAACCACTAAATAACGGTGCAGTTTGTCATGCGTATTGGATAGCATCGATATAAAAGAAACAGTGAAGTGTTTTATACAGGAAAATGTAAAAATAAGATCCACGTTTGGATACTTGCATTAATGATTAAGTTAATTTATATATTATAACTAATACAATAGCTAAATAGGTTATCATATCACATGTTTGGTATTCATTTGGTAAAAAATAATTATTTTTTGTTTAATGTGAAAGGAGAATTTGTTATTTACAGGGCCATAACCAAGGAAAATAAGTTTTAGCCCCCTCCCCCTCATCTTCCGAAAGGATATATAGTATCATTTTTTGTTTTCGTCATGTCTAGGCTTGCGGCTTACTTGAGTCTTTTAAATTTTCTAATAGATACAACCTGAATTATGTGTTAAACACTTTAAAATGCTTTATAAAATATGCAATGTAAAAAAAATTACAACTGGATTTGGGGAGGTCACGAGCCATTGCAAGTCTCTTCCCACCCCGTTTTTCAACCCTCATCGCTTACACACAATAAAACCTGAGTAGGGACTTGGCTAAATTCATCCCCCCCAATAAATAAGAGCTAGCGACGCCTATGCTCATAGATAAAACAAAAACAACACACAATAATCAGGAGACAGAGAACACAAAATATTAAATTGATTTGTATCAAACCAAAGAATAAACCTACATACTTATAAACAATATTCTAGAAAAGAAATTATTGCAATATTTTCACAGATTATTAACGTTTTAATTATGTATTAACCTCAACAGGTTTTACTATATAATAATAATAATATAATAATAATAATAATAATAATAATAATAATAATAATAATAATAATAATAATAATAATAATAATAATAATAATAATAATAATAATAAAAATATATAAATAAAATGTATAACATAATATTTACTATAACGTCGGACATACCTAGGTTTGCCATCCCAATTTACTGAACCTAGGATTAGGATTTCAAGCTGCAAAATCCAGGACATTTTTGAAACAAATAAAATAAATAAATGGACAGTGTGTTTGATTTAAAAAAAAAAGTTAAAGGTCATGTACGTATTTATTATATTCATAAAATCTGTCCAAAAAATGAGTTATCTACTTATTAATATTTTCTATTTCTATACTTAATATGATCTACAAAATCCTACACATAAACGGTAATAATACTTAATTTATATTTATGTTGCAGCACTGTTAGTTATTTAAAAAATATAAACATTGAGTTAACATTATCAACATTTAACTCGAAAATCTTTATTTATATCGTTTGTATTTCGTATTTTAAAACTCTTAACTGATGCCTTTTAAGCGTAGCTATTTCCCCAATTATTTTTCAATCGACGATATATTAGCCACTCAAGAACGTCTGCCATGTAAATTTCAAATGAAAGTTCATCGGCTTGGTAGGTTTGTGTTTGTGTTTATGTGATTCTCTTAAGAATCTTACTCACAATGGTAGGATCTTTATTACTTTCATTATACACAGTGTTATGTTTATTAATTACTTTAGTGATTTTAAAATTTATTGTTAATTTTATAGGCCCCTAACTTACAAATTGGGACAATCCTTCAATTCAGTATATTATGCAAGATTTGTTGGGAAATATAATTTTTTTTTTTATAAATTAGAAAATTAAAGATGCATGCGTATTCATTTAAATACATCACAGCATTTCGCTCGGCGATCTTGAGTTAATGTGAGAATATGTTTATAATAATTAAACTATCCCATCCTAGATTAACCTAACCTTCCATAAATTGTCAATAAATAACAATTTCAATTAGTTTTAAATGAGTAGGTCTAATTTTGTTAGAAAGAATTTTAGAGGTAATCTATCCAAATTTGCGTTGAAGGAGAGTGGGAAACCATCATGAAAAACCATTCACAGACCAAGCTGAAATTCAAACCCCAATCTCCCCATCAGCAGGCCAGTCTTTAACATGACGAGTGATGCCTTAGCGTTTAGACAATTCAGCCACTGAAACAGGTGTTTTTAAATCTACCTACTTTGAATCAGGAAGGATCTAGGGACGGGATGCTCGGCTATCCCCCTTTGAGATCTATTTTAATCTTATTAAGTTAAATGTCTATCAAAGCTGATTGAGCTGAAAACTGGCAAAATATAAATTTAATATCAGTGGAAAATAAATTTTTAAGGTATGTAGACCTGGGTACATATTATTTTCTAACCTTATTTAGCCTGTTTTGGCAATTTTAGCTATTTATGAAACTTTTAATTTGTAAAATTCTTTACACCTTGAAAAAAAAAAGATTGATCCGCAGGTGCTATGATTCAGTTGTCAGACAATGTTCATACACTCTAATCTTGATTAAGTTACAAAATGTTCATTTAAGTTAAACATTGTAAAACTGTTTATTTCTGAAAGTCTAGCTCTTGTTTTTCTAATCAGGAGCCATGAATGTATTTCTAAAGCAACAGAGAGTTTGTTAAAACATTCTTAACAGACTTTCATTGGCGACGAGATATAGATTCCACACAACATTGTTTGTTATGGTTAATAAAATGAAGTTTGTCTATCTGTCATGAGTATTGCACAATATCTGCTGCAAGTATAGGACTGAAATTTTAAAATTAGTAGCCTCTGTGCACAAACATCTGAACCTCAAAACCAGAATTTTAAATTTACTAAAGGCCTGGCCGGAAAATTTAAAATGAAAAGATTTTGTTTCTTTCTGTTTGATGCAAAGAAAAGCGTTGCCAGAGGTAGCTTTGTAATGAATTGTATGGTTACCCCCAGGCAACACCGGGTGCTTCTGCTAGTTTAGAATAAAATAAGCAAAAATACGGTAACTGCAGGTAGGCCTATGCAAAAGTGTTTGGAATAGTTAAACTTAGCTTATTTCCTAAAAGTAAAAATAACATAAAAAGCAAACAAAACAGCTTCATTCAATGAAAACACCAAAAATCTTGTTTTATAAGAAAAATACACTTCTTGGAACTATTTTGTTAGGGGTATAAATTATATATAAAAGATTGTGCTAATACTTATATCTCAAGTTTGCTTTTTAAAATAGTTTTAAAATAATTTTTTTAATCAATGAAGATGTTTAAATTAAGCTCATCTGCTCACAATGTATTGTATATTGTTCTCTTGTTTTACCATCTAGGATTCCTGGACCCTTCGTCAGAGAGTGAAGATATCGCGGAGGGCACTTCTATCGAGTTGCCTTACTGGCTCGCCCGCTCTCTTTGCTCTCAAAGAAGACAAATAGTTACCGTGGAGATACCCAAAATATACAAGGAGGCATACAGGTGCAGGATCTATATCATGTGGTTACACAAATATCAGAGAAAATATTAAAAAGTCAGGATACTTTTTGATATCATGGAAAACAGGGAATTATCTGGAAATTTAATTAAAGATGAGGAAATATGATTGATTTTCTATCAATATTTCAACCCTTTCCCTGGTGCAGGTGTTGAAGAATGCCTATGTTTGCCTGAACATTCCCTAGTGTGGATGTAAATTAATGTTTCATTGCAATAAGTTATTGTAAAACCATCAATCAATTAACCACTGTACTTTTAGCCAGTGTGAATACTTTATATCGAAGCTGATAGATGAAGCCACCAATTCAATGACATGAATAAAACAATAAATGAGTATTGAAAATATTTGTCGGATAGTAGTATAGAAGTAGAAAAATGGCTGCCTGCCCAACACAGATAGCTGTACTACACGCACACCAGGGAATGGGTTAAGAAATGATGAGACATATTGATAGAAAAATATTGTTAAGGTCTGAACACTCATTTTTCACATTAAAATATATTTTATCTTAGTTTCATATACACTAAGCCCACTTTCTCTCTTGATAAAACATAATTAATATTTCCTTCTTTCTAATAAATCTCTTTACACTGCATTTTCCTTCTATTTTCAGGTTACTGCACACTGTTAATCATTTTAAGTATAAATATATGAGTATGGTAAAAAGAACAAATTGTAAACCATCATTGGGCCCGAAAAAATGTCTCTTAAGGTTATAAATAACGGCCGATTCTTAGCTTTGTTGTCCATGGTATGCAGTTATGCTCAGTTCCAAAAGACGCAATATAGACCTTATTTGATGCTCACTTTTTCTTTCAGAGAAATTTTGAAAGCAGATCCCTGTGTCGTGGATCTTCACAAACTGGAAATATATTTTTATGAATTTGGTTCATATCTGGCCAGACTCGACCATCGAGATTCTCAGCCATTGGAGCAATGCTTGTACAAGTGAGTGCAATATAGGAATAAATACTTAGAACTCTCATTTTAATTTACCCACATATGGGTTTGCACGGTCTAATGCATCACTATCATGTTCGATTGGACTACCAATATAGGGAGATCGGGGTTTGAATCTCGGTTGGTGTATTGAATGTGGTTCTATCTAAATGGTTCCACACTCTCCCTCCACTCAAATGTGGGTACATTTCCTCTAACATATCTTCTTCACCCCTCCCATTAATATAACCAAACATGTATTGTCCATATAACATTGGTTACATAGAAGAAAAATAATTGACTGACTATAAACGCTGGTAGAAACACTGCTGCTAATCTGCATGCTTGTTATTTGCACTTTTCAGCACTTTTTCAAGTGCTTGTAAGCACTTTTGGGGGGCCACATAGAAAGCTGGAAACAAGTGCAATTTGCAGATGGCTTCTTAAGTGGAAAGATATCTTCTTCAAAGTGATAATGGTTTTTGGACGAAAATATTGAAATCAAAATTTTGTGTAGGAAGAGTGTATGAGTGCTTGAAATTACTCATGGGTGGTGAAGATGTGGATAATACCCACAGTAAAAAATGGACAAGAAACAATTTTTTAGCTATGGTCAGTTTAATCACCGTTCTTTTTTTTAATGACTTTTCAGTAGTAGTAAGAATATTATTTTGAAATCACTGCATTTTTATTAAAGTGTAAAAATTGTGGCAATAGCTAGCCTACTTTTTTGATAAATGTTTACCAAAGATAGACATCACTTATCGGTAAAAATTTTTCCTACTTAGTAATTACTTCTGACAGTAATTATAAAACTGAATATTTCTCTTTAAAAGGGGTGGGGGACTTAAACATTCTAACACTAACTTTTTTTTTAATCAACTCAAAAAACATTATAAAAATACATTTTTAAACTATGTAATAATGAATTAGAGTTAAATATTTTGACATTCACTCAGAAAATATGGTTAAACTATGTGAACCTGAAAATTAAAATGGTTTTTGACATTCATTATAAAGATGTAATCTTGAATTATGAAAAAGTAAAAATTATTAACTCTCACATTTATCTTTAGGAGGGAAGGTGTTGTACTTGGACCACTTTTAAGAGTTTATTTTTTTTCTCTTACACTAAATATTTTAAGAGGTGTTAATTTTTAGTCATAAATTCTTTAAACCTTTTGCCATGCTATATATATTTTTTCTTTAAATAATTTAATATGAATTCGGAATAAATAGTGTTTCTTTCCTTAAAGCCAGAGTGGTCCAATGTTGTACCTTGGACCAAAACCATAAACAAAGACCAAAACAAATATAAAAATTTGATTGTGCCTAAAATCTTTCTTTGAAAATTTATACGAGTTTGCTAAAATAAAACTTTAATCTAAGAGGTTAAATTTAAGTTTTTTATTCCACTAAGAATTATTTTTTAAGTAGGCCCTATGTAGAATGTTCAACTTATTTTCTTAGACAACTCTTATTAAATCTACACATTAATATCACAATTCTTATTGTATTTATGTTATTTATTTACCTCTAGCAAACATGTTTTTAATCTAAATATTATATGTTAAAAAGTCAACAGAAATGATATGTGTGATAATTGTCGCCCAGAAGCGCCAGTTGTGATTGGACGTGGCAACTTTGTCACAATATCACCCTCACAGACTTCAAAAAGTATCTTTATCATTTGGAAGAAACTTGTTTGTGTTGAAGATTCTTCAGAAGTATTTTACTTCATAGCCATCGCTGCCTGAACCCAATACTTCAGCTACATAATGTATTTTACTTTTCCTCCCTTTGAGCTCTTTTAACAAAAATCTCCTTTGGTTATTTCATTACTAACTTTATCTTCCTCTTTTTCTTTATTTTATAATGACTGTATAAGACTCAATCAAGCTATCCAAAAATTCATTTTCATCACTTGACTCATCTAAAAAAGCACATCATTTGATTCTTCAGAACTGTCTTGTAATTTTTTTTTCTTTATGGTTTTTTGTTTTGGTTTAATTCACTTTAGTTTCCTGCTCTCTATGTCTTCTTTTTCTGGCGGATCTGTTAAAATTCTAGTCTTACTCTTTTGTCTTCCACCTCGAGCTTTTCTTGGGGGTGCTTTTGGATAGGGTCGAATCATTTCAGGCGATACTCCAAGCGAGTGCACTTTGAAACTTGTCGAGGGTCTTGGTTCATTATAAACTAAGTCATTTGTTGTTGGATCCACAGATATTTGATCAGAAGTTATATTGTCAATAATAGGTTCAAATGGCCGATCAATGACATGGGCAGTCAAGAATTCATGCTCATTAAATACATTTTCATTCAGAGACCAAATTTCAGTCACAGTAAACCCTTTGGAAATATTTTCAATTGTGAATGCTTTGGGATATACTTTCCCTACAGTTTCTGCAATGTCATATATGCCCATTGGTTTTCCAGGGTTCAATAACATCCATTCAGCTGCAGCTTGGTTGTAGTAATCTTTGTACTGTTCTATCTAGAGGCTGTAACTTGTGTGGAAGGGTTAACAACACAACACCATTATGTTTTGCCAAGTTTATTGCTGGAATGGCAATGTGTTTGTCATGATTGTCTAGTATTAAGAGAACCATGTCTTCCTTAGAGGGCTTCACATGGTTGATAAAATGATTCAAATATTGAATAAACCATTAGACCATCCAGAAGGGTCACATACTCTAATAGATCCAGGCGGGGCTCCTTTTAGCATGTGATCTTTGAAATGAACTCTAGGGAATATTAACATGGGAGGTACATGATTGCCCACAGCATTGACAGCAGAAATCATTGTCACATTTACACCCCCTCTCCTGATGTCATACTCCCAACTTGTTTGTCACCCTTGGTAGCTATTACCTTAGGTGGTGTATGCACAGTTGAATTTCCTGTTTCATCTAAGTTGAATATTTTACTTGGTTCAAAAATACCACATGACAAACATTCTTTCACATTAGTAAAAAATTCCGACACATTCTCTTTTTGTTGGATTGGTGACCTGGTGGTCTAGGGGTAAGGTATCAGACTTCTGTGCTGAGGGTCTGGGTTTCAATCCTCGGTCTCGGCACATATTTATCTGATTGCCAAACCCTTCCTTCACCTCTGACAAGATGTGTATTAATCACATCTTGTGAATGTGTGAATGCCAGACCTCCACCGTGGTTCAGATCCCACGTTAAACTGTAGGTCCTCCATTTCATCTCACAATCACCTAACATTGCACATTAGCGTAAGTGCGTATAACCCGAACAGTTAGTAAGACGCAGTGCTAATAATAATAATAATAATAATTTTTGTTGGAACTGGTTGACCTAACTAGACTAGTAGGTTCTGGCTTTCTTAAAGATAAGATTTTATGATGATGCAAAAATCCTCTTATACACTCTTTTCCTGTTTGTGAATTTTCATGCCATTTATCAGGTATTTTTTTTATCATTCTCTTTGGCAAACTGGTATGCCAAAATCATTGTTTCTCTTTTGGCGAAACCAAAGTGTAGCTTTGAAGCTATTTTTAAATAGTTTACAAAACTTAACTCTCCATTCTCTGTAAATATTTTTTTTACCTATTTGATAGTTCTACTTAAACTTAGGGTTTCCAGACAAACAATGCTCTTTAAGGTGGCTAAGTAATGTAGTTTTGGAGATTCATTGAATTCTAGCAGCTACTTTAGTTAATAGTTTTCTAGTTAGAACATCGATGGATTGCCTCCTCTAGTTGTTTGATATCAACAGAAGGATGTTTCACAACTTTCTTACTCCTAGGCATGATTCTGAAACGATTATTATATTGTATGGGGTGGTTAGAATTAGGTTAAAGTTTAATACCCTGTCACTGTTTCAAAATATTGCATCTATAATAGGCCTAGATATTGAGTATTGCTATATTTGATTAAAATGTATAGCTAGTTAAAATTGTATTTAATATTTTGCATGCAACCAATTAAACAGAATGTTGTACCTTGGACCAGACCGAGGTACAATACATGTATTGGTCCAAGGTACAACACCATGCTGTTTTATGGTTTGTTAAGCTGTAGCAGAATAGGTTAAGCTAGTTCAAAAACTGAATACACCATGTTGTAGGTAAAAAACAGAGTACTTACCTGGCTATGTTTAGTGTACAGTGTTGTTAACTTATGTTTCAACATTGAATAACACAAATGTTACAAAAATTACTTTAAACTGACTAAAATAGAACTTTTTTAATTTGTTGATAAATTACACATCCAATCTGACTACTAACACAAAACCGTCATAATTTTAAATAAATTGATTTAGTACTTGCTTACTACATTTTAGATGGCAGCCTTATTAAGGCTGGTCCAAGGTACATGCGGTCCAAGGTACAACACTCTCCCCCTACCTGAAAATAAATGTTTCAAACATTCTTATTTGCTGGTCGGTACAGACAGTGAGCGCTGATGTGTTCAGACAGGTGTCCTGTGTGTAGGCAGCACACTTGAAACAATGGGACTGTTGACTATTACTAATGCTTGATAATACTTGTCGGCGCTGGCAACCAACATTCTACGTGTCCATACCCTAAGGTTGTGAAACATGGTCTCTTAGCTGGCATGATGAAGAAGAAATTTAGGGTTCAAAAACACAGTGATTAGGAAGATATTTGGTCCAAAATGGGATGAAGATAATGGAGAGTGGAGGAGTTTATGTAATGATGTGGTTCATGTACTCATCACCTGACATTGTTAGGATAGTCACATCTCGCAGATTACGGTGAGCAGGACATGAAGTGGTAATCAAATAATCTATAACATTGTTCAGGTCTGTGACTGGCAAACCCAATGGGAAGAGACCATTGGAAGACCTAGACACAGATGGGAGGATAGCATTAGCATGGACCTGAAAGAGATAGGCTGTAGTGAGGTGGACTGGATAGAACTATCTTAAGATAGGGATAGGGTGTAATAAGGTAGATTGGGTAGAACTGGCTAAAGATAGGAATAGTGTGTAATGAAGTAGACTGGATAGAACTAGCTCAATCATAGGGATAGAGTGTAATGAGGTGGACTGGATAGAACTATCTTAAGATAGGGATACGGTGTAATAAGGTAGATTGGGTAGAACTGGCTCAAGATAGGAATAGTGTGTAATGAAGTAGACTGGATAGAACTAGCTCAATCATAGGGATAGAGTGTAATGAGGTGGACTGGATAGAACTATCTTAAGCTAAGGATAAGTGGCGTTCTTTTGTAAGTGTGACAGTGAACATTCAAGTTCATAATAACATAGAGTAATTAGGTAAGCAGTCCATGTAGTTTGTTTATCCAGGATTCATGTGCACCTGGAAAATAGCTGGAAATTCAAGGAAATTATAAAAAGTCAGTAGTATTTAAAAAAATATTTATGAAGTTTTGCTGGATAAGAAATTGAAGTGTGAATGTAGTACAATATAAACAATTATTATCATCCTCACCTAATACGATTTTGCTAAGAGCAGTGATACATTTGTCTTGAATGTCTCAAATCTCGCTGCGCCGCGGCTAACCAACAAATTATCCCCCATAAAATGTAAATGCCGCAATATGCTCAAACCAGTCCAGCGATGATTCTCAATGGGTTCTTGGTTTGGTTAAGATTAGCCTAATTACTTTGGGTCACAAGGTAAATTAAGAAAGGGAATATGTAACAGGCATACATATTTTTAAAAGACCTATACAACTATCGGATCTATTTATTAAGGCTCATTTTAGATTTCTAGTGTTAAAATTGATACTATTTTTTATTTATATCTTTGCATACAAACAACTAAAAGAAAAACTTTTGTCCAAGGAATCTGTAAAAGTCTGAAAGTTTCAAAGCTTACAAAATGTATCAATCATGAATAGACTCAATGTAAGGGGAATAAAGAAGGTAGCACCAGAGAGAGAAAGAAATACATCTGATTGTCTGAGTTTAAGACATCACTCAATACACAAGTCAGTGTCCTACATAGACAAAGCTATGAAAGACAAACTAATTTGTTTAAAATCAGGTCACATTTTGGAACTTTAAATATTAAATAAACTTTTAAAATCCACACCAATGTCCAATTAACATAATTACTCTTCTTTAAAAATATATATAAATATATAGACCTATGTATGTATCTTTGTATTAAAATATAACTGGTGTGTACTGGGTTTGGTAAATCTAATTCCTCCAAGTGACACTACCTTTATATTTTCTTTACATTGTATAGACTCTCAATTCCTTAACGATATATTTGAGATAAAAACAACATATTATGTTTCTTAAAGTTTTCCATTGGAATTTGTTTCCTAGCTCTACTACTGAACTAATTGGTTGTTCAGCCCTAACATCAATATAACTATAGGGCAAACTTAACAACCAGACCTCAGACCAGTCATTTAAAACTTAACTGAATTAATGAATTTTATAATGAATACATTAAGCTACAACAGTTTTAAAAAAAAAATGTCAACTATTATTTCCTATTATTCTATTAATGTATGTTTCTATGTTCTGTCATTTTAATTTATTTCTAAAATTTGGATTTGAACTCAAGATTTAGTATTCATAGTTAAAATGTAGATTCATATTTGTCCCAACTCTTGTATCAACCTTGTTATTAATTTTTCTCTCTCTTTCTCTTAACAGACATTCAAGGATCGTTTTCGGCAAGTGATGGACTGGGCGCAGAACTCTGGCGCGGACCCTCTGATTGCTCAACGCCTTGATGCGTTGGAGAGACAGTTGTTCAGCGAAGGGCGTCAGTCACGCGCGCGCTTGAACCGTTGGCTCAACACAGGCTCAAGTCAGCTGCTGGCCGCTGATATGGTCGTCAGTCACAAGAAGCGCAAGTTGGTGGAACTTGAGGGACTCTGACAGTGACAACGTGTACTTCAGCGTGGCATAGTCAGACTATAATAATTTAAGAAGGGCTCAAAATACTGGGGGGTTTGAGCAAAAGCTTTGATAAATTTGACATGATTTTGAAAAAATCCAACCTAAACAGCTAGGCTGATAAAAATATTGACAGCTAAAATACACATTTATGTTAAATTTGTGGTATTATGTACCGATATGCAGGCCTACTTTACAAATTGATGTTTACATGACAAAAATTTTTTGAATAGAATTTACATGTTTTGATAATAATTCAATTTCTCAGCTTTGGCAATAAAAACAATATGTAAATTTACTAAATTACATTTTTTTCAATATGAAACTGTAAAAAAAATATTCAAACTTTAATTTGAATTTAGGAATATTCATTTATTTTATTTGTCTTTACATTGAACTATCTAAAATGCAAACGCTGCACAACATTTGTAAGTGATAGCTCCAGCTTATTCTTATGATGAGGGAAACTTAATATGTGGGGTTGTTCCACATATGTACACGCTGTTTACACTGACCTTGATTGATTAGGGTATGTCTCTCTGATATAAGTTGCACCATAGTGTAACCTAGGAAGGTTAGCTTACTAACTTTCAGGGTAGACAGCTTGTACAATTGTGGCCATCAACCTTTTTAAAAACACATTAGTGTGTTGGGGATTTGGTTGACTCGATACATACTTTGAGGTTTATTAACAGTGTTTGAACAGAACTAATGTTGAGAAAAATCTCTAAGGTAGTGTTTGTGTCGCTGAGGAAAAGGTGAAAGTGGATGCTACCGTTCCATTTCGTTGAGCACCAAAAAACCTATCTTCGTCAGCGGTGGAGTGTCTGGAAAGTCTTAAGATGAACTTAGGGGGTGAGTAGGGAGGGTGGGAGAGGGGGAGGGTTAGCAGGTAGACAGACAGTCTTCTCTGGCTATTATGAATATAAACTGTAAGTCAGGGACCGAACTTAACCATCGGTTTATTTTTAAAGTTTACCTTAACTTGATTTAAACACTAAGCTCATTTAGTTTATTTTATCATGAATGGTGGTCAAAGTTCAAATCCCAAATGGGCAAACAAAGGGTGCATCTTTATAAATGGTTTCCCTTTGTCCCTCCACAAAAATGTGGTTACATTACCTCTGTTTTAGGCATTTCTCATTATTACACACTAGTGTTATTAATAAAAATATAAATATTAATTACACTAAGTATGCTTTATACAGATATGCCGAACTAATAGAGTAGAGGGAAACGGGGAGTGGATGTTAAGTATTTAAAGCGTTATCTCTACATGATGTCGAATGTGAGTATTTGTTAGTTACGGTTATAGCCTCATCTACATATTATTTGAATTAAAAAATGACATATGGACACAGGAATGGAACTTGGGACCTACAAACTATGTTTTGATAGTTGTTATAAAACTAATTTGTTATGTCTGAACAAAGGGAAGAAAATACATTAAAAACAAATTTGACAAAAAAGGACATAAAAAAGAGTGATTGAAAATGTATGCCTATATATGTGTTATGATTGTGGAGGTGGAATATTGATATAGACATTCTGTGCACAAATGCACATATTGTTAGTGTCCAGCTGGACATGTCTGTAACCTGAACCTAGCTAATACAGTAGTGGCTCTCAAATTATGTTACTTGATGCCATTTTAGGTTGTCGGTGCTATTCTTTTTTTAAACTTTTTTTAGTGCCGCTTGTTATACTACCTATTCAGGTTATACACCTTTGTACCAATTACTCTAATTTTAAATCTTGGCCAGACACAAAATCCATCCCCCGGCCGTCAATTCATCACTGTGAAGGGGTAAACCCACATTCCAACAATGATAAATTTCTTGGCCATGCCAGGAATCGAGCTCGGGATTCTTAGCTCTGTAAGTGGACGCACTACAGACAGAGCTAAGCTTTGTAATTTTCTAGCATGATTATTTTTTTTTCTAAGTTATATTCACAATCAGATTTATAGATTTTTTTTTACAAAAGGGCTAATTTGTTTTTAATAAAAGGTGGAGAGGGTTCATAGCATAGACTTTCTTGCTACTGTAACATAAAAAAGAGATATTTACTTAAAACTCGTAAGATATTTGAAATAAGATAATAGATATTGTTGCACATTCTACCAAGGAACATAACCGAAATAATATACACTTTTAGAGAAAATAGGAACATCACACCCACAGAGCATTGCAGCAATTTCCAAATTTAAAGACTTCCGTTTTTTTTTTATATATTATTATATATATATATATATCATAGGTGAATTGGAAAATCTGGCTTAATCAAAAGGCGCCCTCAATTTACAATGAGCCAGGCTAATTGGAAAATAATATATTTGCTTATCAGCCTGATAACTTTTAGGCTTATTGCAATGAACCCGTACAGCCTTAGATGAATTAAAGTTTTAAAAAATGGACTCATAAAATTTAATAAATATAGTATAACCCAGTATAACCTGAATTAAAATAGATTCAATCAGTGATTGTAGGTGTGGCAACATTGATTAAAACTCAGCCAGATGGTGCAGCCGACAGTCTTGTAATAAACACGCAAACGGTGGTACCTACTCCAAATTACGGAGATTGTTGGGATGGTATGCCAATCCAAAAGTTTGGGAACCGCTGGTTTACAGAATATAATATTTTTCTCTTTCAGCATGTTCTTAAATTATTGACTCACTAAGTTCTGTACGATTGCAAGGTTTGATTAAAAATCTCAAGTTCAAGTAATGTATGGTAAAAAAGATTAAATAAATATAACTAACTCTTATGAATAAGTAATAGTTATTGAAAAAATAATACGATACAAATTAAATAGTTACCTTTCCTTTATATTATTATTAATTTATTTTATTTTATTATTATAATTATTAAGCACCAGCGTCTTATTACCCATTCGGGTTATACGCACTTACGCTAATGTGTAATGGTAGGGTGATTGTGAGATGAAATGGAGACCTACAGTTTAACGTGGAATCCGAAACACGTGAGGCCTGGCATTCATACAATTCACAAGTTGTTTCCTTTATAAAAGAAATATACATGTTTACAAGTATATTGTGACATTTACCATTGTCAATTCACACTTTTCACAAAATATTTATTTCCACACGGTAAACTGCTGTGACATTTTGATGTGCACAATTAGTTTTTCTTCTCAAACCCACACTTTTTCTTTTGATGCTTTTTTTTTAGACTATACACTTACAACTGGCATATCCATGATCCCCAAACTTTGATTCCTTATTTACAGATTCACTAACAGTTACATATTTTTCTGGGATGTCTTTATGAATTTGTGTGCCAGAAATCTAGAGGTCACTTCTTTTAGACTGGGTTTTAAGATATTCATTAGATTTTATGAGTCCATTTTTTATGACTTTAATTTGTTTGTTTTGTTTGGTTTATCACGGCATACCATCAGGAATAATTGTACGTCCCACGGTTTGGGAACCGCTGCTGTAGATTTTTTTAAGAATACTTTACTATCTTGGGCTGATTGAACAAACAAAGGTGGATTTCCTTAATAGCTTAAGGCTGTATGAGCTTATTGCAATAAGCCTAAAAATTATCAGGTAGATAAGCAGATATAATATTATTTTCCATTTAGCCTGGCTCATTGTAAATTGAGGGTGGCTTTTGCAATAGGCTGGATTTTCCAATTCGCCTATGATATATATATATATATATTATATATATATAACACACACACACACACACACAACACACCTTATAATTCGGAAACTATTGGTTTTATAAAAATATATTTCCAATAATGATTTTTATATTTAATAAGCCTTCATTTTTGAAATCATATTAAGTTATTTCGTATCTCAAAGAGGTGTGGAGATACGATAAAAATGGGAAGTTTCCTTAAGTGTTAATTCTCCTCAAAGTTATTTTCATGAGGAAATGAGAACTTCCATTTTGTTTTAATACTAAACAATACATATATATATACAATTTTTAATTGAGTCGAGTTTGATATAATATATTTTTTCTCTTTCCACACTTAAGTAAAAATACTACCATTAATTTTAGAGTTGGATGGATTATTTTAAAAAAAACTCTGAGAAACCTTATGAAAACCCCATGTCCCAAGTTTTATCCCAATTGGTAAAATATTTCGTCTCTAGTCAGAGCTACAGACTGGCATTATTAAAAAAAAAATCTTTTTCCGAATCAAGGGGTCATGAAACGTCAACATCTATCAAAATCTTGAGTTTGATTTTTTTGACAATTACAATTTTTTCTCAACCAGAGAGGTGTGTGAAGGTACAAAGTAATATTATATATCAACCTACAAATTTCATCTCATGGCCAATATGACTAAAAATAATCTATCTTTCTTTATATAACATATGCACAATTGTGCATACATATTAACGTCTCACGATGTATTCTTTGTTCAAGGTCATTCTTAAAATAATTTTCTAAAAATTTTTTTCCAAATGGTTAATAAATGGTTTAAAGTGTCTCGGTAAAACATTTATTTGGTCCGCGGCTAAATAAAGGTTGGTGACTTTGCTTTACAAATTATATCCAAGAAACCATTTAAAATTTAAAAAAATGGTTCAAATGGCCGCATAAA
The DNA here is from genome assembly GCA_033556935.1 of Timema podura. Taxonomy (NCBI): domain Eukaryota; kingdom Metazoa; phylum Arthropoda; class Insecta; order Phasmatodea; family Timematidae; genus Timema; species Timema podura. Next base: position 45,469,190 of record JAVRXN010000007.1, on the reverse strand, counting down.
GCTACCATGGAATCAACGATGGAGTGTGTTTCTGATTGTTATTAAATGGCCGACGATTTTACACATATATTACCGACCAACCCTTAAAATATTAGCGATTAATGACCCTAACACAGGATTAGCCCTAGATAGCTCAGTGGTAAGATATTGACATGCTAATTAGGAGGTTCCGGATTTGGTTCCAGATTTCAAAAGAATTTTCAAAAAAGTTAATTATTTAGGTTCAATAACATAATATAGGTTTGAAGTCATTTCACCAACTTATTAATGATTTGGACTTTCCGAATTTCTTCGTAAAAGCGTTTCATTGCCTTGTAATGCTTATGTCTTTTGCCCTTTACATCTCTTCTGCCATTTTTAAACTCTTGTGGGGCAATTTTTAAAATAATAAAAATTGTTTTTCCACTTTTTTTCAACTTCACACATCCCTAAAGACATTAACTGCAATTACACTCAGCCACACTGAAAAAAAATCTTTTCATCATTGTCGCACTTGCCACATTAACTTGAAAATGGTGGAGAGCCAGGTAACAATTCCTAAAGAGAGTTGGTGATGTGCCAGGGCAATAAGCTTTACAAACATGCCAAAACCACTGGTGACATATTTATGGTTTCAAGGACAGACAGCTAGTGGCTTGGAGTGAGAAGGGATGAGTTGTCTGCTCTACTCTAATTTGGCCGTTCTGTTTCGGCTACTGCGGTGTTGTATCAGATATATTTTCAAAATCTGGGGTCAAAATATGAAGCATCTCAACTTGCATAAGTTTTCATGAGTTTCAGTTTGAATATTAATGTGAATGAAGTACCATTATAAAGTTAAAAGAAGTCGGCATTGATTGATTTAGTTTCCCCATTTATTACACACGTTTAAGTCTACAAAATAATTAATTGAATACTCCATTTATTTGGCAATTTTTTAGACAATTAATTGAAGGTTCATTGAAATTATATTTATTTCAATTAATAAACCTCCTCAAGTACTTCTAACATTCCAAATATGAAATCTTTACATCATTTGGTTATTCTTAAGATTGTTACACTAGATGCCAAAATTTCAAACTTTGAGTAAACACTGCTTAAATATATATATTTAATACACTGATCTAAGTTGGGTTTCAGAAGACCTAATATATATATATATTATTATATTTTGGCCCATACACTCTTAATAGCAAGTTAATCTTGACTTTTGAAAAATGTTTTTGGTTCATGAAATATTTTACCTTATAATTGTAATATTAAGTGGTTTTTGATAGAGTTAAAGCACTTTATAGTGCAAACAGTCACTAATTTATTTTTGTTTTACTTTATTACTCATTGTTGAGTTGTAATTTGCTAAAATTCATTACTCGTAAGATGAGTGGAGTTAGATATTACATAACCTTTTTGAAACAAAGTCTCAAATTACACTGGTTTGTGAATGTAAACAAATATCTATTTATTCCGACAAAAAGGTTTAATACCTACTGTCAAACATTTTTAAACTCCCAGTTAACTGTATTTTTTCTTATCATATAAAATGTTATATTATAAGTGTGTATGCCTGGCAACCCACCTGGGAAAATCAAATAAATTTTTAGATATTTTTTCACTAGTATCTGATAACGAATTGGAATAGTGCAAACGAATAATTTTATCCACTCTTTCATGTGATTTTGTGAAGAGTATTAATATGATCATTATCAACTGTTTCTGTGCCTATGGCCAGGTCAGTTCAGTAAAATGCCTCCATCTTCTTCTTTCACTTGCATACTTTTTGTTATCTACTCCTCTCATCTCTTTCTTGGTCTCCCTTACCCACATACTTTATCTCCATCATTCCCTCTCTGTATTGTCTTCCTTTTCATCTTCATTATATGCCCATAACATCTCAGTTTTGCTTTCTCTATTATCTCATGTACTCCCACTTTTTCCTGGACAACTTCATTCCTAATGTGCTTATATATTTGTCTCTGATAATTCCTAGGTTATGAATTTAATAAACACTCTATAAAATTTGATGAGATTTTTTAATGATAGCTCTCCATCATCTCATTTCCCACTTCATCCTTTTGCCAGGTTTGGTTGTTGATTTAGGGTTTGGCCAGACTGACAAGTGGCGGGCGAGCGAGCGTGTGATTAGCAGATAGCTCTCTATAGTTATTGATGAGGAGACTACGAATCTTAGCTCAGTGAAATGAGGGTGGTTTTTGACAAGTGATTTATTGTTGTGGTTTTCTCCTCCTCTCTCCATGCTAATGGTGATTCTTATTTGTAAAGGCCTACTTTGATAATTTCAAAATTAGAAGTTTTTCTAGCACTCACTGAACCAACATAAAATAATATTGCCTAAAGCCTGTAAACTAGAATATACCGGCTAGAGGCGTTACAGTCTGGCCACCTCTCATTACAACCAATCTGTTCTATTTTATATTTTAGTTGCTCAGTCTGGCCGCCCCCTAAGGCCCGTCTACTTTCCTCTGTCCTGCCACCTTTTCCTTTACCACCGTCTGCTATTCTGTTCCTTTTCTTGTAATAATATCCCTCTTATTGTGTCAATGATTCTCATCCTGTGATATTCTTCTTTCTTTTACTACACTTATGCAATCTATTATAGTCCGTCCTCTTCATATGCCCACCATACCATCGGACTTCTCAATTTAGTTCCTTTCCTGAGTTGTCATTTCTAATTCCATCCTTTCTTGTCTTCACCACAATGCTTCATAGAAATCTCATCTCTGCAGCCTTTGCTTTTATTTTATTTATGGCCTTGCATACAAAATTACTGAGAAAATGAATGGTTTTTGTTCTGGAAAACATGAATAAGTCAGGATATTTAAAGTATTTTCCAAATTCTTGGTTTCACCAGCATTACATTAAATAAAAAAATTGGGTTAAAAACACACACACACTCAATATATTTATTTGGTAACTCCATGGCGTCTGACAGCAATCAAGCTATATTGACTGAGTGGCCGTCGACTGCTGGCAAAGATAATGCCAACTTTTGCAGATATAGATTGTCATGTGGTCAGCACAACGCCCCTCCAGCTGTTGATCCTAGCTTTATAGACCACAATCGCTACTTTTTCTTTCAAATAGCTCCTCATTTCTCCTCACGGGGCTGAGTTGATGCCGTCCCAGACCCACTGCTTCACAGATTGAACCCAGGACCTCTGGATCTGTAGCCAGGAACTTTGACCACAGATCACAGACCATGTTAATTTACTCACCTCTTTGTTCTATATAGTCCCACACAATCTCTTGTTTTAAGGCCTCGAGGTAATTAACTAAATCCATGTAGTTGGTTTATACTCTTAGCGTTGAAAGAGTTGAATAAAGCACTGGTGGATCCAGCAACATGCACATGAGCCTCGTAGGTTTACCAGGGACGGGGAGATATAGGTTTAAATCCTGGCTGGGTGTAATGAGAGCATATTTTCCTAAATGGTCTCCCATTCTTAGGTACATTTTCTCTAAATTATACCTTCCACATCCCTACGTTATTAGTATAAATAGGCAGATATGCCTAACCTGTTTAGGTGGCCTTGTGGTCTAAGATGTAAACTCTTGTTTTGGATTGTACTGCCGATGACTGGGAGATTGGGGTTCAAACACAAGCTGGGTGTATTGGTGGCTGGTTTTCTCTCTCTCTCTCTCCACTCAAGTGTGGACACATTTGTTCTATAACTATACCATCCTACTTTATTAGTGTCCCGCAGTGTGTATATCCAGGCACTGCTGCCCAAAGCTATCACACCCTCACAACGTATTAATGCGAGTAAAATAGTTGCCTTCAGACATGTTGAGCGTTCCTCTAGAGACTTAGCAATCTTTAGTAGAACCGAAAAAATCCATAAGTATCTTAAAAATATTTTTTCAAGGTCATAAATAAAACAAAATATTATCTTTTTAGTAAATATATTATGTCTGCCATTTTAAAACACATTTACAATTAATTCTTTGGCGACGACAATGACTAATAAAAACCAGTCTGTCCCTAAGAACAGTTATCAAAACAAATTTTCAAATTAATCCCAAGTGTTGAGTGTACAAAAATATTTCTTCAATATTTCTCCATAACAATCACTTGGTTGCACCCCAACTATCACATTTAACCTGTAAACCACGTTACGGTATCAACCACCTATATTAATACATGGTTTATTGTACTTAAATTAATCTTATTACAAGTATTGGATTCATAAAATTGAATCATATTCATTATGAAAGAAATGGAAAAAATATGTTAATATAAAACAACGTTTTTTAAAATCTCAAAATATAAATAATATTATAGGTCTATTGAATTTAATTTATTCGTTTAGTATTGAGCATTTAAAAAAATACCCATTTGGTATTTTTGAAGATTGTGTATCTTTTATAGTAAATTTAAAATGATTAATTCTTAATATCAACATATCATTTGAAAGTATTATATTTCTGTTTATTTTGTATAAATTTCTCCACTTCAAACAAAACACACACACACGCATGACCACACACACACACACACACACCTTGAGTAATTAGTCGAGGAATGTAAAACAATTATAACAATAGAACACATTTCAATTTCACAACCATTGATATAAATCATAAAGTTTATGTAAAAAATGTGAGTGCTATGTTTTTATTTACTAGTTTTTAAGGCAGATTTTTTTTAGTTCTGTGAATGCACCACTGACAACATGCAACTTAGGTACAGTCTAATTTTCATAGTAAGAACCTTATCTGACATTCTACTAGATATACTTGTGTGTATTCATACAGGGCCGCCCTTAGGGATGTGCAAACAATGCGACCGCACAGGGCCCTGTAATTTGGGGAGCCCCATGCTTGCTAAGATGATGAAGAAAAAAGGTTGGGGTGAGAAAGTTCTAGTTGTGCGCTCATATATAAGGTTCCCTGCATAGGTGATCTAGCAAATATTGGTAGAGTGTAAAAACAAATTAAAACAATCATTTGGTTTGATTTATTGAAGGAGTGAAGAGAGTTATCCATTTTAACTCTACCAATTTACATTTGTCTGTCTATTCATGGTGGATATGTTTCACGATAACTTATGAACGCATTAACCAATTTAATTTAAACCTCACATATTTGTTGGTGTACCTTTATACAAATCAAGTTGGTAAGGGAAGGTAATCGAATGGAAGGGTTGTGGGGAAATCAACCCTTATATGTATAAAAACACTTTCTTGCATTATTAAATTACATGTATTTATCTTTTAGGGAATTTTCCTGAATACCTTATACAGCTGAAAATGGGTATAAATGTGCAAACTACTGTAATAACACTGAATAAAAATTTGTTAATAATTTTTTGGGGGGGGGGGGGTGGGGTGGCGTTTAGGTGGAAGCAGACAGAATAACGGAGGACCCGCAAACGAAGTTTCCCTAGGGCCCCACATCTGTTAAGGGCAACCCTGTATACATCATGTTGTCTACAGCAGTCAATTTTAATAGAATACCTATAATATAACACTAATATAGTAAAATGTTATTAGTGTTGACCACAAAAATTATTATTTTCTTAAAGGTTCTTCTACCAGAATCCTGCTATACCTAAGTTACATGCTAGCACTGGGGTAATGCGGACTTTTTGAGTATTTTTTACTTTTTTGAGTTGGAAACAAAATACCTTTTATTATTTAAAACCTACCTACATGTGAGTGATTCCTCTTCCAATGTTTTCTTATCTTAACTTCAACATACTCGTGTTGAAAATCAAATATCAAAGAAACCTACAGTCTTATTATAGAAAAAAAACTATGTAATTATTGCCACGACCGACCAACATCATCCGACCTAAGGTCTATTTTAATGTCTAGCCAAACTATTCTACGACAGTACTGAAACTATTTTCACAAATTACAAAATACATAGGTTTAAAAATATATTATCTGTGTGTATTTCAACCAATTTAGTCTTTTTTCATAAGTTGAACAGAATCTCAAGTTACGTCACTGATTTTATATGTTAAATCAAAAGTGTTGAGCCATTTTGGAATGGTTTTAAACTCCTCATATGTTGGTTATTATAATGCTAGTTTCTTGAAAAAGATGAAAAGATATATCAAGTAACCAAACATATGTTCCTTTATTGTTATTTATTTACTTTTTTGTACTAAAAATTGAGCTAGTAAATTAAATTAAATATTGTATTTGTTTCACAAATCCTTACCCCTTTTTCATAAATGACAATTTTCAAATTAACTACATTGACAGCGTATAACCCGAACAAGTAGTAAGACGCAGTGCTAAATTAAATTAAAACTACATTGATTAAAATAATCTGTTTTGTTCTGTACAGCTGATAACAGAAACATAATATTATATAAGACAACTTCAAAGTGATTTAAATCAGGTCTGTGTTATTTCAACATTGCATCGAGGGAGACCTATTTTACTGAGCAACTTTTAAACATCAAATTTTACAAACATTCACGAGGATTACATTTTTCACAGATTTAAGTAATTATAATATATCGACAAAATTAAAACAAAGGATAAAGGAGAGGAAATCCTATGCACTTTCCATAAATTGTAGGATCAAAATGTCCACATTTAAAACATTAAATCACATTAATTTTGGAGGAGTACAAGGCCCTTTCTCCCATGGAAGAGAGCAGGGAATCAAGACTCAAGTTTGAACAGGCATAACACCCTCAAAGACTTGGTCCAGTCAGTGTTCTGCTGAAAAAAGGATCTTGATGTGTCCTGAAAATTACTTCAAATTACTTATTTTGAAATGTAAAATTTTTGGACCTATAATTTTCTGTTGTGTAGAACTTGCCTCTACACCCTCCTTACAAAGTTTATTGACATCAATAAAATTTCTGGTGAAAAACAAAAGGTTTGAAAATATCAAAATATTTTAATCACACTACTTAGGCCTAGTTTAATATAGGAAAGAATTTCCAAGAAATTGTGATAGAAATAAATATATGGATAAAAATACGATGATAAGAACACAGTTCACACTTCACACTGCTACTGCCACTGGACAAAGATAGGGGTGTGTGAAGAAGCTTCAATAACTTCATCTTTGCTTTGAATATTCATCATCTTTGACAACTATGAAGCTTTGTCATTTAACGTTAATGTATAAATTACAAATTAATGTTCAAGCAATGAAAACCTCCAGTAAATTTATTGCATTTTGTGATATAATTTTGATTTATCATCTTAGGTTGAAAAATGTTGTAAATAATATTTAGTGTCTAAGGCTATATAAACACTTATTTTTTCCCCTTATAAAAGATAAAATAAAAATATTTATACATTCAAACTTTGATTCAGCTTTTGTAATATTAAATATTTCATATAATTCGATTCGGTTTTGCTTTTAATAAGATTTTTTTTTTAAATCTACGCACCCCTAGACAAAAAATTAGTGGCTGTTCCTTAAAAGAAACCTGTTAGGTACTGCCCAGTTCCTCGATCTATATCTCATTCTATCGAAACATTTAGAGAAAGATCATGAAAATATGAAGCAACTTTTAAAAATGAATTATTAAGAATATAAAGAAAAGGGTTTTCTTTTAATAGTGAAATCTTTCTACACAAATACACAATTTGTAATTATAGCTTAGAGAGGAATATATTTTCTTATGTTATCCTTCTCCTACCCAATGTTTGCATGTAAGCAGTCGGACAGCCGAGACTTGACTACCAGGATTTGGACATTTAAGGCTGTCTACCTGGACTCAAACAGTCGAGACTCTGATATCATGAATTGAACAGTAGAGATACTGAATACCAAGACTTGGTCAGTCAAGACTCTGACTATCAGGTCTCGTACAGTTGGTATTTTACTATATTTGAATGGGTCCAGATTTTACTGTGCAAGGTACACAGATGAACACTTCCTAACTCAAATTATTAACAGTCAAGCTTAGGGTTTTGTTAAATTTAGAGGAGCCAAGCCTCAAATTCCATCTTTTTTTTTTTTCAGACTTGACGATTGAAGATATGTCTAGTGTTGACGGTTGGCGGTGTGTCAGTATGACGTCTCCTGCTCCAGACTAGGCTCCTGCTTGAACGCGATGCGATAAGAGTGCTCGTGCTCGGGGGTGAGGTGGGGGAGTTCCCTCAGTATCACAACCGGGGGCTGATGTCCGTTACTGGTCAGGTGTTGCCGCTGTGGTGGGCTGTTGCACTGTGGGTTTCCCGGGGGTGTGAGGGGACTCCCAGGAGAACCTCCCGAGCTTCCCCCACCCCCCTGGTAGCTCCCCGAGGCGATGGAATGGTTCTGTTGACTGTTAATGTCGCCCGTTGCACCTGAGGAAACCAGACTTACATTATGAAGTTGAATTTAACAAAAAATAAAGAAATTCGGAAAACAATTTACATTAAAGGGTGGAAAAACACTATCAATACCTGTATACTTTGATATTTCCTAGTGTTAATGATATCTCATAATACCTCTTTATAGCATCCTTTGCAATGTCTCCTAGTACCTCCTGTAATGTGTCATAATATTCACCTCTTAATAACATCTTCTGCAATTAGGTGTAATACTCACCTCCGAACAACATCTCCTGCAATGTGTTGTAATACTCGCCTCCTAACAACATCGCCTGCAATATGTTTTAATACTCTCCTCCTAACAACATCTCCTGCAATGTGTCATAATACTCTCCTCCTAACAACATCTCCTGCAATATGTTTTAATACTCTCCTCCTAACAACATCTCCTGCATTATGTTGTAATACTCGCCTCCTAACAACATCTCCTGCAATGTGTCATAATACTCTCCTACTAACAACATCTCCTGCAATGAGTCATAATACTCACCTCCTAAAAGCATCTCCTGCAATGTGTTGTAATACTCGCCTCATAACAACATCTATTGTATTGTGTTGTAATATTTACCTCCTAACAACATCTCCTGCATTATGTTGTAATATTCACCTCATAACAACATCTCTTGCAATGTGTTGTAATACTCGCCTCCTAACAATATCTCCTGCAATGTGTCGTAATACTCGCCTCCTAGCAGCATCTCCTGCAGCAGGCTGTCAATCCTGGTCACTCCGAACAGTTTTGCGAACTGGATCTGTTCGATCATCTGCCATGTGATGGACTGCAGCGCAGGGAGAGACAGCAGAATCTCACCAAAACGACCTCGAGAGTCGTACTGGCGGTCGCTGATGTAGTCTTCAAGGTTGATCTGAATCTGATACCGGAGCACTTTGATGCGACCAGAGTCACTCAGACCCTTTGCATCTGTAAAAGAGGTTTATAGAGTGAGTATTGGGATTCATTTACACTGTGTTGTCACAATAGACATGGTGTCTACTCAACTTGACCAATGAAATCCCCGACCTTTTCCCTGATTTTCCCTGATAATTTCCTAAAATCCCCGACTAAAAAGTATGTCACATCCTTCTAACTCCCCCCCCCTCTCGTTTTTCTATTAATCTTTTTTTTATGAATAATAATAAGTTTTAAAATATAAATAAACATGTTTTTTAAATTTGTATTAACATTGTTTACTAGGAATTAAAAATATATTACATAGCTACAAACAAAAAAAATGACAGTTTGAATCACATAATTTATTGATTTAATGATGATTGTATTTCATATTTTGAGTAAAACAACATTTTCCCGGATTTTTATTGTAATTTACCAAATTCCCGATTTATTCCCGTTTTTTCCCGATCACTTCAAATTCCTGGCTAGTTCCCGCTTTCCCTGATTTTCCCGGACGGTAGACACCCTGACTAGACTATTTGTTAACTATATGATATATTTATTTATATATATTTTATTCTTTTACATATTTACAAGTATTAAATAAAGTTCATCAAGTGTGGTATAATTAGTAGACAAAGTCAACCATCTCCTGAAAAATATTCCATGTGATATCGACAATTTTAAGTGGTTGTAAATATGTGGTGTTTTACTTTTATTTGTGTTTAATTTTTCTATAATTCTAAAATGTTAATTTAATGACATATTTCCCTTCTTTGCAAGCCTTACTATACGTAATTCAAGTCAGCCCACCATATAGTCAAATATTATCACTTTTTTGTTCAATCATTTGTGGTAATATATATGCCCAAACATAAACATTAATTTTGTTATCTAATATTTTAGAAAACATTTTTAATGTGGTGGGCCATCTTGAGCTCAAGCTAGCCCACCATATGTTGAAACAAACGTGGCAAAATTGTGTTTGAAATCAAGATGTATACATGTTACGTAATATAAAAAAAACAATTTTGCCCCCCCCGAATTAAATATCTTTTAGAATGCCTAAATTTAGAGTGCACATGTTCATGCTCGGGCACTTACAGGAACAAACAGCGCAAATGATTGTACTAAAAGGTAATTAGTTTTTGACAGGCCATCTTGCGTTACCTCTTTACTGCTACCAGTTACAATCTCTCATCAGAGCCTCACTTACCTTTTTCGAAACAAAAATGAAATTACAAAGAGTTAAAATTTGTTTTATTACTTTATCGTATATTTTCTAAGTTGCCTAGAAGAGGAGAATAAGTTGGAGGGATTTATCATAGTATAAATGTTCGTAATCTTGGAAACATCAAAGAGCAGGGTCGTACTAATGGAGAGAGTTTTAAGGGTTCAAATCTACCCTTTCAAATTAAGTTCATGACAACTACAACCCCAGTTATATTTTAAAAAAACTTGCTTCAAAATGAATTTATTGCTAAAAAAATGCTTCCCATCCATAGTTGGGAGACTTGATCCCCAAGCCAGCACAAGTTGGACCAATCGCCCCACAACCCCTTTTCTGTCCCTCAGAAACATGTTTCTGGCTATTGCCTAGTATAAGTTTGTAATCATTTGATAAATTATGAGGATTTTCTATAGCTACATTGATAGTGAATAGTTCAACAACTTCACCCAGCTAGTCTGCCTACTAAGCTAAGGGTCCTGGGTTTGATTCCCAGCATAAACAAATAATTTATCATTGGTGAAATGTGGGTTTCCTCTTTTCACAGTATTAACGTTTGGAGGGCTGAGTGTTGCGTCCGTTCAAGATTTAAGTTAGTTTACAAGTTGTGTGCTGATCTAATCATTCGGTTCAGAAAGTGCACATTAGATGTCGCAGATAAAATAAAAAATTATATATATTGTCATTTATATAAAATAGTAATCTTTAACTCAGTTGTTAAGATTATTATGATTTGATCAAATGGTTGCAGTCACTAACTTGGGTCGAAGAACACGATGGCTTTGAGACAGGCAAACTCTGTGTCATCAATCTGCACCTCGGTGAGTGGCTTGACGAGCTCGTCCATGACGCGGCTGCCAACCCGACTGATGTCTAGGTCTGATGAGATACCGGAGTCTGTGTGAGGAACACAACACTTTATATTACCGTGGCAGAGACGCAAGAAAAACAACACTTTATGTAACTACTGGTAGACAGACAAGATAAACACAACACATTATATGACTACTACCCCTACCATGGTCGAGACGCAAGAAAAACACAACATTTTATATGACTACTATCTGTACCATTGTCGAGACACCAAGCAACAGGACACTTATATATTAAGGAACAGTTTTGGTTCAATTTTGAGCATTGGTAGCAAAATAATTACTGTCATTGAACTTAAAGTCGAATATTCATAGAAAGGGCCTTATCGGACAGCTAGAAAAGCTACTATTACTTTCACTTATTCATGCCTGTGAGATGCAGCTGTCACTTTTGATAATTAATATCAATACCTATACAATAACAATAATAAAGTAAAATGTTATCAATGTTGACAGCTAAACATATGTTTGCAGTTTGTAAAAGGCTGTTCTTGTCCTCTCTCAATAACTATCTTTCTCTTAGAAACTGGCAATTAAGAGCATGCATCACATGCTAGAAATCGTGGATTTACACGAACACTATTGCACTTGGGTCATTTCTGAATAAATATTAATGGAGATAAAGAGTTAATAGAAGCTCCTAATACTGAACATTGATGAAATATTAAATTATAGTTGGATAAAAACTGCATTGAGAAGGCCGTTTTTGGCCATTTTAGAATGACTTCATAGATAAGCACTGTGCACAAATATTTATTCTCTCTTAATAGGGACATACTGTAGTTATTAAAAATATACTTTGTGACTTTGTCCCCCATCGTCACCGCGGAAAATTTTGAGTAATCATTCAAATACAAATGCACTGCACACATTTCTGACATATCTTGGTATTTTCTTTTTCCTTTTACTCCCAAACCTCGTGCGTGTACACACAAATGCAGATGCGAGCTGGGAGCTTAGTTGGGCCTGCTATGATGAAACTCTTAAGACCTAACTTGAAAATATTCTAAAAGCTGGGTCAATCCTAGAATATATTTTTATTCAACTGTTTTATGCAAGGAAAAATATATTATGCTATACACTAAAATTGTTTAGAAAAGGTTTTATTGAATAATTTTTTGTAATACTTTCATCCTAATCTGATAAATAAATTTATTATCACAAATGTAATTTAATTATTTCAGATGTGTTCATATATTTATATTAATTAATATTGATTACTAATTTTCAATGTCAACTCCATTAACTCTGAAAGCTAGCAAGCTTATTTTGCACTATTCCACTATTAGCTTCTAAGGTAGGATCATAGTGTAATCAGTCAAGGTTAGACTGCTTACCCCCTTTCAGGGTAAAAGGAATGTACATATCAGCACAAAATGGTCATAATTGAACATAAATAGAGTATTTTAGCTTTAACATTTTTTTATTGGCAAAGCTTCGTAATTGTCAAAGTTGGAACTTTTTTAAACAAGTTGAAACTATTTTTTATGCAAGTCCTAGTCAAAATTTTGTGAGCTATGCACACCGCAACTAGAAAACAAGATCAAAATAATGGATTTAATATAGTAGGCATTTGAAATAGGCTGGAGAGAGGGTGAGTAAACCACACTGTTGAAGACATCCAACCATATGGTACTCAGTTAAGGATCAAAATTGTTCTTCCCGAGTTAAGTGAAGCACTCACCTATATGAATAGCTGTACCATAACAAATTTAGATGTGTCTTCACCTACCTGGACAATGCCTTGTGATGATGCAGTTGTTACCGAGTAATAACACATCCTTGAGGTGCATGGACCTTCTCGCCAGTCCCAGCAGCAAGTGCTCACCAGCGTGTGCGCGCAGGAGTGCCACCTGTCACAATAACACACCAGAAATAAAACATGGGTACAAATTAGCATGCCTCTTGTATAGCTTTTAGTCTCTTATTTGGGCTTAGTCACTTATAGTCTCTTTTTTAAAGACTAAGTCTCTTTTCTTCCTTTTTTGTTTCTTCAAGTGCTCAAGAAATTAAAATTTAAAATTATAATCCAGGAAAAAAAATTAGTGAGTTAGAAAAGAAAGTAAAATATCGTAGACAAAAAAGGATCATGAGGCAACTTTTGAAGCATCTGATCATCTGTTCAAAGAAGCCAAGGCACGATTGAAAAAAGAAATGCAGAAGGGAAATTTGCATGAAATTATTGGTGTTGCACAGGGTATGTTGGAGGGCGTTAAAACTATGCATGAAACTGAGCAACAAAGTCTCAAAGAAATATAAAATCCTCAAAAAACTGTAGAGAAAAGAAAATAGTAGAATGAACACTGCTTTCTTTGTCAAAAAAAACCTATGAATTCTTAATTAAACTTTTATTTTATTTGTAAATAGTAGTTATATATCTTGTTTTTTCATTCTTTTTTAGAAATAAACGTTAGCTCTCCATGTTTTTTTAATCTCTTTTGTCAAAGTTGAAAAAAAAAATATTTGTTATCATACCTGTGCTTTAGATCCCAAAAATTACATTTCATTTGATAAAAAGTACCCAATCATTATTTTTATTTAATAACTAACAGGCAATACTCCATCCAGGACCAGAAACAAATTAAACTTAGCCTAAAAACCAAAATGCGCACGTACACACACACACACACAATATTGTTTGGAAGTTTTGAAGTTAAAAATGGTTGAATTAACAAAATTTGACATATTAAAGTGGGAAGAAAAGCACTGGGCAGAAATAATTGTAAATGATTCATTTTATATCAAGCTAAAGAATTTTTTCCCTTTGTTCTTAGTGTGACTTGAGGTAATCTTACATACTTAAAGTTTTGAGGGAAAATATTCTTAACTGTCTAGTAGTTTTACAAAGTGTGTATACTTGTACCTACACCTTTCCCATATTTTTTTTCTGGTCTCAACTGGAACTTTTTGTTAAATAATTATTTAAAAAAAATTAATTTTGGTGGAATACATGTGAGCAGCAAACATTTGACCGTATTGAGCATTTGGCTCTTTGATCTCTTTTCAGTCTCTTTTCAATCTCTTTTTAGTCTCTCTTATTGCCATTATAATCTTGTTTCTCTCTTTTTTGGGGGGGTCTACACTCTTAGCCCTGTGAAGCTATATTATTATTTATGTGTTATACGAGGTAACATTTTTTATACTTTATAATATTTTTTTATATTAATTTTATTATTATTTTTTTTAGCACGCGTCTTCCACCGTTTGGTTTACGCACTTACATATGTGTATGTTAGGGTGATTGTGATGAAATGAGGACCTAGTTTAACGTGGAATAACACGTGAGGCTGGCATTCTCACATCAAAGTTGTGATTAATACATTTTAGAGGTGAGGAAGGTTAGCAACCATAAATCTGTGCTGGACAGGATTGAGCCAGACTCAGACAGAAGTTGACACCTTACCTAGACCACCGTCACCTATATTTATATGATTATTTTTATTTAGGACAAACTACCCTCGGTACACCTGACAGGGCTCAATCTCGATATCCCCGTCATCGGCAGTCTAGTCTATTGCGAGAGTAGCGCCTTTGACCATGCGGTCAACGAAGTGTGTCAATTTAATTTGAGTTTGAATAGATACACTTAAGTTTTATTAGAGTTTAAATTATATAGAGAAATAGTGTGCTACAAATATTTTGTGTTGAATCTTCATAACTGAGTCATGCAAAAATCATAAACACAAATATAATCTAAATTTATTTTTGTTTGTTAAAAAATGTATCACATAAATTCTGATTTTTAAATTATTTAAAAAGCCATAAGATTTTTTTTACTATCAGACAAAAGGAAATAAGTATAAAAACTCTTTGCTCTAACAAAATATATTAAATTGTAATCAAATTAATCAAGCTTGAAATTACTAGATAAAATTGAAAATCCTGACAACTTGAAATTTTCGAGTTCTTGGAATTTTTTTTAACAGAGTTTGAACAGCTACTAAACTTGACCCAAACTCCTATTTTCGAATCCTTCTACAGCTCTATTATTATTGCTACAGATTGAGGTTGAACTTGTAAAGTGACGCTAATTTCTCTTACATTAAGAATATTATGTTATTGATTAATACAATAGTTTCAGCATCTGGGATTACAGCTTTTAGTGAACTCTAATCACTCATAACTACTGCTTTCTACAATTAAACTGAGGAAATAGAATGGAGCTAAAAATGTAGTTACAGTCCAATTTTCATAGAAACAGCCTTTTAGAAGATACAAATTTAGGATTGATAACATTGCACTATATTATTATTGTTATTTTATAGGTATTGATAATATTTATCAAAAGTGACAGCTGAAAATCACATGACTTTATGTATGAATACATGAGAGTAGATCTGTTTAACTGTCCTTCCTATGAAAATTAGACTATTCACATAATGCATTAGAAGCTACCCTAATTTGGGGCAAGCAAAGTTATTGGATTTTGTTAAATAAAAAATCTGTTAAATAAAAAGATATAAATTTTTTGACAAATACTGTGATAAATTAACTTTAATTCCAATTAGCGTAGGGCTGTGAATATTAAATTTAAAGCTAAAGCTCTACTGTAACTCTAAATATTTGAATTTGGTCACAATATGGCCACCATAATAGCACTTCAAATAATTATTTTTACCGTTAGATTTTTAGTTGAGGGAAATAAATTCCCGAATTGGGATTTGTATTGGAATGTTTTGAAGAAATTGAAATAATAAGTTGTCATTATTTATGTTCTGTCAATTTCAAGCAATGGAGGCAAAGAACAATAACATCTGCTACCTGTGACATAAGAATATATTAATCATTTTTATATAATTAATTTGCATTTAAATCAACAAATGTTACCATCAGTTGTAAGGCCAAGTAGTTAATTCGAGGAAAAGATTCAATTTTGTTTTATTTGACGCATGTACAATAATTTACATTAACAATACTACGATAAACTCAAAATATGTTTTATAGTCATTTCAAAAAAGTATCTCGAGGAAAATGATGAGGTTGAAGTTTGGAGTGAAAATACCTCAAGGGAGAGATGAAAGAAGCAGATAAAGTGTGTAAGAGAAGAAGGAATGGGGAAGATGGAAGCATTTTGCTAAACAGACCAGGCCATAGACTAGACACACTTCTTTATGATCATCATAATTATGATATTAATTTCAGTTTACTAAGTGGAAGTTTGTAAAAACACGTCTCATGAAATGTTGGTGTGTCTATCCTGCCAACAGTCGAGGTCAAGACATAACACCCTAAGACAGGGGTCTCCAACCGCGGCCCGCCATGGCATTTTTTCAGCCCGCCGGCTCATGAAAAATATAAAATTATTTCAAGAGAAAAAAATCACAAATACAGATTTATATTTTAAATTATAAATAATAAAATAAATACATATTTTAAATTATTTTATAGAACAATTTTTTTTCTTTATAGGTGAATAAAATATTACGGTTTTTTACAAATATATCTTGAAACCGGAAAATGGACTCCTCTACTAGATAGGGGATAGAGTACTATTTTGGGTCGCGTTCGAACATAGTTGAGAATGTTCTGTTCGCTCATCACGCTGAGACAATGGACGACAAAAGAAATATATATATATTTATTAAAGTGTCTTAACAAGGGACAGAAACTTTGGCCTTTGGACCTTAAAAGGTTGAAGACCCCAGCCCTAAGAGGTGTATTCTGCAGAAGTATCCGGTTGCTTACCTGGTCATCCAAGGGCAGGTCCCGTGAAGGCAGGGATGTATTTGGCCCATTCAACAAGGATGAGAAGTTGCTGTTTCATGGAGTCGCAGACATCACTGATGTTCGCTATCTGCTTATTGGAGAGGTCGTAATCCCCTTCGGGCGAACCAATCTGCTATACAGGACAAAATAAAGTTTATCTTTCAGGTGTCTTACTTCCCATCAGGGAGATACACATACATTGATTATTTTTTATATTTTTATTTGGGGTATTTAACATGCACTTTCTGAACAACTGGTTTTATCAGCACACGACTTATAAACTAACTTAAATCTAGAACAGACACAAAACCTAGCCCCTCTGACCGTTCATTTCATCAATATGAAAAGGGAAAACCCCAATTTCACAAATGATAAATTTTCTGACCCTGCCTGAATCAAACCCGGTACCCTTAACGGAGTAGAAAGACACAATACGAGTTGCGCTAAGCTGTTGGACCATAAATTAAATACCCTAATGCGGGGTCGTGGATTGTTTCAGGTGGGTTGCAATACTTGTTCAGGTTAATAGCTTTACATTTGCCTTTTAAAGTGACTTAACCCGCTTCGGTGGCACAGTGGTCTAATACGCTACTCTCGCAGTAGACTAGACTGCCGTTGACGGGGAGATCGAGGTTTGAATCTGGGCTTGGTGTACTGTGGATGTTTATTCCAAAATGGTTTTCCACTCTACCCCATGCAAATGCATGAACACTTCCTATAAGTATAACTTCATAATCCCTAAACCCATTAGTGTAATTAGTACATAAGTGTATAACCCAAACCGGTAGTAAAACCCGGTGCTAAAAAGAAGTGATTATAATGATTATAGAAAGGTGCAAGATTAAAATAGAAATGTTGGTTGTTAAAATGTTTAAAACTATTAAGTTACAGGTTAGATTCCTTTTGGTTACGCAACTCTGACAGTTGCTTACCGACTTAGTTTAATGTAGCAATCAGGTTTCTTTTGGTTACTCAACTCCAACAGTTGCTCCGACTTAGTTTATGTAGCAATCTCGTGTTCAGGTGAATGGCACTGCTAGCAGAACTTCCAAAAATACCAAAGGGGTCATTGATTTGATTTTGCTACATCTTTGTCGCATTCATATAATCATTATAATTTACATAAGCCATCTATAATAATTAAATCACGCACACGAGCTTATCGTCACACTTGTTTCGTTTTGGCAGTGACTGGGGGTTCTGGATTCAGATTCTGTTTTAATGGAATAAGATGAGGAAGGTGGTCTATTAAAAGAAGTTATTGCCATTTTCCTGGAGGGAGAGTGTGAGCCCTATTTAAGAAAACCCACCCTATTAATCTGGCCAAGATTCAAAACCCAACTTGCCCATCACCGGCAAACCATACTTGATGAAACGACTTCATTTTCTGGAGGTCCACAGTTTCTGGTGATAATCTAAAGATATAATATATATCTTATAGCAATATTTTTAACCATAATTAGCGAATTTTGTGAATCAATAGGGGTGTACAAAGTCCATTATTTCAATTCAAAGCAAGTTCAAATTGAATATATGAAATAAACTCAAAGTTTCAAATAATTTTTTGGGTTTTTATGTTTGAAAAAATACTATATTGTGGTTATTTATATAACTTGATCCATAAAATTACTTGAGAATGTTTAACTGTAAAATGTTTGTGATATTTCATTTTATTCTGATAAACCAAGTTATTATCACATGTAATTCAATAATTTAAGATTTTTTCCACATAAATTTATTAATATTGTAATGTAAAATAACAGCTCAGAAGGGCAGTAATTGAACATAAAATTAGTATATTTTTATTGCAAAGCTTTGTAATTGTCAGAAACAAATTGTTTTTCTAAGTGTAGTTGAAGCTGATATTTTTTTGGAAGCTAAATCAAAGTTTTGAAGTGTCGCACACCACTATAAACCATAGTGTACTAGAAAAAGGAGTTAAGTTACAAAGCTAGGTACCAACCTTGACCCGAATTTCACTGGTAAAGCACAGAAAGAAAAGAAAGGACAGTTAATATATTGCTAGTTCATTGGGTGTCCAATAAGAGCGAGCTTAAAATTCAAATCCCAATTTCAAATCTGAATCATTTTACCTAAGTATCTAGATTAAATTTATTAACATAAGAAAAATAGAAATGCTATATAATGTTCTTATGTTTTTCTAATACATTCATGTAACATCAAAACATTAAGTTAAGTGTTAGTTAATGTTAAGGGGTCTGGTTGTTAAGCTTGTGCTGCAATTATGTTGGGGCACAACCACCAACAAGCAGTATTCGAACTCTAAAATATATTCCAATTCAAAAAATTGAAGGACATTTATATTTTCCCCAAATATTGAATTTGATATTTCTTCAAAGACTGTGTATTATTAATTATGCTAGGATCCCAACCCTTGTCTCTGAATTACAATTATTGTTTTGTTTAAGTTGAATACAAACACAAATGTTTTAAAAATGTATATGAAATAAAACATTCAATTGATGGAAACGATAACATTTTTTATGTGAAGTAGCTAAAAAATTCATGCACTTAAAGGCAAGTAGAGGATAAAGAGTAGGTATAATAAACGATTACTACTATTATTACTACTTCACCATTTACACCGACAGCTTAAAGTCTTGCATGGATGGGTTCTGTTATGGCCCTATCTTATAGGCTGCACCAAAGAGTAAACGATAAAGTTAATCTCGATACCTTCAAGAAGACATCCATATTTATAACTAAAACTTTCCACAGTTAATTTAAATCAGTTGAAAAAAATGACAGCTGAGAGATTGAACCCGGGGCTTTAGAATTTGGTGTTCCAACACTGAACTATCAAGAATTCATCCTGTGCTCAGAGTCATTCTTCACCGACGGTAGTAAGGCATGAGTGTCTATAGAGTATGCAGTCATATAATTAATTCGGACATTCCCGCAACCGGGGTACACCAGACTAGACGACATTGCCCACATGTCCACCGGTGCCCCAGCTCATTAAAAATCCAGGCAGACCAGAGTTGCCCCGGCAGGTATGAGGGTTAGTGAACATGGTGTCGCAAGGGATGGTTTACCTCGAGCGCTGCACCGACCTGTCGTGACAGCATCTCCGCGTTGAGGAGTGACACGACAGAGAGGCCATTCCCCGACGATGCCTCTTCGTAGCTCGGCCTTCTGGAACTGATCCTGTCTCGCTCGTTCTGGACCGCTGAAACAACCGTCCACCTTTTCAACAAGTAGTACTCACAGCAGTGGCGGATTTACACATTTGCCGCCAGTAGGCTATTCAAATTTTGCCTCCCCTACCGACCTCTATAATGTGTCAGTTCCTAGATTATTCTTACAATCCAACGATTTAGTTAAGATTGCACAAGAAATAGTTTTTGGGTATATTTCTGAGCTAATAAAAGCTCAATCATGTGCTACTAATAAAGCGGTGTAAGGTATGCCTTAGTACTACTTACACAATAATGTACATTCGGTAAACGTAATTAAATAATTTTTGAAGTAAATACGGGACGGGACTTCCCCATTTTATCGCCGCTCTATATCTATTATCTCGAACTCAATGCCACCAACACCACGTGGCTTATGCCTACAGCACGACCCCGCTTCGGCTCCGGCGCACCACGCCGCGCTCGTGCAGTCAGGTTCGGCCAGACACACTTAGCGAACGGTCATGTCACTCGTTCCCGCGCCGCAACCAAACGCGACTACGCAAATTGTAGACAAATTTATCTAATTGGTGAAACATATTACATGTTGAATTGTTTGTGTGGACCTAATAACATTTAGGTATATAAATATGAATCTTTTTAATTTCTGTAAGACAAAAAAAAATATTTTTTTGGCCCCAAATTTGCCGCCCCTAAAATATGCCGCCCTAGGCTCCAGCCTACTCAGCCTGTTGGTAAATCCGCCACTGACTCACAGTGCAATTCACTGCTAGTTAGCTACAGTCTGATTTTCATAGGAAGAGAGTTCTACAAAATACAAACATATTTGTTTGCGGCCAACGTTGATAACATTCTACTATATTATTATTGTTAATTTGTGTGTATTGATAATATCTATCATAAGTGACAGATGCAGATCACATCACTTGACGTATGAACACATGAAAGTAGATCTAGTAACTTTCTAGCTCTTAGATAAAGGCCCTTGCTATGAAGATTGAACTGTATTTGTTATGGAATTTATAAGACTCCAATATGCTTGTGCATTGATGAGGAGCCCATAAAATACATCGTTAAAAGTAATTACAGTAGCCCCATGGCTTCTTTGGTGCTGACTGAAAGCTCACAGCTGACAGCTGACGTCTTTGAAAAGCTACCAGTCAAATTATGTATCCCTACGCCGAATCATATGATCTGCAAAAAACATGTGTTTAGTAGCTGTCACTTCTGACAGTCAAAATTTAGGTATATACCTAAATGTTGACTGTCAGAAGTCAGCTGTGAACTGTCAGTCAGCACCAAAGAAGCCGTGGGACTACTGTACTCTTTAAAGAGGGGTAGGGAGGCTTAGAGGAATTTCACCCACATTTGTTGGAAGAGAAGATGGTCCGAAAAATCGCTTCAGTGTTTGAATGGTCTAAGACGTCATTCTCACAATTAACTCGACTGTCAATAATGGGGAGATTGGGGTTCGAGTTCTGGCCGAGTATTTTTGGGGGGGTGTTTACTAAACATTTTCCCACTCTCCTTCCACACAAATTTGTGTACACTTCCTCTAATTTCTACCTTCTCATCCCTACTCAATTAGAGCATTTATAACATATTAGCAATACTGCACAGCGTTGCCCGTGACCCACTGTGGTATAAGAATTATATAAGCCCGATTTCAAATGGAAACATTATCTCTTAAACATAATTCTTAACCAGATTAAAAATATTATTTTCAAAAATTTGTTAAAAATAGCCTGATTAAAAAGCTAATCAAAAATTTTAAAATTCGGCTTCGAAGTGCGTTTGGACCCCCTTCCATCCACCTATGTTTAAAATTTCAGATCTCTGCGTGCCGTAGATTTGGCTGAGCATCGCACACACACAAACAAACACACAAACAGGAAAAAAAAATTTTCTTTTATTACTATAGATTATGCGTACAATCTGAATGAGTACTAAGACGCAGATCGTATGACTTGACGTATGAATACGTGAAAGTAGATCTTGTAACTTTTCGTTGTCAGATAAGACCCTCTCTATGAAAATTGGACTGTAGGCTAGTCCACTTTTATGTTAACCTCTTCAAACAAATACTAAAAGGTTATTTTCTTTTTAAAGTGCTAATTTTTTTTAAATCTGTCCATCTGAGTATTTTGTTTTGATTGGTTCATATCAAGTCTAGGTGTGAAGAGATAAATGTTCTTGTTCGGTGTTGGCTGTGCTATCAAATAAAGAACCACACTATCTTATCTCTAGTGTACACAACCTGACTTCTGCCTCCACCAGCCTCTTGAGCAAGGAGATGAGCCCTTTGATGAGGCCTGAATATGTCCCTTTGGGTAACTTGTGCCTCTACTGAGCTAGTCCTTTATGGCCAAGAGCGTTCTGCACTTAGCACAAGATATATGCTGATTTGTCAATCTATTTTGTTGTTTGGTTGTATTAGCTTTATAGAAAGTATTATTATAATTATTAGCACCGCGTCTTACTACCCGTTTGGGTTGTACGCACTTATGCTAATGTGCAATGGTAGGGTTATTGTGAGATGAAATGGAGGACCTACAGTTTAACGTGGAATCCGAACCACGGTGGAGGCCTGGCATTCCACATATTCACAAGTTGTGATTAATATACGTCTTGTCAGAGGTGAAGGAAGGGTTTGGCAATCAGATAAATCTGTGCCGGGACCGAGGATTGAACCCCGGTCTCCAGCACAGAATCCTGATGCATTACCCCTAGACCGCCAGGTCACTTATATAGAACGTAAATCAACGGCTGTCTTCCCTTGTGACTGAGCTAAAAACGTGGTTAACACTTGTATTCCACTGTAAATGAGATAAAAAAAAGGTAGGTTGATGTTTGCTTCCCCTTATGAATAGGCTAAAAAAAAGTTTGTTGATGCTTGTATTCCCTTGTGAATGGGCTAAAAGTTGTTGATGCTTGTATTCACTTGTGAATGGGCTAAAAAGTTTGGTTGATGCTTGTATTCCCTTGTGAATGAGCTAAAAAGTTTGTTTGATGCTTGTATTCCTTTTTGAATGGGCTAATAGATAAGCTAATGCTTGTATTCCTATTTGAATGGGCTAATAGATAAGCTAATGCTTGCATTCCCTTTTGAATGGGCTAATAGATAGGCTAATGCTTGTATTCCCTTGTAGATGAGCTCCAAAAGTTTTTCAAAGCTCACCGTTGCTTCTAAAATGAGCTATAAATAAATACAGTAATTTATCAGTTTCATAAAATATTTTTGTTTTCGAATCTCAATATTCTATCTTTACTGTGTTTAAAACTATGTCAACAGGATTGTATTTGTTTCAAAATTGATATCTTTTCACCCATCTTCTTTCTCTAGAAATGAATAGTAAAATATTTTATTTCACATTAAATGGTGTAAAATCGTATTTAACTAATGATACTTAATCTCCATCAATCTTTAGGTACATTCATTCAATGCTCCTTAAGAATGTATCTTGCACAAATAATAATAATTCATGGTTATCAAAGGGTGCCCGGGGTTTCATAATAAAATATCTATGGAAATAATCAAATTATTTATAATAATTAAATAATTGAATTGAGTTGGCCTATATAAAATAAAACTTTTAGTGTTACCAAACTGTTTACGGCAAAAATTACGTAGATCAGTCAAATATTTAACTATCGGAATCTCTGACAACTTTTCTGCGGAATCTGTTTTGTTGGCAGTTAGTGTTAAAATCTTTTGATAAAAAAAAACTTTGAACAATTTTCTAATGCATCTGATTGTAGGTAAAGTGACGCAAAGGCACGATTACACAAGTGACTAGACTGTTGGGTAGGGCTACACATGCCATTATATAACTTATAAACACTCAAAAATACAGCACTCTGAATAATATATTGACTGGATGTATTTTATTTGAACTAATTTGACTAAGATCAAGGTTTCATAGTTGTTTCCTGTTGAAAAACTGCCTAATTCAACTAAACTTCTTTACATGGTCAAAGGCGCTTCTCTCGGGGTAGACTAAACCACCGATGATGGGGAGATTGTGGTTCGAGTCTCGGTCGGGTGTACTGAGGGTGGTTTTCCAATTGGATTTCCACTCTCTTTACACGTGAATTTGGGTACACTTCCTCTAAATATGGTCTTCCTAGTTCCTAAAACCATTAGCGTAGTTATTATATAAGCGTATAGCCAGAACAGGTAGTAAGACGTGGTGCTAATTTAAAGAAAATAACTTTATTGCTTGACCGAATTACAAGATTTATAGTAAAACCCAACATAGTTCAGACAAACTGACGTTTTTGGGATTGTTGTACATATTTGCAGCTCGAGACATATTTCGATATCCCTCAACCACTAGCAATAATGTTGTTCAAAATGGATCTCATAACTGGTGGATGTTTTACATGATTAATAAAACTATATAGGCTCTACTTGATTCTTTGGAGAAAAATTGATTTGTGCTTAGTTTACTGATGATTGAATTTTGAATATTTTACTTTGTTAAAGATAGAGAATTTCTTAATTAGATAAATAAGAGTGTTTGTTTTTCTATAAAAATAAACTGATTTGGAAGTGCTATTGTTGATTTATTTTTGAAAATTGAATATTTTTTAAAAAATTTCTTCAAAACGAATTTTGAAAATTTAGTTGCCAATTAAAATTTATAATCCTAACGTATGATTGTATTATAATATTCTATTGTTAAGGTTGATAGAATTTCATTGGAGCAGTGCTTGGCTTGTGTGTTGTTTTAATGTCATTGTTGAGCCATTTTTCTGTGTATGTGATTATTTTTGTGTTTCATATGTACCTATTGTGTGTTTCTAAGTAGTATGCTGACATAAATGCGTGTTTAGAAGTAATATCTAAATTTAGTATTTTTACTATGGTATTCTTATGATTAGGGCCTACAATTTAAATTTTAAATCCATATTTTTAGAGTATTTTCCAATTTTCACTAATTATTTTAGTTCTGAATTATTTAATATAGACATAATCTTAAAATTATATCTTTTTATTCTACTGACATTTTAAATGTTTTAAAATTAATTAAAATTTTACTTATTTGTAAACCTCTAAGTATTTCCTAAAGGTATAGTCCATCCAGCGTAGGAATGTATGTAACTGACAGCGAGTAAAAGCTACCAGATCTACTCTCATGTATCCATTCGCCAAACCTATGTTAGCTGTTGTTACTTTTACCACTTTTACAATAACAATTAGTTTTTAATTATATTTTCTTTTAACTGTTTTTACATTATTAATGAACATAAAATAACTTATGTATCATAAAGCTCGTTACTGTGTTATACTTAGTGAAAGATGGCACCTGTGTTTCACTTAAAAATACTTTACAGATAGGAGCTTCTAAAAGCTGCCTTCTCTTCTTAAATAAATATGGCGAACTGAACAAAATGAGCGCAGTCGATGACGTCATAGAAAAACTATTTGGTTTGGTATAAGCACATGTGTTTACAAAATAAATTTTTCCAAACTAATATCTTGTATGGCTTTTTTCTCTACGTTATAATAAAACATTTGTGTATTTTATAATTATTATATAATATATATATTTTTTATTCAAATTAGTGCATCAGTTGTTTTAATTTTTTAAATTGTAATACTAGTATTAATTAATTCAATAATAGTTAAAATTTATGATAATAATAATTTAATTTTAATAATAATTTTTTCAGCCTTATTAACAAAAAATTCTGATTCTCAGGAGCTATAAATAGATTAAATCCAAATTAATAAAATGTTCATAAAATTAAATCAATTGTACTAAGATACAAGTGTGAATACTATATTTTTAATTTATTATGGTATTTCATGTATAGTATGATTTTGGTAGGAAGAACATTAAGAGTTAGTTACTAAAGCTACTAAAACAATTTTAATATATTCATACATCAAGTCATGCTATATGCAGCTATCACTTTAGGTAGATATTATCAATACCTATAAAATAACACAAAAATATAGTAAAATGTTATCAATGTTGGCCGCAAGGAAATAAGTTTGCATTTTCTCTACTGTTCTTCTAACCAAAATCAGGGTATACTATAATATCTCTTGTGGTCAAAACCACGAAACAAAAACATAATAGTTAGTATTAATACTTTGTATTCTTTCAATTGGTTAAAAAAAAGTCAATTATAAGAAATCCTTAGTGAAGTACTATTAAAATCATTTATTAATACTTTTTATTGATAGTACAGTATTACTAAGAAAATAATAATTATTCCACACAGGATAGAATTTAGTGATTTTCAACCAATGTTTACAATAAACATATCATGCTAGCTGTCAGTTATCATTCCTCCAATGCTGGATGGACTGTATTTACAACGTGAGTAGGATTCTGGTAGGATAAAGTATTTATAGAATACAAACACATTTTTTTGCTTTCAACATTGAAAAGATTTTACTATATTATTATTTTTTAGTTATTGATATCCATTACAAGTGACAGCCCCAGATCACATGACTTGATGTATCATGAATGTATTAAACCAATTTCAGTAACTTTTGAAACTATCAAATAATTTACTACAATTCAATTTTCACATCAAAAGTCTTATCCGACAAATTTAAAAGCTATTAGAATGTATTTTAATATAATAATGCCTCAAGTCATGTGCATCAATCACTTTTGATAGATGTTATCAATGCCTATAAAATAACAATAATATTTAGTAAAATTCTATCAATGTTGACCGCGAAAAAATATCTTTGTATTATAAAAATATTCTTCCTAGCATAATCCTCCTGTACCAACATAAAGGTAATAATTCTATTCGGTTGGCACTCTGGCCAATCATTGTAGGCGTATCTGGCGATTAGTTCATGTCATAGCTGACATTAGCAAAGATGATACGAATACAGTTACTTGCAACTCTAGATATAGATATGATGGCGGGATACTTTCCTATTTAGGTGGAGGTGTAAGAAACGTGAGAAATGTCAGTGTTTTTCTAGTTTTTATATCAAAATATTTGTTTTGTCAAAATAAATAAAATATTGCTCCAGTAGATACATACAGTTTAATTTTCTTCACGAGGTGACCTCAACAGTTCTTGAATATCTGTCAAGGGTGTCCTGGAATTTAATGACAACTTTTTCTCTTCGTTTAAAAAGTTTCTCATCTGGAGTCACTATGATCATGATGGATACTAAGGAACTGTTGATATCAACATGTTAAGAAAATTAAACTCATTGTTTGTACTGAAGCCTTAGACAGTGACCACTTGTTGTTGTTGATGAATCTCATACTAAAGAAGGAAAATAGGATGGTTGAGAACCAGGAAAAAAATAAGGGTATGGAAGTTGAAAGAGGAAGATTATAGAAAGGAGTTCCAGAATAGAGCACAGGGCAATGTACCAAGGAATGTGCTGGGGACGGGAAGAGGAAAGGAGAAGATTCAGAAGGTTAATGGTGGAGGCAGTGGAGGAAGTCTGTGGGAGGACAAGCAACAAGAAGAAATGGGAGGAAATCCCTCGGTGGAGTGAAGGAAAGAGAGAGGCAGTGGGTAAGAACAATAGGGCCTTCAGGGAATGGTTCTAGCCGAGGACAGTGGAGGCAAAGGTGATGTACAAAGCTGGAAAGAGGGAAGCAAACAAGATAGTGAGGGAGGAAAAGAGAGGCTGGATGCGGAATTGGTGAGAGATGATGGAAGTGGATAGTGAGGGGAGTAATAAAGTGCTGTATAAAATGGTTAAGAGTAGAAGAAGAAACAAGGAAGAGAGTGTTGTAGTGGTTGACAAGGATGTAAATGATGTAATTATATTCTGCAACTGCCTCACAGCGAATATTCACGAGTTCAGGAAGGATCTGCATTTTTGGACATGTAAAAAGCCTATTACAGGGTGTGAGAAGCGTTGAAAAATAAATGGGTAAAAAATGGAATAGTGGGAGAGTGAGGTATGTGAAGGTGGGGGAATAGTTTAAGTTGATAAATGCCTTGAAACGAGGAAGTGCGCTCTCACCATTGTTGTGCGTGGTAGTAATGGATATAATGTTGAGAGGTAATAGGAAGAGTAAGGGAAGGAAACATGAAAGCAATGGTGTTTGCAGACACCTGATGGTGTGGGGAAATGAGGAGCTAAGAGTGCAGGAACAGTTGGATGTATGGAATGAGGTGGTAGTACAAAATGGAATGAAGTTTAGTGTGAAGAAAGGTTAATTGGGGATTACATCAATGAAGGAAAATAGGCATACAAAGGGAGTAACATTAGGAGGAGAGCAACTTAAGAAATTGGAAAGCTTCAAGTACTTAGGAAGTGTGGTAGAAGAAAGAGGAGGAAACAAGATAGAAATTGGGGCGAGAGGAAAGCAAGCAAAGCGTCAGAAGTCTGATCTGGAGTAGAGATGTGTCACAGAAGTGCAAAGGAGTGATGTCCCAATATTGCAGTATGCAACAGAAACCTGGATGATGAATGAAAGGGATAAGAACAGGATACAAACTAGGAGTGACTAAGATGGACATGCTGAGAGAGAGAGAGAGAGAGAGAGAGAGAGGATTGAAGGAGGAACCCCTGCAGGATAGGATAGAGAAGGTGAGATTGAGGTGGTATGGACATATGAAGAGGATGGAAGAAAGGAGGATTCCAAGGAGGACGCTCGAGATTGAGGTTGTGGTCAGGAGGCCAGGGACAGGTGGACAAAGGAAGTGCAGAGGAGTGTGGATAGGAGAGGAGTGGATTTAGCCAGAGTAGAGGAAGAAAGGTAGTGAGTGTCCTTCTAACAGAAGTAAATGGAGTGGCTTACGTTCGAGACAGACCCTGCCATTGGCAGGAAAATGTGCATGATGATGGTGATGATTATGATTGTGATGATGATAAATTCGCGCTTAAACCTCCCATGAAAGAAATATTAAGGCATTACGTTTTATTATAGCTTGGATCAGGGAGTAAAGGATGTTTTATGATTCATTTCAAATTCACATCCTTATCAATAAAAGAAGCAGGGTAGAATAATGCTGGGAAATTCTTAGAAGATGCTGATAGCTTTATAGCTCGGGAGATTATTAAATGCTTTATTGCCCAGGAGGATTTACCATCCATATTTTGGTTTTAGTATTTTGAATGGTCGAGGATTAATACTTATCAACGAACATAAAACACACACACAAATATATATATAATATTTTAAAATACATAAAATTAACTTAAATAAAATAACAACTCTAGCTTGTAAGTAAAACAAAACATTATCTACTGCCAGATAAAAATTTGTCGAAACCAAACTATCACACCCCCCCTTTTTTTTTTATAGATCCACGATTTAAACAAAACCACTCTTTTAATAACAACTATTTATACAATTATATGTTATTGCCAATCTATTTCATGAAGAATTTCTCACTTGACGAGAAAGGAGATAAAATAATAATATAAAAAATATGAAATTATTGGTCATACTTAAAATTTCAAAATAATTATTTTGGTATAAAATTGCCATAAATTATAATTAAAATTAATATGGTAGGACCTAATAATATTTTTTATTTAGAAAATAGTTAATACCAAATGGTCGATATCGTTAATGAATTGCATTCGGTTTATATTATGATAACAGACACCTTTCAAGGTAAACGGGGTGTACGTACATACAGATACACTTTTTTTTTTTTTTTGCATCCATTACTATTTCAGTCTGTGGCCTGGGTCAGTGTTTTATTCAAGCAATATATCTTCTACTAGCCGACTAGGCCTGTCGCGGCTTCATATGCCCTATAATCTAACTTAAGACTAGAACAAGCACAACATTCAATCCCCGGCCGTTAATTTATCAATGTGAAAGGGTAAACCCATATTTTCATCAATGATACATTTTCAGCCATGCCAGGAATCAAACCTGGAACCCTTAGCTCAGTAGACAGACACGCTACCGACTGAACTAAGGTGACATACCAACTGAATAAGGCAAAATTCTTTTACGCTCTTTGGCATCAAGATTAAATACAATCAAATTAAAATTATATAGACACATGTAGATCTCAGTGTGATCTTTCAAAAAATATAAGTGTTGATATTTGTTGCAAGAGAAATTTGATTGTTTGCTATAATTTTACCGACCCATAACGTTAAGAGGGATGGATTGAATGTATAATATAACCATTGGTGCTAGGGATTTGAAACAAATAGCTCTCAGGATACCAACTCTGGATCATTTTCCTATTTAATTATATTGTTTATTTAAGAGTAATAATTGATTTCTTGATCCAATTAAAATAGACAGCAAAGTTAATATCATACAATAATTAATTTCAAAGGGCGGCGTTTGTTTTTACACATAGTAAAATATTAGCTCTTCTTTATTTTGGAAGTTTTGAACACTGGTATGAAAATAACAATTTAAAATACAGATTCTTTTCCTGTAATTTGATATAGCTGTATACAAAGTCACTGATATATATTTTTTAAATTGCATAGTTTTTATAATCGGTAGTTCTCTAGACAACATAAATAAAAAGATCATTCATATTAATGTTTGTGAAATGATAAATAATGCCCATATTTTCTCTGCAGGTCATATATTGTGTCATGATATTGGAGTAAAGAGTAAATTCACAAAACAGAACCGCAATAATTATTTAGACTCAAATAGCCAAAGCTATTATTTATGCTTTTAGTGAGGATTACTCCATCTAGATATCATATTCTAAAAAATGAAAAATGACACCTGGTTCGATTCCCGTGTCCAGGTGTAATTTTTCAATTTTCAGAAAATAATTATTTAGATGTATGCACTGAAATAACTATTATTTTCTTTGTTCCTAATAAGTTTTCCAGCCGATTTGATTTTTAATAAAATTTAATAAACGATATTTAATTCCTGAAGAGAAATCGAGCGATAAGTATTTTATAAACGTGTATATATTAATTGCACTTACTAAGGGTCAAGTTAGGATTGTTTTATATGCGCATAATGTAAGTGGCGTCATTAAGTGACTAACCGCACTTGAGTGAGATGTTCACCATTAGTAACATAGATAGCACAGAATACAATCAAATAATTCGCTGGTACAGTAGTCGATGTCGGGGTTTGAATCCCGGTTGGTTGTACTGAGGGTGGTGTTACCAATATTTGATTTTACACACGCTTTCCACGCAACTACGGGAACACTTCCTCTAAATGAGACTTTCCTCCTCCCTTCTTGCCTAATCTATCTAGTTGGTGATTTCACAGTGAGACACTGCAGGTCCGGACACACGTGGTTGGACAGCAAACAAAATACCGTTAGAGACCTTCAGTGGTGAAACTTTCCCTTAAAACGACAGATTAAGGTGGTACTCACCTTCCTTCTTCATGCCAGCCTTGAAGCACTTCCTCAGCCTGCAGTAGCGACATTGATTCCTCTTATCCTTGTCCACGATACAATTTCTGCTGAACCTGGGGAGAAAGGCTACATATTATACCTGAACCGGGGATAGAGGCTACATATTATAACTCAACCTGGAGAGAGAGAGGCTACATATTATACCTGAACCTGGAGAGATATAGGTTACATATTATACCTAAGCCTGGATAGATAGAGGCTACATATTATACCTGAACTTGGAGAGATATAGGCTACATATTATACCTAAGCCTGGATAGATAGAGGCTACATATTATACATGAACCTGTGAGAGAGGCTACATATTATAACTTAAACTGGAGAGATAGAGGCTACATAATATACCTGAACCTGGGAGGGAGGCTACATATTATAACTTAACCTGGAGAGATAGAGGCTACATATTATACCTGAACCTGGGAGGGAGGCTACATATTATAATCCAACCTGGAGAGAGAGGTTACATATTATACCTGAACCTGGGAGGCTACATATTATACCTGAACCTGGAAGGGAGGTTACATATTATAACCTAACCTGGAGAGAGAGGCTACATATTATACCTGAACCTGGAGAGAGAGGCTACATATTATACCTGAACCTGGGAGGGAGGCTACATATTATACCTGAACCTGGGAGGGAGGCTACATATTATACCTGAACCTGGGAGAGAGGCTACATATTATACCTTAATCTGGGAGAGAGGCTACATATTATAACCTAACTTGGAGAGAGAGGCTACATATTATAAATAATCTGGGAGAGAGGCTACATATTATAACCTAACTTGGAGAGAGAGGCTACATATTATAAATAATCTGGAGAGAGAGGCTACATATTATAACCTAACTTGGAGAGAGAGGCTACATATTATAAATAATCTGGGAGAGAGGCTACATATTATAACCTAACTTGGAGAGAGAGGTTACATATTATACCTGAACCTGGGAGGCTACATATTATACCTGAACCTGGAAGGGAGGTTACATATTATAACCTAACCTGGAGAGAGAGGCTACATATTATAAATAATCTGGGAGAGAGGCTACATATTATAACCTAACTTGGAGAGAGAGGCTACATATTATAAATAATCTGAGAGAGAGGCTACATATTATAACCTAACTTGGAGAGAGAGGCTACATATTATAAATAATCTGGGAGAGAGGCTACATATTATAACCTAACTTGGAGAGAGAGGTTACATATTATACCTGAACCTGGGAGGCTACATATTATACCTGAACCTGGAAGGGAGGTTACATATTATAACCTAACCTGGAGAGAGAGGCTACATATTATACCTGAACCTGGGAGGGAGGCTACATATTATACCTGAACCTGGGAGGGAGGCTACATATTATACCTGAACCTGGGAGGGAGGCTACATATTATACCTGAACCTGGGATAGAGGCTACATATTATAAATAATCTGGGAGAGAGGCTACATATTATAACCTAACTTGGAGAGAGAGGCTACATATTATAAATAATCTGGAGAGAGAGGCTACATTTTATAATTTAACCTGGAGAAAGAGGCTACATATTATAATTTAACCAGGAGAGAGAGGCTACATATTATAAATAATCTGGAGAGAGAGGCTATGAGAGACGTGTGTAGGGACTGTACTTGCACGTGTAAAGGAACAGTACCTGCACGTGTAGAGGTGGTTCTTGCGGACGGACCGCCTGAAGAAGCCCTTGCAGCCATCACAAGAGGCTGCACCGTAATGTTTGCCCGTGGCTCTGTCTCCACAGATGGCGCAATGTTGGCTGAGACCAGAGATGGGACTGGCTTGTAATGTCGCGTGGAGAGACGAGCTGTTGGCCATCTGCAGCTCCGAGTCTGAAACATATAGCAAGGTACCTTCAGTCTTACCTTAACTCATTACACTATGGCCCTAGTTTATAAGCTATACCATGGTGGAACCAAGTAAGGTAGAATTCTTACCTCTCTTATCAGCTAACCCATGGCACTTACATTAGTGGGGTATTATTTAATCAATAAGATGATTAAAATAATTATTGATGTATTCGTAATTTATTTTAGGTGAATGTTTTAGTTTCTGTACAACATCGTTTTTACACTTGATGGTCTATTTATTAATAATATTTTCTTACAGACAATTAAATACCAAAATTACAGCTAATTTATAATCAAATAAAAAAATTCTATGAGTAGTATAAGAATGTCTTTAAAATAGTGAAAATCAATTTAAAATATATTTAATGGTATAGTGTCATTTTCTGTGCAATTTAAAGTCATTAGCGCCTTCTCTCTATGCTACCAGCACACTAAATTGGCGATGTGGGTTGCTGGAATTTCAGGGGTTCTGTCATCTTAAATAAAATTTCATTTAAATAACGCGGAATTGGAACGTGAAATGTCAGTGAGACAATAAGCTATTATTTATTAATATTTTGTTTTGACGAAAGAGTTGGCTTTAAGATCGTAAACAATTTTAATAAAAATTTTGGTTTACGCTCTAAATAAAACAAAACTTTCTTTTCAGAAATGATAAGAGTATTTACCGATACCGTGCCTTTTCAGAAACCTCAGCACAATCGTAAAACAGTTTGTTTATCGTACTAGGGTGTCCGGGTGCATTTGCCAGCATGTATTATTCAGGAAATTAGGGGTTCCCGATCACAGTGATGAATTAACTACAGAGGTACTTGTGTCTCTGCTAGAATTAAATTAATGTTTTTATCAAGTATTTTTTATGAGTTAGGTTTATGTAATGTAGCCCTTAATTCATTTTTAATTTCTGTTCAGACCCCTTTCCCTTTAATAGCCTCGTGTCAAAATTTAACACTTAATTTATTTTTACTACCGCATCTTACTACCTATTCCGGTTGTTACGTAGAATCTATTTTCCTTAGGACTGGTGGTAGCTGATAGATAGCAGAAGATGTAAAAATGGTTTAAAAAACGTAATTAAAAACAAATGTTTGTTGTGGAAGTTTTGACTGTCAAAAGTGAGAGCATTAAACATTTGGTCTTAAGATCATATGGTTCGGCGAATGGATACATGGTAACTTTTCCTAGATGTCAATTAACACCTTTCCTACTGTGGATTGGATGTATATGTGTACTAATTTAGATTATATGTTAGCGATGAGTAGTATGAAAATCATCTAGATAAAAAAGCACCCTCATTACACTTGTCCGGGATTCGAACTAAGATCTTCTTGTCTTCAGCAGTCCAGTCTATTACGATAATGACGCCTTAGACCATTCTAACACCGAAGCGAGTCCTTAAAAGAACTGGATAGTTCCCCCCTCCTCCCAATGAGTCTTACTACCTGTCCGCCATGTCAAGGTTTTGTTAACGCTAGGTAGGTAGGGATGAGAAAATATAGAATTTAGATGCAATATTCCGGCATTTGCCTGATAGGAGGGTGGGCAACTATATAGGAAAATAACACTCTCAATACACACGGCAAGGATTTAAAACCCTGGCTGAGCCAGTCTAGATGAGTCTGGCATCCAGCCCGCATGCCCACCGATCCCAACTGTATAAAGTATTCTGCCAGAGTTTGATTTGAGGGATGTGAGAATGATGCTCTATTTGACCTTGACCTTCTTCACCTCTCCATCCTACTAGTGATCACGGCCGGGCCCCGTGCCCTTCTCATCCGGGTCATGTTGTCCTGATAAACACTATTATACTGCAGCTATCGCTACAGTCTACACTAGGGGAAACCTACAGTGACGTCACTCACAGTCCATTATTACAATGTAGCATAACTGTGACGTCACCTACATATGAAACTGTTCAAAATAGCAGGTCATTACTAAAGAAAATATTTAGGGGATAAAAACTTTTATTCATTTATATTTCTTCAAAATTCATTGAAATAAAAGGTACGGTGAACCGCTCAAACTTTCTTTCTCTCATCTTAAAATAAGACATTATTAAAAACTCGTATGATTTGTGAAATGAAATAATAGGCCCGTACATTTTTGTAGAAACACTAACCAAAGATATAAATGAAATAATATATACTGTTACTTATTATATGACATTAGGAACAGGAACACTGGTACAGAACATGGAAGAAAAGAGGAACAATTTTGTCCACCAAAGAGCATAAGAATCAAATTATTCATTTGCAAATCCTGAATTAAAAAGTGTATATATATATATATATATTTTTTATAGTTCAGAAACAATCGGTTTTATAAAAATATATTTCGAAATAAAAGATTTGTATCTTTAATAGTACTACAACTTTCCAATGATAAGGTATTTTGTATCTCAAATAATTGCAGAGAAATTATGAAAATTGAAAAATTTCCCACATGTAAAATACCCTAAAGTCATTTTCAGGAAAAAATGAGAATTTCCATCTTGTTAATAATGATAAATTGTGTCAATGTATATAAAATTTTAACTAAAATCGTTGTAGCTAATTTTGAGAAAAAGATTTTTCTCTTTTTGCACCTCAATAACTAGCCTTAACATTTAGGGTTAGAAATCTAATTCCAAAAATTCCTCGGGGAGACCTTATGAAAATCCCAAATACCAGATTTTAGCCCAATTAGTAAAATATTTTCGGCTCTATCTCGAGCAACAAACAGAAAAACGACATTGCGAAAACAATTTTTTTTTGTTTCAGGGGGTCATGAAACGTCGACATTTATCAAAATCTTGATTTTGATTTTTTTGACGATCACAATACTTTCTCTCCGAGGTGTTGAGAGAAAGTAAAAAATGATGCACACACATAATAATACCGATATGATTAGGTTTAAATACATTGAGAATGTTTAACAATCATATTAACACCTTAGTGACTTAGTGTGTTTTGAGTTCGTTCATAAGATTTTATATGATCGAGGTATGATGAGTGAAATTGCGAATTAACTTCCAAAATTTATTTCATAAGTTGGTTATTCTGTGAGAAGGTGATTCTCAAGAGATAAGGTTGACGCAATCAGTAAGTCTGTTTATAAGATCACTTTTCCTAAGTTTCACGGTTGAAAACACTCGGTCGCATCAATATGAGGATGCAAACATTGCCACATATTTTTCGCCATGATTTACCAAATTTAGAAATGTTGATATTAGAATGGTTTTATAAAAATCAATTTATGTTGTGTTTTAAAATGTCTGCTTCGCAACGAAATACATTTAAATTATTTATCCCGTTGGACAGATTGAACACACCGGCCGTATTTGGCCCGTAGGTTGTAGTTTACCCATCCTTGGCATATAATACAGACCAACGGTCGTCACATTTCTCACTATGGTAGCAAAAATTTACTTTTATTTTAGTCTTAAAGCCCAAATATAAAGAAATTAAATATAACAAAGTTGAAAGTCTTATATTCAGGTTGACCATACGTCCCATATTTTTGCCATGTCCCAGCAGTCGTATCCTTTTAATAAAAATGCCGTTTTGGTCTCTTTTTTTATAAAAACTTTAGTATATGCTTAAATACTGGTGTCAATCATATCCTCTAATCAAGTTCGAACCATTGTTTGCTATTGTAGGTACCAATCATTCAGATAAAATAAAAATTACGTGTTGGCAACAATTGCGCGTCTCAACGTAGCGTTAGTTTTGTTCTGTCTCTATGTTCTGTGCCTTTGTTGTTGCATCATACACAGTTGCATCATACACATGTTGCATCATACACATGTTTCATACCTAAATTTTTATTTTATATTTTTAAAAGTTTTAAGACTCAATTTCAAAATGTCAAAGAAACGAAGATGCATATTGAGCGATTATCTCCAAAAATAGTTCAGATTCGTTAAACTCGACAAATGGTGTAGTGATAAAACAAAAGTTGTATGTCAAAATTTTAATGAAGATTTTTTCTGTTGCTCATGGAGGAAGAAGTGACATAAATCAACATTTACGTAGCCAGTAACATAAGGATGCTGAGATAACTTGAGTTTTATTTGAAACATCAGCTCGTTTATAGCGAGATGTGGTGGTGATGGTGAAAGTGCTAAAATAATAGCATGCGAAACTCTTTTTTCTTATCACAATCAGAGTTTTCGAACAAATGTCTGCTTGGTATGAATTGATAGAGAAGATTAATGAACCGAAATTTTCTTCATAGCGTACAAAGTCAAAAGCAATAATTACCAACGTTTTATCACCATATTATATACTGGCAATAATGGAGTTGAATAAAAATAAAAGTATTCCGGTAAGTTTGGATACATAAAACAAAAAATACATTAAATTGTTTTACGATTATTGTGCGGTACTTTTTGTCTAACTTTGGTGTTCAAGTAAAAAATTATAGAATTTACTCCCTCTCCTAGTGAAACATTCCGACCTATAAAGTTCTATGTTGAAGGGAGTAATTACTCAATTTGCCTTACATAACCAGATAGTTGCTTTGTGTGCTGATAATACCAATACAAATTTTGGTGGCTGCCAAAGAGTTGGTAAAAATAACGTGTGGCGAAAAACTGGAATTGTACTGGAGTGAGATATTATTGGTATTGGTTGTGGGGCACACACTATGTACAATTGTCTCCAGTATTCTGTCGATTGATTACCAATCCATATTGAATATTTTGCAGTAAAATTATGCAAAAACTTTTATATACACACAGTAAGAGTTAAATAACTTAGTTTTTTTTGTAATTCTGCAGGAAACAACTATGCTAAATTGTTATAGCATGGGAATACAAGGTTTTTTCATTGGGCTAATCGATTGACCGAATTTTAAGCATGGTTGATGAAATCAGTTTGTATTTTTTTCTCAAGAAAAATTCCCTGCCATGTTGCAGAAATTGAAGATCCCTGTTTCTGTTTGAACCTGTGGTTATCATTTGCAAGGGATCAATATTCCAAACACACATTAGCTTCATTGGTAAAAATACTATTTCAGCTACGGAAGTAGCCGTGAACATTGAAAATCTTGTGAACATATTAGAATCCAGAAAAAAGGGAGAATTTTGTAACAAGTGATGTCAAAATTAAACTAAAAATGTTAGTAAGTTCAGGGAAAATTAATGATGTTAAGTTTTTTAAAGTGGTTCGGAACTTCTATGAAAGACGCCAAGAATATATAAAAAAGTGGAAGTCCAGCTTAGGAACTACTGATAAATTTAAGTGGATGCTACTAAGGAAGGATGGAAAGAAATACAGGACAGTTTGAACGAGGAAATGATCACACGAACAGGAACAGATGAAATTCGCGTATTCGATCGGTGGGCCCTCATAATAGCTATAGTTATGAGGGGTTGTATGCATGGAATGAAGAAAATATTTCTGTATCTGATAGATGGGTACAAATATTTTCTGAAATGAGTGAAAAATGTTACATTTTTCAGGATGTTTATAGTGTAGTAGAGTTTATTTTTTGTTTGCCTGGAAGTACAGCATCCTTGAAAATAAAGGGATTGACAGCCCAAAATTTGTTGCGCAAAGTATGTTCATCCAAAAAATACTCATGGTATGAGCAGGATGAAATGCAGCCCCCATCTGCATCCACCTAAAAGTGTTGGTGTGGGTTCTGGGAAGAATGATTGTAAGTTCATTATGTTTATATTAATGTGATTAAAAAAGTTTAATGTTTTTTGTGTAGCAAAACTTTTTTTTAGCTTGACTTTTTACCGTCTCCCTCCCCCACCCTCACCCGTCCCATTTTTGTCCCAAGAAATTATGGTCAGCATGCTTATATTAGAGTATAAATTGAGGCGTTGAATATATTACACCTATTCACAAAGTGCTATAAGCTATACTTGATGTCCTCCCGCCACAATTTCTAGATTATCCAAATAGCAATGACTTATACGTAGCCTTCACCGGTAAAGATCTCTCTTTATACGTAACATTTAGACCGACCTAAATAAGTGATCGAAAAGTAAAACTTACAATAAATACACACCACGACAAATATCAGTTGTTCGGTTCCAAATTAATAAAATATACATGAATATTTGAACTATTTTTTATTTATTCTTGCTTTATACTGTCAAATTATTGAAACAAAACTCACATGACCGATAAATAGCTCTAGGGGCTATGTATAGACCGCAAGCCGTAGATTAGAGACCCCTGATGGCCTGTTACGCCCTCAGGAGATTACCAATAATGAACATGACCAGTACGACACAAATTGCTATTGTGATATAATCATGCTATCACTAATTATGTCCTAAATATGACCTCAAATCAGACTAGGACGTCACTTTGATATCCCTAATTGTGTCCATAACGCTAAAACTAACTTATTTGAAACATTTTACTTTGGAAAACTATTAGCAATCTCTTGATTGTTTTTTGGTCTAAATTAAATCAACCCGCTTCGGTGGCCGCATAGTCTAAGGTGCTACTCTCATAGTAAACTAGACTGCTGATGATGGGCAGCTCGAGGTTCGAATCTCGGTTGGGTGTACTGAGAGTGGGTTTTCCAAAATTGTTTTCCACTCTTACCCACGCAAATGTGGGCACACTTCCTATAAAATATAACCTTCCTAATCCCTAAATCTATAAGCGTCGTTAGTACATAAGTGTATAATCCGAATGGGTAGTAAGACGCGGTGCTAAAAATATAATTTACTATAAAAAAAATTTTTTTCTACTCTAATGTGTTAAGGATTAGGAAAGGTGTGTTTAGAGAAAGTGTACTCACATTCGTGTAGAGGGAGATTGGAAAACTCCTTAGGAAATAACACACTCAGTACACCCGACTGAGATATGAACCCCGGTCTCCAAGTCATTGACAATCCAGACTATTGCGAGAGGGACGCCATTGACCATTAGACATCTAAGGATGTGTATTAATCACAACTTGTGATGTGAGGAATGCCAGGCCTCCACCGTGGTTCGGATTCCACGTTAAACTGTAGGTCCTCCATTCATCTCGCAATCACCCTACCATTACACATTAGCGTAAGTGCGTATAACCGAACGGGTAGTAAGACGCGGTGCTAATAATAATAATATAATAATAATAGACCATCTAAGCGGGTTTTTACTCGAATTAATTGTTAACACGATTCATTTTAGTTCATGATTTAAAATATAAACGTTTACATTCAAGAGTCCGTATTTTTTATTTGAAGTACCTTGCGTGCAATTTATGAACTGTCTGGTCATATCAGCACATGACTTAACAACTAACTTAAATCTAGAACACACACAACATCCAGCCCTCCAACCACTAATTTATCAACGTGAAAGGGAGAACCCACATTTCACCAATGATACATTTTTTTCAGCCATGCTTG
This sequence comes from Timema podura, assembly GCA_033556935.1. NCBI lineage: Eukaryota > Metazoa > Arthropoda > Insecta > Phasmatodea > Timematidae > Timema > Timema podura. The sequence continues at coordinate 45,428,508 of JAVRXN010000007.1, read as the reverse complement.
AAATCGAACCTGAGACGCTTAGCTCGGCAGGTAGACACGCTACCTACTGAGGTAAGATATATGACAGTCAATTTCTTACATTGTGCAAAGCTTTCTATTATCCAAAATAATTACAGCTAAATAAGTAAAATAAAACATGATTGCTCAAAGCTGCGCCCTTTTACCAAATGTAGTTTTTGTATAATATTCTGTTTTGTATTGTAAGGAACTTCTCCTAGGGGTTATTTGAAGCTCAGCTCTGGCTCTTTAAAGAAATGAAGCCATCACTTGGGGGACGCTAGGGCAAGGACCGGAGTTTCCGGGATCTTCAAAGAGAATTTCCATTTGTATTGTCCCTGCCGGTGGGCCTGATGGGACAAGAAAAGGGCCCCGAGCTCTCGCTAAAAGCAGTCCCTCTGTCCCGTGACGTGCTTGATTGTTTGGGACAGTTTCCGGCAAACTTTCAGCCCTGTAGCGCGGGGACACCATTTATTACAAATAAATAATGGAGTGGAGATAGCTTTCTAGTGTGTCTTCAGACATGGGTTTTATTCTGTGTCGTGGCGTTGAGTGTGTTCCAGTGCAAGCAGAGATTGTTTAAACTGTACCTGTGAAATTTTCTCTCCCACTCTGTCCCCATTTTACCAATCATACATTGCCTCTGACTATTCTGGTAACACTCCACTGGTCTTATTGTCGACGCTTGCGTCCTACTACCCATTCGAGCTACCGCGTATTTACACTAATTGTCTAGGAAAGGGAGGGTGGAATAAATACCCAAGTTACCACACTTGCCTGGAGGGAGTGTGGGAAAACATGTCAGTAATCCTGCTGATATTCTAACCCTTAAAAGTGCGCGTTTCGATCAATATTAGGACTATCCATATAATTCTCTAATAAAATAGAGATGAGGAAGGTAGCATATTAAATTAATATAATCACATTGGCGTAGAGAGAGATTGTAAAACCATTCCGGAAGAGCCATCCTACCTCCCCCCTCTTTTGTGCCGGGATTCTAACCTAAAACATACCGGACATCAAGCAAACTAGACTGTAAATGTTTGATACCTTAACCCACTCGCCACCAACTCAGGTAATTTGGAATGGAAACAGACTTAAAGAGTTTTTAAACCATTTTATTTGTCATGCTTTTATGGGCAGTGGCGGCCATCATCGTCCAATCCTAACTTAATTATGGGACAGCTTTAGCCATACCCGTAGCACCTAGTGATTGAGAATGCAAGGACGGAGGGATAAATGATTGAATCTCACGAGGGATTGAATCCGAGACCCTTTGTTTAGCAGACAGACGCTCTGATGACCAAGTTGGTGTGTGTTACAGTGGTGTAGTATTTATAAATAGACCCTACTAATAGACCTCTCTCCTTGTTACCAATTATGTGAGGTCATCACGTCTCATTATCTGTCTGGGTTATAAGCTCATGTACAAATTTCGATAATGGGTGGAAGGAGGGAACCATTAATAAAGCCCACACTTAGTAAAACCGACCAATTAAAAGGGAGACCCCCGATTCGGTGGCCGCATGGTTTAAGGCGTTATTCTCGCGTAGATTAGACTGCCAAGGGTGAGGAGATCAAAGTACAAATCTCAGCCAGGTGTACTGAGGGTGGTTCTCCCTAAATTGTTTTCCACTCTCCCTCCACATATATGCGGGTACACTTCCTCTAAATATAGCCTTCATAATCCCTAAAACCATTATCGTAGTTAGTACATAAGCGGTGACCTGGTGGTCTAGGGGTAAGGTGTCAGACTTCTGTGTTGAAGTTCCGGGGTTCAATCCATGGTCCCGGCACAGATTTATCTGATTGCCAAACCCTTCCTTCACCTCTGATAAGATGTGTATTAATCACAACTTGTGAATGTGGGAATGCCAGGCCTCTACCGTGGTTCGGATCCACGTTAAACTGTAGGTCCTTCATTTCATCTCACAATCACCCTTCCATTGCACATTAGCGTAAGTGCGTATAACCCGAACGGGTAGTAAGACGTGGTGTTAATAATAAAAATAATAGTACATAAGCGTATAACCCAAACGGGTAGTAAGACATGGTGCTAAAAAAAGTGACAGCTGCACCTCATATGACCTGACGTATGAATACAAGGCAGTATATCTAGTAACATTTTTAATTGTCAGATAAGGCTCGTTCTATGAAAATTGGACTGTAATAATTGATTTTATATCCGTAGTACACAAACAGCTAACATCTTCAGCCCCACCAAGGAACGAACCAGAGTCCCCTTGTCTTGTGATCGATCTTCCTACACCTAATTTCATAGCTGAGGGAACTGCAGTCTTCATGGAGAAAATATTTATCTTCGCTCTCTCTCTGGTACAAGTTGCCAAACCTTCTAGTTTTCGTTGTTGGGAATGTGAGGGTGAGGTTTACTTGGAAATACCTCATTGTAAACAATGCGGCATGGGGTAGGTTGAGGGGGTTCAATTGACAGGTAAAAACATTTCCTATCGGTGTACAGCCTTTTCTAGAAACATTAACTATTTCCACAAAGTATTTTTTTTCAAGATTGAAGTTTATTAACATTTTTTATTCCCCACGTAATTATGCTTAAAACTATTTTATGTATAAAGCATTCTCCTCATAATATATATAAACAAATATATTACAACATGAATTTTATACTAAAGGGTATAAATTACATTGTTACTTGTTCTTAATCAGAAAATTAGGAAGGTCACTATCAATATCAATCAAAGCTTTCGTTTTCTCTAGGGAAGGTAATTCATTGTTACTGTAAAGTGAATGTACCTTTCTGCAAATTTCTGCTCGAGTAAAAGTGTCATATTTATCCAAACGCTTCATTTGAGTGCAGTTATTTCCTTTTTTGATTGGTGTCAGTAACTTTCCCTTAGTTTTGAATTCTTGTTTGATATAGATTACTAATTTATAAGACACACCAGCAGTTTCTGCAGTCGGCATTGCCGCTTGATTTACTGAACAAGTTCCGTCTTTACGAAAATAGGTGTAGACTCTCAACGCCATTGTCCTTTTTTCTTATACTTAATATTTTTTCCTCTTGGAATGTAATTGTAACAAGCTGGAGATTCCATAATTTGTGTTATATTTTAACTGTTAGCAATACAATATTATTCAAATAAATATATTAATATACACATACGACTATAATTCCACAACCATAAGGCAAAAATATAAAACACATAAACAACACATACAGATATACATAAAATCTTAACGTGATCAATAACAAATATTTTTCTACACAGAGTACTAATAAAATATAAGTGTTTATTTAGTTAATGTTTTTGAGCTAGCTATTAGGAACACGAGACTACTGTAACTTTACGACTGTGCTGGAGGAATAAACACCAATTATTGGCAACAACGACAGCCAAGCATTACCAAATTTGATACACATTCGAGGGAAGACTGATCATGGAAAACAAAAGAATGGCAACGTTGTTTCTCAATAGTAAGCATGCATTTCCCTCAGCAATGAAATTATGTTTGTAGCCCCTCAGTCACGAAGATGAATCACTATTCTGACCAAAACTCCATGACTCAGCCCTTAAAAATCACGTTCCCTAGTGTTTTTATCGGTTTTGAAGTGCGGTCTAGTTGTCGCAAGCAATAATTTCAGAATTCCGCCCCCTCCCCCCCCCCCCCCCCCATCCATCGCTTGTTGGAAGATAGACATTGATCGCTGGGGCGGGCGCCAGGAGAACATCAAAACCCGCGGAGGAAAAACCAGAGGGAACAAAAGGGTCGTGGGAAATATAAAGTTCCGCGCGTTTGATTTGATGTCCGCGTGTGCTAGCACAATAAAACTATTCCCTGAATTATGGTCTTAGTAACGATATGGGAGACGATCACGTGTTTATTACAGCTCTCTCTTTGTATAGTTTTAAACTATTTCCTGTATTATAGTCGCAGTAACGACACGGGAGACGATTCACGTGTTTATTACAGCTCTCTCTTTGTATAGTTTTAAACTATTTCCTGTATTATAGTCGCAGTAACGACACGGAGACGATCACGTGTTTATTACAGCTCTCTCTTTGTATAGTTTTAAACTATTCCGTGTATTATAGTCGCAGTAACGACACGGAGACGATCACGTGTTTATTACAGCTCTCTCTTTGTATAGTTTTAAACTATTCCTGTATTATAGGTCCAGTAACGACACGGGAGACGATCACGTGTTTATTACAGCTTCTCTTTGTATAGTTTTAAACTATTTCCTGTATTATAGTCGCAGTAACGACACAGGAGACGATCACGTGTTTATTACAGCTCTCTCTTTGTATAGTTTTAAACTATTTCCTGTATTATAGTCGCAGTAATGACACGGGAGACGATCACGTGTTTAATTACAGCTCTCTCTTTGTATAGTTTTAAACTATTTCCTGTATTATAGTCGCAGTAACGACACGGGAGACGATCACGTGTTTATTACAGCTCTCTCTTTGTATAGTTTTAAACTTTGTGGGGTATTTTAGTCGAGTATAACGCACGGAGAGGACGATCACGTGTGTATTTAAGCCTCTTTTGATAGTTTTAACTATTTTTATTATGAGTGAGTAACGACACGAGGAAGATCACGTGTTTATTACAGCTCTCTCTTTGTATAGTTTTAAACTATTCCCTGTATTATAGTCGCAGTAACGACACGGGAGACGATCACGTGTTTATTACAGCTCTCTCTTTGTATAGTTTTAAACTATTCCCTGTATTATAGTCGCAGTAACGACACAGGAGACGATCACGTGTTTATTACAGCTCTCTCTTTGTATAGTTGTACACTTTGGTGGAGGATACTATAGTAGTTTTATCTATCACGTCCGGGCTATATGCCTAGGTACAAAATACTACAGTGTGCTAGGGTTCTGGAAGGCCAATTTTAAAGGAACTGTACCTACATTTACGGGGAGAGTGTGTAACCAATAGAGAAAAACACCCTCAGTACACCCGACAAGTATTCGAACCCTGATCTCCCCGTCATCGGCAGTCCATTATAGTGCGAGAGTGACACCTTTAATCAGGGATGGTAAAACTATGGCACGCGTGCCACGAATATGAATTCGGGTAGTATGCCAACATTAAAAAAATAAAACTTTTCCCAACGTGTTTTAATTTCTTGAAGTCAATATCTTGAAAGCCATGTCACGCATTATTTCAATGTCATGTCTCAATAAACTTTATTTCGTCAACGCCGATAAATCATCTTGGCACAATTTATGAACCGAACGTAAACATCCTTACTATCAAGATACAACATGTTTCAAAATAATATTTAAAAGATTTAGTATATTTTTGGTTTTAACATAGATATCAGTTTATTGACTACCCCCCTGAAGTTGTTACTTTCAATGTCTTTCTTTAAGTTATTGAAATTAATATTGTCTTAAGACACTCACTTTGACAATTCAATAACTTATCCTTCTTTAATGTTAGAGCATTACTAAAATAATTACAATTTGATTTAAGTAATTCATATCATTTCATAAGTCAACATTTTTTATTTCTAAAGATTCATCAAAAAACGCAAATAATAGGTCACACACTAGGCTAGTTCAAAATTCAGTAAGCTCTAAATTGACACACTGGTCTAAAAGTTTCCCATCCCTTCCTTAGACGATGCGGCCACTGAATCGGCTCTTGGATAATTAATTGTCTGACAGCTTTTCAATAAAAAGGTATTCGGTTCTCTTACCAATCTAATGCTGATGCACCTATTCTTAATCAGACTTTAATTCTAACGCCATGAGATGATATCGTTAACACCGTTGTGTTGAACGTACGTATCTGTAAAACAATGCTAATATAAGATACGATATCAAGGTCAGCCGTTAGTTATGCTCACAGCCATATGATTCTTTTTTTACGAAACATTGTTTGCATTCATTCAGTCGGTATGTGCTGCCAACTGTCGGTACACCTCATATTTATACCAAAAGAACAAACATATGTTTCAAATAAATAGTGCTCCGCATTTTAAATTTTGTGCGAAATTATGTTCCGATTTTAACGGTTTGAAAATTATTTTAAAATTGATCTATTTCTTGAGAAGTCTTTAAATAACATTTACTATGAATGTATTTTCATGATGTTACAGGTCCCTTAATATGAAGGGTATTAACTGGTTTCCTCGCCTAGAGAAGTGTTACTCAACTTAATTAATCAGGCAGAGATAGTGAAAATGAATTAAAACGGACATGTTTTATAGGAAAACTATATAATTAAAAATCAGAATTATAACACATTAATTAAAAACCTTGTGTTTTTTTAGCACCGCATCTTACTACTCGTTCGGCTTGTGTACTAATTACGCTAATATTTTTAGGGAGGTTGTATTTATAGGAAGTGTAGCCACAGTTGCGTAAAGGAAGAGTGCTAAACCATTTTGAAAAAAACACCCTAAGTATACCCGACCGAGATTCGAACCACAATTTCCCCTCATTGGCAATCTAGTCTACTGCAAGAGTAGCGCGTTAGAGCATACGGCTACCAAAGCGTGTAACCTGGGAGAATTTATTATTGTACGTAGAAGGAAGCTTTAAGAGAGTGCCTTTAAGCCCTACGTTGCCCGTTGACTTGCTTCTGAATCTGTTTTTACTTAATTTTAAATAATTCAATCATGTTTTTGAAATTACAATCTTAAAATTCACATGTTCGTTCACAAGGACTACTCCTTTTAAAATGACATAGCTCTCCGTGGGGTGGATATCACGTAATGTTTATGACACACAACAAACAATTCACTTTATTAACACATATATTTATACAAGAGTGGTTTTTACATAAAATATTTAGAAGATATTATTATGTTTAAATTGAATACATAATAATTGATCTATTCGTTATTCCCGATAATATTGTTCGGACAGGTTTGGGCTAACTCAGCGCATTCTGTTGACAACTACAAAATGTGTCCGACGACATTACACATTACAATCATAATAGGAAGTAGCTCGCTTCACTGGCCGAATGTTCTAAGGAAACCTTTTTCAAACTGAGCTCCGAGAAGCCCTTGGGCCTCACCATTGACATTCCACGCTAAGTGAGGCAATTTTAGAAAATTATTCATTAGTTTTTCACAGTAAAAAATAGCAGCAGTAATTAGGATTACTAATCTTTTTTCAAATCTGAATAAAGAAGATTTGGCAAAGGTTCAGCCAGAACATGTCAGTTTTTCCCCGTTTGTTTTATACTTTAATGTTTGTAAAATTTAACTGTATTTATTGAATGTTCATAACATTAGTGTTAATAAAATCTAGGAGTGCTCCTGAAGCTATTTTTTCCTGTGCAAGAGCTCCTTTGATCTAAGAAGTTTTAGAACCCGGGTCTAAGGCATTACACTCACAGTAGACTGGACTGGTGATGACGGATATTGGGGCTCAAATCCCTCTTAGTTCTACTAAGGGTGTTTTTTAATTGTCTCCCACCCTCCTTCCACTTAAATGCGGGTAGATTACTTCTAAAATACCTCCCTCCTCACCCACACCCCATTAGATCAAATATGATACTCTATATGCGTATAGCCTGAACAGATAGGAAGACGTGGTGATAAATAATTAATAATAGGAAGGGCATTAAAAAAATAAAAATCATATATTTTTGTGGTTGACAATAATAAAATTTTACTAAATTATTATTATTATTCTATCAGTATTGATATTATCCATCATAGTTTACATATATGCATATCACATGATTTGAAATTTTAATATATGAAATGTCAAATATGTTCTTCCCATCACGATCTTAATTCAAATAGATGCCTACATTAAACATAGATTTTATCAATTTTCAAAATAAAAACTTAAAATACTACATTTTATCCATACTTAATATAATATCCCAAGGTATTACGCGAAGGATTACAGGTGGGTCCTTTTAATCCCACTAAGAATCTTAATCTCAATTACTGCTAGTAAAATATTTTACCCTTAAAACATTTTATTGGGATTTCAATAAATAAACTGATAAATACAAGATTATGCACCTGTCGAGGTAATCTAGGGATCAAATATAATGACACAACATGATATGCAGGCTACCTAATATATACAACATTACTAGTTATGTGAACAGAAGACCTCGCTTACTACATGTTTATATCTTTACTACATTCTTAACATTTCCCTTTAAATTTCAAGTCTTGTGATTTCTCTTTTTATTTCAGCGTTAAAATATTATCTCCTATAATTTTTCCTAAGATTTGAATTTGATACCTTTCCTTGGTAATCAAGTTAGACAGAAAAAGAATACATATTATATTCAATAGAATTAAATAGCCAAAGCTATTATTTATACTATTAGTGGGAATTACACCATCTAGATATCATATTCTGAAAATTGAAAAATGACACCTGGACACAGGAATCAAACCCGGGATCAGGTGTCATTTTTAAATTTTCAGAATTATATTCAATGGTAACCTACATTATATTCATAATGAATACCCGTTGTTCAAACGGTTTAATACGCCAGTATCGCAAATATAATTTTATGTCAAAATTTTAAAATTACACCTTAGGTTCTCAATCGATTGCTTAGAACTATAAACTCAAATCACTTGAGATGAGCTACGCCCATATTGGAACGGTTTAAAGAATGTTCCCGCCAAATTTAGCTAAACCTAATTGTTAGGTACATTTGTCATTTATCTCGGAGCAAATATCCAGAGAGGCAGACGAAATTCCAAATGATAAAGTTAAAATAAGATCACACAACGCTGGGTAAATTGTGTTTGTTTGAATTAACCAAACTAAGATGTTACAAAATACAAATTATCAAGGAAAACTTGTGAACATTTACTTGTTGCGAATAATAATGGTGCCAGCATGATTGGCGCGAGGATTTGCACCTCTGATTCTTAACATGGAAGGCTGGACCTACTGGTTTTCTACCCTCTCCCCAAGCTAATGTTTGGAAAGTTGCTTCTAATTTCAGGGGTGGCACAAGGGTTTCGTGCACCCTAGGCGAGACCGCGCCCAAGTCGTTTTCTGTACCATACGTAACCCTACCTACCAACAAGCTTACCTATTCCCACATGTTCATGACTCATATCTAGTGTATATATATATTTGCTATATATTATTATTATTATTTAGCACCACGTCTTACTACCCGTTCGGGTTATACGCTTAAGTACTAATTACACTAATGGATTAGGAATTGGGAAGGTTGAATTTAGGGGAAGTGAACCCGCATTTGCGTGGAGGGAGAGTGGAAAACCATTTAGGAAAAACCACCCCAGTTCACCCGACCGAGATTCGAACCTTGATCTCCCCGTCCTCGGTGGTCTGGCTCAACATGACTAGCGCGTTAGCCAACTACGCCACCGAGGCGGGTATTTGCTATATAGTATTGCGATGTTTTATATTGTGATAACAATCCAGTGTGCATTTAACTTGAACGGGTAGTAAGACGTGGTGCTAAGATAATACAGTGTATGAATATGACATGGAACATATCACAAAAAAAAACTTTGGCCTTCCTCCATTCCTTCCCATTGACACTAAATTCATAGGTGCGGAATGAGTTACAATTTTTTATTTAATACGCTGAAAGAAATATCTAATAAGGAAGAGATCACAAGTCTCAAAACAAAGAACAGGATTTTGAATTGAATAACACAATCGGTAAATTTTTAATAACTGTTTTAATTTTACTCAAAAATGTTCTTTCCTTTCCTTTACCTCTGCAAACGTATTCACAAGTTCTATTAGATACATATCATACGCCATTATGGTTCTTCAATAGAAATAGTAGCGAACCCATAGAGTCTTGCTGCGGTCATTGTCGATCGCTGTTAATCTTTGATAAGTTTAAAGTTTGAAAAACTCCTCTCGCAGCCTGCGAAGGTAGCTGGCAGAGGTAGAAGAATTCAAAGAACAATAGTTATATTGTTAGGCACGGAATGTTCTAATTTATTGGGGGAAATGAGTTCAATAACATCTTTTGTAGAACTATTTGCTGTAATTTTCCCCACGCAATCTCTCGACTCATCTGTTAATATAATAAGCAAACATCAGAACGCCCATTGTATTTTAGATCCTAAACAAGTTTTATACAATGTCCGTGCGCCTTGAGATATAGTCCTGTAGCCAATTCAGCAATATCATACAAGACGCCAAAGATTTGACTTATTCCTTCTATTAGTTCAAAGCTTATGTCATCTTCAGCTACAGAAAGTAACAACAATATTTCTTCTTCTGAGGACAGTACACTTAGCTACAAACTTAGTCTTACACTTAATTAATAATGTAATTAACATGTACACTAAGACCAACACAACAACAAGAGACACAGAACTACATACACTGATAACCTTCCTTGAACTACCGCCACTCGCCTCGCGTCAGTACGATCACCCTCAATCCCTGCCACAAATTCCCGCGTTTGTTCCCACGTCTCACTTTCAATCCCGAGCTGATGTGCGCAGGCTTTATCTGATGTAATAATTGTGTCCAGAGTTCAAAATAAAATTCCACTTTAATTCTCAATTGTGATCTTTTGATTACTCGTCCCTTGTCTCATAATCATCGAGTTTATTTTTTACTTCTAATTCGTTTCTTCATTTCAAAAGCTATGGATGCTACTGTGATTGTTTGCTAACACGCGTATTTAGTTCTTGTTTTTTCAAATTCCTTTTTCGGTTCTTCATGCTTTAGTTGCTATTATTTCAGTTTTTGAAGCATCAAATAAATGTCTGTGCTACCATCTTACATCTTCAGATAAAACTACGTGGACCAATAAAAGACAACCATATACCGGGCGACAACCCCTTCATCCCCCCGCTCCTCGTTCAATATGTTCAGAAACATTACCCCTTCTTTTCTTCCTTTTATCTTAATATTTATGTAAGTTTTTAATTTAGTAAAATATCAAAGTGATTTGCTGACAAAGCAAACTCGAACGTCATAAAAGCATAAATAGATTATGTTTTTAATCACTTTTGTTTTTAAAAATATGTTCTTAATTTTAGAGGTATTTCTTTATTGATAAACAATTAGAAGCTTGTTTGGTTTGAATACTTTTTAGCACTTAAAAAATGTTTAAATACACCCCTAGGATCTTCGCACCCTATAGACGACCGCCTAGGTTCGCCTGATTGTCTTTATTAACAACTTGCCATACTTATCTATTCTAAAATAAAATTGGATCAAGCTTTATGATATACATTATTATTCGAGGTTGGGCTTTTAGATGTTAATTAAAAGGCATACATATACTAGTATTACAATAGTAAATAGCCCGCCTTGGTGGCGTAGTTAGTAATGCGCTAGTTTCGTGTTGACTTAGACTGCCGAGGACGGGGAGATTGAGGTTCGAATCTCTTTCGGGTGAACTGGAAGGGAGGTCCTAAATGGTTTTCCTCTCTTCCTCCACGCAAATGTGGGCCACTTCCTCTATATTCAACCTTTCCAATTCCTAACCCATTAGCGTGATTAGTATTAAAGCTATAGCCCGAACGGTTAGAAAGATGCAGTGCTTATTATTATTATTATTAATTATTACTAAAATAGTACCATTTTATTAATAAATAAAACCAATCTTATTTAACACCCATTTAGATTAAAATACTTTTCCAGAGTATTGATTTGATAATTCGTCATGAGAATAAATCAATAACACAATCTTGAAATAAATGATATAAATATAATCTTCCACGTATAACCTTGTAAACTAAACTTTTGCGTCAGGAAGCTTATTTTTAAATCAGTGATTACAAATATCAAAAGATAAGGGGCATTAGATGTACATGCTATAATATTAGTAGTCTTAGAAAATAACTCGTTACATATTGATACCAAAAGTTAGATTACGTTTAAATCTACGACCCGTTTCGGTGGTCGCATGATCTAACGCGCTACTTCTGCATAGACTAGACCACCGATGATGGAGAGATGGGGGTTCAAATCTGGGTTGGGTGTGCTGAGAATGATTTTACAAAGTGGTTTTCTACTTTCTCTCCAAGCCAATTTTGGTACACTTCCTCTAAACATGGTCTTACTAATCTCTAAAACCAAAATTGTAATTAGTACATAGGCGTATAACCCGAACGGGTAGTAAGTTGAGGGCTTGAAAAATAACAACTAGGAAATCACTTTTCATACAGGTTAAATATAGTTTTTTCAAACATAAATTTTAAAAAATATTTAATTGTTATACTGGAGTGCGTTGTTATTATTATTATTATTATTATTAGCACCGCGTCTTACTACCCGTTCGGGTTATACGCACTTACGCTAATGTGCAATGGTAGGGTGATTGTGAGATGAAATGGAGGACCTACAGCTTAACGTGGGGAAACCGAACCACGGTGGAGGCCTGGCATTCCTCACATTCACAAGTTGTGATTAATACACGTCTTTTTCAGAGGTGAAGGAAGGGTTTGGCAATCAGATAAATCTGTGCCGGGACCGAGGATTGAACCCCGGACCCTCAGCACAGAAGTCTGACACCTTACCCCTAGACCACCAGGTCACCCACGAGTGCGTTGTAGAGCTTGTAGAATAATGGAGAGAAATAGAGAGATGTGAAAGAACTAGTAAGTCGAGTGAAGGCTCAAGCTACAGAAATTTAAATTTACAGTTTATAATACATTATACTGTGGTAGTTTCAGACCACGTTTCAACTACCAAGTAGTTTTATCGCTGAAAATGTTAGGTTCTAAAAAATTTTGCCTGTAGTAAGTTATCGCAGAGTTACTGCTAACCTTTCTTCAGTAGATTTACAGTTCCGCATATCTGTCAAGTAGGGCTTTACCAATAGCAGTAACTTCTGGAAAACATTATCGCTCTTACGAAAATAATCATGAAAATCTTTTGCATCCGTTAATTGTATCTCACGTAACAAATAACTTGCGAATATAATTCTCGTTTCCTGAACCATTATTTTACCCAACGCCTTCGTCTAACCGTTTGCTTCGTGCCTGTTAACATTATTAAAGCTAAACAAGCTTTTGTTTTCCTGCCCATCTTACTGGAGGTCTTTTCACGACATTGTTTTGCAAAAAAATTGAGCTGAAAATATTGGCAATAATATTGATAGTGTAATGTTCATTATATTGACGGATACTGTCAATAATATTGAACATTACTATTTATCAATATTATTGAGCGTGAAGGGTGCCCATTAGAGTATATTACAAAGGCAAGCAAACATTGTACCATTCTCGTGTTTATAAAGTGTTGCGTTGGAATATGCTAGTCACGATAATACTCACTGCGCACTGATCTGGGAAAAATACTTCTTTTACAGTTCGAACTCAACTCAGCTCGTGAATCTCTCTTGATTTCTTTCTTATTCTTTCTTTGCCTGGGATATCCGCATCCTTACAATAATGGAACTAAGGATGAGGGAAGAGGTAGGATTTAAAATAGATTTACTCGCATTCGATTAAAGGAAGACTGGTAAAAAAGTGTTATTTTTTATCACGTCTTACTATCCGTTCAGGTTCTACGAATATTTACTAATTACTCTAATGTGCTAAACATGAGGAAGGTTGAATTTAGAGGAAGTTTACCCGCATCTGCGTGGATAGAGAGAGTGAAATAACCATTAGTAAAATCAAACCTCAATACACTCTGCCGGGACTCGAACTCCCATGCCTCTACGTAATGTGCGAGGTTAAACGACTAATTCCACGTCCACTGTCCATCGGTGCAGTTAGCAATCAAATACAGTTTAATATAGGTGGCCGAGTGGTCTAAGGTATTAGATTCACGTTGCTTATAACCTGAACAGGTAGTGAAACACGCTTCTAGAAAAATAAGAAATATTAGATTCGCCATTGACGGGCTGATAAATTGTTTAGAAAGTGTTCGTTAATATCTCAATGGAAATAAAAATCTTCCATACTATAAACTAGATAGCAACCCCATTCTTCACACGAGATGTATTTTAAAACACATCTGTCCAGGAACTTTTTAAAGTTGGTCCAACCCGCTTCGGTGGCACTATGGTCTAAGGCGTCACTCTAACATTATACTGGACTGCCGATTACTTGGAGATCGGGTGTATGAAGGTGGTGGTTTTCCCCAAAATGATTTTCCATCTCCCTCCATGCAAATTTGGGTACACTTCCTTAAATTAAACCTTCTCAATACCTAACACATTAGCGTAATTATTACATAAGTTTAGTTATCCGAACGGGTATAAACGACGTGGTACTAAACAAACTTGGTCCAATGAAAATCCGGTAAACAGAAGCTGATGAAAAGTCCAAAAAAGTAGTGTTTTATAACAGCCATACTGAAAAAAAAATGTGGACGTAAATTTGTAACTAGCCTATATGAAAACAGAGCGTCATAGTTATGCCCATGCGAAATTACAACATAATCGGTTAAGTGTTTTTTACGTGAAAGACTGACAAAACCAACTCATTTTTATATTATGTTTAGTAAGATAAATCTTCCAAAGTGTTTTATATGATGACCCAATAAAATAATCAATATCTTCCCATTGTTCTATTACCACTCAAATGTGAGGTGAATGTGTTTGGTCAGAACGTGGCTATGGATTCACCAACAAAATACAGAGTAATGTCTATTTGAAAGCATCGCAGGATTATGACCCAATTAAACTGGGAAAAATATTATGAAGGGATGACTTTTTCAACCCGACATTTCATCGGCTCCTCATTTTAATTGTTTATCATTAATTTGTGGAATCTCTTCAATTCCGAGTCAAACGCCATTTACTAGAGCTTGATCCCAAGTTGGTATGTTTTGGATCAAGTCCTGTTCTTTTTTGCCGGGATATGCTCATGTAATTGCACTGATTGGTTAAGGTCAAGAGGGTAACATTTAGAGGAAAAGTACCAGAATTTGCCTGCAGGGAGCGTGAAAAGTAATTCAGGGTTTAAAAATATTTCTGATTATTCCCTGTCGGGAATAAGGATTTGAACCCCGGACTCCCTGTCACTGGAAAACTAGATTATGATGATCTTGAGGTTTAGTCTGTGCACTCACCATTTCAGGTAAATAAGTTGTTTAATGTATGAAAAATAATTATATTTTAAAATAATAAAAATATAAGACTAGATTCATAAATAATTAAATGTTAAAATGCATTGCACATCCACCGATCCTTATACTTTTAATTCTCAAAAAGTCATTCCCCGCTAACAATGTTAAAATGAGAATATTTTTAGTAATATTAATATTTGATTTGTTAAGGAGTAATAAATGATAAAATTTTTTCTTCTGTATTTTTATTCTCTTCTCCTTTTTACTTTCTCGCTATCTTACAGAGAGAGAAAATATTATGAGTCAAAAAAATCGAACTCGAGATTTTGATGAATTTTAACGTTTCATGACCCCCCGAATTAGATTATTATTATTATTTAGCACCGCGTCTTACTACCCGTTCGGGTTATACGCTTAAGTACAAACTACGCTAATGGATTAGGAATTGGGAAGGTTGAATAGAGGAAGTGAACCCGCATTTTCGTGGAGGGAGAGTGGAAAACCATTTAGGAAAAACCACCCCCAGTTCACCCGACCGAGATTCGAACCTCGATCTCCCCGTCCTCGGCAGTCGGCCCGAATTAGAAAAGGTTGTTTTTTAATTCCCGTCTGTTTGTCTGTACCTCAGACTAGAGCCTAAACTATTTTACTAATAGGGCTAAAACTTGGTGTCTAGGGTTTTCATAGGGTTGCCCCGAGGAGTTTTTGGAATTGGATATCTAACCTTAAAATTAAGGTAGTTTACTGAAGGGCAAAAAGAGAAAAAATCGATTTTCTCAAAATAGGCTCTAACGATTTTGATTAAATTTCATTTCTAAGCATCGATCAATATAATAAACAAAATGGATACTCTCATTTTTTCGGCAAAATGTCCTTAAGGGTTCTGATCTGATGCGTAAATTTTTTTTTATAGAAGCTTAGTCCGTTTTGACGAGATGTTTTGGTGTTATCATCGATGTTACATAATCTTCAGGTCTTATTTATGATAATATCATATTATATTATCATAAATAAGACCTGAAGAGGGTGTTACAGCAATAATAACACCGAAACACCCATTTCGATGGCCACGTGGTCTAACGCGTTAATCTCGCAGTAGACTAAACTGCTGATGACGGGGAGATTGAGGTTAAAATCTCGGTCGGGTGTACTGAGGGTGGTTTTTACAAAATGGTTTTCCACGTAAATGCGGGCACACTTCCTATTAATATAACCTTCCTAATCTCTTAAAGAACTAGCGTAATTATTACATAAGCGTATAGCCCGAACGGGTAGTAAGACGTGGTGATAAAAAACAAAAACACCAAAACATTTCCTCACAGAGAACTATGATACTATCAAATAAGGAGAAGGTAATAAAAATAAAGAAGGTATAATTTCGTTAAAATGAAAATAATTAAAACGGTATCTTTTGTGGGATCATTTTTGGTAATGTTTAGAACATGACTGGGTACAATTTATTTATTATTAGACCCTATTTTATTTTCCCACTTTCATCTTAAGTATACTCAGTAGGTGACCTGGTGGTCTAGGGGTAAGGTGTCAGACTTCTGTGCTGAGGGTCCGGGGTTCAATCCTCGGTCCCGGCACAGATTTATCTGAATGCCAAACCCTTCCTTCACCTCTGACAAGATGTGTATTAATCACAACTTGTGAATGTGAGGAATGCCAGGCCTCCACCGTGGTTCGGATTCCACGTTAAACTGTAGGTCCTCCATTTCATCTCACAATCACCCTACCATTACACATTAGCGTAAGTGCGTATAACCCGAACGGGTAGTAAGACGCGGTGCTAATAATAATAATAATATACTCAGTAATCAGATAATCACCCAAATACAGACAGACGCGAAAACAACTTTTTCGGGTTTAGGGAGTCATGAAATGTCGATATCCATAAAAATCTCGAATTTGATTTTTTTGACAATCGCAATATTTTCTCTCTCCGAGGGGTCTTAAGTAAGTAAATATTAAGAAATATTGTTTAGAATTTGTAGTATAAGAAGCTCTTTGTGAATTTACTGAATAAATTAGTACACGACTTATAAACCTACCTAATTATGCAACAAACACAGCACCCATTCACCTGGTAAAGAGGAAAAACTCATCGTTCGGCCCATTTAGTGGTTGAAACCGGGACTCGTAGCTCAGTGGATTGAAGCATTGATGAGTGAGATAAGGTGTCAAATTGCAGAAATATTGCTTAGAAAACTAATCATAAACGGAAAAGGCCCATAATAAACGTTTAAACTACCCACCTCGGTGGACTGCTGATGCTGGGAATGAACTGTTGGAGAAATTTTATTCCGGGGGTTGGGGGATTGTATCCCAGTCGGGGGAATGATTTAGATTGGGACCCGCCTCGGTGGCGTAGTTGGCTAACGCGCCAGTCGTGTTTAGTCAGACCACTGAGGACGGGGAGATCGAGGTTCGAATCTCGGTCGGGTGAACTGGGGGCGGTTTTTCCTAAATGGTTTTCCACTCTCCATCCACGCAAATGCGGGTTCACTTCCTCTAAATTCAACCTTCCCAATTCCTAATCCATTAGTGTAATTAGTACTTAAGCGTATAACCCGAACGGGTAGTAAGACGCGGTGCTAAAATTAAAATTTAGATTGGGGAAAATGCCCCCCTGTAAACACCACCACAGCTCTAATTAGGTTTGCACCTTTTTCGAACATTTTCTTCACTCTTACAAAACAAAAACAATGTAAGCAAATAAATACATAACTGAACATTGAATTGGTACGCACATGATGAAATACTTATATTTAAATTGAACTTGATTCACTTCCAATCTGTCTTCCCAATAGAGTGGTCCCGGCCCCCTGGAAGTCCCAGGTCCACTACCATATAGTACCAACAGTCCCCGCTCGGGGCGGGTGTGTTTGCATGCATAGGTTAAACTTTCAGATTTCGACATTTTAATTGATAAAACCACAGTGCATGTTCTATAAGGTACAACTTTTATCAAATATATTGGACGGATCGTCAACGTTACATATTAATTTTGCTAAATAACTTTTATAGAACCTGTTTTGGTGGCCGCATGTTCCAAGGCGTCACTATCGTGTTAGACGACTTCCAATGGCAGGGAGATCGGGGTTTGAATCCCGGCCGGGTGTACTGGGGTATTTTTTTCAAAATGTTTTACCACTCTCCTTTAACGCAAATGTGGATACACTTCATCTAAATTAAAGATGTAAACTTCCTAATCCCTAACTCATTAGCGTAATTAGTACATATGCGTATAACCTAAACACATAGTAAAACTACGGTTAACGTTAGTCGGTTTTACCTGCGTTGGCTCAAGATTAAATGGGGAAAATAAAGGTATTGTATTTTAATCTGTTTTTCTTACCTGAAAACAGCAACATTTTCATTGAGAATTATTAATTTCCCGGCCAGGACCCACACTGAACGGATCGTATCGTGGCGGCTCGCACACTGAATCAACCCAAGTATCTCACACAATGAATAATATCCACGAAGTTGACTCACAGCCACAATATAATATAGTCTACACTGTCGGACACACAACTTACGACTGAGTCAACCTCCCCTGATCTAGACTGGAACTCGTCACCTTCCTGGCCGAGTATATTACTCATACCACCCCCCTCCCTCCTCCCTCCCGTCTGCCATAAGGGGGGGTTGTTTACCCTTGTCTCCCCTTTTCACGGCAAATATCAGATTATGTTGTTGTTTACGATATCACTTTGATGACAATACTGGCCATGGCTGAGTCATGCCAATGGCATTTTTATTTCAGCCGCACAGGTGGGCACGCAGACTAAATGTCTGGTTTGACGATGATGGTAAAGGTTGGGGGGGGAGGGGGTTTGAAAACGGACAAGGTGTCTTAAGGGTTATTTTTACTAAATCAACTTCCCACTCTTTCTCACCACAAATACTGATACATTCCCCCTAAATTCCAAATTCCTCACCCCTGATAAATTATTGTAATTAAATGATAATAACCTGAACAGGAACTACACCATGAGAACAATCAAACACTGTAGCGGTGTTTGGTCCAAATCAGGATTAGAGCCCGGTACAGTTGAATATAAATTGCTTCAATTGTTTTATAAAGTGATTTGTTATACACAAAGATTAAGACCAAGTGGTAATTAAAAGGAGAATATATAAGAGGAAATGCACTCCCATTTGAGTGGGATGAGAATTGAAACCAACAGATAAATTGAGATATAAAATAACCTCTCTCAGTTCACAGGGTCGGGATTCGAGCCCCCAAACCTCCCCGACAAAGGTTACCGCTCGGTTGATAGTGTGGTTTAACGATTTTAACTATTACATTCATCTTAACCCACGAATCTATTACATTCATCTTAACCTACGCATCTATACATTCATCAACCACGAATCTATTACATTCATCTTAACCTACGCATCTATTACATTCATCCAACCCACGAATCTATTACATTCATCTTAACCTACGAATGTATTACATTCATCCTAACCCATGTGTCTACTTCATTCATCTTAACCCACGCATCTGTTATAGTCATTATAGCCCACGCATATATTAGAGTCATCTTAACCCTCGCATCTATTAAAGTAATATTAACCCATGCATATATTACAGTAATATAAATTGCGGATATATTACAGTCATCTTAACCCGCGCATCTATTAAGGTAATACTAACCCACGCATATGTTAAGGTAATCTTAACCCACGCGAATATAACAGTAATATTAAACCATTAATCTATTAAATTATCTTAATCCATGCACTATTACAGTAATATTAACCCACGCACATATTAATAATTAACTCACTCGCATATTACAGTATTATTAACCCACGTACATATTACAGTGATATTAACCCATGCGTTTACTAGAGTGATATTAACCTACGTGCCTACTACAGTGATATTAACTCGCGTACCTATCACAGTAATATATGTCCACGCACTTACAATCATACTAATCCATGCTTCTCTTAATATTATCTTAACATACAAACCCGCCTAGGTGGCGTAGTTGGCTGACGCGCAGTCGTGTTGAGCTAGATCACTAAGGAAGGGGAGATCGAGGTTCGAATCTCGGTAGGGTGAACTGGTTTTTTTCCTAAATTGTTTTCCACTCTCCCTTCACGCAAATGCGGGTTCACCTCCTCTAAATTCAACCTTCCCAATTCCTAATCCATTAGTGTAATTAGTACTTAAGCGTATAACCCGAAAGGGTAGTAAGACGTGGTGCTTAATAATAAATTAACCCACAAATCTACCACAGTCACCGTTCTTAGCTATAATTTAAAAGTTAGGATGCTCTGTACAGAACATTAGCTATGTTGTTTGGATTAAAGAACATTTTTCTGGGATTCACCTTCTTCATCGTGCTGTAAGGAACAAAATAGTACAAACTACTTTCAAATAAAATGACACTATAATAATACGTGATAAAGAAATTCGTCTATGACTATCAATCAAAATAATAGTGTAGACAAATTAGGAAAATCTACCAAGGTTAAATAATCTAGTGGCTTAATCTAATTATTTTAAATTTAAAACCAAAGATATGCAATCGATTAAAAAAAGTGTACTACCAGTAAAAAAATAATTTAAATATATATCAGACTATGGTAAATTTAATTTACTATTTTTGGCTGGAATGGCTGTGGTTGTGGTATAAATAAGGGTAGAAAGGGGTGGGGGGTCATGTGTACGTGTCCAACATGACTATACGTGCGTACAAATTACACGTCTATCGCCCGTCACCAACAGATTCTAAAATATTTGGTCCATTACTGGGAAATACGCCACATCGCCACTCAATAAACTAATTTATATTTCAAAGGTATTTCTATTTGCCAGGCGTATAATCTACAGCCAGGAATTGATAAAAACTCGCTTCTCACTAATTAAAATCCATTTTATGAATAAAAAAACTACACCAGGTTATGAATTAATTGGAAATTGAGTAATTATTTTAACATGACTTTATCAAAGTTTAACCATAATATTTTTAATGTAGGATATACATCGCTCCTCGGGTATAGATCGAGTATATTTATTCTCCATGTCTTGAAATGCTATGCTACTAGTTTAGAAAAAAAAAATATATATTATGATCTTAGAAACAAAAATATTCTCCCATAAAAAATTTAATTTCTAAAGAAGTAATTACATACAATTGTTGATTATTTTTATGGTAATCACCATCATAATCAACTGTTTCCAGTCTGTGACCATGTCAGTTTAGTAAAATGCCTCCAACTTCCTCTTTCTTTCCACCATTTATCCTCCTTTATTTGCTTACATCCTTCTCCTCTAACTTTTCTGTTATCTGCTCCTCCCATCGCTTCCTTGGTCTTTCTTGCGATCTTTTTCCTACATGCTTCATCTTCATCATTCTCTTTGGTATTCTTTTTTATTGTGATTTATTGTAGTGTTTTACGTGAAAATGGAAGTATGTTTGAAAATCGTGTTCGTAAAAACGGTTTCTATAATATGATTTTGGTAGGAAGAACAGTATCTGTTAGTTAATAGAGTTACTGAAACCATTTTAATGTATTCATACATGAAGTTATGATACATGCAGCTGCCACTTTTGATTAATAATATTAATACTTATAATAATAATAATATTAAAGTAACATGCTATCAATGTTGGCCGCAAAGAAATATATTTGTATTTTTTAAACTGTTCTTCTAACCAAAATCAGGTTAAGTACACGAGGTATTAAACTTTCTTTGTTTCATCAGTCACTTTACTTGTAGCCTGCTTGTGTTTGCGGTCGATATGTTTATCGTGACCTATAATGTCGTATTAGAAGCGTTTTTAGTCTATTAGATAATTACTACTTTATAAAATAATAAGAAACATCGGCAATAGCGCGATTGTTTTATAACTCGGGTTGAATCCCTTCCCCACAATCCCGCATATTAATTGGGAAGTGGTTTACTAATAACTACTTTTATCGTACTTTTATACAGCTAACAGCTTCAGTGGTCACATGGTATAAGGCATCAATCTCGAAATAAACTAGACAACCGATGGTGTGGTGGGATAATAGAGAGTGGGAGGGGTTTGAATCCTGTTCGAATGAACTGAGGATGCTTTTTACTAAATGGTTTTCCACTCTACCACTACTAAAATGCTGGTACATTTCTTGTAATTTCAACCTTATTGAAACCACCTAATTAATACATACGGGCATAGCGATGCTAAAAAATAATAATACAGTTTAGGGTTGGATAGTATGGTTTTTTTTTAAATTTTTAAATGGTAATGTATAATTTTGTTAAACTTCCTCGCCGTATAAAATATTCTAATTAAGAAAAATACAAATCGATTTCCAAAATCTCATACATTTTGACAGCTACGTGATAAATACACAAGTCGCTTTCCGGATAAAATTTAACAAATAAACACTGATTTTACGCACTGCCAAATCCTGAATGTTTTATACTTCTGTGAGCTATCAAGTTTATTTTAATTTATACATTAGTAGGGGCTTAAAAGCTCCCCCTTGTAAAATAATTTGTTGTACAATTGGTTAGAACTTAAATTCGCTGTACATATTCCATGTTCACAAGATTATGAAGGTAATTGTCGAAATTAGATATTCGTGTATCTCAATTTTTTAAAGATAGGTTCTCTACACATCTATTAACAATGTAGACATTTTAATTAACTTATTTTTTTGAATAAAACGTATTTTAACACGTTAAACAGAGTTTAGATTTGTTTTTCAACCTTTAAATACAATATTTAATGATCAGGAGATTGAATAGATAAATAAATAGAAGGACGGAATAGCAAACATAAAAATACAGTTTTTCTTCTGAGTCCCGTATAGTTATCTTCCCGTAAAAATATTGAGATTAAATTAGATCTACTTTTTAAGGATTACAATACGTTCTCTATACTAGTTAAGAACACATTGGCTTATTAGTCTGTGGGGCGTATGGATTATGAATATGATGGCTGCGGATTCGATTTCTACATCCTCCATCCCTCCTAACTTCCCCCCTACCCAACGACACCACATCCCCTCTATTTCACTATTTACCCCTCTCAATCTTCCCCACATCGTCACCCATCAGAAGGATTATTGTTTGTAGTCCTTGTAACTCCCATCAGAAGGAATATGGTCGGTAATCTCTGTAAGAAACTCCCTTCAGAAGGAATATGGTCGGTAGTCTCTGTAAGAAGTCCCCTTCAGAAGAATATGGTCGGTAGTCTTTTTAAGTCCCGTCAGGAGGAATATTGTTGGCAGTCGCTAAGTCCCTGGCAGTTCCCAGCCTGACAACAAGCCTAGGCCAATCTTATCACGAGTCAACAAGCACAGAACCACTCGCAAATAAACATGAACTGAAGAGAGAGAGAGAGGGAGAGGAGGGGTGGGGGAAGGAGGGGAAGGAGAGTTAGAAGATCTCCACGCACTCTTGTCTATCTCCTTTCCACCACTTTACAAGCCATTCTTCAAGATAACGAGCAGTTCGTTATCTCTCTCGTATTGACCAAGGCAACAGCTCCACTTGTCGTTTTATTTGCAGGCTTAAAGCTTCTCGACAACATTTCACGATGGCCCTGCCTGTCTATCACTCAATTCAACCTGCTCCCGCACGCATGCGCAAACACGAGGGCGGGTATTAACACTAAACAGAGTGTACACATCATTGTTTCCTAGCTCAGACTTTTATTGTTTGTTTGATATATAGAAGTGAAGTGTAATGGAAACAACCGTGAGTATTGACAGTCATTGCGGCAGTTTTTAAAATAAATGTTTCCCATCAACATAAAACATTAGGAAAATAAATATACAACAAGCAATAAGAGAAGCAGGATCCATTAAGCATCAAGCGAAGAAGCATACATGTATTAATGGCGTACATAAATAATTAAGATACGTAGTATACAAGCATTCATAGAGGCAGTATATATCAACCATTAAGTGAAGAACAATGCATGCATTCAGAGAAGCAGCATATAACAACCATTAAGAGAAGAACAGTACATGCATTCAGAGAAGCAGCACATCAAGCATTAAGAGAAGAACAATGCATGCATTCAAAGAAGCAGCACATCAAGCATTAAGAGAATAATAATACATGCATTCAGAGAAGCAGCACATCAAGCATCAAGAGAAGAACAATGCATGCATTCAGAGAAGCAGCACATCAAGCATTAAGAGAAGAACATTGCATGCATTCAGAGAAGCAGCACATCAAGCATCAAGAGAAGAACAATGCATGCATTCAGAGAAGCAGCACATCAAGCATCAAGAGAAGAACAATGCATGCATTCAGAGAAGCAGCACATCAAGCATTAAGAAAATAATAATACATGCATTCAGAGAAGCAGCACATCAAGCATTAAGAGAAGAACAATACATGCATTCAGAGAAGCAACACATCAAGCATTAAGAGAAGAACATTGCATGCATTCAGAGAAGCAGCACATCAAGCATTAAGAGAAGAACATTGCATGCATTCAGAGAAGCAGCACATCAAGCATTAAGAGAAGAACATTGCATGCATTCAGAGAAGCAGCACATCAAGCATCAAGAGAAGAACAATGCATGCATTCAGAGAAGCAGCACATCAAGCATTAAGAGAAGAACATTGCATGCATTCAGAGAAGCAGCACATCAAGCATTAAGAAAATAATAATACATGCATTCAGAGAAGCAGCACATCAAGCATTAAGAGAAGAACAATGCATGCATTCAGAGAAGCAGCACATCAAGCATTAAGAAAATAATAATACATGCATTCAGAGAAGCAGCACATCAAGCATTAAGAGAAGAACAATACATGCATTCAGAGAAGCAACACATCAAGCATTAAGAGAAGAACAATACATGCATTCAGAGAAGCATCATATAACAACCAATAAGAGAAGAACAATACATGCAATCAGAGAAGCAGCACATCAAGCATTAAGAGAAGAACAATACATGCATTCAGAGAAGCAGCATACAAAACACATTAAGAGAATCAGCCATGTATTCAGAAAAGCAGCATACATTAAGGGGCAATCTTCAGACATCTCAACTATTTCTGTGTGAATATTCGTCGCAGTTCTGGTTCTTTCTAAAACGTGCTATATTCACGATGTGTTACACGGATGAGATTATTGCTGACAGCGGCTTTGGCTCTGTGCTTCCTTCATCTGAGATGATCCGGATCCTGTTCTACTGCGCATAGCACTGCGCATCACTCTCCTACAGGCATCACTTACAAATTGCTGTCTTTTATATACCACAGCTTCAACTTTCACATTCAGCCATAGCAGGATTCTGATACGAGGAGCTTTTTAGAAAATACAAACATCTTTTTTCGGTGAATATAACATTTTACTGTTATTGTTTTTTTAAAAGTTATTGATAATATTTATCCAAAATGAAAGCTGCAGATCACATGACTTGAAGTATTAATACGTGAAAGTATATCTAGTAACTTTTTCCAGTTATCAGGCTGACTTATTCTATTGGGTTAGGTAAAGGTTCGATTCCTGCCAGAGTACACTGCGACTGATTTTACACATTATGTGCTCACCTCTTTTAGTTCACCCCTACTTTCTACTCGATAGCGGTGTTGGGGTAGGGGGTGGAGGGGCGCTTCCTCCAAACTGCTTTTTTTATCCTATTCCTTAAATTAATTTTTTGAGCACCACGTCTTATTATACACTTATGTACGCTAATGGTTTTAGGGATTAGGGACGTAACATATATATAGGAAGTGTACCCGCATTTGCGTGGAGGGAGAGTGTAAAACCATTTTGGGAAAACCATCCTCAGTACACCCAACAGAGATTCTAATCTCAATATCCCCGTCATCGGCAGTCTAGTCTACTGCGAGAGTAGCGCCATAGACCATGTGGCCATCGAAGTGGGTCTCATTTTTATATGCATACAATTAAACTGAATGTATTTATTAAATGTAGCATTAAAAAAAATTCATCCACTTTATTTTGTTATAGAAACTATACATATACTGTCCCTGGCACACATTCCCTTCCATCCCAACTTAAGGTAAATTATTTTATTTATAGTTTAACATGTTTGTGTAAAATTTGGTGTCAATTGCAAACTGTCAAAGACAATTATTTTTAACTGTGAGAGAATTCATAACTATCATAGCTTCTAGAGACACCTGGTGCTCAAATATTTGCTGAAGGGAAGCCAATTTTTCAAAACCTCTCCAAATCATTTAATCATTTAATTTCACAAATAATTCACACACCCTCAAACCAACCCCACTTCCCCCTTGGGAGATGCAAACCTAGGTTAAAAGTTGAACATATAATTATAGTTAAAAAATTTAAATCCAATATTAAAGACAACTATTTTCATTGAAATATAAAATTTAATATTATTATTATTATATATAATCTGATTATTTAATTCAAGGGAAAGTTTTTTTTATAATCATCCTAAATGTTTGATATAACGACGAGTTCCTCAAATATTTATTTTAAAAATTGAGAACGTATCTGCCGTAAAATAAAATATCAGTGCGCTTTATTTTTGGTCTCGTGGTTATTTTCCGTCCAGTTATTTACCTTTTATCCGACCGTAAAAGTAATATTGTTCTAAGCGTTCCCTTAAGTTGTGTTCTGCTTCCTTAGGTCTTGTGGACATTTCGCTGTAAGCAGAGATAGGGTGAACCAGTCAGAGATCAAAGGTCACGCAGAAGTAAATACATAGACTTTATATGAAAGCGTAAATAGTTTATATTGGAACAGAGGCCCTTATTTTCAGGAACACGCACGTCTACAAACTTTAGAAACAATATTTATTGAGGGATTTTAGTGTGTCTCAATGTTAAATTGCTGTTTATTACGGTAATATTGCTCATCTAATTGCGCAAATGGTTATAACGGAAAACTACGATGTGAAAAGACCTCCAATTCAGTTTTTGGGAATTTATATACGAGTGATGTAGCCCAGTTACGGATATTATATTTATAATATAAGTAACTGGTCTACATCACTCTTTCGGTGGCGAAGTTGGCTAATGCACCAGTTTAGTGTTGAGCTGAACTGCCGAGGACGGGGAGATTGAGGTTCGAATCTCGTTCGGGTGAACTAGAGGTGGTTTTTCATAAATGGTTTTCCACTCCCCTCCACGCAAATGCGGGTTCACTTCCTTTAAATTCAACCTTCCCAAATCCTAACCAATTAGCGTAACTAGTACTTAAGCGTATAACCCAAACGGGTAGTAAGACGTGGTGCTAAATTATTTATTTATTTATTTAGCACCGCGTCTTACTACCCGTTTGGGTTATACGCTTAAGTAATAGTTACACTAATGGATTAGGAATTGGGAAGGTTGAATTTAGAGGAAATGAACCCGCATTTGCGTGGAGGGAGAGTGGAAAACCATTTAGGAAAAACCACCCCCAGTTCACACGACCGAGATTCGAACCTCGATCTCCCCGTCCTTGGTGGTCTGGCTCAACACGACTGGCGCGTTAGCCAACTACGCCACCGAGGTGGGTGAGGTGCTAAATAAAATAGTAATTATTATTATAATATCTCGTTGCCCATTTTGTGGAAAAAATTAGCCTGTACTAATGTACCGTTGTCCAGGGGACGCTCGATTATACTAATCATACATTTGTTCCGTGGAGGCTCTTTTCATGTCCCGATGAGATGAGGCAATATGATCGTGTGGAACCAATAGAAACTTTTGATCTAACTTAAGCCTAATTGTAAGACCTTGGTGGCCGTTGGAATAATTCCCCTTACGGGAAACATACCCATGTAAACAGTTGGGAATCGAACATAGGACCTCTAGGCTGACTGCCAAGTGTACTGCCCACTATACTAAGGGGCCGGTTAGTATTCATGAGTTGACAAATATAGTTAATAGTTTATAAAAAGCATATGCTTGTACAGTTATTTGTATCTACATGAAGAGTGAAGCTCGGAAGATGGAAATTATTTTAGGTTACGGTTATAGAGTATCAAGTTTTTTGTAAATTTAAAAAATGACACCTGTGGACACAGGAATCGAACCCTGGACCTATGGCTTGCTATTGTTTTATTTATAAAGTTTTCTTATCTTCTGTTTTAAAACTGACACAATCACTCTCCCAAAATTAAGATCTTAACTATAAACACAAGTGTATAATATATTCAGACATCTTAGCAAATGAAAAAAAAAAATCCTTTAAACAATGACTTCTAGTTTATTAACTGTCAGGAGAGGGGGCGGGGGCAGGAAATAAACTATTAACTGTTTATCCAAGATTAGGTTGTAGCCCGACATTTCTATCTTATCGAGGTTTTCCCCTTAAAACAACTTAACAGACAAGGATTATATGTGTTTAGATCTAATTTGACTCCAGTAGCAAACCCCAGCCATAAAACACTTATTAATAAGTTTTAATCTTGTTTCTGTTTGTTTTATCTTCACAACCCTGAAAATAATAAGATTATCTATTTTGATAAACTTGTGTAGTTGTTAGATAATCTTCAGCTAAGTTCTGATTTAGTTAAATTATTAATAAGCTTTTATTTATTGCCTGTTTCAAGCTACTAGAAATTAATCTTACTTCAATTCTGAGACATACTCCCCACATCCCTTCTCCCCAAGGTCATTTTGCGTCTTAATACCCGTCCGGGCTGCCTTCATATCGATAATAATTTACTAAATATAAGGAGAGTAGAATTTATCAAATATGTACCCGAATTCGCGTGATGTAAGAGTGAGAAATAATATAAGAAAAAATATCTCAGTACACCCTGACCAGATCTGAACCCGGACCTCTTACGTAACCAGATAGCCAGGCAAGATGAGACTGACACCTTTGTCTTCATACTCAACGTATTACAAACCAGACTTGCGGCCATAGGAGTTAATGGAATGACTGGTGATGAAAGGTTAAAGGCCCTGGCTTGGCGTCGAACCTGCGGCGCGCAGACGCGCTAGCAACTGTGCCAGGATGGCAGATAGGGCTGTTAACAAAGATTTATTCCTCTGATGGGGTGTGCAGCCAACCCCTAAATCCTCATCAGAACTTCCTAGGCGCGGTTGGAAACATCCCCTGTGCGTCTGTTTTTCTTGTGACGCGGGAACCCTTTTTAGATGAAAGCTTTTCACCACTGCTTTAGGCAGGGTTCGTCTAGATATTCAACAATTGTAATATAAAACAATGTCTTCTGTAGTAATATATTTATTTATATATATATATATATATATATATGTTGACCTCGGTGGTCTTGGGGTAAGGTTCTCGCCTCAAGATCAGATGTTCGTGGGTTCAAACCCATTCAAAGTCGACGGATTTTTCTTGAGCTATAAAAATCCGTAGCACAACTTCCTTCGTGGTGAAAGTAAAGCCGTCGGTCCCATGTCGATTGGGGTATGTAAAAGAACCCTGGAAGATATGTGAAAATACCTTTACAAGCAAAATTGGTAGGACCTTTCTTGCACGCTCATGGAAATCTAGTGTGGAAAGCAACGGGGAGCTACCAGTACCTTCTTAACTCCCCTAGTGTACAAGGGATTTATGCCAGATGGTGCAGGTGGCACTAACCGGCCCAAAGGCTAAGTGCATGCCCAGCTCTGGGTGGATAGAAATCACATCAAACCAACCTTCTGGTTGTTGATTAATGAATAATATTTATAGATCTTTAATTAAATAAAGTTCAACATTTTAGCTACGTCGGTATCGTGGCTGCCTACTAAATTAAGGTTCCCGTAATCAATTCCCGATATGGCCGAAAATGTTTCATTAGTGAAATGTGGGTTTTCCCTTCCCTTATGATGAATTAACGACCATGGGTCTGGGTGTTGTGTTTGCTCTAGGTTTAAGTTAATTTGTTAAGTCGTGTGCTGGTATAATCAGTTGGTTCAGAAGTGCAATTTAAACACCTAAACAATTATAAATCAAGAACAAAAGTGATAAAATTGTTCAGTTAAAAAACACCATAAATAAATAGTTACAAAAAGGTCGAAGCTCAAATTTAGATAATTGTACTCTAATGTCAGGCTCAGCCATATAGGGATACTTTTTTTTTGACATAAGAAAAGTCCATTAAAATAGTTTTCATAAAACCATACGTCAAGTCATGGGGTCTTCTGTTGTCACTGTTGTCATATAAATCCGTATTAATAACAATAATAAAGTTAGTAAAATGTTATCAGTGTTGATCACCAAATAAATATATTTGTATTTTCTTAAAGTTTCTTCCTCTCAGAATTATACTGTATTTATAGCTTTAGAACACCAATACTCTAACAAATGAGCTACCCACGTTCTTAGACATATTAAATATACAGCCCAGGCTCATTATTTAACTTCAATAAAGAATATCGTTAACTTCAGTGGCTTTGACTACGAGGATTTATATTTTGAAGTATAATAATAATAATAATAATTAATAATAATAATAATAATAATAATAATAATAATAATAATAATAATAATAATAATAATATAATAATAATAATAATAATAATAATAATAATATAATCACCACTTCTTACTAGCTGTTCAGGCTATGAGCATGTATGATAATTACTCTAGTGGAGTAGATATGAGGAAGGAAGCATTTTAGAGGTAATCTACCCGCATTTGCTTGTGAGGAAAGTAGGAAACCATTTATTAAAAAATACACCCTCAGTAGACTCAACAGGGATTCAAACCCCAATCTACCCATCATTAGCAGACCAGTCTAAAATGAAAATGGCGCCTTAGACTGTCCGTCCACTGAAACGGATGCGAATACTGCATATATATATATTATATATGTATATGCAGTATAATATAATATATGTATATATATATATGCAGTATTCGCATCCGTATATATATATATATATCAATACACACACTTTGATTTGAATCGGTGAGCACGAGGAATAAACGACCAGCTCATATTGTCTGGTTTTCCGGGGGTGGAGAGCTTAGGGTTCGAATCTCAGCCGGGTTGTTCTGAGGGTGATTTTCCATTTACAGTTAAAAATCTGTGTACAACCTGAACAGGTAGTAAGACATGGGGCTAAAAAAAGTTATCTATCCTTCCTCCAAGCAAATAGGAGTGCACTTATGTATGAACTTTCGGGGTAATTTGCACCCAATAATTATATAAGACCTATTTATATCTGGTTTGCGTTAGTACTTTTGTTTGCACGCACGTCAGTCATTTTTGAATATTTACATGACATAAATAAATACATGTATCTATGCACTTAACAAGTACTTCGGCAAATATCTGGTCCATAACGGGATGAAGATAATGGAGAGTGGAGGAGGTTACATAATGATGAGTTACATACCCGGAGGTGGACTGAATATAACTAGCTCAAATTAGAGATCGCATGTAATAAGGTGGACTGGATAGAACTGGCTCAAAATAGCGATAGGATGTAATGAGATGGACTGGATAGAACTAGCTAAAGACAAGGATAGGTTGTAATTAGGTGGACTGGATAGAATTAGCTCAAGATAGAGCTAGAGTGTAATGAAGTGGACTGAATAGAAATAGCTCAAGATAGGGAGATGGTGTATTGAAGTAGAATGAATAGAACTAGCTCAAGATAGAGCTAGGGTGTATTGAAGTAGACTGAATAGAACTAGCTCAAGATAGAGCTAGGGTGTATTGAAGTAGACTGAATAGAACTAGCTCAAGATAGAGCTAGGGTGTATTGAAGTAGACTGAATAGAACTAGCTCAAGATATAGCTAGGGTGTATTGAAATGGACTGTATAGAACTAGCTCAAGATATAGCTAGGGTGTATTGAAATGGACTGTATAGAACTAGCTAAAGATAGAGCTAGGGTATATTGAAGTAGACTGAATAGAACTAGCTCAAGATAGAACTAGGGTGTATTGAAATGGACTGTATAGAACTAGCTAAAGATAGAATAGGAGGTGTTCTTTTGTAAGTCCGGTAATTAACTTTCGAGTTCCATACAGAAGGAACGTAATGTATAACTTTCGTCTGACAGATTCACAATTTCCCATCTGCTGATTGGATGGTTCTTGGGTCACCTTCATGGGGGAGTTATAGGGTGGACTGACATGAGTATAGCTACAAGGTGGACTGACACGAAGGTAGCCAGAAGGTGGACTGAGACCACTTTGTGACCTTTCACACCTGGCCCCTTGGCCACGTATCATTAATTATGAGTTCTGTGAAAGGACCCTGCGGCATTTGACAGGGCGAAAGAAAGAGGGATAAAGGAAAGAGAGTGCTTTGATAAAACCATCCCTTGTGCACAGTGAAAGAACTAGTACACTGTGGTACAGGGTCAGGCTCGTCTTGTCTGATTTTACCATTAGAGAAGGGGGCGTTGTTTGGATGTACTGAGTTTTAATTTTAACCAAATCTTTCCCATTCTTACTCCACGCGAATCGGTACATCTCTCTCAATTATAAATTCCTCATACCGACCTATTGGCGTAGTTAAACTGCACGTAGCCCTGAAAGTTAGTAAGAGTTGGAGCAAAAATAATCTAGTTCAGGGTTGTCCAACTTGAAGCTAGCTAAGGGCCTCATTTTATATATTATATTAATAGCACGGCTTACAGTTGGTTATACTGCACTAGCTAATGTGCAATGAGGGTTGGAGATGAAATGGAGGACCTACTAATACAAGTGACTGATTCACTTCCAAGTTGATTTACGTTTTAGGTGAAAGGTTGGAACTCATTTTATATTCCTAACAATGTGCACACTAGAAATTAGCTATACAGTATACACTTTCATATTAGTTAACTAATATTTACATTAAAATGTTATAATAGTTAATATACAGTACAGTACAGCACATACTACATATACTAAATTTTAAACAATTTAAGTCTGATCGTGTTAAAGGGATGGACCTTTTTCTTTTTAACTTTCTAATGCGCCGCGCGCCGCAAAATATGCTTCTGAGGGCTGCATGTTGTCCACAGGCCACCAGATGGACAGGCCTGATCTAGGTAATAGGTTTAACGCACCAGTGTCTTTTAGATCTGTAAGTACTACTAGCTACTCAACTAGACATTTCACCGCCAAAGAATAAATCAATCGGTGACCTGGTGGTCTAGGGGTAAGGTGTCAAGACTTCTGTGCTGAGGTTTCGGGGTTCAATCCTAGGTCCTGGCACAGATTTATCTGATTGCTAAACCCTTCCTCCACCTCTAACAAGACGTGTATTAATCACAACTTGTGATTGTGTTGAATGCCAGGCCTCCACCGTGGTTCGGATCCACGTTAAACTGTAGGTCCTCCATTTCATCTCACAATCACCCTACCATTCACATTAGCGTAAGTGGTATAACCGAACTGTTAGTAAGACGCGGTGCTAAATAATAATATAATATTATTAATATAATAATAAACTAACCCCCTCTTTTTATTTAAAACCAAACTATTAATAAGTGAGATTAAAAGTCGTATTGGAATGTTTGAAACTAAATGACCGCATTGTTTTTTCTAAACACATAATAAATTAACAAAAACTAATCGACGGAGGGCATTTTCCATGTACTGTGATTAATTGTGTGGGGATAATTGGTTTTATTTAGCAATGAAATGCCATTTTCATTATGCTGTGTGGAAGGATATAATGATTTGGAGATTGTTAATTAAAACGCTAGAGATATTGTTTACCCATAATTAGTTACTAGAATTGGTCGTACGAGTTAGTTCTATAATAATAAACACCTCATTTGATGGATGAATTGAAAGTTGAGAAGAGCTATCTACAACATTAGTACGTTAGATCTAATAACATTTCAAATATATAGTGAAATAATTTTGGATAGCAATGCAGATTCATCAATAAGTCACTCCTATCAGAGTTAAAATCCACAACGGTTATAATTATGTCCATACAATAATCTTAAATTACGATACTAGTAGAGAAAAGTACAGCAACTAGTTCGTTACAAAACACAATATATTTGCTTGTATTTAATATTAAATTTAATGTATGTCTTCTTTTTCTTAAAAAACAAATGTATACTAGCTTTTCGTAGTATAATGCCATTACCAAATTAGATTAGATAATATTAAATAATCATAATTTGCCCTAAAATGTTGAAATACTTAATATATGTATATTATTTATACTCATATAAAAGTACATAAAACTAGATAATATCTTGGGGCCTTGGTCGTTATTTGTTTATGTAAAATGGTTCCTAGTGCAGGATTGTGTAAAGCCATATTGTATTTCATCTTAGATACTATGGAACATTTTTGATAATTTATAATTAAAATGTAGCAAATATAGACATAGGCCTGGATATTATTTTTATATTTTCATAATAAGGAAAATATTTTGTTGTAGTGCCTATGTTCGAGACTTTCATAAGCCTATTATTATTGAGTGAATCTGAGTAGGTCTTAGACAAATTATAAAATGCTTCTTTTTTTACCTTGAGTCTTACTACGCTGCCGGGCTATCCGGTATGGATGAGCAGGGAGTATTTAGATGAACCGTACTCACATTTTCATAGAAGAAGAGTGATAGAATGGTATAAGATGTCACTTTCACAATTCACTGGATTGCTAACAACGGGAAGATCGGGGTTCAAATCTTGTTCGGGTTAAGTAAGTGAGAATGATTCTTACTAAATGGTTTTCCACTCTCTCTCCAGGCAATTATGGTTACACTTCCTCTAAATTCAACCTCACTCATCATTAGTACATTGACATATTTAGTACATATATTAGTATAATCTGGATGGGCTGTAAGACGCGGTGATAAAAACAACAAAATAGGGGGAAATCGTATATAGAAAAAAACACGCAGTAAACCCCAACGGGATTATAACCCCAACCTTCCTATCACTGGCAAAATATACTAGACGTGCCTGACGTATAGTCTTCATGTCCACAGATGCGGGTAAAAAGTATTTTATTTAGGTGGGTTTGCAATTTGTGCTTTGAAAATAGGAAGTATAAAATTTGCTTGAACAGTCCATTTATTTTTTGTAACATACTCAAAGCAAATATAAAAACATTTGTTTGTTTTTATGTATTTTTGGACATAATATCATATTTAAGTTTATCTACTCCTTGCAAATATAAATCTGCTAAGCACCTCACGCAATCATGAATCATACAAAACATAGCATACCATTATAATTACATTTACATCATATACTGTACTTGATGATTTATCAAATATCTACTCACCCCCTCCAAAAAACTGATAAAAAACCTCTTCCAGTTTCATTATCTTAATGGTGGTGAGAATGTTTTTATTTCCCCCCTGTACACAACACAATGCAGCCACTATTCACTTGAATAAAACAAAATTCCACCACTTGGGGAAGAGAAAATAAATGTTTACTCATTTATGATTAAAACGGTGAAAGTGCCGAAGTGATCACTGATGCTAAATAATTATTAGTGTCGATATGAAAATGTAAACATATTTGGTTCAATCAATGGTTAAACGGAGCGGATAGAAATATCGACCGTTTGGTTGGCTGTCCCGCACTTGACTAACTTCCAACTGGCGCTAACTTGTGTTCAGTATGTTAGACAAGACAACCAGCTTGTTACTGGATAATGTTACACGTATGGACGCATGTTAATACCTTCATTTTGGTTCGGTTATATAATCTGATACAAAAATTTAATTTAAAAAAAAATTCGGTTAAATTTTTTTAATAAGCTTCAAGATATAATATTAAACAACAATACAAAAAAAAAGTAACTTTACGTAATATTTAATTTTACTTTAAAATTATCTTCTTAACAATCTAAGATAAAAATATTTTTTATTTTTAATCTCAACTAAAAGTTGAATGTCTAAGCTCAACGACTTATATAACAGCCGGAGGTAAAAGAACAGAATATTGTAATGTAGAGTTTAGAAAAATGTCAGCAAAGTACAATATTTATAAAAAGTTTCAGAGATCTTCAACTAGTAAATATTATCTTTATGAACAAAATTTATTTAATAAAACACGATATACATACATTGATAGGCATGAGGAATAAACATCAAGCTCATCGGGTCTTGTTTATTATTGTTTTACAATCACTAGGAGGCTTGGGTTATTATCCCAGCCAGATATAGTGAGGATAATTTTTTTCCTAAAATGGTTTCTCACGGAAATGTGGGTATATATCTAGTAAACTTTACCTGCTTGAGCTCAGAGCACAAAAGTATATTTAAAAAATGATGCACAGATTCTAGCAGAGTGTACAGTACTTAGTGACCATGCATGGAAATGTGGCTCTGACGTCACGTTTTTTACAGGGACGCGATCTCAGAGAAGCTTTCTGACCGTTGAGAAACTTTTATTTTACTCCAGTCTCATAGCTTGAGATCTCTAAAAGGATCCATTCCCCACAATCCCACCACTTGCCCTGGTCTCACACTTTACAACTTAATAGGAATATCCATATATATCCATCCTCCTTTTGGCTGAGTGGTCAGGGAATCTTACTAAAAATCTGAAGTTCCCTCTGTTTACCTTGATAGGTAGCAAGCTTACCTTGCTTGGTTACACTATGGTGTAGCTTATAAGATAGGGTCATAGTGTAATCAGTCAAGGTAAGACTGCTACCTTGCTTGGTTACACTATGGTGTAGCATATAAGATGGTGCCATAGTGTAATCAGTCAAAGTAATACTGCTACCTTGCTTGGTTCCACTATGGTGTAGCATATAAGATGGTGCCATAGTGTAATCAGTCAAAGTAATACTGCTACCTTGCTTGGTTCCACTATGGTGTAGCTTATAAGATAGGCTCATAGTGTAATCAGTCAAGGTAAGACTGCTACCTTGCTTGGTTCCACTATGGTGTAGCTTATAAGATAGGGTCATAGTGTAATCAGTCAAGGTAATACTGCTACCTTGCTTGGTTACACTATGGTGTAGCTTATAAGATAGGCTCATAGTGTAATCAGTCAAGGTAAGACTGCTACCTTGCTTGGTTCCACTATGGTGTAGCTTATAAGATAGGGTCATAGTGTAATCAGTCAAGGTAAGACTGCTACCTTGCTTGGTTACACTATGGTGTAGCATATAAGATGGTGCCATAGTGTAATCAGTCAAAGTAATACTGCTACCTTGCTTGGTTACACTATGGTGTAGCTTATAAGATAGGGTCATGGTGTAATCAGTCAAGGTAAGACGGCTACCTTGCTTGGTTCCACTATGGTGTAGCTTATAAGATAGAGCCATAGTGTAATCAGTCAAGGTAAGACTGCTACCTTGCTTGGTTCCACTATGGTGTAGCTTATAAGATAGGGTCATAGTGTAATCAGTCAAGGTAATACTGCTACCTTGCTTGGTTACACTATGGTGTAGCTTATAAGATAGGCTCATAGTGTAATCAGTCAAGGTAAGACTGCTACCTTGCTTGGTTCCACTATGGTGTAGCTTATAAGATAGGGTCATAGTGTAATCAGTCAAGGTAATACTGCTACCTTGCTTGGTTACACTATGGTGTAGCTTATAAGATAGGGTCATGGTGTAATCAGTCAAGGTAAGACGGCTACCTCTCTTGGTTACACTATGGTGTAGCTTATAAGATAGGCTCATAGTGTAATCAGTCAAGGTAAGACTGCTACCTTGCTTGGTTACACTATGGTGTAGCATATAAGATGGTGCCATAGTGTAATCAGTCAAAGTAATACTGCTACCTTGCTTGGTTACACTATGGTGTAGCTTATAAGATAGGGTCATGGTGTAATCAGTCAAGGTAAGACTGCTACCTTGCTTGGTTCCACTATGGTGTAGCTTATAAGATAGGGTCATAGTGTAATCAGTCAAGGTAATACTGCTACCTTGCTTGGTTACACTATGGTGTAGCTTATAAGATAGGGTCATGGTGTAATCAGTCAAGGTAAGACGGCTACCTTGCTTGGTTACACTATGGTGTAGCTTATAAGATAGGCTCATAGTGTAATCAGTCAAGGTAAGACGGCTACCTTGCTTGGTTCCACTATGGTGTAGCTTATAAGATAGGCTCATAGTGTAATCAGTCAAGGGCTGTAAGCTTTCAGGGCAAACGGTGTATGCTCCAAACAGAGTCAGTGCCTTAATTATGTTAACATTCAGCTTTATTTTTGCTCACCGAGCAAGGGGCTCCGAGTTCGATTCCTATTGTGGCTGAAGTACTTATAACCCGAACGGGTAGTAAGACGCGGTGCTAATAATACTAATATTATGGCTGAAAAATGTATAATTGGTGAAATATGGATTTACTCCTTCACAAGAATGAATTAACAACTGGAGCCTGGATGATGTGTCTGTTATAGATTTAAGTTAGATTTTAAGCCATGTGCTGATGCAATCAGTTGGTTTTGAAAGGGAATGTTAAATACCGCTGATGAAAAAAAATCACAAGAAGTTTTAGGTTTATCCTAAAAGTCTTCATCAATTACAGTTTTGTCCGCTTTGGCTGGAGGTTTTAATGTCTAGTTAGTCAGTCAGTAAGTTGTATTCCGATATCGCCCTCATGTTTTAAGCACGTCGGATCTGATACACTGGTCTAATTGGGGTGATGTGTGACTGGCCTCTGGGCAGTAACAAATCACGTGACACCAGAGAGAATATCTGGGAAGTTTGTTGTGTAAGGCACGTAAACGGGTCGGGACCCTTAGATGTCACGTGCTCGGCGAGTGATGAGTAACCACTCGGCGCGGAATTGAGACTCCAATCAATTTCTCCTTAAGGAGCTTTTGTCTGCATTTTCAAGCATTCAATGCTGTTCTACTGGCTTTTATCCATAGGTGTCCGTAGCTCTTAATTGTAGGGGGTGGGAGTGGGGTGGGGTACAGAACGGACCCATTTCAACTTTAAATTTTAAAAAAAATCGTGCCAAATGAATGAAAATAATAATGATAATATGATAGTGGAATTAATTTTACAAGTAAGATAAACAAGGGGTTACATTACTCATGCATTCATTGCTCCAAATGTGAATTTTCAATTTTCTGAATAAAACAATTCATTGTTTCTTTTGCAGTAATAAGATTGTCACAGTTTTTTTTTTAACACCGCGTCTTATTAGCCATTCGGGTTTTACGCTTATTTATTACTTATTAAGATAATAGGTTAGTAATTAAGAAGATTGAATTTAGAAAAAGTGTACAGGAATTTGCGTGGGGAGAGAGTGGGAAACCATTTAGGAAAAAACCCTAATCTATTGCGAGAATAGCACCTTAAACTGTGCAGCTACCAAAGTGGGTATTGTCACAGTTGAGCAGCTTATTGAGGGTACGTGTTCCCCTGACCCCATCAATACTTCCCATGCCCCCAACTACGCCCATTTAAGATGCCAATTTTCCTATAAAATGCCAAATGATTGAATCACCATAGAATTCATTATAATATTAAAGTATTAACGTATCTGATCCACAGCAGACACTATGTTAGTGACACATTCAACCATCAAGTGCTGTAATCGATATGTGACACTGAGAAAGACAACTTTAATTGTAACCCATTTGATTATATTGCTGGTGTTAACTTCTTCAGAAGAAGTTAAACTGAGGTCAAAACTTTAAAACTTGGGATATTTCGATTGCATTCTTTCCAATAAAATATTTGGAAGATTTAACCGGAAAATCATTAAGAAAAATATTCCATCATACATTTTTAATTATTAACAAAATCTTCTTAAAGAATATGACTTTAGTTATATTTTAATGGAGCTGGGTATCAGAACCATTCTGCATATTATTTAAAGCTGGTTTGTTATTTTGAAATTTTATTCATGCCAAAATTGAGGTGAAAGGTAAGCAGTAGTTTTCTATAAGTCTTGAATCCCTATATTTGTATGTAGGGCTGGAACTTTCGAATCCTGATTCCTTTGGTATTTGAGAGGTTCAAGAATTTCAAGACTTGTAAACATTTTTAAAAGTTATCTCGAATACATTTAATAAACACCTTGACAATTTTAAGCAATTGGTAAAAGGAATTATACAGAGTGTTCGGAAACTCATAGCCCAAACTGCACACATAGCTTGTTTGAACCAAAAGTAATACAAAATTCTGGTACACTTACATCCGAAAAACTATGCTAATATCGTTAAACTATGTTCAAAGTTTCGGCGCATAGCACCGGGAGAGCAAAGCTGTTCAAGCATGCGTGTTCAACAAGTTGCATAGGAGTTAGGTGCGTGACACTGTACATGTAATAATGGCAAGTACTTTCCGTGATATAGGACCATTAATGATGACCCTCAGAACGTATTATCATTTCTAGAGGGACTGGTATGCTCTTTACTATTAATTGTGTTATGTTCTGCTGCCGTGATCCAAGATGTCAAGGTGTGCAGTGCCACGCGCCTAACTCCTATGCAACCTGTTGTACACGCATGCTTGAACAGCTTTGTTCTCCCAGCTCTGTACACCGAAACTTTGAACACAATTAATGTTAGCATAGTTTTTTGGATGTAAATGCTTAGGGATTTTGTACTACTTTTGGTTCAAACAAACTAACTTTATGTGCA
This sequence comes from Timema podura, assembly GCA_033556935.1. NCBI lineage: Eukaryota > Metazoa > Arthropoda > Insecta > Phasmatodea > Timematidae > Timema > Timema podura. The sequence goes on along the minus strand of JAVRXN010000007.1, from coordinate 45,388,143 downwards.
GTTTGGGATATTAGTTTTGGGCTATGAGTTTTCGAACATTCTGTATATACTTGTGTTGTTGAGGGAGTAACAAAATCACAAAGCGGACAAAATTTTATTAAAATAATTATTGTAGTAAACAAACTGTTCTATTTGTTATTTATGACGAGACAAAGCAAACAAAATATAGTTGTGAGTGGCATCAAGCCACTTTTACAAAATTCAATTTTAGACATTTTGATTATTCTAAAATTGTAAATGTTTAAAGATTCAAGGACTCGAACTTAGATTCGAGATTTGAAAGACAATTTTATGATTCGGATTCATAATTTTAGAATATTATAGGATCCGAACTTTTCACTAATTTTATGTTTTACTTTGGAAAAAATAATCATAAAAAGGTGAGATAATTTAATTTTCAAGGACATTCAGTGTAAAATGTATTTCTGAGATCAGAGTCAAGACTTGGAAAACATTCTAGTCGCGATAAAATTCCTCAATCGCTAGTTAATTTATGACATTCACAACGGACAATATTTTAAGATAGTTAAAGATTGTTTTTGTGGTTTCGAAACGTTACAATCGTCATTTCCATAAAAAAAAGTTGTAGTGTAAGGATATTTCCTTTCAAGCAGGCGGTGCCCTTAATAACTCTGTACGTTGTTAGACAAGGATTGCGAGCTTACACTTAAAACAACAGTTGTAAACTACGCTCACCTAGTACTGGGGAGAGGGGGGGGGGTTTCCAAGAAAACTTTACTAGGGAGACTGGTGGGGGGTTGTTATGGATCCAAACGGATGTGACGTAATACTCTGAATACTCAGCTGTTTTAACACCACAGCCTTGAGAATGATAAAATCATCATCATTATCATTAGTTTGAAACCAGAACATTTTTTCGTCACCGCGTCTTACTACCTGTTCAGTCTGTACGCATGATGATTATTCTAATAGGGTAGGGATGAGGAAGGAAGAATTTAATAGATAGTCTACCCGCATTGGTGTGGAAAGAGAATGGGAAACCATTTAGAAAAAAAACATCCTTGGCAGACTCGATTGGGATTCAAACTCTATTCTCTCCATCAACAACAGACCAGTCTAAGATGAGAGTTACGCCTTAGACCATTCGTATACCCAAGGGGAGCATCCCGTTTTCACCCGTGTTGGTAACGCCTTTTCAAAAAACGTAGGCCTTAGCGCCCACCTAAAATAAACTGTAAGTATCGTGCCCATCGGCTGGTCAAAGCCTTGATAATAGCAACTGGGAGTCACTAAGAGGACGTTTATCTTTTGTTCTGTCTTGTTTCAGAACTACTAGGATGAAAGAATGTTAGTAGGCTAGGTTAGGTTAGGTTAGGTTAGGTTAGGTTGGGTTAGGTTAATCATTGACCTGATATCTCTATTCTGCCGGGGGAGGGGGAAATAAAACAAAAATTAAATATTTTCGAAAAGAAATAGCATACACAAATTTTGTAAATACCAATAATTTGAATATAAAGTGGGTGCAAACACACCCGGTTATTTTTCCTAGGGCTCAAAACCTTACCCAAGAGGGTCAAAACAGTTCTATGTTGCTTTCCCACAAAGTTTAGAATCTAGGTAGAACACTACCTATACCTTAGAAGCAATATTGAATTTGTGAACATTTTATTAACACCACAGTGTGTAACCCGCTTCGGTGGACGCATGGTCTAAGGCACTACTCTCAAAATATAATAGACTAACGAAAAATTGGGAGATCGGAGTTCGATCCTATTCAGATGTACTGAGGGTGGTTTTTCCTAAATGGTTTTTCACTCTCCCTGAAAGATAATGCGGGTGCACTCCATCTAAATTAGAATTTCTTAATCCCTAACACATCAGCGTAATTAGTACATAGGCGTATAACCCGAAAGGGTAGTAAGACGTGGTGCTAAAAAGAGCACGGTGCCTACCTATCAAATCAGCTTTAAGGTCATGTATTTTTGTGATCCAAGTTAATTTTGCCGGTGATAATTGTACTTATTTTATACTTTTCTCACAATTATCTTAAATTTACAACAACTCCCCAGGTATGACAGTTCAGAAATAAGAAAATCTTGACAATAAGAATATATGAAATTTTGAATGAAAATGAGGTGATAACCTTTTATTGCACCTTTTGGTCAAGATCAAAGTCATGAAATATGGCTGACATAATTCGGAAGACACCTTGAACAACCACTTAAGACGGCCGCCTCGGTCAGCGAGAAAATATCACCTGCTGTCATGCCACATGGCTTAAAATACAATGGTCTGTGTCTTTTTCTGGAAAAACATCTTTATTCTGTCTAAGCTTATACTACCTTTCAACCTTCACCTACAACCACCCTTTGTCACGTCAATAAGAAAGAGGGGAAAGAAAACTGTGAAACTCCTTATCTCAAGGTGAAGATGAAAGCTCGCTGATAGTTCTCAAATATATTACAATTTTCTGTTGTGAGCCCAACAAAAAATTACTGTATTTGTTAAAGGAGGGCTAAATCTAGAGCCCTTTTTCATCTTGCCTTGTCTCATAGCTTCGCAAATATTATTAAAAAGTCGTTGAAGATGAGCTAATGTCACATTTTTAATTATTTTTTTCCAAACTATAGGCTTGTTAACTAAAAAGAGCCCTGTTGGAATCATTCAATTTTATTTTGGCGTGTGCCATATTTTGAAATAAATCATAGTATAACTAAATATTGCTTTAGAGTTGAACGTCTGCGCGGCAATTTCTCGCTTACTGAGGTATCCCCCTTAAGTTTAATTTAATTTTAAAACAAATCTACAGTTTTTATAATAGCTATGTATTGAAACATTTACAACATGTATTCAGTTGTATTAGCTAGGTTTTATGTCGTCTGCTTATAAAAAAAACAACAGCTTAGTGCCGCCATAGCTCTCCGCTGATAATCCAACTGGAGAGTCGTCTGTCTCACAGATTACAAAATAAAAACATATCAAAGGTTTTAATCGTGACATTTTGACCCTGTATAAATGTTGCATCGCAGAGATACCAACTAAACATCTAAAATAAAAATTAATTTATTATTTATGTGTTTTTCTAAATAGGTTATCACATCTAGTTTCTAATAGAAATATCAATTTAAAAACAATATTTATTTTGCTCTATACGTTTTCTTGCACTATAGAAGATAAATATGACTTTATTAAAGTAATTAATAACTTATTTCTAGATCAGACACAATAAGTAGTCCCCGGCCTTTAATTCAACACTTTAAAAGGATGATCATTGATGAATTTATCGTCTATACCGGGAATTGATCCTGAGACCTTAGCTTAGTACGTATAATAGCTACCAACTGAGCTAATATGTTTGACATTCACAGTGATATAAATCAATGCCGCATTTATATTTCCAATGCATTTTTGACAACAGGACTAATTGTAAGTTTGACTTTTCTAACAAGGGTAGAACATGTCGAGCAGGTCGCGATGAAGGTGGAGATAGATACCGCGATGAAGGTGGAGATAGATACCGCGATGAAGGTGGAGATAGATACCGCGATGAAGGTGGAGATAGATACCGCGATGAAGGTGGAGATAGATACCGCGATGAAGGTGGAGATAGATACCGCGATGAAGGTGGAGATAGATACCGCGATGAAGGTGGAGATAGATACCGCGATGAAGGTGGAGATAGATACCGCGATGAAGGTGGAGATAGATACCGCGATGAAGGTGGAGATAGATACCGCGATGAAGGTGGAGATAGATACCGCGATGAAGATGGAGATAGATACCGCGATGAAGGTGGAGATAGATACCACGATGAAGGTGGAGATATATACCGCGATGAAGGTGGAGATATATACCGCGATGAAGGTGGAGATAGATACCGCGATGAAGGTGGAGATAGATACCACGATGAAGGTGGAGATAGATACCACGATGAAGGTGGAGATAGATACCACGATGAAGGTGGAGATAGATACCACGATGAAGGTGGATGTCACGGTCAATGTCGAGTAAACATTCCACACAGCTCGACCCTCCCTGCAAATCTCGCTGTTCACAGTTGTTTTCAAACACCCGCAGAAGCGACAGTGGTGGATGAACTGGGGGGGTGCGGGAAGGAGGCATCAAAATGTCTGATAAGAATCAGGCGAGAAGTCCTTTAAATAGATGCTAAGACCACCCTGATTTCAAAAATGTCTAGGTGAGGACCACTCCAAACAGCTTCTAGAATCTAGATGCACGCACTTTTGAGGGATTTTCACGCGAGGACCACTGTACACAGTTTTTAAGAACATCCAATTTAAAAACTTGTATTTGGGGATAGGGAGACAGTGAAGGGAGGAGGGTGGAAAGCAAGTCCATAAAAAACTATTTTGATTCCCTCCTTATAGAAATACGGTTCCACCACTGAGGAGACACTGGTAAACACTAATATTTTTACTTTTGTAGCATGCAATGAATCGTGAAAGTAAGAATGATAGTGATGATGATGGACTTATTAACTGTCCTTTCATTGCGAACACTAGAAATCACACTGTACTTTGCGTGAATCACACATCAACCAATCACGCAAGGTATACCTACTGTTTGGACGGCCATCTCCCCACGTGAGTATATCTATTACTTTCAGTGCTTTTGATTTGCATGGATGAAACATCCACCGCGATCCTCACCGCGACCTGCTCGCCAGGTTTTACCCAAGACAACTGAGAAGAGCATTGTCACGCCAAATCAAAGGTGTTGGGTTCAGTTCTTATGTGTATTGCTAGCTTTTACTTTATCTTGACCCATAGGCGAGAGAAGTATTGTAATAGTAAAAAAAAAAAAATCAAACTCAAGATTTTGATAAATATCGACGTTTCATGACCCCCTGAAACTGAAAAAGCGTTTTATATGATGATGTGTGTTCGTATTTGTGTGTGTATCTCGGTCTAGAGCTGAAACTATTTTACCGATCGGGCTAAAACTTGGTATCTTGGGTTTTCATAAGGTTTCCCCGAAGGTATTTTTGGAATTAGATATCAAACCCTAGAATTAAGGATATTTTACTGAAGGGCAAAAAGAGATAATATCTATTTTCCCAAATTCCGCTGTTGCGATTTTGATTAAACTTTGTATCTGGCCATTGTGTAACATTAAAAACAAAATGGCAACTCTCGATTCCACATGAAAATGACTGTCTACTTAAGCGGAAATTTCTAAATTTGAAAATATCTCTTAAACAATTTTAGATACTAAATAACATACAATTTTAAAGTTTTAGTGTTATTAAAAATAAAAACCATTTAATTACAACATATTTTTTATAAAACCAGTAGTTTCTTAGATATAAGCAAACATTTAATTTATGGAACACTTTGAAATTGATTGTAATGGTCTTTGGTGGAGTATTTCCACAACAATGTGTATTATTCCTTTCCCCACAGCTTTCTGTTTTTTAGTAACTGTCTCTGTTTTAAGATAAAGGAAAGAGAAATGCTGTGCTATTTATTCAGTATCATATTTTATTCATCCCAAAAATTGTTTTAGTTCTGTATGTGGTGACAATATATTATTGTCTCGACTTACAACGTATTTGTTCGTGTTTTTTAAATATTTTAAATGAAAATAAATAATTTTTACTGATATTAGTTAATTATTAACTTAACCCTGAAGCTTAGTTCAGTCCTCGACTGCCAATACAACGTTTTTTTAAACCTGATATTCTTTTAAATATGTTTTGTATTTACTCTGTTACTCTGCTAAACTGATTGAAAAGACGAATCTTATCTTATCAACGACGTATAAATTATAGAAACATGATAAAGGCCTCAGGCTATAAGTGTATCCTCGGCACAAAAAACACGAGCCTACATTTACAACATACATTATATAACTCTTTACTTGTCACAGCATTTTTTTTTAAATGTTTATAATTTTATCTTACCAATATAAAGCTTGAAATTATTCCACTGCAAATATAGATACTGCTGGTAATACGTGCTAGATTATACTGACAGTATTTTATTTTTACAAAGCATTGTTATATTGCAAACAAGCTCTTAAGGGGGCTGCCTAGGTAACGAAGATTTTTCCAATAAGATGTTGCGCTTAGGTTAAATTTTGATAAAAACCTTTAACTTCACACGAGTTTGGTGTTTACTGAAATGAGTAAAAGCTATTTTCTATTACCCTATACATATATAGACCCGTAAACATAGTCCAAAAGTTGATACTTTCCACTCTTGAAAGTCCAATAATCCCTAAATTTATGTTGATAGCTAAAAGATAAATGGCCTGGAAACGAAAGACAGTGGTGGATCTAGGGTATGGCAGGTATGGCACGTACCCTAGGTGCCACTTAAAGGGGGGCGCCACTGAACAGCTTATATTTACCAAGTTGTTATAATTTATTTTACTTTTTTATTCTAAATAATTTTTAGTTGTTATATTAACTACACACCCCTTTTGACATCCCTTTTGAGTTCAGCCAGCCAACATTAGCTTGGAGGCAGGTAAACAAACAACTCCCTATCTTGGGGAATAACTCCCCCACATAACAGGTACATATGGTTAGGTTAGGTTAGTCAAGGCTGAAATATGAATAACAGGAGATAAAAATAAATGATTGCTCTAGCACATGAGTAGCTGGGTTTATCAATTGTCTCTCCAGTTGGTTCTATTGCCACTCAATTACGTGAAACACTTGTCACTCTTACATCTTTTCTGTGTTCTGTGCTATGTGACTAAGAACAAGAGATTAGGTAGGGAGTCAGCCATGAGTTAATGATCTCGGGTCCTTCGTTTGTGCACTTTGGCAACCCTCAGGTATGTCCAGGGCAGACCCTTCAAAGACCCTTCAACATTTCTTTGACCGTCTGTGCACTTAGGTGTTATACCTCCAAAATGTCTTGTTTGAGCTCAGATGTTAATAGGCCTACTGAAGAAGAGGAGCTGTTGCTATTAGAAGCTGTTTTGGAAGATGAAGAAAATATAGGAGGTGGAGGTTTGACCTGTTCAATTAACATTTCCATTTTAATATAAAAACACTTATTAAACCTAAAAAAAATATTACTTAAATACACGTGAAACAAACTGGAAACAAAACTTAAACACTTCTTTGGTTATTTTCAACAATCCAGAACTGCGTGTGTTCAAAAACTGCGTTATTCGCATGCGCAACGTAAGATGGCTCAAGATGGAAGATAGAATTTTATTTATTTATAATATACAAATTTAAGCTCATGGCCGGTCTTACAATATGAGAGTAAAAAAAATAGCGTGGCATAGCTTAGCCTAGCTTAGCTTAGTTTTGTTTTCTGTGTGAACAAACACATTTAAATATATGGTTAGCTATTTTTACAAACAATTAGCAGAGCAAATCTTGGCTTAGCTTTCAGTGTGAAACGGCCTTAAGACTTAGGAAATCGAGGTTTTCTACGCTCAGGTGTTTGATAAGGCTTATCGGAAATGTTTCTCAAACTGTGGTATGCGTAACCCCATGGGTACATAGAGTAACACTGAGTTTTATTAATAAACCAATATTTGTTAATAATAGTAAGTTTGATATACAAATTAAAGCAGGTCTTGACGTGACTTCATGCATTTATAAATCATTATTTCTCTCTGTCACGGCTTTGTTTAGCTACCACTAAATATTTATTTATATTTGAAACTATATTTTATACTTAACAAGATTGAAGTTGAAAGGGGTATACAGCTGGTTAAATTATGGTCCCAGAAAGAGTTACCTGACTGGTGAAAATTTGGGAAACACTACCCTATAATCTGGTTCCCCAACCGCCCTCCACGACAATTTTGTTGCAATTACCTCTACATTAGAATATTCAACCATCAATGTTTCAATGGCTCACCTCCAGGAGCGCTGAGACGCATTGCAGACGTTAAGAAATATCGAAATATTAATTAAGAGGTAATTAATTAAAATGAAAGGTAAAGGAATCAACACGCTCCTATATTATTTTGATAAATCTCACATTTAAAATTTACAATTTTAAAATAAAGTATAAAACTCACTCATTTTTAAAATATTTTTTACGAGAAATATCGCATATTTGATATTAAAGTAAATTATGAGAAACATAGCTCTATGATATTTCCCTGAGCAAATAAGTGGACATTTGTAATGGTCTTAAGAACCACAGTTTAAGATTATTATTTAATATTTCTTGAGTGGTTTCGAAATTTAAAAATAGATAATAGATAGTGCAATACAAAATTATATCCCATAAAGTAGGCGGTGCCCTTAAGTTAAATATGCTATGCATGGCCAGGGCTCAAGGGTTTTATGCGCCTCAGTTGTAATGTGTATAATATAAATAAAACGCACACCCTGCAAGATAATAATAATAATAATAATAATAATAATAATAATAATAATAATAATAATAATAATAATAAGGGGCCAAAATACTGTAAAAAAGAGGAAATAATGAAAAATGAAAAAATAAGTGGTGACATCCCCCTAGCCCATTTAATAAATGTGTGCAAACATGTTATCCATTCTTTTCTACCCTTCCTCTTGGTATTTTCGGAATATTTTAATCAATTAATATTAAAGTGATTCACCGTCGAAGCGGCCGCGAATGTTGTAAAATTATAAACGTGACTATGTTGTTAGTCAATTAAAACATGGTTATTTATATTGGATAAAATATTAAATGTTATTTATTTATTTGGCAAATTTATAATCTGATTAAATTTAAATAATTATTTTCTTAAACAATAACAAATTATATTTGATTAGATTTTACTATTATGACCTGACTCACAATACATATAGTGTACGATAAATTATAAATAGCTTGTAATATAAATTAATATTTTACATTTGCCCAAAAATATGTAAATTTATAATAATTAAATTAAAAAATAATTATTTCAAAATAATTATTGGTGAAGGTAAGAGACGCCGAAAAAAGTGATTTCAGAATAATTCAGAATAAATACCTTAGCGCTTAGATAATTAATTTTAGAAAACTCCATAGTATATTTGAGTTTTTGTTCACTCAAACAGCAGTGATTACCAACTTAAACACTTTTTGCCGTGGTATTTATTTTTACAGTGGTTTAAGTAACTTGTGGTTTTTCGTTTAAATTTTTATTTGTGACGGACCAAAATTTTTAAACATAATCATTTGTTCTAGAAAAGTAATTATATATACATGCATTTAGTTTTATTTAAATTATTGTGAGCTAACAACAATATTTTTTTTAGCTGTTGGATTATTCAGCGCTTTCACGGTTTTGTTTTGTTTGTTTTTAGTATGTATAATTTAAATGCAAATTAAAAACAGTATGATATTTCAAATACCACTTATTAAAAACATTGTCATTATTTACCAACAAATTCAAAACATCTTCCAAAATATATTTTTATGTCCTAACAATTTTGATTTACAATGGCAAAGTACTACTATGACAATATTAGGCATCAAATATTTAGTTTTCGTGTAATATACGTCACACATTTTATCAGACTTAAAGTTATATTCAAAGGGAAACTGTCTACCAAATTGTTTTACATTTAGATTACAAAATTAATAACGTTCTTAAATATTAAACCTGATTGGGCTCAACTCTCCAAATATTTTAACCACGCCACCTTAAAATCAAAACTCAAATATTTATTAGTTCTTGTATGAGTGATTCAGTTAAAAATAAAAGTACAAACACAAATATATCCACACATGGATACAAAATGTAATTGCATAGTAGTCTATTTAAATAAAAATCTTAACATATACATACTCGTATCTCCTAAACCCTGGACTTGGAATCTTGAAATTCGGCAGGGAGAATCGTTTCAGGACATAAGAATACGTTAAGAAAGGGTTTTACGAAAACTTACCCTCCAAGGGGGTGAAACTGAGACTGTACCTATGTTATCACAAAAACACAAAAACAAAAAAAACTGTAAAGCTGAAATTTGGCAGGAATGTAGAGGAATGACTTATATAGCCATAAAACTCTAAAAATAAGAATTTTAAAAATGGAGCTTCAAGAAATAAAAAGGCTATAATTAAAAACAGCTTTTGGACAAATGGAGCCCCAAAAATAGGGGAAAGGAGTGTGTATTTAAATTTAAAATATACTTTTTGGTGGGATAAAAATCTAAATTTGGCAATCACATGGATAGAAAAATAAATCTTGACATTTGAAATTTCTAAGTGGGAATAGAAGAAATGGAGGTGAGGAAAGGGGGGGGGGGGGGGGGGGGTTGGCTCAATATGTCCAAAACTAATATAAATAATTATTTATTTTCGTGGTAGAGAACTTAAATTTGGCACGCATATACTCAAAATAAACATAAAAGTCTGAACATTTTAAAATTTTAAACGGAACTCTGAAAGATATGGGGGCTGGGGTGAGGTGGCATATGAGTAGATACATATATTTTAGTAGAGGTAGAAAATTATAATATGCCAGGAATGTAGAGGAATTACTCCAAATAACAAATAAGTGTCATATTTTATATTTCTAAGCGGGCGCTGGTTAGATTAGGAGTTTAGAAATTAAAAAACTAAAAGTATAATCTAATTATCACTGTGGTTGAAGATTAAAATTTGTAAAATCTGGACTACTCCCAGAAACTTTTATAAATTTGAGAGGGTGAAGGGTACCAATGAAATGGGTGGAATAGAAATACATTTATAAGACTTGTAGATACACAAATCATCTTTTGGTATGGTAGAAAGTAGAGATTTCGCAGAACTAGAAGGTATCTATGAAAGTTTAAATCAAGATCTGTGCTCAAAGTGGTGTAAGAATTTCAAAAACTAATGTAAAAAAAATTAGTGTGGGAGAAATTTTAAATACTTAAAATTAGTTATGACAACAACTCTAAATAATCAAAAATAAAATAATAATGAAAATTTCAAATTTCAAAATTGGTTCAAACAAATGGGAGGATTGAACACTTTAGACACTAATAGAAAAAAACTTATTGGTGTGGTATATAAATTATTGATTTTCTTCATGTAGGTGAACATACTTTCCTGGATAGCGGAATTATGTCTGAATGAATAGAATTTAAAAATGCAAATCCGGTAAATGGAAGACCTCGAATTTGATACAACTTATGTCTAACAATAATCTTCGGTTCTGTTGAAAATTTAAATTTAGAAGGATGTCCAAAGGATAGCCAAATAAGTCTTAGATTTTAAAACGGGATGTGTGAACTGAAAAGGGCGGAGGAAGGGGGTAGTAGTTTGAAACATTTCCAAAATTATTATAAAATATACATTTCTGTTTGGAAGAAAATTTAAATTGGGCAAATTGGTAAAAGGACCAACCCAGATAGCATAGAAGTGTGAAAGTATTGAATTTAAAAATAAGGGTGAGGGAAATGGGTAAAATGCTGAAGGGCACCTCAAAATTCCTGAACTAATAGAAAAAACTTCTCAATATGGTAGACAGTTTTAATTTAAAATAGATAGAAGAAGAAACCCTGAAAATAAAGAAATACAAATACCAAGAACGTTGCGGTTACATAGCTAAAATTCGAACTGTAGAGACTACTTAAGAGTGACATAATAATTAAAACAAACAACTTCTGCTGATATATCTTGATGAACCATATGCCCTTTGGAAAACCATGATGCTAATTTATTCAACACGTTTCTGTAACAGTGAATATTATTTCATTTACGCTCTTTTGCACGCCGTTTTTATCATTTTCCCAACATTTTTCTGTAATAATGTATAGTACTTAGTTTCACCAATCTTAGGATCTTGCTTCGGTAAATATTTCAATCGTTAGTGCATTCACTTTGTGGTGCAAGATTTTGTTTCAAAGATTTAATTTATTTTAATTTATTGATTGCCATAGTTTTTTTCAGGATTGTACAAGGAGGAACTACGAGTTTAAAAAAGTAGGTGGCTGGATGTTGAATGTACTAATTTGATATAGTTTTGATGCGGCTTACCCATGCGGAGACCGGTCAAACTGTTGATACGTAATATAGGGGGTAATTTAGACATACAATTCCCTTGTTTCATGAGTAAAAAATTACTCGTCCCTTCCTTTGTTCAAAATTATTATAAATGTAAAATCAGAATAAATTTTGTTATAATTTCTGTGAATTTTTGAAATAAAAATTTGTTTTTTTGAGAAATCAAGAATAAACATCTTTATTAGGGGTGTACTTGGCAATTTTTCAACTGATTTCCAAACTTTCTGATCAATAATAGAATCCATTTAGTTTTCTTTTGATCAATTAGAGACTTTTTTATTTTTGCAGGTTTACTAAGCGCGTGAGCACACTCTAGATTTTTAAATGCCTTTTATTTATTCTTTTGGCAGGAACAGTTATCCAACAAATGGTAGCAAACATATCTCTTATCATACTCAAGATAACGCAGCTACTTAGCAATTGTGGACAGATGATTTATTCGTAAGACCACCCAACTGAAGTGGGAAATGTGGTATTTGACGTTAGAATTGATGTTAGTTTGTTACTTTATCTATCATTGAAACACATTACGTGTATAAATTACAATGCACTTACTCCTTATTTTGAAATACATTATTTACTTTTAAATTTGACATAAAATTTTAATAGTTTGGTTGAGTTGCAATATTTTAGTGTGCCAAGAGAAAATAGGTACAGTTAAAAAACTATTTAATTGTATTAGGAATTAGATATAATTAAATTGCGTTGATATATATATCACATATATACGACTTAATTACATTCGGAAATAATATATATATATATAATTTAACTGCATTTTGTAATGGCATTAGTATGTATTTTAATATAGTTCCTAATGCGATTAAAGTGTTTTTTAAATCCCTAAATTAAATTATAAATCCAAATCTTGAAGTCAGTTGGTTTATCTTAATGTGCCATCACTATATAAATATATATATAAAATTACAAATATATAAATTTTTACCCGTATCAGTGGACCTAAATTTGGAAAATAGGTAAAGAAATACCACAAGTAATGTTCTAATATTGGGTCTGTCACTGTGACGAATATTAATTGTAAAAATACTCCCAATTCAATTTAATTTTTTACTACAAGCAGGTTTAAAAAAGTTTGTTATTTTGGTATGGAAATGAACTCCAATGAACACGTCTGATGAAATATCAACATAATTAGTATCTCCATCCGTCATCACACTGGACTCCATACTGACTTTTAATATTTAATTTTTGATTAGAACCGAGTAACTCTCATTTTGAGTAACAAAGGGGGTAGTTAATTGCGAGGCAGTTGGCCTTTCGCCGATGAAATACAAACAACCACAAATACCATAAACAACAAAATAGGAACTCATTTTTAAAACCCCCAATTATATTTGGATTAACCTGAATATCCGTCCAGCACCATTTAATTATTTTACGTCAATCTTGAATCTCATTTTGAGTTTTACTGGAATAAAACTCAATGCATTTTAGAGATGAATAAGACATAATTGATTTTATTTCATAACGATAAATTCTGCGATACGAAAACACAACTTTTTTTGTATAATTATTTTTTTAAATTTAATTTTGTTTCATTTGTATTATTTTGTTAAATTCAGTCTGCAAGTCAGAATCCTGTACTTCACATAGAAGGACTTTTATCTTCTCGTTTGTTTTCCACGCTACACCATAAGTTCGGGATATCAGATTTTTTTTCACACAAAAGAAAAATGGTTTCTTTTTGTTTTTACACATTGTCCCCTAGTAAAACGCGTATTTTTATTATTAAAGCGTCAAGCACTAATAATTAATAATTAAAATATTCAAACTGTTTTACCATATTAATGTGAACTTAAATAAAAACATATTCAGTCCCAAACTGGGATTCAATGAAACAATTACGTCCTGAAATACCTAAATTATAATATGACAGTTCTTGACATTTGCGCCTTTGCGTTTTTGACCACTGAGATTAGAATGCATAGCTTAGATAAAATAAATTTTTATACGATTAATAATGTCTTAATATAATAAAGTCAGGATTACAAGGTTAATTAACAGATAAATGCACCAGAAGTAGTATGCAAAGAGGATAGAAATTAGTTTTGAATTGAAAAATGTGTTTTCTCAATTTATTGATTTTACTGGTAGTTCCCCCGGAACCAATCAAACATGCTTCATCACTCATCACAGATAATGTCTGTTGTAACTGCAACCAAAATGTCGACAGTTACTATTGATTCAACGAAGTTTAAGTCCGAAAACACTATTTTTGACTCAAGATGGAAAACAGTTTGGTCGCTAGACCACCCTTACTTAGTACACTCATCCGAGATTTAAGCTCAAGACCTGATCTTTCGGGTCAGTGAAAGATGCACCAGGTGAATGCATCATTCAACTTATTTATGTGTATGTTTTAATTTCTCACGACCCGCCACCACCCAGAGAGGTAAACCAAAATGGCGCATCTCTTTTTCCCACAAAAACCATCTTAAGCCCACTTTAAATAGGTGTAAATTTCCAAATTCGAATAACAATATAAATAAAATAAACTATTTAGTATACGAATTTATATTCCCCTGAAATTTTGAAATATTAAATACAAAAAGTTTTATAGAAAAAAGATAAATCAATTTCTCAAATTCCTCAAGATTTTGATTAAAATATATATGAACGTTTACATGAAAAAAGACAACCCATTTTCCTAAAATGATTTGAGGGTATTTACATAAAAAATTTAATTTTTTATTTCTTGCAACTATTTGATGATAAGAAAATAACTTGTCTTGTAAAGTTGTGTACTATTAAAGATAAAAATCTTTTATTTGAAATTTGTTTTATAAAACCAATAAGATTCTGAGCTATAACTATAAGTAATATAATATATCTTTTTTAATTAGGACTTTGAAAATAAAATATATTTGATTCTTATGCTCTTTGGCGGACAAGGATATTTCTCTTTCTTCAATTTTTCTGTAACAATGTTCCTAGTTCCTAATGCCATAAATAATAATAGAGTACATTATTTCATTTATGATCTTTGATGTAATGTTTCTACAACAATGTAGAGGCCTATTATTTCGTTTCACAAATCTTATTGGTTTTTAGTAAGTGTATATTTTAAGACATAAGCGTTAGAAAGTTTGTGCGGCGCCCCATACCATTTATTTGAATAAAGTTTTAGAAAATGACGAGTTGAAAATTCACAGAACAAATATGTTTCTGTAACTTTGTCTATTATTTCATGTACGCTCTTTGGTGAAATTCTGTGGAGCAGTGGGTTTGGAAATGGGGTAAACTCATCTTCTGGAGGAAAAATGAGGAGTTACTTGAAAGAAAAAGGCTCCACTCTAGAAAACTGAGATTAACGGCCAAGGGCTTGTTGTTCTGACCACATGACTACCCTCTGTTCAAAGAAGTTGGCACTATCTTCAATAGAAAATTACGGCCACTCTGTTGGTATGGCTTGAGTGTGGGCTCACGTCGTGGAGTCTTAAGGTTTACAATATTTAGATAAATGATTGAGAAAATCTGTGCGTTGCATGATACCATTTATTTTATAAAAACCTTGCCATATTGTAATATATCCTCCCTAAATTAAATTGCTAGTTTCACTTCGACGAAACAGCCAATCAGAAACCGTGTCAACACAAGATGTCCTCCCAAGACCCTACAAACAATCTAGAACTGAACTAAGATACCGGTAACTATGGCCCAGATACAGATCCTACTAAACGATCTAAGAACTGAACTAAGATACCGGTAACTATGGCCAGATACAGATCATGCTAACGATCTAGAACTGAACCAAGATACCGGTAACTATGGACCAGATACAGATCTACTCAAGATCTAGAACTGAACCAAGATACCGGTAGACTATGGCCCAGATACAGATCCTACAAACGATTTAAGAACTGAACCAAGATACCGGTAACTATGACCAGAGTACAGATCATACTAATGATCTAGAACTGAACTCAAGATACCGGTAACTATGGCTCAGATACAAATCCTACAACGATCTAGAACTGAACCAAGATACCGGTAACTATGGACCAGATACAGATCATACTAATGATCTAGAACTGAACTAAGATACCGGTAACTATGGACCAGATACAGATCCTACAAACGATCTTAAAACTGAACCAAGATACCGGTAACTATGGCCTAGATACATTTCGAAATAAGTTTAATTGCACGCCAAATGATCACCGGTTTAGGCCAGAACAGATCTCCGTACGGGACATATCATAGAACTTGTAACCAGTCCACGCGTAACTGTGGGTTCCAATACCGATTCCTACTAATGATCTAGAATAAAGTTGTATCAAGACTAGCGAACATATGGGCCCGATATACAATCTACATAATGAGGGGATCTCTAAAGAACTGAACCAAATACGTAAACCTAAACCAGGATGTACATGATATATACTTAATGTATTTATGAACTGATATCCAAGATACGGTTTAAATGGATGCATGAGTTCAGTCCTCCAAATCGATTTGAACCAAGATACCGGTAACTATGGCCTAGATACATTCTCGAGAATAAAGTTTCCCTTTGCAGCCGCCGTTTCAAATCGAGTCATTTCCAGTTTGTTGTGGCTGTGATAAGGAGGGCAGAATCTCCGTCACGGGTCATAGGTCAGATAGAGCCCAGACTTTGATGGAGAGCCCCACTTGCTGGCCACGCAGTCGAGATGGGTGGTTTCACAATACCGTCTCCTCACTGAATGCATTTAGATGAACTAAAGTTGTTATTTTCTAGCACAGCAACACATTTGATGGTGCACGCGATTAAACACTTCTGACACTTAACCTGAGAGGTCATCCCATAATGCCCTCACCCCTCACTCCTACCTACATTAAGTTAAACCAAACCCAGGATTGGTGGGCATGTGGACTAAATATCAGGTTAATATTTTGTTTTGATCGACTGATTTTTATTGGGGTGGTCGCAGTTAGAGTTACGACTGGATGTACTGAGTTTAGTCCCCTCCCTAAATGGTTTTACATTTTTATTTTCATATGTGTAGAAGTAAAATATTTTCGGAAAGTTCTCAATATACAAATGATAAGCTAAATTTTCCTCAGTGTCCTAGTAGGTAGGTGAAGGGACTTGGTTGTAAGAGGCCACATATATAAACTATTACATAATTAGGCTACACATATATATATAACATAAATTCATCAAATATTTTTCTATGATAAGGGTTCCCAAATTTTTTAGACCAAAGAGTTCTTGCACCAGACAAAGATACATGCTGGAGTCCTCATAATTTTTTTACACTAATCTTGTAAACATTCAATAACGAGAGCTACCCATTTCAGTGGCCAAATGGTCTAAGGCAGATTGGCCTGCTTATGACGGGGATATAGGAATTTAAATCCCAGTGAGAGGGATTGAGGGAGGTATTCCATAAATGGTTTCCCACTCTCTTTCCACGCAAATGCGAGCTTATTATTATTATTATAATTATTATTATTATTATTAGCATCGCGTCTTACTACCCGTTCGGGTTATACACACTTACGCTAATGTGTAATGGTAGGGTGATTGTGAGATGAAATGGAGGACCTACAGTTTAACGTGGGATCCGAACCACGGTGGAGGCCTGGCATTCCTCACATTCACAAATTGTGATTAATACACATCTTGTCAGAGGTGAAGGAAGGGGTTGGCAATCAGATAAATCTGTGCCGGGACCGAGGATTGAACCCCGGACGTCAGCACAGAAGTCTGACACCTTATCCCTAGACCACCAAGTCACCCAAATGCGAGTTCATTACCTCTAATGCTCACTTCCCCATCCTTACCCCATTAGATTAGTTATCATAGGCCTATATACGTAGGGCCTCTAACCTGAACAGGTAGTAAGAAGTGGTGATAAAATAAATAACGACAGTTAAATTTTGCAGTTATAAAACAAACGGAAAAATCACATGTTTTGTTGTCCTTTGGCAAATGTTTTTTAAACAAATTCGAAAACATTTTCAATCCTAACTACTGATTATATTTTATAGTGGGAAAACCAATAAATAATTTTCTAAAATTGCCTCACGGAGCCTGAGTTATTATGGAGGAGCCCAGTTTGAAAAATTTTGTGTTTAGAAGATGATAGTTAAAGGGGGAGGAGGGCAGCATTTGTTAGTAAATGATGAAGCCAACGTTAAAAATATTTTAACTATCTTATTGATGATAAGCTGAAAATAAAATCCAAACAAATAATGACAATAAGAGAGAACAAATTTCTAGTTTTACATTTTAGACGATTGAAGGGGAAGGAAAAGGGGAAGGAAAAGTTTTCGTAGAGGCTTTGAATATAATAGGAATAGTATTATCATGTCTGATCTATAGCAGACCAGTCGTTAGTAGACATTCAACCACAAGCGCTGTAGTCGCTACTTGACTGTGAGAAGACAACTGTTATAGTGGTGGTGTCCTGACAATTTCAGCCCAAAGGGTCGAGCAGGTTGGGGACCCAGGCAGGGGTCATTTGTTTATTTTGTGTGATCAATATTATATGAAATTTTAGTTTTATTAACATATGAAAGGTTAGGTTAGATAAGAACCATAATTATATAGGGCCTACATGTATAGATTATGGAAGGTTTGAAAGTTAGGTTTGTATAATAGTTTTTGTTATTATTTTAAACGATAGTTTGAGTTTTTCTAGACCTTTTTTGTGACGTCATACAGCCCCCACACCCAGGTGTGTTAACAGTTATAATTAGTTTGGGTGGAATAGGAAGTTGTGTGAGCTTACATCATGTAATTTCATTTAGGCCAGCTTAGGTAGAAAAATAAACGTTCCACGTTTTTAAAAATTATGGTTCAAGCCAAAATAAACTCTAAATATTCCAACAGGGCATTTTTTTTTAACAAACCTATAGTATAGTTCAGCGTTTCTTAATTAAATTTAGTCACGGAACCTTTTTATATTTCGTACAACATAACGGAACCCCTCAAATATATTTAGTGTAGCACATAAAAAAAAGCCACAGGTGAACATTTTTCTTGTTTCAAGGTTAAATACCTTTAAATTGAAATTTACATTTTTCCAGGGTGAAGGCAACTACACGTTTTGTTCTCTTTTGTGTCCCATCAATAAATACAGCCACCCTGTATATGTGCCTGTATGGGGAAAAAATTATAAGGTTTTACTCTTAATTAAATTTTAATCATAGTATCAGATTCTTTGTTTTTATTATTAGAATAAAAAATACAAAAAAAGTCAAAATAAATTTTAATGAAAAGAGTGTAATATTGTCTTTTTTTGGGTAATTCTTCTTATATAGGTTTAATTGATGACGATTGTATTCGCAGGTCTGTATTCGCATAAAGTCGGCTTCGATAAGTCATTCTAGTCACAGAGTACAACGAGAATCCAGAATGCAGTAAATGCAACCTAACCCAAGTATTGTCTCGTCCACTAGATATAAATGTGCCTACAATGTTTTTAACTTTTGATGTAGAAAATTTTTTTAAATTTATTTGTGGAACCCTTAATTTTACCTCACGGAATCCCATTTGGAAAACGCTGGTATAGTTTGGTTAGTAGAATAAAAATGTGGCGTTGTTCATTTTAAATTATTTTTATTCATATTTGCGGAGCTATGACCCTTGAGACTAGGCTTGATGAAAAAGAGCTTTAGATTTAATCTTCCTCTAACAAATACAGTAATTTTTTGATAGGCTTACAATAATTTTTTTTAGGGTATTTGAGAACTAGAAGAAAGCTGTCTTCTTTAAGTTGAGCTAAGTCTCGTAGTTTTCTTTCCCCACTTCCTTATTTTTATTTGTTTGAATTATTTAATTTGCACTTTATGAACAGACTGATTATATCAGCACACAATAATTTCTATGAGTGAGAGCGAAGGAGCCCACCAACTTTGCAGGGAAAGGTATTTCCACAAACCTTCCAGGGTTCTTTTACATGCCAAAATCGACATGGGACCGACGGCTTTACTTCCCCTCAAAAGAAAGTTGTGCTACGAATTTTTATCTTTCAAGACAAATCCGTAGACATCAGCTGGGTTTTGAACCCACGCACATCGGGTCCTGAGGCGAGAAATTTACTTCAAGACCATCGAGGTCAACCTCTTTCTTATTGACATGACAAGGGGTGGTTGTAGGTGAAGGGCGAAAGGGAGTATAGGCTTAGACAGTATAGATAAGTAGTTCCATAAAACGACACAGGCCGTTGTATTTTAAGTGTGTGTGTGTGTGTATGTGTGTGTGGTCTGACAGCGATTGATACGTTCTCGCTGACCGTAGTGGCGGCCTTAACGTCCGCGGGAGAAATTAAACTGAAGTGTGAACGTTTCCGTCCGTTTCCAGATTTGTTTTTTTATGTTCCGTCTCGCATCTGTAGATGTGTGTCATCCTCTGTCAATCATGAAGGGGCAGATATTTCCTGGCGATGGAGTGTGAGTTCGCGAGAAGGGAACCCGAGCATGCATTGTGTCCAGTGGACCGCTCACCACACTCACGTACAGGCTGATAACTGTCTGCACACACGTGCTACCACATGTGTAGGCCTACATAGCACACGTGAGACACACACATGCTCGCTAACACGCACCAAAACACACCAACATGATTCAGTCGCTTTTGTTCGTATGTGCGATACCTAGTGTGAGGACTTGGTTCATTGTTACACTCATCATTTTACGTTCTACTTGAACCGATGAACACGCGGAATAGATGTCAAGCTCATCCAGTGGCGGTGGGGCCTTATTTATCTAGAAGGGAGAGAAGGCCGCAGTTTTAAAATTTAATTATTTTAAGGGCTTGGTCCACCAAACCAAAGGGATCCCTCTATTAGCAAATGTTTGAAAAGTGAATATCCCAGAAGCTATTTGGAGCGGTCCTCGTCAGAAAATTCTTTGGAAATTAGGTTTCTATTTAATATATTTAGAATGACCTCCTATACACAAATGCGGATACATTTACACTATATTTTACCTTTTTTATCAACATCCTTCGATGTAAATATTAGGGCTGGGCCGATGCCGATTATTAATCCGATCATCGGCCGATTATCGCATAACCGGCGATTCCGATGATCGGTGTTTGAATCTCCGATTATTTATGCCGATTATTCAAAATGTGTGTGTATATTTTAAGTCCTAAAAAAAAAATCTCTGCTCTCTCGTATGAGATCTTTGAATAATTAGCTTGTTCTTAGCGACTTAGGTTTGAAATAAACAGCACATCCAACATTCCAAACAGAATATATCAAAATAAATATATTTGCCATAGGTCTTTTTCCAATTAATACACGTTATTATAAATAGAAATACTCAAGTAACAAATTTAATAATCATAAAATAAAATATTAGCAGATTGGTGTTGTTTTATTTCGATTTGTTAAAGATGCCCAAAA
This sequence comes from Timema podura, assembly GCA_033556935.1. NCBI lineage: Eukaryota > Metazoa > Arthropoda > Insecta > Phasmatodea > Timematidae > Timema > Timema podura. The sequence continues at coordinate 45,366,869 of JAVRXN010000007.1, read as the reverse complement.
AATGAAACATCGGACGTAATAATCTCGCACATGCGCACATTTTGTTTTAAATGGAAACAGTTTTTCTTTTAATGCAAGTACAAAACTTTCCACTGCCAGGGAATTTGTTTCGCTCATATTTCAATATGAATTGAATTAATATATATTAATATTTAGATTTTACATTTTCTTTAGTAGTTAAAAGTAAATTAAAATAAGTTTTAAAGTATTTCTTAAAAAAAACCCACGAAAAATAACTTTCGTTGCACATTATGTTATTTATTATTTATTTTATCATATTGAAGTAGAGATGGGCAAAATCGTTCTTTTAAATGAACGATTCATTGTATCTGGTTCAGTTCAATGATCCGTTCATTTTGACCCGTTCACCATTCATTCGATTTTATAAAGGTAGTTTCTATTTAAATGTAGTTAAAACAACGTTATTTTTCATTAAAATTATTTAAATTGTTAATAAAAAGATCGGATTACTGTTTAAAAATGGTGATGCCTTTTTATTATACTTTTTTTTTAAGAAACCACTTATTTCTATACGATATTAATATTTAGTAGTTAGATTATGATGGAATGCTTTGTAGAATCATAAAAACCTATGTTATGATATATCTAAATGACAATACACAAAAATATTACGATTGTTAAAAATTGTTTAATATTGAAGCCATATTTTAATAGACATTGGATATAAAAATTCCTATTTCATCTAAAAACAAAATAAATGTAGGCCTATTCTCCTTGTGTGCAAAAATGTGTGTGCCTTGATTATTTTTTATCATTAAAATTAAATTTAAATTTGATGATTATGATTTGTCTTTGTCTAATGAAAGGGTCAGTAGGCCTATTTAATCATAAATGTGAAATCATATTTTAATTATCTAACATGTACCGGTATATTTGCTATTTATTAATGTGATTTGTTTTTGCTAAATGACAGGTTCACTTGTCCTAACAATAACAATATAAAATAATAATTAAACAACTTTTACATTTGAAAAGTTTCTATTTAAATGTTATTAAAACAAAACTATATTGGACATTATAAAACTAGTAAAAGTAACTTTTTTTTTTTTGCTTTAAGGGTCATTTTACTTTATACACTTATTAAAATTTAAAACAAAAATAATCGGCATCGGTGATCGGCCTAATCGGCAACAAATGATCGGCATCGGACTAATCGGCAAAATAGCTGATCGGCCCAGCTCTAGTAAATATAAGGGAAGCCTGGATGGGTAGTAATACTCGAAGCAAAGAAAAACAAAACATTTAGCTGGAAACCACGTGTTTATCCTTCTCTAGTCTTAGTACTTGCTCGGGATGTACTCATACATTAATTAACGCTAATTCAGTGGTAATGAGGAGGGTATATTGTTATAGAAGATGTGCCTGAGTTTGCGAAGAGTCAGAACAGTAGACAGTTTATGAAAAACCACCCACAGTTCACCCGACCGAGATTCCTTTCTCGATCTCCCCATCATCGGCAGGCTAGTATACTGCGAGATTGACGTGTTAGACCATGCAACCATCAATGTGGGGTTTGAAAACTATTTAGCCCAATTCTGTGGTCGAGTAGTCTAGGACGTCACTTTTGCAATAGACTGGACTGTCAATGACGGGGAGATCAGAGTTCAAATCCTTCTCGGGTGTACTGAGGGTGGTTTTTCCACTCAAATACGGGTACACGTCTTCTAAATTCAACCTTCATCAACCCCAATTCATTAGAGTAGGCCTAATTAGTACATATGCGTATAACCTGAACGGGTAGTAAGATGCGGGTCTAAGAATAAATAAAAATATCTTGATAGTTGATTAAAACTGGCAAGTTAGTTTCCTTTTCGTTGATAGCTGCGGCCACTCTAGGCGAGGTTTAGTAGTTGCACAGTGATGCAATCCCTTCTCCTGACCGAAAATTCTCAGGGAGGAAGAAATATAATCCTGGTAGTTAAATTGTGATGCAATCCCTTCTCCTGACCGAACATTCTCAGGGAGGAAGAAATATAATACTGGTAGTTGCACAGTGATGCAATCCATTCTCCTGACCGAACATTCTCAGGGATGAAGAAATATAATACTGGTAGTTGCAGAGTGATGCAATCCCTTCTCCTGACAGAACATTCTCAGGGAAGAAGAAATATAATACTGGTAGTTGCAGAGTGATGCAATCCATTCTCCTGACCGAACATTCTCAGGGATGAAGAAATATAATCCTGGTAGTTAAATTGTGATGCAATCCCTTCTCCTGACCGAACATTCTCAGGAAAGAAGAAATATAATCCTGGTAGTTGCAATGTGATGAAATCCATTTTCCTGACCAAACATTCACTGGGATGAAGAAAGATTATCCTAGTAATTGCAATGTGATGCAATCCCTTTTCCTGACCAAACATTCACTGGGATGAAGAAAAATAATCCTAGTGGTAGCATTGTGATGCAATCCCTTCTCCTGACCGAACATTCTCAGGGAGGAAGAAATATAATCCTGGTAGTTGCAATGTGATGAAATCCCTTTTCCTGACCAAACATTCACTGGGATGAAGAAAGATTATCCTAGTAATTGCATTGTGATGCAATCCCTTTTCCTGACCAAACATTCACTGGGATGAAGAAAAATAATCCTAGTGGTAGCATTGTGATGCAATCCCTTCTCCTGACCAGCACATTCACAGAGAAGAAGAGGGCCAATCTGTGACAGTCCCAGTGATTGCAACCCAGTACCTTCCCCCGACAAATAATCCCCGGCGAGCAAATGTCCGCCCGTTAATCCGTGCCCTACAGACCTCTCTTGTCGTGCCTACTAATTATCTTGCTTGTTATTTGTAAGGATAGAGCCACACGGGGTTAAATGGGGCTCGCTTCGTAACAACAATTACACTGGCTCCGTTACACACCAACTGGTTATAGCACGTCCACAAGAGCATGTCCATTCTATAGCCTTGTGAGGGCTTATGGCTTATTCGCAGATTCACGAATATCGTGTTTGTTCTTCGCTTGTCTTTTCCTAAATGTTCTCTATTGCTATTTCACCGTTCCTCCTTTTCATACCACCTCCACCTATAGAAACCTACTTCTCTCTCACGTAAATTTTATATTTGAATATTAATACAAGCCTTCACCGAAGGTCAGTGACAGGGAATAAACCAAACATGATACCCTGTTCAAAGTGTCTTAAACTTAATGGGAAATTATTTGCTTTACTTAAATAAAACATACGTGTGACATAATATGTTTGTGTTGTTCTATTTATAGCTATATTTAATTATATCCATAGATATTACAGGTTGGTTATAACATTGCATAGCCCGATATGTGTGAACAAGGATTTTAACGAAAATCGCGGATCCCCGAAGGGCCACAGTTGAACTTATAATCTGATAAATATCACGAACTTTTTTTTATAAATACGCATATGTTTGTTTATAAAGTGTTAATTTGTGATTTTATGGGAGATTTAATTTACTGTTAAATGGATGTAGTCGTGTTTTACAAATATACTTACGACTTTACCCCCCTTTTATTTAATAACCCGGTTAATCGAGAGTATACTATATTCCGATGTTTCCCTCAGCTGCCAAATGACCTTGTACAAAAATGTTTTTGTTGATGCATCGTGAACACTGAATAGAATAGATTTAAATGGCTATATAATTCAGAAGAAAATAGACCGTCCAACTTTAGTACTTTTATATCCGTTTTAATGGTTGTGACAAACATAATAACCTAATTTTAAGATAATAGTATTAATTAACAATATATCCGTCAAAGCTGTTATTCTAACGACGTCACTGCAGGATAGCCAATACCGTCTAACTCTCACAGAAAAGGGCCTTTTATAAAATATAAAAACAATTCAAGTCAACATTAATAACATTTTACTATACTATTATTGTTGTTTTACGTGTATTTATGATGTCTATAAAAACGACAGACTTAGAGCACATGAATTATAGTATATCTAATAACTTTTCTAGCTGTCAAATAAAACCCTTCCTTTGACAATTGGACTGTACCCTTCATTTAACCTGAGAGGTAGCATGCCTACCTTACTTGGTCCCACTATGGCTCAATATTATAATATAGAGCTATAGTGTAATCAGGTAAGCTAAGATGCTTGCTACCTTTCAGGGTAACGGACTGTACGTACAATGGGAAGGTAAGGCGTTACAAATGCTACTGAATACATAACATTTGGGAACTGTATTAATAAACTGCTGACATCTAAAATTCATTATTTTAGTCGGTCGGTCGTGAACTGGGTGTTTTTCCTAATGTTTCACTCTCCCTCAGCAATGCGGTTCACTTCCTTAAATTAACCTTCCAATTCTAATCATTAGCGTATAGTACTTAGCGTATAACCAACGGAGTAGACCGTGCTAAATATTATATTAGTGCGGACTTATTTTTAATTTCTATCGAACACAACAAATAATACTATTCAAAGTTTCACTTTATAATTACTTATAAACATATTCTAGTTAACCAATATAAATAAACACCGTTGCTGCATGTCAATTTACATTTAAGAGCTTAGGTCAGTGCCTTGTAAATAAAACACAGCTGGCCATCAAATAGACGAAGGTTATTTATTAGTTATTTTAATATGTTTAAAGCAAAAATTAATTTCATTTAGTTCTTCTCAAATCAAAAAATACTTTGTGTGTAAAATTTTCGCACGTGATGATGAATGTAATGATGACTATGATGTTGAATGTGACTATGAATGTAATCATTAATATGACGTTGAATGTGACGATGAATTTGATGAATGTTCTGTTGAAACCTTGCTATAAATGTATATTTGTTTGAAAGAGGCTAGCGAGCTCTATGTTTATAGCCATGGCCTTGAGAGTTTTTATTTCTCTGAATCTAGGCCGAATGATGTATGTACAGTACATTTTTCATTCTGGCTATCTGTTTCAATATGGTGGCCGATCAAAAGGTTTTTCTCTTGTAGCTTATCTAAGTGATTTTAATTTAAAATTCTAAGCATTTGTTCGACTACATAGTATGTTTTTAAAACTTGATATATATAACGAAACTAACGTCCTAAAACACGTGGACAGCTGTTACTTATGTCTATAAATATAATGTCCTATTGAATATAATATTCAATGGTGTTCCGTCTAACTTGATCCCCAAAGAAAAATATCAACTTAGATTAAAGAGAAGTTACAGGAAATATTTCAAACTAAAATTCCAGAGAGAAATTAAACGAGATATTTCAACTGAAATCCAGAGACGGAGAAATTTAAAAAAAGAAGATAGTTCAACTTGAAATCTAAATAGAAGCTACAGGAGATATTTCAACTTGAAATCTAAAGAGAATTTACCGGGGATATATTAACTAAAAATCCAAAGAGAAATTTACAACAGATATTTCAAACTAAAAATCCAGAGAGAAATTACAGGAGATATTTCAACTTGAAACCCTAAAGAGAAGTTACAGAAGATATTTTAAATAAGAATCCAAAGAGAAATTACAGGAGATATTTTAATTTGAAATCTAAAGAGAAGTTACAGGAGATATTTTAATTAAAATCCAAAGAGAAATTAGAGTAGATATTTTGAACTTGAAATTTAATAGAAGTTACAGGAAATATTTTAACTCGAAATCCAAAGAGAAATTATATGTGACATTTAAAACTCGAAATCCAAAGAGTAGATTATATGTGACACTTAAACTCGGAATCCAAAGAGAAATATTAAGAATGTAGTATCGATAAGAACATTTATATTCCTTAACATAATGTGAGATCCGCTTCGGTAGTTGCGTGGTCTAGCGCGCTAATATAGTGTTGGACTAGGCTGCCGAAGGTGGAGAGATCGGAGTTCGATCCCGGTCGGATGCACTGAAGGGGTTTTTCCTAAATGGTTTTACACTCTCCCTCTACGATTATGCGGTTGCCTTTCCTCTCAATTAAGCCTTCATAATCCCTAACCCACTTGAGTAACTAGTACATAGGCGTATAACACGAAAGGGTAATAAGGCACGCTGCTAAAAAAAACATGATGCTAGGTCTACTGTTCACAGAGCTCCTATTCTTAAAAATTATATTATGAATGAAATTAAGCTATTAACACGTAACATTAAAAAAGAATAACGCACTATATATTTTTTAAACTTTCCTCCGAAGTGACGCGCATATAAGAAACGCTATGCATCTTCTTTACATTAAAATCAGCAGTCCTTGGATGCTATTTTACACTGGACATCATATGGTTCTTACTACGTCAACGTTTTGTGCAATCAGAAGGAACGCACGTATCAGAAAACAATATCGTGTTGGATTTCTATATCTTTGCAAGCCAGATAGCGACGATAAGGCTATTTCATGTAATGCCATGTCATACTTATGGCTCAGAGAGACGCTCGTTCAACAGCATCATTTATATGTCTTATCAGGTATATTTGATATGATTTCATGTATTTTTTTTATCGTGATGCCAACGTGAACATTTGAAATTCTAAAGTTTTCTTTAAAATGCAAATAAGTTTAAATGGTCTAAAATGAACCACCTTCATGATGAAACAAATTCTACCATATCTTTCAAAATTTTACAATTTAATTATTTTTTATACCCACATATGTACACTCCGTTTACCATGAAAGGTAGTGAACTTACCTTGGACTATTCCATATGGTATAGCTTATAAAAAAAAGAACCATAGTGTAATCTGTCAAGGTTAGATTGCTACCTTTCAGGATAAATGAAGTATAAAATGTGTGTATGCTTAAAATATAAAAATAGTATATTAATGCAGACACTATAACAATAAAATAGTATTTGATCGTGAAAGTGACCAATTTTATCTTTTATTTTTAAAAAAAGCCCCCTTTAACTTGAACAAATTTAATGAAAAGTACTTTTAAAGTGAGTCGTTTTACAATAACAAAGTATTTTTTTATGAAAAAGTTACTTGAACGTGCCAAATATCCTTTAACCACCAGCCAAAATATTATCATCCTATGCATTAAAGAGCCCCACCTTTTTTGGTGAATTTACATTATGTAGAAAGAAAATAATATTTTTCTGTTACTATCCATTCCTTCAAACAATAAAATCCAGTCCAATTTTCACAGGAAGGAAATTTTAGTAAACACTAACATGATGTTCTTTCAGTCAACAATGATAAAATTTTACCATATTATTATTGTTATTCTATAGGTATTGATAATATATATCTAGAGTGACAGATACAGATCACATGACTTGACTTATGAACATGTGAGAGTACATATTTACACTTTTCTAGCTGTCAGAAAGCGCCTTTCTAATGAAAATGGAACTGTATTTAAAGCCCCATTAAAGTTTGCTAATAACGAAATTTTTTTAAAATAAATAAACAGATTCACATTTCACCAATCAATAACAATCCTCTCGTAAAGACATACGTCACTCAATAAGGACCAAGACAACAAGAGAGGTATAAAGAGAAAGAAAGGTGAGGACGACGCTACTCACCGGAGAGCGGCGCGACGCTGACCGCCGCATTCTGCACAATGACGGACGCCGGGTTCACCAACATGCTCTGCGCGCTCAGGTGGTGCTCGTTCATCCCGGTCAAGGTCAAAGGTGAGAGTCCTCTGGTTTCCGTTGGGGGGAAGGGAAGATCCGCCTTCGCTCGCGCCGACTGCACCTCGGACTGCCGCTAGAGGGCGTCTTTTGTCGAGAGATGCGCGCGCAGCTTCTTATCAGTTGAACAACGCGCGGCCCTCAAGATGTCACCGTAGCCGGGCTCCTCAGGCCCTACCGCTTATCTCACGACATGCTCTTCTGTTGGGGGGACAACAGTTGTTGCATTTTGACTGGTTTTTGTTTGTTTTTAAAGAACCACGTCTTAGTACTTATTCGAGTAAAACGCTTATGTACTAATTGCGCTAATGTGTTAGTAATGTAGAAGGTTGAATATAGAGTAACTGTATCTGCATTTGCATGGAAAGAGCGTGGGAAACCTTTTAGGAAAAACCACCTTCATTACACCCAACGGGAATTGAACCAATATCTCCCCATCATTGGCAGTCTAGTCTATTGCAAGAGTGGTGCCTTAGACCATTCTGCCACCGAAGCAGATGACTGTTTTTATTAATTGGGGGGACAACTCATCAGTGTTGTTCTGATAAGGCTGTTTAAGAGTTTATTTTTAAAATGTGAGTTTGGTAAATGCCTCATTGGTGAAACTTGGGATTCCCGCGGCTGATAAATGTCTCATTGGTGAAACGTTGGATTCCTACTGCTGATTGATGTTTTATTGGTGAAACGTGGGATTCCCACGGTTTTAAATGTTTCATTGGTGAAACATAGAACTCCCCCGGCTTTTCATTGGTGAAACGGGGGATCCCCATGGCTAATAAATGTTTCATTGGTAAAAATTGGGATTCCCATGGCTGAGAAATGTACCATTGATGAAAAGTGGGATTCCCCCGGCTTATAAACGTTTCTTTGTTGAAACGTAGGATGCCCCCAGCTGATAAATGTTTCATTAGTGAAACTTGGGATTCCAACGTCTGATAAATGTTTAATTCAGATTCAAAGTTAAAAATGGCCTTGCGCTGAAAAATTGAACTATTTCTAGTATTTTAGAAGTTTTAAAACCAGCACAAGGCCTTTTGGATAAAATACTTGTAAATAAATCTTGTTTTAGGATAGTTTCATAAAAAAAGTTTTTGAAATTTTATTCCAAATTCTAAAGGACTAAATGATAAAGTGTTACACCATTGAGCTGGAGCATTTATTCTCAGAAGTAATCCTCTTCAACAGCTAACCATTGGCTACGTTTCACTTTAAATGACGTCCTTTGATGCGAAAGTTGAAGGGAGCGATGATGGGTTTAGCTCAGTGTTGGGTGTTTCTTGTGTCTTAACATGAAACCCTCTCTTTTGAAACGTTCTGTGTTACCTCAATTTTATTTCAAAAGCCACGAGGAGAAAAAAAGGAAACACATGAGGTAGACTCCGTTTACGATGAATGATTACAGCTTTACCTAGACCTAGTACACTATGACCCAATCTTATAACCTGCACTAGAGAGGAACCAAGAAAGGCAGTGGTCTTACCTTGACTGATTACACTATGATCCAATCCCATAACCTACACCATAGTGGAACCAAAAGTAGCAGTCTTACCTTGACTGATTACACTATGGCCATATCTTATAAGCTACACCATAGTGGAACCAAGCAAGGTAGCAGTCTTACCTTGACTGATTACACTATGATCCAATCCCATAACCTACACCATAGTGGAACCAGGCAAGGTAGCAAACTGAATACACTATATCTATCTTACAACCGCATCATAAAGAAAACAAGCAAGGTAAGCTTACTATTAACGAGGGTAGATGAAGTTTACATAAAACACAATCAAGAACGCATGTCAGACACATACATACCTACGCGATTGTTACACAAGTACTTTTTACTAATACATATGATGATGATGATGATTATTATTATTATTACTATCAGCACCACGTCTTACTAACCGTTCGGGTTATACGCACCACTTATGGTAATGTGTAATGGTAGGGTGATATCGAGATGAAAAGGAGGACCTACAGTTTAACGTGGAATCCGAACCACGGTGGAGGCCTGGCATTCCTCACATTCACAAGTTGTGATTAATACACGTCTTGTCAGAGGTGAAGGAAGGGTTTGGAAATCAGATAAATCTGTGCCGGGACCGAGGATTGAACCCTGGTCCCCCAGCACAGAAGTCTGACAATTTACCCTTAAACCGCAAAGTCACCAATAGATATGAAAAGGTCTTATAAATTTAAAACAAAATATTTTATTTATGGTAGGTACTTTACACACTTATGTTTAAAATTATTTTTTGTCTTGGAGAAGGGAAAATGAGTTGAATCAGTTTTATAGAATAATTCTTTGGTCCTTGAAGGATATCAGGGATTAATGTTGAAATAATGCTGACAAGGTTTATAAACCCCATAAGCTGATTTTGCAAGTTTTTTTTAGGTCATGGCATGTATGTGCTCCTTTCTTGCGAGTATCTTAAGAACTATGTCTATCGCTCTTCAGCTTATTTAAAGAGAAGTAATCTATCGTGACAAGTTTATATGTAACCTCCTCCACTCTCAACTATATTCGTCCTTCTTTAGACCAAATACTGACCTAATCACTTAGTTTTAGAACACCTACATTTCGTTTTGTTATGTAAGCTATATTTGGAAGAAAGTATAGAGGAGATATTAAGAATTAATAGCCAGAGCTATTATTTATGCTTATTAGTGGGGATTACTCCACCTAGATATCATATTCTGAAAATTGAAAAATGACACCTGGACACGGGTCCCGGTTCGATTCCCGTGTCCAGGTGTCATTTTTCAATTTTCAGAATATAGAGGAGATAGATAGAATAGAACGAAAAAAATATGGCTTTTACAATGAAAAGAAGAACACAGTTCACACTCTACATTGCTGCCACTGGACAAAGATGTAATGTTTGCTTCTTGAACAAAATTGATTTTTACCGCCCAGTTCCCTGACCTAGATTTCATTCTATCGGAACTCATAAGGATGTCGTGTGAAACGCTCAACGTAACTTAATAAAAGTGGGAAACAAATAACAAAAAGAGAGAAAAAGGAAATTGGTAAAAAAAAAGATAGTAAACTTAGATAGGAACATGTAAAAGGAATAACATAAAGGAGAAAAGGAAATGGACATTGGATGCGAAAATGTAATCTATCTCTCTAAGAGAAACATCTTTTCGCTTTATGAGAAACATTTTGTTATATTTGAAAATATAGATAGACGGTTCACTTTTTACATTGCTGCCATTGGACAAATCAACAATACAACAGTGTAAAGTGTGAACTGTGTTCTTCATTTCATTGTTAAAGCCATATTGTGTTCATTCCCTTTTATATGTTTCCATCCACATTTCCTGTACTGTCTTCCAAATATAACAAAATGTACCTCATTCTTGTCATGTGAGGTAAGAGTCGATGTCTCATAATTATAATAAAAAAACACTGGAATAATTTTTTTAACACCACGTCCTACTACCCGTTCGGGTTACACGTCTATATACTAAACTATGCTAATATGGTAGGTAGTAAGGTTGAATTTAGAGGAAGTGTACATGTATTTGCGCGGAGAGACAGTGGGAAACAATTTAGGGAGAAATACCCTCAGTTCACTCGACCAGAACTCTTCGTCATCGGTAGTCTAGTCTATTGAGAGAGTGACGCCTTAGACCATGCGGTCACAGAAGGGGGTTAGAGCTTCTTCATGTTCCGTTCAAAAACAAACATAGTAATAACTATTTACAGAACATTAGGGGGGACATGGTTTTTGCAATCCCGACAAAGTTATTTATCCACAGCAGTGGTTACCAAACCAAGGATCGTGAGTCAATGTTTGGCGAGCCACGAAAAGTTTTTAAAATGTGTAAATTTTGTAATTATTTGAAAATATTAAATCTCGAGAAAATGGGGAAGTGAAAAAACCAAAGAAAAAATTATTTTAAAAGAGGGAGGAGGGTTAAATATAAGGCACATAATATACGGATACGGATGGATTAAAAAAGTACAATAGTAAAATAAATAACTAAATTAAAAAATATTCTCCACAATTTCCCTCGTGCTCATTGAAACTAAGCGGTTTTAAAATTTTTGGAAAATACTAAACTGTGGTTATGATTGGACATCATCTGAAGCATCAGTGGGTCCTGGACACGGGAGAGGGAGGTGGAGTAGGCCCCTAACCAATTTCGAAAATAGCTTAAATAAAAGTTTAAAATATAGAGCACTGAAGCTGTGTCGAGTGCTAAAGCTACATTTTTAAGAACATGTATACGGCTTGATATTTAAAATTAAAAAAACTACATACCTAAAAGAGGGCCCCTCAAATTAAAAATAGAAAAAAAGCTGATAAATAATGTTAATGATACGACATCCCCTAGCCCTAAAGTAAGTTTCTGGACGTGCCACCGGTCTGAAGTACAACGTGTCAACGATCATGCCAGTGGCTGAGGCCAGACTGTACCATACACTATACACACATAATTATAGTCATTGTCATATTCATTAATCTATCCATCTACCCCCCTATCCATTCGTTCCCCCTCCTATACATAAACTCCGAAGAGAGCTATCAGAGTCAAAGGATAGTTGGCTAGTTTGGGATAGGTTATGAATATGATATACAGAATAGTAGTAAGGACAGATAATCAGGATCACTCGTCAAGATCTGTGGTTCAAATATCATCACCTGAATGGATCCCAAGGGCTTGATATAAGATTTTGAATATTTGACGCTACGCAGAATATAAATCTCTACTGTCACATCGTTGTATTTTGTCACCCCCTTCCCCTTTTTTTTTGGTTCGTTGTCGAGGTGCTATGTACGTAGTACATTCGTAGTGTGTTGATGTATTCTCTTTCAAAACGAAAAGTGCGACGTATATTTCAAAATTAGCTCAAAGCCCATTTAAATAATACAAAATGCTGTAAAACATATTTTATTTATGGTGAAAAAATGGAAAATTACTCGAATGTGTGAGTGTGTGTGTGTGTGTGTCTACGCGTGCTAGAAATGAGAGAGCTTGGCACAGTTTTATTAATCTTCATAAAATTTTACAACGAAATACATTCAGACCCTCAAAAATATGGGCGTATCTGTATAAGAATATGGAAAAAGCCATTATTTAAAAAGAGACAGTCTTTTTAAATCGAAAAAAAGGGTTAGGACTGGTATTAATTATGACGCGGTGAACTTTTTAAAAAAAAGTGAATCTTACATATCTTTTTTTTTTGTCTTAGTACTGTTTAGGGTTGTACGCCTATTTACTAATTAAATTAGCTAATGTATTAGGAACGAGGAAGGTTACATTTAGAGGAATCGTACCCACATTTGTATGAAAGGAGTGTGAAATTATTTTTTGAGGAAAAATCACTTTTAGCACACCCAACCGGTAATAGAACCCCGATATTCCCATCAGTGGCAGTCCAGTCTATTGCGAGAGTGATGCCTTGGCTTAGACCAGGGCCTTTTGAGTTGTTTGGTACTTCCTTTTAGCATGTTCTTTCAACTATGTCTCTTCGTCGTTTATAAATGATACATTCTCAAACTCAAATTGTATTTCTACAATAAAATAAAATTAAGTGTTTAGTTATTTGTTAATAAGTTAATTTGTAGAGCTCAATTCGGGAGTCATTTACTATTAGCTTTTATTATATTTATTAAATAAGATACATATTTTTAAATACTATGGATTTTTAAACTAACCAAGATGCAAGGAGAACAAACTCGATAGAACGTCGAAAAAAATGTTTCCGTCAATTTTTTTTAAGTGTTATTCTATGAATATAAAATAAATACATATAAAATTGAAATTTATCTTCGTTTAATAAAAAGTAAAAAATTAGATTTAAAAATCATTCGCTCCCTGCTGAGTTACTAAAAAGACATTAACTTATATCTAGGTAAAGTACGTCTTCATAAGATTGTCAAAATGTACTGTACCTAAACTGAGGGGCCTCATGAGTAATCCGTGAAGTGACAACCGCCTTTCTAATGTCAGTCAACAGCTTCCCCACCCCCTGCTTGGACCATCCGACCATTGAGGAGGGTCTGAGGTTTTGTTCAATTTAGTTTTACTCCATAACAACAAGATACGTAGAGCCGCTTCAGTGGCTGAAACAACGCAATAGACTGGAATACCAATGACGGGGAGATCAGGGTTCGAATCACGGTCGGGTGTACTGCAGTTGTTTTTTTCCCCTTCAATACACTTACTACTCTTCTTACATGCGAGTGCGTGTACATTTACTCATTTACTCTAAATCAAACCCTCCTCATTTCTACCTCGTAAGTGTAATTAAATCATCATAGCCCGAATAAGGAGTAAAATACGCCCCCCCCCCCCCAAAACCCTAAAAAAATCCAACAAGTCTCAATATTTATAATTTAAACTGCAGAAACAGGCCTATCTCTACTAGAGTGTGTTTGGCTGCGCAGAGGACTATTGCGCCTGTGATGTAGGTCCAGTGTTTAACAAGGTGTGATGTGGCCTATCTCTACTAGAGTGTGTTTGGCTGCGCAGAGGACTGTTGCGCCTGTGATGTAGGTCCAGTGTTTAACAAGGTGTGATGTGGCCTATCTCTACTAGAGTGTGTTTGGCTGCGCAGAGGACTGTTGCGCCTGTGATGTAGGTCCAGTGTTTAACAAGGTGTGATGTGGCCTATCTCTACTAGAGTGTGTTTGGCTGCGCAGAGGACTGTTGCGTCTGTGATGTAGGTCCAGTGTTTAACAAGGTGTGATGTGGCCTATCTCTACTAGAGTGTGTTTGGCTGCGCAGAAGACTGTTGCGCCTGTGATGTAGGTCCAGTGTTTAACAAGGTGTGATGTGGCCTATCTCTACTAGAGTGTGTTTGGCTGCGCAGAAGACTGTTGCGCCTGTGATGTAGGTCCAGTGTTTAACAAGGTGTGATGTGGCCTATCTCTACTAGAGTGTGTGTGGCTGCGCAGAGGACTGTTGCGCCTGTGATGTAGGTCCAGTGTTTAACAAGGTGTGATGTGGCCTATCTCTACTAGAGTGTGTTTGGCTGCGCAGAAGACTGTTGCGCCTGTGATGTAGGTCCAGTGTTTAACAAGGTGTGATGTGGCCTATCTCTACTAGAGTGTGTGTGGCTGCGCAGAGGACTGTTGCGCCCGTGATGTAGGTCCAGTGTTTAACAAGGTGTGATGTGGCCTATCTCTACTAGAGTGTGTTTGGCTGCGCAGAAGACTGTTGCGCCTGTGATGTAGGTCCAGTGTTTAACAAGACACTTGGTGTGGTCAACACGTGTTCTACACTGCTGGGGTAGATTGACGAGAACACAAACACCAGATTATCGAACACTTTGAGGTGAGTAACAGCGCAACGAGGTTCAATCTCTCTCACGTCAAATGGAGCTATATATCTATTTTTTTTAAATTTTATTTAAGGTATTTAGCGTGAATTTTCTAAGAAAAATAATTTTTCAGCACACGACTTGCAAACCAACTTAAATCTAGAACAGACACAAATCCCAGCCCCCCTTATCGTTAATTTATCACCGTGAAAGAGGAAGCCTCATTTGACCTATGATGAGTTGTTGGCCAAGCTTGGAGTTGAATCCGGGACCCTTAGCTCCGTAGGCAGACACGCTAGCGATTGAACTAAGGTGTTGGACTAAATTAAAAAAAAGAATTAATAGTTTTGTAACTATTACAAGTCTAACGAATATAAATCACGTTGAGTGACTCTGTACCTAATACAACTACCGAACTTAAGGTCCCAGGTTCGATTCCAGGCATGGGAGGAAAATTATGGAACTGGGGCTTTCCCTTTAACAGTGATGAAATAATGACTGGGGGCTGGGTGTTGTGTTTGTTCTAGAGGAACCCAGTGCTGTCTATTTTTCGGTTCTACGGCAGACCTGGACAAATTTATGATTTATGCAACACTTTTTCGTATATCCCAGCCAGCAACCTAAATGATGTCCTAATATGCTTGTTTGTTTGTTGAATGTGTCATTATCGTGTTGATTTCTGTAATGTGTTGAAATGGTCTCCCCCCACTTTCTCGTAACATTCATATCTTTTAATTTTTTACGCGTATTAACTTCTAAAGGGATTTCAAGGGATAATTTTTACTTTCTATTTGTTTGAAGTTGGGTTTAATTAAAGCTATTTGGACTTACAAACTACTTAACGTTCAACTCTCATTCAACCCGCTTCGATGGTCAAATGGGCCAAGGCATCACACTCGCAATAGAGCCTGTCGATGACTCGGCGGGGTATATTGTAGGTGGCTTTCCCCTAAATGGTTTCCCACTCTCCCTTCATGCGAATGAGGGTACAGCTTCTGTAAGCTACCCATTCATCATCCCTAACCAAATGATGTATATGTTCGTGTACCCCGGATTGGTTGTAAGACGCGGATTAAAACAAAGATATAGGGTATGGCCGTTCACTGATTGAACATTGACGCGCTAAACCAAAGTTCCCTGGTTCGATTCATGTGTACAAGTGTAATTTATCAACAATGTTCACATTCATATTTAGACCAACATTACAATAGCGTATTTTGTGTTTGCACCTTGTATTACTAACCATCTAAAGAATTACAGGATAGTTGTTATTTTGCAATTGCTTGAAAAATATCGGGTTTCCTTTTCTATCAAATAAATTTGTTACTATTTAATTTACAAAATTTATTGTAACTGCGAAGATATTGTTTCTACTTCATGTTTTTGATTGATATGGTTGACATATATTTATTTTGATATCAATCATTTTATTTTAACTAAATCATACAGTTTGTCATAAAAAATTGCCGGTCCAAGTTTCTCGCTATGGTACATCTGACCACAGCTGTATTGTTCCGACACAAAATGAAGTTGTTCTTTCGACCCGGTAAGAGCCAGACTGTGGCGAACCTTCTTAATTATCCAAACAAATCACTCGTATGGATCAATAATGACTCAATCAATTCCAGCGAGTAAGGAGTGAGAGAGAGAGGGAGAGCTATTTGTCCAAGAACAGTGACACAAGAGTGGAGAATGTATCATTGTTTGATTGAACTTTGTACAGCTAAGTGTTGTCAGGGTTTTAAGGAGGCTTCGTGTTTGTTTCTTTACTCAGATTTAAAGTTGGCAAACCTTGGACCGCGAGCGTGGAGTATCCGCATTTAATTACGATAATGACCCAATTCTGAGGTCTGGATATCGGGGCTCGGGTGTACTGAGAGTGGTTAGTCCTAAACTTTTTACCATTTTCCCTCCACGCAAATGCAGGAACATTTCCGCTAAGTTCAACCTTATTCCTGCTTAACACATTAGCCTAATTACAGTAGTGCATATATGTATAGCCCAAACGGGTAGTAAGACGTCATGATAAAAAAATGGACTACGATAATGTGTTAGATTGAGGAAGGATGTAATTTTTAGAGGAAGTGTACCAGCATTTACTTGGAGACAAAGTGAAAAACCATTTAGGAAAAGACACCCTCAGCACACCTGACCTGTCATCGAACCCCGATCTTCCCGTCATCGGAAGTCTAGTCTACTGCGAGAGTGACGCTTTAGACCATGCCACCACCAAAACAGATTTAATTTCTTTTTCACCTTCATCTGTGGGCGTGCGGTCCCAGGAGTCGGTCTCATCTAGTCTTGTTCGACGGTGGGGGAGAGGTAGCGGCTCAAATCCCAGCCAGGAAAGAGGTTTTTTTAAATACTATTTTCCACTATTTTTCCCCTCAAATGAGGGTTCTTTTACTCTAAGTTATATCCTCCTCAGTCCTACCTTTTGGTGCCTGAAAAAAGTCTCATTAGAAAATGAGTTTGAAACTTTCGAAAGTGCGCCTCAAATCCTTCAAATTAAATTGATAAAAGTTAGCCTATATTTTAGTTAATTTTGTGTTGTAAGCATCCATTAAGTATTAAAGTTAAAAAAAATGGTAATTGAATAAAAAAGTTCTCGTCTACGTTTTATAACACACAAAAAATTCCCTTTTACAGCAATCTTCATTTCATATTCTCGTTACAGTGTTTACTGACGCGAATATTTATTAGTTATCGGGGAACAGGAGTGTGTGCAGAATAACACGACCTGCCATACGAATATGGGGGAGAGAAGAAGCGATGGATAAACAGTGCGTGAGGGAACAAAGAAGCTATTAGGTAATTAAATGTTTTAAATCAAGAGATTCGTTACAGCACGTAGAGGACAGATTTGCAAGCCTTTGTACATGAAATATACTTTAGAAAAAAATAATTTATACGAGTACTACAGCCAATGTTTCTGTTTCTGTTGGGATTTCTATGATTTTAAGAAGGGAAGGGAGGGGTTGCGAGCTTAGGGTAGTATTTTTGAAGTTTATAATAGCAAATCAGTTTTTTAGGTAAAATAAATGAAATAATCCTTCAGTAGAAACATCGAGTTTAATTTTCTTCACATGTTAATCTCTAAAACTCTTGAATGTTTCTCAAGGCTGTCATAGAATCTGACGAACACTTTTTCTCTTCATTTAAAGTTTATTAACAAATGCCCTGGACAGATAATCAATAACGGTTGAGATTACTATGCGTAGAAAATTAAACTCCATGTTTTCACTGGAGCAATATCTGGTTTATTTTGATAAAAATAAATTGTTTTCCAAGAAAACTGCAAAAAACGCTGACTTTTTTTGGTGCATTTCCTTCTATTCCACTTTAAAATACACAGCCATTGTTGACTTTAAAATGTTCTAACTGTGGAGATAATATAAGATAATATTAGGCTCTAAAATTATACTAAAATGGGTACATTTCTATTTGTAATTATCACCCTCACCCAATTCAGTGTCATAACAGTCTAATCCATTACTCTTGTGCTAGATTGGCTGGCTGATGACGGGCAGATAAAGGTTCGAATAGCGGTTGGGCCAATTGAAGGTTTTTATTATGGTTTATTCATATTCTTACATGCAAAAGCGGGTAGATTATCTCTAAAATACTTTTTTCTCATCGCTACACACATTACAGTATTTATCATTATATAATATAGCCTGAACTGGTAGCAAGACGCGGTGATACAAAAAATTGTCACCATCCTCTAAAACAGCGATTAGCCCGCCAATTGATTTTATTTGGTCTGCAAAAAACTTAGCAAACACACAATAGTTTATATTCATAAAAATTGATTGATAACCAATATGTAAAACATAAATTTGAACTTTTTTGCTCTATAAATTTTTAAAACTGCCCCACCAAATAATTACTTAAACCAATATGGCCCATGATATCAAAAAGTTTGCTAATCCATGCTATAATATTTGGCGAAACAAGTAGATTATATTATATATATTCACCCTCAAATGCTCTTAGAAGAGGCCTTATTTAACAGCTAGAAAAGCTACTAGATCTACTTTCAAGTAATCATACACCAAGTCATGTGATCTACTTTTGATATATGTCATCAATACCTGTAAAATGACAATAATAATATAGTAAAACATTCTCAATTTTGACCACAAATAAATATGCTAATATTTTCTTAAATACCCTTTCTATGAAAATTGGTCCTTACAGCAGATTAACACAATATATTTTGGGATTATTTACTAATGTTGAATAGATGCATTATATCCATTGTTTAAAGGACATTTAACCGCTATATAATCTAAGTAGTTGATAGGGGTTAGTAATTGAATAATACACTGGCATTTGTAATGATGGTAGAGTAATATATTATATATATTATTTGTATTAAAACCAGACGTTCTTCATACGATAGTTCAGGTGTGAAGTCAGCCTTTCCAATCTAACCAGAATATCGAGTATAGCCTGACTAAGCTTTTAGGTAGGATTTATATCCGCTATTTATTATATAATTAATTATAGTCAAAATTGAATAGAGCTGCTTCGGTGGCCGAGATGTCCAAGATGTCGCTCTTACACTATGGTGTAGTTTATAAAATAGGGTCATAGTGTAATCAGTCAAGGTAAGACTGCTACCCTGCTTAGTCTCACTGTGGTGTAGCTTATAAGATAGGGTCATAGTGTAATCAGTCAAGGTAAGACTGCTACCCTGCTTAGTCTCACTGTGGCGTAGCTTATAAGATAGGGTCATAGTGTAATCAGTCAAGGTAAGACTGCTTGCAACCTTGCTTGGTCCACTATGATGTAACATATTATATTATGATTATTTTGGCGAAGCTTCGTAGTATTATCAAAGCTGTTTTTTAATGAAGTCGAAGGGGACCAATTTTTGGAAGAAAAGTTGAAAATGTAGAAGCTATACACACCACTAGTAAATACTATATTAGTCTTTTGGTATTTTCTCTGTTTTAACAATATAAATACAATTCAAGAGCCATGCTTGGCTAGTGTATAATTCTTTGTAAAAACTTGGATGTCGCTTACTTTGTGTGGTCTGACCGTATTGTTAGTTACCCTAACTTTCATGTTTCGGTGTCTTTTAGAAAGAAGCGTTTAAACTTTTCAACGTTGAGGAAATATTAACCGTCGTAAAAGTTTGACGTAATTTTAGTGTAGTGAATAACTTTTACTTTCATGGGTTTGAGGGATTCCTGGCCATAAACCATGTGAAGTTACTGTTTACTTGTCCAGGGGAAGGAGGATCAGAGGTTGAGAGGGTTGTAACTGGGAGGATTCAAGACAGGGAGGGTTGTAACTGGGAGAATTAGAGGCAAGGAGGGTTGTAAATGGAAGGATTAGAGGTAGGGAGGGTTTAACTGGGAGGATTCTAGGCAGGGAGGGTTGTAACTGGGAGGATTAGAGGCAAGGAGGGTAGTAACTGGGAGGATTAGAGGCAAGGAGGTTGTAACTGGAATGATTAGAGGCAAGGAGGGTAGTAACTGGGAGGATTAGAGGCAAGGGTGGTTGTAACTGGGAGGATTAGAGGCAAGAAGGGTTGCAACTGGGAGGATTAGAGGCAAGGGGAGTTGTAACTGGGAGGATTAGAGGCAAGGAGGGTTGCAACTGGGAGGATTAGAGTCAAGGGGAGTTGTAACTGGGAGGATTAGAGGCAAGGAGGGTTGTAACTGGGAGGATTAGAGGCAAGGTGGGTTGTAACTGGGAGGATTCTAGGCAAGGAGGGTTGTAACTGGGAGGATTCTAGGCAGGGAGGGTTGTAACTGGGAGGATTAGAAGCAGGGAGAGTTGTAACTGGGAGGATTATAGGCAGGAATGGTTGTAACTAGGAGAATTAGAGGCAAGGAGGATTGTAACTGGGAGGATTAGAGGCAAGGAGGGTTGTAACTGGGAGGATTAGAGGCAAGGAGGGTTGTAACTGGGAGGATTAGAGGCAAGGAGGGTTGTAACTGGTAGGATTAGAGGCAAGGAGGGTTGTAACTGGTAGGATTAGAGGCAAGGAGGGTTGTAGCTTGGAGGATTAGAGGCAAGGAGGGTTGTAACTGGGAGGATTAGAGGCAAGGAGGGCTGTAACTGGGAGGATTAGAGGCAAGGAGGGCTGTAACTGGGAGGATTAGAGGCAAGGAGGGCTGTAACTGGGAGGATTCGAGGCAAGGAGGATTGTATTATTATTATTATTATTAGCACCGCGTCTTACTACCCGTTCGGGTTATACGCACTTACGCTAATGTGTAATGGTAGGGTGATTGTGAGATGAAATGGAGGACCTACAGTTTAACGTGGAATCCGAACCACGGTGGAGGCCTGGCATTCCTCACATTCACAAGTTGTGATTAATACACGTCTTGTCAGAGGTGAAGGAAGAGTTTGGTAATCAGATAAATCTGTGCTGGGACCGAGGATTGAACCCCGGTCGCCAGCTCAGAAGTCCGACACCTTACCCCTAGACCACCAGGTCACCAAGGAGGATTGTAACTGGGAGGATTCGAGGCAAGGAGGATTGTAACTGGGAGGATTAGAGGCAAGGAGGGTTATAACTGGGAGGATTAGAGGTAGTGAGGGTTGCTATACCAAGAAGAAATCTAGCCATTAGGTTATTGAAAAATTCTTTATTTAATCACAATACATATATTACGGAATATGCAGATTTTCTATTGTTTTTATAGAAGCTAGTTATTTCTTCATCTAATAATAATAATAATAATAATAATAATAATAATATTTCTGATTAGTGCGAGCACGAAACAAGTTAAATTCAAATTCTAGACTGAAAACCATTTTAGATGTGATTTTATGGTACAAAGCAAACTGGATTGGACACATTCTTAGGAGGAAATGTCTTTGGTACGATTTAATAGAAGGCAAGCTGGAGGGAAATAGGTTGGGAAGGAGAAGGATTCAAATATGGGATGAGTAGAAGGAAAGATGAAAATGCATGTTTCTGAAGGAGGAGGCAGATGACAAGGTGCATTAGCGGTATAAGTCTACAGACAAAAGGAATGGACCCGTCGGAATGGGACTGTCCTAAGATGGAACACCTAATAATAATAGTAATAATAATAATAGCCCTGTACTATAAACACCAAGAATAGAGACCAAACGAATTAAATTAAAATAATGGCAATATTAAAATAAAATACTAATATAATTGTTTTAATATATTAAATAAAAATACAGCTATTTCATACAAACAGTCATAACATAAATGTAACTTTTTACAAAGCTTTAATTTCGTTATTTAAAATCATTCATTAAACGTTTTAAACATTTATTACTGAAAATAGTATTAATGTTTAATTTATTTAACAAATTTGCTAAACATAATTTAATTATATTAAGTTTTGTAGGCCTCCCGCAAATCTACTATAAATATTATAACTTTAATTTTAGTTTCAAATCTTATAAAAATGTATCTGTCAAAATATGTTGTTCACAATTTTTACTTTCTCTCTATCTTACAGGTAGAGAAAGTATGGTGGTCGTCAAAAAAATCGAACTCGAGATTTTAATGAATCTTGACGTTTCATGACTTCCTGAATCCGAAAAAGTGGTTTTTGAATTTCCGTCTGTCTGTCTGTCTGTCTGTACCTCCAACTAGAGCCTAAACTATTTTACCGATTGAGCTAAAACTTGATATCTAGGGTTTTCATAGGGTTGCCCCGAGGGGTTTTTGGAATTGAATATCTACCCCTAAAATTAAGGGTGGTTTACTGAAGGGAAAAAAGAGAAAAAGTCGATTTTCTCAAAATAGGCTCTAACGATTTTGATTAAATTTCATTTATAAACATTAATAAATATTACAAACAAAATGGCTACTCTCAATATTTCGGCAAAATGGCTTTAAGGGCTCCGGTCTGATGCATTAATTAACATTTTTTATAATAACTCCGAAACTATTTGAGATATGAAATTACTTAGCATTACAAATATATATATATATATATATATTTATGATACAAATATTTTATTCGAAACATATTTTTATAAAATCAATAACTTTCAATCTATACGCAATTATATGATTTTTTTTAACTTTTTGGACATTAAAGTTTAAGTATTGCGACCGTAAAAAAAACTAACCTGAAATGTTGATGGATGTCGACGTATCATGACCCCCCGAACCCTAAAAAATAGTTTTTGCAATGCCGTCTGTCTGTGTGTCTATTAAAACTTAAAATTAAGCGTAGTTTTATAAAGGGCGAAAAGAGAAAAAGTTGGTTTTCTCAAAATCTTCTCAAACGATTTTGATTAAAATTCGTATCTAGGCGTTGATTAAGATTATAAATAAACTGGCTATTTTCATTTTCCTATGAAAATGATTTTTAGGGTACTTTACAGAAGCGTTAATTTCCGTATCTACACAACTATTTGAGAAACTAAACAACTTATCATTGCAAAATTGTAGGACTATTAGAAATAAACTTTTATTTGACAAATATTTTTATAAAAGCAACAGTTTCTGATATATTTGCAAATATATTAATACAATTTTGTGAGCTTTAGTTGTAAACATATACTACTTAAGTCTTAACGCAATAATTCTCCAATGCCATAGAGTAATTAAATATAAGTATCTAAAAAAAGTATGTTATTTTTCTTTAAAGCTCTTAGAAGAAGTGTTTGCACAGCAATGATCTATCTCCATTTTAGACTCAATAGTCAATATTTACATTTTTTATTGGTCAAAATGTATAAATGAATAATTAAATATCAATGCGATGACTTGAAGATGTGCAACACCTTACAAAATGTTAAAATTATAACCATAAATCGAAATTTTAATACGAAGTGTTGACCCTTGTGGATCCAATATTAATATTTTTTATAACTTTTAGGATTCCTTAGATTTTTTTCTACTTCCCTTCATTCATCTCTAGTAATATAATTTTCATAAATTGGAACATGTAAAGCAGATCCGAGTTTCCAAGCTGTCGGCATTTTATTAAGGTCTTTAAAACATTAAACTGTTTGAAATGCTCTTAGGTGGACAAAGATGCGCCTCTTTTCTCATTGATTCTATATCATTGTATATTATTTTATGCGTGTTCTTATGTGGAGTGGTGATGATACAATGTACATTATTCCGTTCAGAAATCTTACGAGTTTATAGAAAGAGAGAGAAAGTCTGTGCGGTGCGCCGTACCATTTATTTATAAATTTACTAAACCTAACACATTCAAATTGTATTTCCTATCAAAATAATGTTAAAAAAAACCTGAACTGCACAGTTGCAATATTTGGCGAGAATGTCCTTAAAACACAATGCAAATATGAAACTATTATGAAACCCAAAATTAAATATTTTTAATGCAAAACTAGTCAAGAATGTGATATTTCTTTCCTTAATTTCGTGATAGTATGTATTTCTACAAATGTTCTACGGGGGTGTTGTTAAATGAGATCACAAATGGGTCGACTCTCTTTGTTCTACAGTGTCCTAAATACATATTTGATATATTTTTTTCACCCTCCATTTTCTAGACTCGAGAGGATTTGTAGCTTTGTGGGGAAATGGCCCGTAGTAATGATCAACTAAAGGGGGAGGGAGGTAGGGGGGGGTGTCCGATGTCTGTCGAAGCGTTTCTCGATTTCACTTTGAAACTGTGCGTCCTCGCATGAACCTGACATTTCACCATCAGCCTACAACACCGTGATATTTTATTCATGACGATTCACCCCGTTATATTTTCCTGAGGACGTTTCAGATTACGCGTGAAGGGAGATAATTCACCCCCTCACCCCATACCTCACCTACAAAACACCCTGACAAACATTCAATCCATCCCAATAAATTTTCACGTGTACAATAAATGAATGTATTTAATCCAGGTATTTTGGTTCCATATTTAATAACGGTTGAATTATGTTGTTGGATACAAAAGGACTATAAATGGCAGAATGAAGAGTTGTTTGTTTAAATGTTATGATTTTTTAAGTATCCCTAGAAATTAGTGACTGATAATGGAGAGTATTAAACTCTCCCCACCCCACCCCATCTACCCTTTTACCAGAGACAGCTTTGTCCATCAAAACAGGATTATAAAATAGTTTTGAGTTGACAAATGAAAGCATATACAATTAAAATAACAGATAAAAATACTTTCATTTTATAATTACCTTGCATGAGATTTCCTTTTTTTATTATTAATTAAATAGCTAGGCTACTATACTTGTTACGGTTATATCCGCATCTAGATATCATATTCTTTAAATTGAAAGTGATACCTGGACACAGGAATTGAACCCAGGACATTTGGATTAGTACACCACTGCTCCAACTACTGAGCTATCCACGAATCGCCTCATGTCGAGGGCCATTCATCACTGACTGCGTTATCTGATAGCTCGTGATCTTAATTGATCACTCATATGTATCTGACGATTTCCGCAAGTCCATCACAGACTCTGCCTTTAAATATAAGATAAGACCGGTCCTTGGCACGGGACAATTCCTGGAAAGCTCAGTGGGACATTGGCCTACTAAGCCAAAGGTCCTGGGATCGATTCCCATGTCCAGGTGTCATTGTTCAATATGAATGGCTTGTTTTTAGTTTTAATTTTTTTAGTTTTACGTTAGGTAAAAAATTTGTAATTTTAATTGTGTAGCTAACCCTGGCACCTCACTATCCCACCTTATCTCCGAAGTAAGTGCTTGAACCACCAATACTATAGCTGACTAAATCAAATCAAAACATGGATAGTCTCGTAATAAGATAATGACTGTTTCTAATACAGCTGAAACGTCAGAAGTTATTTCTTCAACACAGCTCAATCCCGTACCGCAAAAATCCGTAACCACTATTTGGCACCTTTTAGCATTAATAATAATAATGATGATAATAATAACCAGAGAAACTCGCACCCACGAAAATGTGAGTGCATTCCCTCTTAATTTTACCATACCCTTATCTAACCCATTAGTGTAAATACTTGGAAATCTCGGGTGGGTAGTAAGACGCAGTGCATAAAAACCCAACACAACTAGTTTCTTTCTTGTAAAATATGTCAAGAATGTTAAATATTAACTAAAAACTCGTTGGTTTTGTTTCAAGATATGAACACCACGGAAGAATCAGTGGTAGATGAAGCTAGCCCCGCGTGGGTCATCACTTTGCTGGTTCCCGTGGGCACCACTCTGATGCTGGCGGCGCTAGTGTTCATGCTGCTGCTGTACCGTCACTGCCCTATGCCGTGTCGGCCTTCGTGGCGGTTGGACTTACCTCCGTACTCCTCTACCTGATGCTGCTCACCTTCAAGGACTCCTGGCCGCTGTACGAGTGACTCCCGCACATGCGCAGTATTACTTCACTTGTTGATCTCGGACAAGGACTCCTGGCCACGGTACGATAGTGACTGCTGCACATGCGCAGTATTACATCAATTGTTGATCTCCGTCAAGGACTCCTGGCCGCAGTACGAGTGACTCCTGCACATGCGCAGTATTACATCACTTGTTGATCTCCATCAAGGACTCCTGGCCGCTGTACGAGTGACTCCCGCACATGCGCAGTATTACATCACTTGTTGATCTCCGTCAAGGAATCCTGGCCTCTGTACGAGTGACTCCTGCACATGCGCGGTACTATATTTTCCTTCAACTTATAGATTATTATACAAGGTGTGAGAATAATAAGTTGACAAACACGCAAGCAATACTGAACACATGATATTGGTTAAATAGATAGAACAATCGGCGGGTTCATTAATCGTTCTTTTAGGTCACTTTGGGGAAAAAGGGGCTCTGACTGATTGGACGAATCTTACAGTATGTAAGGAATCTATACTCTTTAATTGATTAATTTAGACATTTATAAAGATAATAATTACTCTTATTATGTGTTCTGTCTTTCAATTGGTCCATTTCCTTGTCAATATATAACCCTCCAGTATGTCCTATCAACATCATCCTTTTATATTCTGAAACTTCACCATATTTCATTGTTTGGGCTTATCCATCATCTACATTCTTCATCTTCCTGGTCCCTTCTTCCTCCCACCTTGTATTATGTGACGTCACTCAATAAGACATTTCTTCAGATAGTGTGATCCATCCAGTTGGCCTTTCTTTATCGAAACACCTCAAAAGTATTTATCTTTTATTTTACTTAAAACTTCTACGTTGATCACCCGATCTGTCCACTTTATCCTCTTTACCCTCTTCTATCACCACATCCCAAAGCTTTCCAAATATTTTTCCTCCTTCCCCCTTATGGTCCAAGTTATGTTTCATACTAAGCGTAGCTTCATAAAAAGCATTTAATCATCTTCTTACAGCTTCTAAATAAACGTGTGGGGTTCATAGAAAATATCACCAAATATAAAATATTAGTTTAAAAAAAATTGATTCAAATGCTTCATTTAATTTTGGGCAAATATTTACTTCTCGGCTCCATTAGTCTCAAGAGTATTTCTCGTGTGTAGCTCACATGATCCTCGTCATGTGTAATGAAACGAGGATAAAATATATTGTAGGTTGATAGAACCTCTCTTTAAAATATCCAAGCTCCTGAAAATATGTTAGGTAAGATTATTAATCGTGGAACTCATTAAGTATTAAGCTTTGTATTAATGTAAAATATATATAAATAATGTAAAATAACTCATATTGTATCCTTTTCCTAGTTATATTATCATATTATAGATAATTAGAACATTTATTTTGTATACTTCTAAGTAATGTTAGTTAATATAAAATAGAATATTATAGAATACGTACCATAATAATATGCAATTACATGTATCTCATAATAGTTTACTATAGTTAAATAGTATATCGAGAAATATTCGAATAATTTGTTTATAAATCATAAATAATGTTATATTATTTTACCAGAAAATTAATACACTATATTTATAAATATAAATATCTTATAAGTTATGTTTTCTTTATCCTTAAATCCCATAGTTGGCCCCATATTATATTATTTTTGTTAAATTTTTGTGACTAATTTTTATTTAGAATCGAATTGCTAATATTTGTTCATCATCAGTAAGCATATTTTGTCTCTGGCTTGGTAATAGGTGAACTTTAACTAAGTTTTTTTTATGTGATATAATTTACTGTAACAATTTAAAAGTAAATAAAATAGTTTTATATTTTTGATAATGAACACATAAGGATATCCAGATTTCTATTTGAATTTTAGTACCCAACACCTTTTTTGACTTTGTTTTATCAAATTTATTCAATAAAATCGTCAATAAAAAAATCTGTTACACCCACTTTCACTTTCATTAGTGATTGAAATTATTCCACAAGTTTACTATTATATTTACTTTAATTATATTTCATCATTATGCATCCTCTAAACACACCTAACTTTGCATATGAACTGTGACCAAATTTCAACTAAAAGCATACCTTGGTGTGAAAAAATTATCTACTCTTTTAAATAAAACGGTAAATATTTATTCTAGTAGTAGACTGTGATTATATCAAGTTTCACAGGCTTGTAGTTACTTCGATCATATTATTAAATAATTTAATAAATATTTATGCGTCTAGCCCGAACGGGTAATAAGACGCAGTGCAAAGAAAACAAAATTAATATTTAATACTACAAGATTATGCTGTATATTATTGTATAGGTTTATAACAATTTGATACATTTAATTATCTACAAAACATTTATCTAAAATATTAGATACATTTGAATGTTATTTGAATTAATAACATTAGTATTATTATCTATAGAAATACATATATAATATACTTATTTGTTCATAACATTAGCAAATAGTGAACAGTCATCATCATCATCCTCATCCTTATATACAGTTTCCAGCCATTATATTTTATTAATATACAAATAATATTTATAGGCCCTATTACAACAGCTTATCTTTCTTATTACAAATTTAAAAAAAATATATTATATTATTGAGTGTTTGATTATATAACTGGTTTTTATAGCTCCGTGATCGAGCGCCAATTATTATATTACGGTCGCGCGTTGGGCGCCTATTATAGTGTTACGGAATGTTTGATGATATAATTGGTATTTATAGCTCCGTGATCGAGCGCCAATTATTATATTACGGTCGTGCGTTGGGCGCCTATTATAATAATATTGAATGGTTGATGATATAATTGGTTTTTTTTATAGCTCCTTGATCAAGCCAATTATAATGATATTGAATATTGCAGATGTAATTGCCCCGCGATTGGGAGCCAACTATAACTATATTGGAGTTTGATGATATAACTGGTTTTTATAGCTCCGTGATCGAGCGCCAATTATTGTGATATGGAATTTATTTGTAATATAAATACAACTGTTGATGTTATACACGCTTTATTTAAAAAATCATTTCTTCCTTTACACTTTGTTTGAAATTAAACTATGTATTGTCTGTTATTACTTTTCACTTTATCGTTGACACACATTTTCTATATTTACGTCTAGCTTAGCTATTTCATCGGCACTTTCTGTATGTTTACTCCGTACCTCTCTCTACGTCTACTCACGCTATTTCATCGGCACTTTCTGTATGTTTACTCCGTACCTCTCTCTACGTCTACTCACGCTATTTCAGTGGCACTTTCTGTATGTTTACTCCAGCCCTCTCTCTACGTCTACTCTCGCTATTTCAGTGGCACTTTCTGTATGTTTTCATACGCACATATAGCTTATATGCGGACGTGCCCCTTGCTCCTTGGACCTCTCGTGACAGTGTCAAGATTAACCAATCAGGTACGTCTCTGCGACAGGTGCATTGAAGGCTAGCTTCTTATTGGATATAGGAAGCTGGTTTCTCTTGCTTGTTTAGTAAATACTGCGAAGTTAAATTTTGACAGTAATAATGAGTTTTAATGATGAAATAATTTTAGACTATTCTGCGAAAACGCGTGATTCTCCATGGATGAAGTGTTAAAAGGATAATTTACATACGATACTTTAAAGAAAAATACCTTCATCCATGACTTCGTAAATATATGAGAGCAGTCCAAGTCAATCAGGTTACAATATATATCTGCAGAGTGAGAGTTGGAGAGGGAGGGTAATAGGTCTTGGGCTAAAAATACAACCACTACAACAGAACTTTAAAAAATTCATATAAACTTTGAAGTTTTAACTTTTCGGAAAAGAAATTGTTTCAAACTATTTCATTATTGACATGCGGGCTTTTCCAAGCAGTTTTTTATCTGATATATTCTTTTGCCAGCAGGAATCTATATTTGGAGTCGACAATATTTCAGGCAATAGTCTTTCCATGTAAAACCTAAAGAAAAGAAAAATTAATAGATACACTAAATATTTTAAGTAATATATTTAAAAAAATGTTACGGTAACAATGAAATATTTTTGGTCAACATTTAACTAATACAAAAATAGAAAATAATATCGATACGTAATATTATTTATTCACTCCGAACCAGAAATATATTTTTCATTTTTAAGTCATCAACCCGAATGTTGGTTTGATGCGTTTCCAATCCATCCGGAGAGGTGAATGCAATTAGACCTTCTGCTGTTTAGTGTTGCCCGTACTATTTGTGGTAGAGTGCACAATGTTTAAAAACCATATTTTCTGAACTGAAAGTGTGGTTTTCCGTTGTGTTTAGCACTAAATTTCTACAAACGATCTTAAAAAGCCTACCAATTTTGCCAGTAAGGTATTTTCACATAATTTCCGTGGATCTCATACATACCACAATTGACATGGGTCTCATGGCTTTACTTCCCCTCAGAAAGAAGTTTTGCTTCGGATTTTCTTAAATCAAGAAAAATCCGTCGACTTTGGCTGGGCTTAAGCACACGCACATCGATTATTATTACTATTATTATTATTAGCACCACGTCTTACTACCTGTTCGGGTTATACGCACTTACACTAATGTGTAATGGTAGGTTGAGTGTGAGATGAAATGGAGGACCTACAGTTTAACGTGGAATCCGAACCACGGTGGAGGCTTGGCATTCTTCCATCGATTATTGAGGTGAGAAATTTACCCTAAGACCAAATCATCGAATAATGTATTATTTAACAATCTTTTCACACAATTTTTTTTGTTGCCAAAAATCATCATCATGATCACTTTTCTCTACACCAAACATTTTTTGGCGTAAACCATAAAGTAACAAAATCTGCGATTTGTGATTTGTAGCTGACCCTGTAATCAAAAATTAGTTTTTTTTTCTCTTCAGGATCTGCTTATATTCCAAAAGCTCAATTAATTTTTTTTAAAGGATACAGAAATGTCAGGCTGCAAATACAAATTGGTGACCTGGTGGTCTAGGGGTAAGGTGTCAGACTTCTGTGCTGAGGGTCCGGGGTTCAATCCTCGGTCCCGGCACAGATTTATCTGATTTCCAAACCCTTCCTTCACCTCTGACAAGATGTGTATTAATCACAACTTGTGAATGTGAGTAATGCCAGGCCTCTACCGTGGTTCGGATTCCACGTTAAACTGTAGGTCCTCCATTTCATCTCACAATCACCCTACCATCGCACATTTAGCGTAAGTGCGTATAACCCGAACGGGTAGTAAGACGCGGTGCTAATAATAATAATAATAATATAATAATAATAATAAATACAAATTGAAACCTCATCATAAAAAAATGGATCAGCTGAATATAAATAATAATTTTACTCTTTTAATTTGTGTTACATACCTTTCATGAAGCTGCAGCTGCCAAGAAATTTTCTGAATCGTCTATACCCATGGGACATTTGATCCTCACTATTCCATCGTCAGATCTAAAATCAAGTATTGCACATAGTAGAATGTGAGGAAACTCTTTGATACCTCACAAAAATTAGTTTTATAAAATAAGTTATTAAAGCTTGATCTACTTTAACTAGCTGCGAGAAAAGGATAATCATTCAAAAACCCTTTTCGGTTCCCGCATTATATTTTGATTTTATAATAATTATTTGGCTATCTGAATATAATTATACTTGTGCTATAAGTCTTAGTCATTATAGTATATAATTTGGACTTCAGTACAGCTACGTTAATAATAATTTAATTTTTATTAGATCCACCTTCTTTGAATTTGAGAATCGAATGATTATGAAGATTACTACTAATTTTTATAGTAATTATTAAAATGTAATCTTACTCTCCTTAGTTAATACATTATTTTAATATTGTTTGCAACTGTTATCTATGTGTAGATACACCATCATACATAGCTATTGTAGAAAATATAGCTAACAATCAGTGGCGGCGAAACGTTTTAGAGCCGGGGGGGGGGGGGGGAGAGGGGGGAGGACAAAATTTTCAAATAAATATTGTAATATAAAAAAACATTTTTGCCAATAACACTCCACTAGCCCTAAGCACATAACTTTATTAGGATATGATAAGAACCGTTCTAGAATTTCGGCCAAAGTATTTACCCACCCGCAGCGGTGGTCTGGAGGTAGAGAGAGTCATTGGCTCACAATCCTTTGTCAACCGTTGACAAGGAGGTCGAGGTTCAAATCTCGGCCGGGTGAAATGAGTGTGGATTTCTACAAGTTATTTACCACTGCGATTTTTTAATCTTCACTCAACCACCTCCACGCAAATGCGGGTTCACTTCCTACTAACTGCCTTCCTCATCCCTATCCCATTAGATTAAGCCGTTAATAGACCAAGTGCTAGTAAACGTAATAATTAATAAAAAAAATCTAGGCCTGACTGAAAGTTCTGTAGTTGAATATACAACACATTATTTGAAGCGATCGACCCAGCCACTGTGGCCGTTAAATATTTTTGTTGTTCTGTGTTTAACGAACATCAGGTAAATTTAATCAGTCTAGAAAACATCAACCCATCTAGCAAGTGAAAGAATAGGATAGGTGGACATACATGATCAAACATACGCGTCAATAAAATCTGATAGACTTTACGGGTCAATGTAAATTCAATAACGTATAATATGGTAATAACTATAATACCTAAAGTAGAAGCTCTTCTCACACATATACTTCGTAGTTTTCCATTTGCTTTATGTTAAAAACCAAGTTAACCAACACACAATCCCGCCTAATAAAATTATACCACACTCGGCGAGGTCTGTAGTCAACTGCTTGGTGCATGCCCAATCACTATGATTTTGGCGCGATAAAGCTTCGTCGTTGCTTTCTGCACGGCGCACGCGCCAACTAGGAGTTAGAGCGTAATTTAAACAATGATTCAGCTATGGCTTCATTCAAATTGGCTTAGCTTTAATATAAAAACTATTGAAATATAAAATATTTTTTCAATCTTTCATAATTTATGTAGGCCACACTGGGATCTTTATAGAACATGTCAGAAGAGGGGGGGGGGCAAAACCTTGCTTTGCCCCCCCCTTGCTTCTATCAAGGGCAAAATGCCCCTGTACTTCTCCCCCCGTTCCGTTGCCCCTGCTTCAATGATTTAACTAACTAACCTTTTACTTGTTACTTGTTCAGAATCTTATATTTCAAGAATTGTTAAATTAAGAAGTATTTTCCTTTCAAGATGAGTTTCCTTATTTTGAGAGGACACTTTCATCAATTTTCTGTACAAATAGTATTTTACTTTCTAATTTATGTAAATAGCTTGGTTGATTATTTAAAAAAATCATTTTAACTAAGTGTATTTGAGATATTTGTATTTTATTTATATTACCGATAGTAGCACATACATACTTTTGTCAATACTTAGATTGTGAAATGTTTAAACTTCTTAACGATTCCATACATTATAGTTCATTGCTATCACAAAGTCCAAGTCATATGACCAGAGGTTGAGTAAATTCATTTTTAAAAAGGGAATATATTTATTATAAATGTGTCTATGGATTGATTTTGTCGTGCTCGCAAATAAATTCACTATAGACTAATTTTATTGAGCTCAAGTAGGCCACGCATTATTTGTTCATGAGGATAGGAGGTGGGATGCATTCAAGCTTAAATACTCTCACTTGGCACCTCAGCGGGAAAATGTTGTGATCGTAAAAAAATCGAACTTGAAATTTTAATAAAAATTGTCGACATTTAATAACCCCTTGAAACAAAAAAGTGGTTTTGAATTGCCAATTTTCTTAATTTATCCAGTAACTATTTGAGATACGAATTAACTTATCATTGTAAAGTCATAGTTCTGTTGAAGATACAAATCTTTTATTTGAAACATATTTTTATAAAACCAATAGTTTCTGAGCTATTAATTATATATACATATATATATTTAAATTCAGGTCCTTGCAAATGAATTTGATACTTATAGTCTTCGGCTGACAAAGATATTTTTCTTTTCTAATTCTGTAAGAGTATTCCTAGTTTCTAATGCCATAGAGTAAGAAAGTAACAGTGTAAATTATTTCATTTATGATCATTGGTGTAGTCTCTCTACAATGTATAGACCTATAATTTCGTTTCACAAATCTTACGAGGTTTTAGTAAATGTCTCTTTTAAGATAAAGGTGGAAGAAAGTCTTTGTGGTCCATAATACCATTTATTAGATGTTAAATCAGGACCTCAAACAAATATGTCTTATAGCTAGACAATGCTACTTTATTCATCTTAATTAGTGTAAATATGTGGAAATATCTGACTGTAGTAAAAAACGGTGTGTATAGATAGGCGTTCATATAGCCGTTTACCGGCACTTCAAACAAAAGTCAGCCTGCT
The DNA here is from genome assembly GCA_033556935.1 of Timema podura. NCBI lineage: Eukaryota > Metazoa > Arthropoda > Insecta > Phasmatodea > Timematidae > Timema > Timema podura. The sequence continues at coordinate 45,332,421 of JAVRXN010000007.1, read as the reverse complement.
AAAGTTAACCTGCTATAGATACATCTAAAAATAAATCTTATCTATCAATGATAAAATACTAATAAATTTTGATCTTTGTGTGAAATCATTTGCTCTACCATTTTTTCAACAGCTGAACAATAACAGCATGTTGTATATGTTTTCACCCTCCCTCAGAATATTTCCCGCTCATGTGTGGCGTGACTCGTTCTCTTATACAAAAGTATTGTGTAGATAATCTTCTCTTGCCCAACAATAAACTTGTTGTTTCTACTCACATTTTATCCAAATCTTCGTTTGATGTGGTGGCGTCACAATGAAACTCATCAAATGATTCTTTCATGGCAGGAACGGGTTTCAAGTATGTCAGATTGTAATTAGTATCTCTAGAAATACTTAATTCAAAATATTATACTTATAGTTAAAATATCAAGAAACAATCAAATAATAACTAGTAAGAACCTTATAAGATTTTCACTTGAAACATTTTGTGTAGGAAAATATTCGTAAGAATCCGGTGCAGTCATACTTACAGTGAGTTTCACATTTGATCTTTTCACCATGGTAAACATTCGTTTCCTGTGCAAGTTTAAGTTTTAACAGTTGAAAAAACATAAATATAAAAGATAAATAGGCCTATATCATACAGAATTCTATCTTACATTAAATTTAATATCCTTTCACAGACATACACTGACATCTTGTTTTCAAATTATCCGCGTGTGCACACGACTGGTAATGAACATATGACCTTTGTCACAGTTGGATATATAGTGCCCTGTATCACAGCTCATGTGAGTACACATTTCTTTGATATTAAAAATGTTTAGTTATATTTGATAAAGATACCACAAAAATAGTTTTAAAACTGTCGAATTTAAAAGCTTGAAAATCCAAAGATTAATATTGAAAAAATAACAAAATATTTCAGATGAAGATAGATAAAAATTAAAATAATAATTTTTTTAACAGTTTCAACCAAACTCCAATAATTTTAACTCCAAATTTTCTTTAAATGATAAATAAAAAACCTACCTAGATGCAACAATGCACAATTTCTTTCCTTACGCCTGGCTGTGAGGTTCAATTTTGATTTCTTCCCTCGTCTGTAATCCACATATTTTTTCTGTCTGTCCATGTTGATTAGTTTTATTTTATACTATATTTTAATAATTTAAAAAAAACAGCCTACACGCTAGATATGCTTGTCGTTCATCAATGGACGTAACACCCAGGACCACAGGGCCTGCAATGTGAGGGGGGGCCCAATAGTATAAGGGGACCCGTGAAAAAACCTTTAAATTACTATAAAGATGGTGGAAATAATTGTAATCAAATAACACAATATCCTAATTATTGACCATTTAGATAGTTGAATATTATTATCATAAAGTAGTGTAAATTAAAACTAAGCTAATAGAATTATTTCAATTATTCCATTTGGTTTTAAATAGCGCCGATTTTTTTTTTTAAATTTTCATGGAGTAAAGCTGATTGATGACGTTCCCAACACAAAACCGAGGCTAAAACAGTCATTATAAGGTGTGATTAAATTAGTAATTATTTAGGACTATTAATTATTTCTTGTAACATTAATTAAGGTGTTAGATGACTTGGAAAAGGGAGCCTGCAGATAAATCTTTCGGGGAGGGTGGGGGGGGGGGGCAAAATCTTTTACGCCACTGTCGTTCAAGTGTTAATTTTTTTTAAAAATAAATAGATGTAAATGCATAACAGACATTCGATATTACACTCATCGAGATTTTCACAAAATTGTCAAACCATAAATATAAATAGTTTGCTAATACCTGTACAAAAGCTTCTGTGGCAGGTATTGAAATAGTCAAACAAGAGGGAGAGGCAGAGGAAAGAGAGAAAGATTAGCCTGGTTCTTCTACTACTCGTTCTTTCACCTCGCTTCCCACCTCCTTCGTAAATACTGGAAAGATTCAACGGTCTTTTGGCCGAGGGATATTGTTACTGTACGGAGAAATATTGCCAGTTGTTACTTCACAGGAAAATAAAAATGCCTATAAAATTTGTGTTATGACCTCACTATTAAGCTACATCATTCTACGACCCTATAACAGTAGCTTTTTGGTTTCTAGGCATTTGTATCGTAACAAGCAACCAAAATATGTCGTTTTTGCTACTTTTCAAAGTGGAAAATTTCAACTTTAAAACTATGTTTATATAGAGTAGTAGAATATAGTTTTGTGCTCATTCCAGTGAAGACCAAACTCGTTTACTATTCACAGTTTTATCAATATTTGACTTAAGCGCCCCGTCTGATTGGCACTGCCTCAGCTGTCTAAACAGGCCTCTTAAAAGAAAAAACGTTATAGTTAGCAATTAAATCTTGTTTAGACATTGGTAGCTCTCTGAATCTCTGTTAGTTTGAAAGTAAGAGGTATAAAGTACCTACCAACTATTTATTTAAAATGTTACAGCACAATACCATGAATATAACAAATGCTTTACAATCATTAAACATTTAAGTTTTAATATTCCGTCTAAAATACTTCTATATAATGTTGTTGAACTTTTAATAAGCAAACTTTCACAGGCTGAGCCTACAAATTAATCGATAAGTTTCGTCAGGATGGAGGTTCAGTACAATTATCATATGAAGATACTCTTAGAAAAACAATCACATATTTTTACTGACAACATTGATACAATTTCAACTGGGTATCCATTAGCCATGAATGTCATGGAATTAATTTTGAGGTCATGGATTTTTGTGAGCCAAGTTCAGATAAGAATGTTTTAAATAAATAAATTGTTCTAAATTATCTTATATTTAAACTACTCCCCGATGATGACATTGAGCAGAAGCGAGAAAATATTATAAATCAGAAATTATGTAGTTTTGAATGAAAATCTTTATTTAACGGGATAGTTAATAACTGGTTTCAAGCAATCTTATGTCTTGAATATTTATGTATTTGAAATGTAATTAAATATGGTTGACATAAGTCAGTGGACCACATGTACTAAACTAGTATTGTTAATTTATATGTAGTGATAAAATATATCAAAATCGACAGCAAAAAATCACGACTTGACTTATGAATACATGAGAGTAAACTCTGATTTTTATAGTCCACCAACATTGATCAAAAGTCACAATTATTTTGCAATATAAAATAAATCTCATTTGAATTATTAAACTATAAAATTCATATGAAAATTATAAAAATCTTCCAATAATTCTTCCTTGTACACTACTGTGTGATTTCTCTTTACACTATTAATTAAACGGGCTAAGAATGTAAATACAGTTTTAATATTTTAACTTACGACATTGTGACATGAGTTTCCAGTTTTGTAAATAGCTGGCTTCCTATGAAAAAAACCCTAGATCTAACTTGGAATACAAAGTATGTAGGACATTCATATATTATATCTTTGTTACTCTTGGTGTATAACTGCTCTCTCCGTTCAAACAATTCCACGTGCAGCGGACACACAACTTCACATTCATTCGACCGGGCACCCTATACAGGTTTATAGTACGGAAATTCAATGTATTGACAATTGGGGCCCAATAGCTTCAAATCCTGTGCGCACATAACAAAATCTTTCATGTACCAACAGTCGACTGCCAATATAAAGCATCTCCTCTCTCAATGGCCCTCATTTTACCCCCAAATAGCTGCTGGACGTTTACAAATAATGGAGCTTTCCATTTCGATTGTTCTTTACATTGGGATCTCGAATATTGTTCCTGTAAGCTTTCAATACAATCGTGAAGGCGTGGGGCAGCCAATTAATTTATGATATTAAATAACCAATTTAAAAAGTTCAACCATAATATATTTACGTTATTTCCAAATAAAACATTACTTGTTTCTTTATTTAAAGCTTCAAATGCTAATAGTAAACTAAACAAATCACTTTGATAGCCACATGGTCTAAGGCACAACTCTCGCAATAGATTGAGATTGTCGATGCCAATCGGGTGGCCTTTCCTAAATGTTTTCCATTCTACATCTTTTACCATGCAAATGCGGGTAGACTTCGTCTAAATTAAACTTCTCTTATCCAAAAAATTAGCATAGTTAGTAAATACCAAACGGATAATTTGTGGTGATTAAAAATTAATCAATGTTTTTTACCATATTAATATGAATCGAAAGAGGGAAAAAATTGTGAACCTAGTTAGAAAAACCTTTAAAATCACCTAATTCCTACAATTTTGACCTATTCTTTATATTAATTCCATAATTTCATTTTTGTAACACCTTTTTGACATGTTTAACAAATTTAATAATATTGCTTAGCAAGGTGTGTGTAATTTCTTTTAGATAAAAAGTATTTTAGTGAGATTTTAAAATAGAATCCTCTTGGGCTGGTTAATATGAACCTCCGTAACAAACTTAAATATTCATAATGTGTTTTAATGTTGTTTTATACAAATATTAGCATATTTTAATTAAACCAACAAAACTAGAATATACATACAACTGTTTCAATTCCGGTGAAAGCTCGGAATTGATGAATTATTTAATTTCCAAATTATAAAATTTGTCTATAAGGCTGGCCATGTTCTGATGATTTTTATATTTAATGACGATGTCGTTTTTATCTCTACCATGGTAAAAAATTTCTAGCCTACGTAATTCTTCCTTTTTTTACCTTCCTTCTCCCCCACAAAAAAGGTTATCTAGAGATTATTAACAAAGAAAATACTTCCTGAATGTTTTCTAAAATCTTTCATAAAAACATTCTTCATACTTGTGAAGTAAGGAAAGCATTGAGTGATGTAATAAATTATAAAATTCATAGCTCAGTTGTGGAAGGTTGGTTGAGTCCTTGAAGAAAGAGGAGAAAGGGAGTTTTCTTCTCCCCCCTTCCCCCCGGGCGACCTTCATCAATCAAAAGCTGTGGGGAGATTGATGGCTGGTTCAGACAACTTTTGATTTATATGTTTCACAGAAACATGACCGCAACATATCAAATAATCGTTAGTATTTACATTTACAAATTTCCTTACAGACAATTTATGGTTTATGTATTTCTTTTTTAAATGAATTCTGACAGTTAATATTGCAACATTCAAAGAAACAAACTACCAATGTACTGGGATGTGTTGATATATAATCTCGTAAACATGTTAAGTCATCTCACTCCTTTTTACTTTCTAATCTCGTGAAAACTGTGTTCTTTAACAAAAAAATGTGGATTTTATAATTCTGTCTGTTTCCGTATCTGCCTGTCCTTGGGCTTGGATACGAAATAATTTGACAGTTTTTTCCAACTTGATATTTAGTTGTTAAATGGCTAGATCTCAGGAGTTTTTTTTGTTTAAGTTTTGACCCTTGATCCTAAATTAGTAAAAGTAGTTTACTAATACCAGATTTTTGAAAAAATTAATAAAATAAAATTGTTTAAAAATAGCTCTAGCGACCTAGCTAAAAATATGTATCTGAGGGCCCTTTTAAATGATAAATATAATAATAATAATAATAATAATAATAATAATAATAATAATAATAATAATAATAATAATAATAATAATAATAATAATAATAATAATAATAATATATGTTGAGTTTTCTAGAACAAATTAATTTAAGAGTAGTTTACTCAAATAATTTTTTAGAAATTTTGAATTCTTTCGAAAAGGGTCTTTAAGGTTTAGTTAAAAATGAGTATCAGGGAATTGTCTTTCATAATAAATATAAATATATTTTTATTTTTACAAATATAGATAATTTGCGAGTTTTTTTTACAAATAACAGTTTTTTAAAAATCGGTTTAAACAAGTATTGTTTAAAATTTGTGTAAGAAAATTGTTCTTTCTTATTAACACGGTAGTATGTTAGTTTTTCCGAGAAAAATGTATTTACGAGTAGTTTACTGAAAATATATTTTTGAAAATTTAGTTCCAAACTATAATACACCACAGATGTATAGAAATTTTGTAAGATTGTATCGTACCACTTGTTTCTTGATGGATCTTGGTTATTTCGACTAGTAGACTATGCTGAAAAATGTAGAAATGGTGCTGGTAAGGTAAGAAGATGAAGATACGTTGATAAGTCTAACTTTTAACCAAGCATGTTATTGAATCATGCTTCAAATATCATGCTTGCATAGACCTAACCTCTATGCACCAATTCAACGCGAATGTGTTAGTGCGCCACTCTGTGGCCCAAGTGTCTTTTTGGACTAGTATAAACGGTCGTGTGACTCAAACTGCAGTGCGTCGTAATCCAGTATACATTAACTAATAATTAATGTTTGTTCTTCCTGTCATATAAAACCAAACACACGTATAAATTGCAATATAATATGATTGAGGATATATGCTATTTCAATGCTAATATGTTCTTAGTTTCATGTTAAGTAGAAAATAAAAATATTAGCACATGGTTGATCAATGAACTGAAGAAATAATTATATGATAGATTGATTTTAGATTTTGTCAAATTATGATCATATTATATCTATTAATTCGATATAGAATTTGTAGGTGGTCTTTAAAATCAACGAACTGTCAAAATTTTACTTTTAATATTATATGATATTTGACGTGCTTTATTAACCCACTAATTAAATCAGCACATGACTTACAAATAAATAAAATTCTAAAACTGACACAACACCCAGTTTCCGAACCGTTAATTTATCTCTATGAAAGACAATTCCTCTAATTAATTAACTATATTCTTTTTTCAGACATGCTAGGAATCAAACCTGGGACCTCTATTTCATGAAGGACGCGATACAGACTATGCTAAGGTAAGTAGCAATTATATTATTATTTGTAGCATTATTTATTTCATTGGTCGTGGAGAGCAACTAAACAAATTAAACTTGACATTTATATTTGTTTATATGATGATAAAAATTAACACTTTAAATAATACAAATTATGAACAAGACTTAAATCACTTTTAAAAATCTAAACACAGAACAAGAGATGAAACTCGGGAAAACTTTAATCCTGTGGTATTCAAGCGGTTCGATACTTGTAAATATATCAAAAAAGTATATTAAATACAATAAAGAAGACCTTGACTTAAAATAACAATTTTAGCAATTAGTAAAAATAATAATAGAGACTTGAGTGGCTAGGAGAGTAACAAAATAAAGAATTAACATATATTAATATAATTAATTTGCTAAAAAATTGTGCTCTCATTGTGATTTATACGTAATAGAAATGATAAAAAAAATACAATTTTTCTATAACATCCAATCCTTAACAAGCTTTTTTTTAAATTCATCCAATCCTTAACAAAAAAATTTTAAATTATGTATTTTAAAATATTTTAATTTTAACTAAAAATTGTACTTTATAAAGATTCAAGGCTCGAGAACTAAAGTATTAGACCCGTCAGAAGCCTTTGGTGGTTATTATTATTAATTTAAAATAAATAAACACCATTTATACATGTATTCGAGCTTTCTCAAATGTGTTTTCATGGTCTTCATGTCACCAAACATTACAAAATCTTAAACCCCTCCCTTCACTTATATTTCCTTGTCTAGATAAAACGTAGTAGCTCTCTGATGACTTCCTCTGTTGATAGTTTTGAAGCGATCATTGGTCGCATCCTCTAACCAGTCCGTCTGGCCCCTGCGTGGCTCAGATACTGCAACACACGCCAGCATAGTGTGTTGCCTACCTTAAAGCTCCAAGCTTATCTAAGGTATGGAGTGTCTGAGAACTTATCGTAGAGCCTCATACTCTTTAATTTTTTATTTTTTATTTAGCACCGCGTCTTACTACCCGTTCGGGTTATACGCTTAAGTACTAATTACACTAATGGATTAGGAAATGGGAAGGTTGAACCTAGAGGAAGTGAACCCGCATTTGCGTGGAGGGAGAGTGGAAAACCATTTAGGAAAAACCACCCCCAGTTCACCCGACCGAGATTCGAACCTCGATCTCCCCGTCCTCGGTGGTCTGACTCAACACGACTGGCGCGTTAGCCAACTACGCCACAGAGGCGGGTTACTCTTTAATTAATATTCCCATTATTTACACGGTCATTTTATATAATATCTTTCTCAATCACCTCTCTCTCTCTAACAATTACAAACCCCATTCAAAAGCCTACAATCATTTATTTTAGCACCGCGTCTGACTAATTATTCACTACCCGCCTCGGTGGCGTAGTTGGCTAACGCGCCAGTCGTGTTGAGTCAGACCACCGAGAACGGGGAGATCGAGGTTCGAATCTCGGTCGGGTGAACTAGGGGTGGTTTTTACTAAATGGTTTCCACTCTCCCTCCACGAAAATGCGGGTTCACTTCCTCTAAATTCAACCTTCCCAATTCCTAATCCATTAGTGTAATTAGTACTTAAGCGTATAACCCGAACGGATAGTAAGACGCGGTGCTAAAATTAATTAATTAACTATTCACTAATGTGTTAAGACCCTCTTAGGTTGCGTAGTTGGCCAACGTGCTAGTTTAGTGTTGAGCTAGACAACCCAGGACGTGGAGATCGAGGTTCAAATCTCGATCGGGTGAACTGGGGGTGGTTTTTCTTAAATAGTTTTCCACTCTTCCTTCACGCAAATGCGGGTTCACTTCCTCTATATTTAAACTTCTTAATTCTAAATCCATTAGTGTAATTAAGCGTATAACCCGAATGGATAGTAAGGCACGGTGATAAATAATAATATAATAAATAATAATAATAATAAAAAAAAATAATAATAATAACTAATGTGTGAGTGATGACGAAGGTTGAATTAAGTGAAAGTGTACTTTCATTTGCGTGTAGGGAGAGTGAAAGACCACTAAGTAAACACCACCCTCCATAAACCCGACCGGGATGCTGACTTCAATCTCCTCGTCACGGGAAGTTCAGTCTACTGATAAAGTGACACCTCAGACCACGCGACCATATAGGTAGGTGGCAATATTTCTGTTAGAGAGACTGCTTTTTTGGGAAAGATGAAAAAAAAGGGAGGTTTCAAATTGGAAAATTTAAAATGTACACGATCAAATTGATATCATTATATTATTATTATTATTATTATTATTACTATCATACTATCGATATTTATAATATTTATAAAAATGGACAATGATTTGTCTTATGAAAGTACCCGGTGTAATTCGCTAAATATTTTGGTGCTGAACGACACTACCAGGATCATCAAATATTGAACGCGTATTTAATTTAATGGCTAAGAATGAGGAGAATAATCTAAAGGTCTCACTCAAGTGGAGAGAGTCTGAGAAAACAAAAATTAAAAATCACTCTTGTAAAATAATCCCCTCTGCACTTGGTTTGGGTAAATATTTTGGCCCCCCTTTTGAAGGCGATCCAGGTAATTCTGTGTTAAACGCCTTAGGGTATTATAGCACCACTTCGGGTTGTTGCATTAGCAATTAACCCCATCGGTGGTCAAATAGCTGGAGGCGCTTCTCTCGTAATATACTGGACTGCCGATGATGGGGATATCGGGTTTCTAACCCCAATCAGGTGTTATGGAAAAATTATTTTTTCTAGTTGCCCCTCACACAAATACGGGCACACTTTCTCTTAATTCAAACTTCCTCCTCCTTAACACATTAGAGTAATTAGTACATATGCCTATAACTCGAACGGATAGTGAGATGCGATAGAAAAAGAAGAGAATAATTACTACAGTTTGAATAATATTTATTATATTAAAATCAGTGCTTGAATTGGGAAATTTTAACAACCGGAACGGTAACAACTAACAACAAATAAATTACTTGATCTATTTCACAGCATGAAACTATTACATTGGTAGAAACTATTGCATTGTCTATACACAATTCAATAAGTTGCATGCCAAGCCATGACAGTTTAATTGTATTTCAGTAAAATGAATATCACATTGCAATTTACTATACTAATCTAATTAATTGATAATTACAATTAGTCAGTATTGATTTATATTCTAACGAAAAATACACTGCCACTGTAAAACGATATCCAACATCTAAATATGTAGGTAGACAATAGTCTTAAACTATATAATATTCATTAATAATTAAAATAATTTACAATCAAATTCAAAACTAAATATTTTCAACATAAGAGTTAATAATTACATCTTGTTGATATTAAAATATAAATATTACATTGTATCACAATTCAAAGCAAGAAAAATCACAAAAAAAATAACCAAATACTCTTAAATTATACTGTCTCGATTATTTACAGATATATTTATAGAACTTGCCAACATAATGATCCAGCGTAGCATGAAACGGGTAACAAAACATGCAATGCAAGCTACAGTTTTCTACACACGTTCATTTTCATCAAACTTGTCAGTCATTTTTACGAAAAACAAATTTTATGCTTATTACTATCATCTGCACGCTGCATAGATCTCCGTTTTTAATGACACTTATTTTCTTAAAAGTATTTTGTAAACCGATGTGTTTGGTTAGGAATGTTAGGATTTGTACGCATTTTTGGAATGAGCTACTGATAACATGTCAAACCTATTCTTTTGCACATTTCACACAAAAAAAGATCCATGTGTAGAACATTTGTTTATGAATATTTCTCATATTTCATAAATATTACTACATTTTAAGTTTTTTATTTTAATGACAATAAATAATAACATACATTTTATATCCGTAGTATTTTTTTATTTTGTCCCTTTTTTCATACTTTAACATTTTTGTTTCACATCTTTCATTCTTGTAAAAAAATAAGACAGTTGAAACATCGAGACATGTGAAGGATACCTATCATTTGTGGAGAAAGTACTAGATTGAAATTAATTGAATTACAATGAAAGAAATATGCATGCTAAAAAATTCCCCAATCACTTCATGTGAAGTAAAAAGCCCGTTTCATCCTAAAAAATGTTGTTACAGAAGAGGCAAAATATAGCATCAGAAAATTTGAAAAATTCTTGGTTTACATTGTTGTGAAAAATTATGAGAATTATTATTATTATTATTTAAGCCACATGAAAATTGTGTTTCAATGTAAAATGTTTTGTAACATACACTGTTCGTTAAATTGGCAGAGACAACCAGATATTCTACTCTTTAATGTAAAACCCTTTCTATTACGAGCAAATTTTAATTTATTCAAGTATTATTTTGGACCACACCTGGACAGTGTTCTTTTAAAAACAAATTTTGGCATTATTACCTGCGTGGTGGAATTTCGTATGTATTTACATATTTCAGACATCACATAGTTCTACAATTCTGACTTTACTGATAAGCCTCAGTTTTTTTTAAAAATACGCTTAGTTTTTCTAAAGATCTAGCCACCGACAAACGGACTCCTTTTGTCATTTTTCAATTCATTCAATGCAATAAATATTTTGAAGAAAATATGTTTTGTTATAAAATGTAGGCGGCAAGAAAATAAACATAATTTATAAAAATAAATATGTACTAACAAAATGTGTCTTTTTTTTTCCCCTGGTTCACTTGTAGCTCAAATTTAAAAATTTGTTAAACTGAAGGTAAACATATTTTACCTACAAACAGAAACAGTAAATGTCCTTTCCAAAATTAATCCCCACAATAGAGGCTACAAAAGGGGAAGGAAAAGATTAACATCTGTAAAATATTTGTGTCAAATTCATTGTCTTGTTATAGGAATCTTAGTGTCTGTTGTGAAGCAAATTCTTAGAAAATCCGGTGTAACACAAAATACAATACACTGTACAGACAGGTAGCAGGATCGGGGTTCTTTCAGACTAGAATAAAGATCCTTTTGGAAAACGATACAAAGACGAAGTAGCGTTATACTGTGTAGGCGGAACGCTTTAAACTTGCGTTGTATCAACCGGAACGCTCCTAATATCTATTCGTGTCAACTGGAACGGCGTTCCGGTGCGTTCCGGGCCAATTCAAGCACTGATTATAATATATTTAACAGTTAAATTTGTTTAAAAATTGATAATGGAATTATAAATAATACGTAATCACGTATCAAATAACTATCCATAAACCTCTTTTAGGAGATTAGACTCGTCAGGTTTACTAAATTGCTCAACCCACCTCGGTGGCGTAGTTAGCAAACGCGCTAGATTCGATTGAGCTGGACTGCCGAGCCGAGGACGGGGAGATCGAGGTTTGAATCTCGGTCGGGTGATATGGGGGTGGTTTTCCCTAAATGGTTTTCCAATCTCCCTTCACGCAAATGTGGGTTCACTTCCTTTAAATTTAACCTTCCCCATTCCTAACCCATTAGCGTAGTTAGTACTTAAGCGTATAGCCCGAACGGGTAGTAAGACGCGCTGCTAAATAAATTAAAAAATATATATATTAACTTGCTTATGACTGAACAAGAAAGTCGATGCCTTTGGATTCACAAACTGTAATAAACTACTATATTGACCTCGAATATAGTAAAAAGGATTAAAAAATGTAGTTTGAATAATAAACCAATGTTATTTTTTTCACGTTAGTGGTCAGCACTATATATATTAAATTACATTTATAGAGTTTAACGATGAATAAGATAGAATTTAGAATACTTGTACGCAGCAAATGTATGTAGGAAGCGTGAGGAAGCCATTCAGACACAAATAGATCTATTAGTTCACATAGAAGAATGGCGGGGCTGTATATAAAACAACCCGGCAGATGACCCAATATAGAGACTTTCGCTAAACAAACCAGGCCGGAAAATGTATCGCCTCTTACTAAGGAAGTGATCATTAGTGAAATAGATGGAGAGGGGGGTTCTGTGGTGAATTCTCCCCTTCGTAAACATCGGTTAACGATGCAACCTTCAATATTCCGATACTCCCCCTACCCTCCCCACAAACCACAGGCTCCTCTCTGCATCTCTTATGAAAGAAACAAATTTAGGGGGCAATCGATCGGATCATGGAATAAGGTGAAAGAGAAGCGCTGACTAGTTTTTTTATTCGCCGTGCGTTGCGTTTTTTTATCACCTTGTTTTACTACCTATTGAGGCTACACGCATGATATGTACTAGTAACGCTAGCGAATTAGGGCTGAGTATGGTTAAATTTAGAGGAAGTGTACCCGCATTTGAGTGGTGGGCAGGAAAGTGAAAAACAATTAAAAAAACCACCCTCAGTACGCTGGACCGGGAATTGAACCCCGATCTCCCAATCATGAGCAGTCTAGTTTAACACGAGAGTGACGCCTTAGTACCATGCAACCACCGGAACGGGTGTCTTTATGTCCATCCGCATATTTTAACGAAAGAGATAAGGGTGAGTTAGATAGAATTTTGAAGAAAATGTACTCACATCTGCATAGAGGGAGACTATGGAAACCTATATAAAAAACACATCGTTACATCTTGCGGGCATTCGAACACTGACCTACCATTCACCAGCAAAATGAAACCAGTTGAAACGGACGGCTTAGTCAACGCGTCCACCGATGTGAATCTTAATTTTCTTTAATAGTAATAACAATAATTATCAAACATTATTTTGTCATTTATTGAAGAAATAAGGCCCTACCTTACCTCTTTTTAGTTTGAATTTTATACATTTATAATTGGATATTCAAATGTATTTTCTTCATTTATATTGCCTTTTTTTTAACGACTTTTCAAAAATCTCCGTTTTCTAAAACTCTTTTTATTCTTAAACACATTGCATTTTTTAATATTCGTAATTAATTATTCAAACATATGAATTACTATCAGTGTTAGCAAATGTTGACTTTTCCATTGTTTGTACGTCCATATTAATACACACATTAATATAATTACAAACACCAATACAAACACACACTAAACTGCAGGCTAATACCAGCTAACCAATCTTATCAAAACAAATGACACCCAAGCGGCGTGCTTTCAACAATCGTGCCTCGATAAATACTAATGGTACGGTACCTTAGTTAAGTTGGTAGCGTGTTTGCCTACTCGGTTGTAAGCCCTGGGTTTGATTACCAGCATGGGCGAAAAAATTAGTTAACGAAATTGGGATTTCCCCTTTTAAAGTGTTGAATTAACGGTCGAGGATCTTGGTGTTGTATCTGTTCTAAGTTTGTGCTTTTTTGCTGATATAAGTCGGTTTAGAAAGTTCACATTGATTACCTCAAATTAAAAAAACACAACAAACAGCAATGATTGATAAAAATTATGGATCACGTCCCAATTTTTAGAAGGTCAAGAAAAGTTTTTAAAACGTGAACATATAATTACTTAAAATATTAATAAATAAATAACGTAGCAGAAATTAACTAACAACTATGCCCCCCTCCTACCTCGTGTCCATTTAAAGCTAGGTGGGTGACAACATTTTTTCGTGCTAAAATTTTGTCTTTGTTCTAAAATGTTTAGGATGCCATGGACTTATATTTATTTATATAATAGTAGGTATTCTAAGAAAGTGGGATTCCTTGTTTTTCTTAGAATGTCCCCATGTACCAATTTTAAACTAGATCATAATTATTTTTAAAAATCAATCATTTGTAAAGTACCCTTTTATTATTCTTTTAAAAGAAACACGAAAAAGTTTTTATCTTTTTTATGTATTAACATAGAGATAGTGCTGCTCTCTAGTAAGCACGGAATGAGTTAAGGAGAGTATCTGCTGCCATATATCAACCAAGTGGTACCGAAATTAAATGGATACAATTCAGGATTTTTTTGATATTATGTGATTGGATACAAATCAGACTTTTTATTCGTGGTGTTTGTTTAAGAAATGTCCGAGTGGATACCATCCAGAATGGATACAATTCAGTCGTTTCCTAATTAGACTCCAACCCCTGATGCTTACCGGGTGATTGTTTTATCATTCATGAGTACTGTGACGTCATTGACGGTTTACTGCACTAATAGCCTTCACGTGAGTAGCAGAGGGGACTTATTGTTTCTGACGAAGTTTCAAGACTGTGGTAGCTCAACGAGAGTTTGGTTTAAACATGCCATTTAATCAAACGAGCATCTGAGGCGTGATTTATTTTTTAATTTAACTTCTATCACGAGTCTGACGACCTAAACTACATGAGCAACGGATATGCTCTTTTGATAGAATGTTTTATTGAATGTGATTCATAACCATCCCGTCGACTCCCATCTCTTGCACTCAGGAATTTATACTTGAATTGGCCCATCCCGTGCACTCAAATACAGTATATTGAGTTATTATTAAGTAAACAGTCTTCTTATTTGTCCGATTTCATGAACTCAACACGAAAGAAAGTCTCGCTCGCGGCTTTTACACTCCTTTTCCTCCTCCCCTAGGAGTTGCAAGGGCGTAGAGGGATCATTTTTCTAGGAGGGTCTAATAACAAATTCTAGTAGGTCATAACCCCCCCGCTCACCCACTATGCCCTTTCTTTCAAACTTTTCCTAGTTAGCAAATACTATTTTGAGTAAGTAGGTATATTGAGATGATGGGTGGGGGAAGGGTAGTAAACCTACTCACATAAGCTACAAACTCCACTTCTGACAGTTGTTCTGTTATTTTAGGTGTTCTCTTCTTAGGGTGGTTCCTCAAGTAGGATCTTACAGGTGGTATCAAAAAGGTTTGCCTCGTTTTCTTGGACCCCATTTTCTCGGCTCATTCCAAGAAACGTCCTTTGTTTTTCAAAACCATATGAATTTATGAGAAATGAAGAACAATATTTTGAAATGTTGACAGAACTATTTTTATAATCAGAAGTTTTACAAGGTTTATCTTGAAGATGAATATTAAAATATTCATTAACTAATATTTGGTTGATGAAATACACAATTAAAACTGAAGTAAGCGTAAAAAAAACTAAAAAATTAGGTTTTTATATGTATCTGTGAACCTCCCATTAAGGGGGCGTCCAACAAATTCCAGGGGGTCCAGTTAATCCCAGGGGGTCCAGTTTATTCCAGGTGGGTACAGTTAATTCCAGGGGGTCCAGTTAATCCCGGGGGTTCCAGTTAATCCCAGGGGTCCAGTTGATCCTATGGGGTCCGGACCCCCCGAACCTTCAGCTTTCTACACCCTTGAGGGTGTGTTCCCCTCTCGTGCACTGGGGTAGATCCACGTCACTAAGACGTAATTTTCAACCCCTCCTTTCATCCTTTAGTCTAGTACATGTTTATCTATTTCAGTATGTCTAAGATAGTGCTTACTTTGTAAATTCAGTTTTCTATAAGAGCTTTGTGAGGAAATGGTTTATTTTAAATAATTTTCCTTGAGAGTTAAGGGTGAAAACAAGTTTTATCCTAAGGTAATTCTATTAATATAATTTTGTTTTATGGTTACAGCTTGTTTATTTTAGTGTCATAACTTTTGAACCAACGAATTCGACTTGACTTAGCATATTAGCTTACTTACCAACCCTAACCTATTTCAGCACTGGAGTGCCTGGATCAGCGAGAGTTTGTGACAAGCTCTTATTTCAGTAATAAGTGTCAAATAATTGATTCAAACACCCAAACGTTGAGTGTTCATATCAAGGAAGATTTAATTGGGATATACTGATAGCAAGACACACACTTAGGCTCTATATTCTTGTTTCTATAAAGTATAGTTCCTATTATTGATAATAAATTTAAAAAACGCATTTATGAAGTAATTGATACAAAGCTTATTTGATGAGCTAAAAATGTAAGCCAAAGTATAAATTTACACAACTCTTCCCCAAAAACTTACAGGCCTACTAAAAATACAAAATTATTTTACATTTTTTATATTTTTACAACTTAGGTTTGTTTTATTTATATTCCTTCCATCGGCAAAATGTTGAGAGGAAATCAGGACTCTCGAACCCACGTCAGTATAAATAGAAACACACCAACTGCATTGTAAAATTTCAACATTACTATGCATTACAATAGCTGATTACTTAGACGGGGGAATAATAATAAACTCTTTCGTTGGTGTTTTATGGGAGTTTCTCCATTTTGTTTTTAGTTAATTTTAGTTATCATTCGAATTCATCTTGAATCAAATTTATTTTGTGGAAACAATCCATCCATGGCAAACCCCCAATACTTTACTTAGGACATAAATACTCTTTTAAAAAAATAGGAGAATTCTACTTAACGCTGGAGTTGTGTTGATAGGCCTTGCCTAGGTTCGATTACCACTGACGGTGAAAACGGTATCGTCACTGAAAGAAAACATTTATGTGTGCCTGAAATCGGTAAGAGTGAAATCGAAAAATGTATTTTTATCTGTAAGAAACATGCTCGGCAAAGCTCTGGCCCATATACCACCTATTTCTACTGGGGAAGGATGGTTTCATATAATTGAATCATCTCCCACATGTGAGGCAGTTGAACCATTTAATGGTTACTTTGGGGAGCAATGTTTAGAGAATGGTGTAGTAAAGTACATATGGATCTGCTATGAAGAAATATACAGATCTACCAATGCAGATGAAGGATAGCGCAACCGTCTAAACAGGAGCATCGGTAAATCTATACAAACATCATCGAGTAAATATTAAAAAGAAAAGATGCACTATACAATGAAACCGTTAAGAGAGAACGTTAAGAGCTAGAACTGTACGTGGCCCTGGAAACTTACGAAACGTAAGAAATATGTGCATCTAGAAGACATTATTAGTAAAGCCGTCACAGATCTTGTTGATGACAAAATCAATGTCACTAAAAGTTTACCTATGTTGTTAAATTGTAAGAGATGTTATTGAGGATAGCTGGACGTTAAAAAAAACCATGCGACATATCTTGACAAAAATATTACCAGTTAATAAGCTCTTTATAATTTACATTATTAATTTACTAAAGTTTACTACTTTGTACATACTTGAAAATCGTTATTTTACGGCAGTATTTAACTATTTAACCTTATCTCACTTCTCCCCATTTTAATATTCCTGTTAGAATATTTACTCTTACCCCAATGTATGAGAAGGGAAAGCTTCAAGCCGTAAGACGACCGGTCAACAGCCATGTTAAGTTTCCAACAGCAATTGGGACATTAGATGTGGTTGTGGGTAATACTCAAGGCCGTAACCATGAGTGAAGGGGGGCCGGGGGTTCAACCCCCTCCAACTTGACAAAAAAAACTGCTTTATTTGTGGTTTTAACAAGACCAAAATAAAGAAACAAGGAAATATTTAGCTACTCACCAATATTTTTATGCTTAGGTACATTTTTAAAATATATATTTATTTTGTGTTTATTCAGGCAACAAAGCTGAGTAGACCCATGTCAAGATATTTACAAAAGAAATCGGAAGTATTAGCATGGTATTAGTGAGTAGAATGGTAGTACTAAGTAATAAAGTACATTTTGAAAATGAGCCGGCAAAGAAAGAGAAATCAGAGTGAGGGATTAAGCACAAACTTGATTTTTGTCGGAAAAGTGACAGATTAAAACTATTAGTCAATAACGTCTCAGACCCACCTCGGTGGCGTAGTTGGCTAACGCGCTAGTCGTGTTGATCTCGACTGCCGAGAACGGGGAGATCGAGGTTCTAATCTCGGTCGGGTGAACTGGGGGTGGTTTTTCCTAAATTGTTTTCCACTATCCCTCCACGCAAATGCGGGTTCACTTCCTCTAAATTCAACCCTCTCATTTCCTAATCCATTAGCGTAATTAGTACTTAAGCGTATAACCCGAACGGGTAGTAAGACGCGGTGCTAAATATTATTATTATTAACTTCCCAGCTGTGGTCAAAAAGTGGCGGGCAGACGTAAAAGGCTTGGTGGGCGCCATGGCACCCACGGGCATAGGGTTGGGGACCCCTGGAATAGAGTATTCATTGGTTTTATGTCTAGCTTGATCACCAAGGTAAAATATCATCTTCAAATGCAAGCCAATTTCAGACAAGATATTTCAACTTGAAAGCCAAAGATAAATTAAGGGAGATATTTCTACTCAAAATCCTAAAATAAATTAAAGAATGAATTTTAACTTTGAATCTAAAGATAAATCTAAGACTGTAGTAATGATAAAAACATTATATACTTCTTAACATGATGCACTGTACTTAGCATTATTTGAATGTGTAGAAAGAGGCTTATTAATGTGAGACAACTCAACCTAGATACAAGGAAACTAGAAACCTATAGAGAGACATCTAGTAATGTGAGCCATCTTATTCTCGATACAAGGAAACTAGAGACCTATAGAGAGACATCTAGTAATGTGAGCCATCTTATTCTCGATACAAGGAAACTAGAGACCTATAGAGAGACATCTAGTAATGTGAGCCATCTTATTCTCGATACAAGGAAACTAGAGACCTATAGAGAGACATCTAGTAATGTGAGCCAACTCATTCTCGATACAAGGAAACTAGAGACCTATAGAGAGACATCAAGTAATGTGAGCCATCTTATTCTCGATACAAGGAAACAAGAGACCTAGAGAGAGAGGTCTAGTAATGTGAGCCATCTCATTCTCGATACAAGGAAACAAGAAACCTAGAGAGAGAGGTCTAGTAATGTGAGGTAGCTCAGACTCGTTACAAGGAAACTAGAGACATATAGAGAGACATCTAGTAATGTGATCCAACTCATTCTCGATACAAGGAAACTAGAGACATATAGAGAGACATCTAGTAATGTGAGCCATCTTATTCTCGATACAAGGAAACAAGAGACCAGAGAGAGAGGTCTAGTAATGTGAGGTAGCTCAGACTCGTTACAAGGAAACTAGAGACATATAGAGAGACATCTAGTAATGTGAGCCAACTCATTCTCGATACAAGGAAACTAGAGACCTATAGAGAGAAATCTAGTAATGTGAGCCATCTTATTCTCGATACAAGGAAACAAGAGACCTAGAGAGAGACATCTAGTAATGTGAGCCAACTCATTCTCGATACAAGGAAACTAGAGACCTATAGAGAGACATCTAGTAATGTGAGCCAACTCATTCTCGATACAAGGAAACTAGAGACCTATAGAGAGACATCTAGTAATGTGAGCCATCTTATTCTCGATACAAGGAAACAAGAGACCTAGAGAGAGACATCTAGTAATGTGAGCCAACTCATTCTCGATACAAGGAAACTAGAGACCTATAGAGAGACATCTAGTAATGTGAGCCATCTTATTCTCGATACAAGGAAACAAGAGACCTAGAGAGAGACATCTAGTAATGTGAGGCAACACAGTCTCGATTAAAGGAAACTATAGACCAGTGGTTCTCAATTACTTCTCAGTGCGGGCTGCAGTTATACTTTTTTTTCATGGACAGGGTCAGAGAGTGTGAAAACTTAGTTTTAAAAATTTATATAATGTACTCAAAATAAAAATTAAGTTCCTCATGATATTATGAACATTTCTTTTATTTTAGGTTTTAAAAAATATATATTATAAAACAAACTTTACTTTAGTTATCAAGAAACTAATGAGAAAAACGAGGGTGATTTCCTTCAACAATTTGTTTAAAATCTAGAGTACAGGATGTAGTTGATATTCTTAGGGCGTTTTCAACATGAACATCTTTTAGTTGATTCCGGTAACAATTTTTTATATTGTTCATGTCAGAGAAGCTTAATTCACATTTGTAGGTAGACCCAAACATAGTTCATATTAGAGTGGCATGTTTCTTACAATTTAGATAACTAGTCACAAATTTAGCCCAAAAATTACACAATGATTTACCCGTAAATTACTTTTCGGTTTTCCTGAACCTTGAACAGCAATAATTAGTTCAAACTGTAAGTCACTTTGGTCCATATTAGGTAACAATCCTTTAACACTTTCAGATATCTCGCATATCTGGGTAGGGGTCACAGTAAAGGGATTTTTATGAATACTTGAATTATTTTGGGCAGTGTAAACTCTGCAAGCCTTGATTCAAAGTTTTCTATTAACCTTGTAAAAAAAGTGTTAGTGCTATTTCGGCAGATTTAAACACACACTCTTTCCTTTCAGGTTCTTCTTTCATTTCCAAATATTCCACAAACTATTTAACATGAATCCATTTATGTTGGGTAAACTCGTCCTTCGTCAGCAACAGATTGGTCTTTGAATTCTGAATTGCTTCAATTATATCGATAGCAGTTTTATCTTTCCCCTGCAACTGAAGGTTTAATTTATTCAATTGACCAAACATATCACTTAAAAATGCAAGCTTTATTAAGAATCCATTATCACTCACTAAGAACCGATAATTTTGTGCCATGGGATAAACTTACATTCTTCGTGGTCCGCATCTGGGCCGTGGGCCACCTATTGAGAACCACTGCTATAGACCTAAGGCACAAACAATTCTATCCTTCTCTGTGACGTAGGGAGAGAGGTCTATTGATGCGAGGCAACTCAATATTTAATAAAGGAAACAAGAGACCTAGGGAAAGAGGTCTAGTAATGTGAGGTAGCTCAGTCTCAATACAAGGAACTAGAGACCTAGAGAGAGAGGTCTAGTAGTGTAAGGTAGCTCAGTCTCACTACAAGGAACTAGAGACCTAGAGAGAGAGGTCTAGTAGTGTAAGGTAGCTCAGTCTCACTACAAGGAACTAGAGACCTAGAGAGAGAGGTCTAGTAGTGTAAGGTAGCTCAGTCTCACTACAAGGAACTAGAGACCTAGAGAGAGAGGTCTAGAAATGTGAGGTTGTTCAGACTCTATACAAGGAACTAGAGACCTAGAGAGAGAGGTCTAGTAGTGTGAGGTAGCTCAGTCTCACTACAAGGAACTAGAGACCTAGAGAGAGAGGTCTAGTAGTGTAAGGTAGCTCAGTCTCACTACAAGGAACTAGAGACCTAGAGAGAGAGGTCTAGAAATGTGAGGTTGTTCAGACTCTATACAAGGAACTAGAGACCTAGAGAGAGAGGTCTAGTAATGTGAGGTAGTTCAGACTCTATACAAGGAACTAGAGACCTAGAGAGAGAGGTCTAGTAATGTGAGGTAGTTCAGACTCTATACAAGAAACTAGAGACCTAGAGAGAGAGGTCTAGTAATGTGAGGTAGTTCAGACTCTATACAAGGAACTAGAGACCTAGAGAGAGAGGTCTAGTAGTGTAAGGTAGCTCAGTCTCACTACAAGGAACTAGAGACCTAGAGAGAGAGGTCTAGAAATGTGAGGTTGTTCAGACTCTATACAAGGAACTAGAGACCTAGAGAGAGAGGTCTAGTAATGCGAGGTAGCTCAGTCTCGCTACAAGGAAACTAGAGACCTAGGGAGAGAGGTCTAGTAATGTGAGGTAGTTCAGACTCTATACAAGGAAACTAGAGACCTGGTGGGTTCCTGGATGAAGTTTGATACTAGTGACACAACAGCACTACCTGAGTTAATGTTACGTCATGTAAACTAATCCTCTTCTCCTTACTCCATGAAATGAGACCGCAAAGCCGCGGGCCTCTTGCTAGTTGTTAGAGACCCCGTCCCACTGGTTTTAATGGTGAGTGCTAGCTACGCGGTGAGCGCCACAAAACACCCACCATAAATTCTTCCCTATGACTGTTATTGTCTCCCCTTTACACCACCTTCAGGATGTTGTAAATATTCGTACACAAATGTTATGAAAGAAAGAGGAAGGGGTGAAGGAGAACGGGATGAACTTATAAAACCGAGAATAGGTCAAGATAAGAACAATAGCTGGAATATATAGCTCACGTAGTTATTAGTCGTGATAACATTTATTTCTTATTTTTCCAAAGTAAGAAGGATCTCGTATTCTTGTTAGGATTACTAAAGTGAAACGGAAGATGAACTAAAGAAAAAAATACTTGTTACGTTAGAAGATGTCTCAGGGATAAAGTTTTATTTGTTGATTAGTCTCGTAATTGGCTGGAAAGAAAATACAGCCGAGCGTGAATAAACTTTTTAACTTTTAAGGATGTTTTTTCAAGGCTTGACATAATTTCAACTCAAAATGTATAGTATAAGTTTTTCAGAGAGTTATAAATGAAATGAATCAAAATTGATAAAAGGATATATACCTCATCAAACGAATACGTTTCTAAAATTTAAGTTTTAGGGCAGGAAACAATTGTCGAAAGAATCCAGTGAAAATTGTTTTTGGAATAGTAATTTGTAAAGATTTAGCGAATGCATTGTTTGGGATTAGAACCACCATATTTGAACACAAAAGAGTAGGAGATGTGATTATTGAAAAATAAAAGTAGCCGTTGATGTTTGATAAATATGAACCATTATTCACCACCATTAATTGATACATGCCATCATATGATAGTGATTTAAATTGGACCCTTTTCGATGGTCAAATGGTCTAACACAGGGTTGACCAACCTTTTTCATCCCAAAGGACAAATCTGATTATCAATATGCACCATGGGCCGAAGATAATTATATTTAGTAATTCCATCAACTTAATATACAGGATGTTAGGAAACTCATAAACCAAACTGCACATATAGCTTGTTTGAGCCAAAAGTAATACAAAATTATTTTACACTTACAACCGGAAAACTACGCTAATACCATTAAATTATGTTCAAAGTTTCAGCGTACCGCACCGGGAGAGTAAAGCTGTTCAAGCATGCGTGCACAACAAGTTGCACAGGAGTTAGGCGCACGGAACTAAACATCTTGACATCTTGGGTCACGGCAGCAGAACATAACACAATTAATAGTAAACAACACACCAGTCCATCTAGAAATCGTAATACGTTCTGAAGGTCATTATTAACAGTCTTACATCACAGAAAGTGCTTGTCATTATTGCGTATTGCCGTGCGCCAAACTCTTATGCAACTTGCTATAAACGCATGCTTAAACAGTATTGCTCTCCTGGCACTGCTTACCAATACATTGAGCACAATGTAATGGTATTAGCATAATTTTCCGGATGTAAGTGTAAAAGGACGTTGCATTACTTTTGGCTCAAACAAGCTATATGTGGAGTTTGGATGTGAGTTTCCGAACAACCTGTATATCTACAAACAACACCTAGTAAACAATTACTTTCAATAATTATATATAAACTAGTTTTTAAGCCTATATAATTATGACAGGCTGATGTCAATTTTAACCAACAGAACAAAAACCTAAAGGGTTTTTCGGTATTAATGTCCCCTGGTTTTATCCTTCAACGACTTTTAACCCTCACGTCTTTTGAGCTTCGTACCCTGTAAAATAACCCATGGCTGAAAACTGTCTTGGGCATATAAATACCAACCTTATCCAAGACTTGACCTTGTGACTTATTAATAGTCATTGAGAAAGCTAGTTTAACTGGGAACTGCCATTGTCTCTAAATAAAGGGGATGTCGGGGTCTTCTGGGGTCTAATCGATTTTTTGATATGAAACACACAATCCCTCTAGACGGACCCGTTAAAATTGTCGCGTAGATCAGATTTTCATCCAATTTTATCATTGCTAGGCCCTGTTTTGTACTATACATTCACAAATCAACAATAAAACAATAGTTTTATCTATAAAGTTATGCCATTTCATTTACAGTTTTAACTAGAATAGTACTAGGTTTGTATGAATACATAATAGCTATGTTATTCAAATGTAAGCTCAAACTAATTAAATACGTTTAACGGTACCTGTAAAATTTTCATTGAACTAAGAAACAATTTTTGCTAGCTAACATAAATACATAGCCAGCCATAACCAGTTTAGTGGTCAGTGCTCCTGGCTACGAGTCTAAGGATCCCTGGCTCGATTCCCGGCTGGCACCTTGAGTAATTTTCCCGTAAGCTAAATGATTCCAACGGTCACCAGGGTTTGGTTAGTTAGGCATGAATTAGGTTAAGACTCCCACTGGCCCCACAACATCATAATAACTATCATCACATCATCTCATTACTGGTACGACGTGTAGACAACCTCCTATGAAGCACCCTGGGCAACGTTCTGTGCCACAAGAGCTGCTAAAAGTCTACACATAAGGCAACCAGACCTGGATGGCATGGGACTCCCGGACACACATGCCATACGATAAAAATATATACACATATACACAGGTTATTGTATTGAAGGCTGCAGATTTTTTTTTTTGTATTTGATACTGTAATTTATATTCTATAATTTCCTTGGTCTCGAAATGCAAAAAAAAAAAAAAAAAAACATGTTGACAAATCAAAATAATTAAATAAATCACGTTTTCATTTTTTGTAATTTTTGTATGAGAATTAATTTTCAAGTTTGAAAAATTTGTGCACCTTTTGTATGGTTTTTCAACAATTTATCCAAATTTAAGCTTTATATCTCATTGAGAAGTACAAAATATTCTCTGGACTGATATACATGCATACACACATCATTAGACTTTCATTAATATATATTGTATATTTTTGTTGGTAGAATAATTCAAATTCTACTGCAAAAAAAAAGGTTTATTAATTTCCCAAAAATGTATTATGAAATATTTACGCAAACTTTCACAAAAATAATTAGCATTATAAATATATATTTATATATATTTTTACTAATCAAATAAATTTAAAGTAAAATGCAATGTGACCTTTTTAATTAAATATTTTTATTTAAATCGTTAGATCTTTCACATCTGCCATTGAGGGTTTCATTTTAATTTTCCTCCAACTTACTGTGAGGGCCACACTTTCAGTGAGCGTGGGCCGCATTTGGTCCGCGATCCTCCAGTTGGACCATAATGGTCACTCTCGCAATATACTAAACTGACGGTGATAGGGAGATTAGGGTTTGAATACCGTTCAGGTTTATTGAAGGTTTTTCCCTTGATTTTTTCACCCTTCCTCCACGCAAATACTGGTACATTTTAACCTTACTCAACTTGAAGTTAACAACTTATATATACTACCATCTTCTAATAAAATACAGGTATCTTAAAAACAATAGGTGATTTTTTGTAAACAATTATGTTTCCACACTACTAGCAGGTGCAAGAATTAATAAACTTATCCTGTAAACCAAACTATACACTATTAAGTCCTGAATAGCTATTGTTTTTGATATATTATTTGAAACTTTCTGACACATTATCTTAATTAGTACATATGTGTATAACCGAAAGCACTCCTTAAAAAAAATCATCTTCATAAACATGATTTTATAAACGGGACCGAGATTTTCAAACAAAATGTCACGTTCGGTTCTATGGGAGCGATCATTACTTTATTCTTCTATAGGCACAGCCTGAGACAATGTGGACCAAATGCATCAAAAGGCTGTTTTCACCTCGCCTGTAAATGACAAGTGATATCGAGAACTTGCGATGATTCCTAGCGATACTGTCCCACTCCTGTGTAACGTATAACGTGAAAGGTAATATGACTTATTGCACCTGTCTAGTCCGACCTGGAGGATGATTGGATAGATGGAGTCTCCAGCGTCTCTTGATTTTTTGGCCATTTGTTATGAAGAAATGGCAAGTGTGATATATCCAGTCAATAACTGTAATAAATAGGCGAGAGTAAAATTATATTATATAAATCATACTTGAACCCATTATTTAAAAATATGTAGCCTAGGTATGGTCCTAAAAGAAATAACTCACATTTTGATACAGACGGGGAGAGCTCCATTAATCTATCATTTATTCGTAAAACAGGAATTCTATGGAAAAAAGAGATATATATATATATATATTTAGATTTGCTTCTGTAATCGATAGTCTAATTACACTTGAAAGTGTATTATTCAATATGAACATTGATTAAAAATGGAAAAAATAAAATCCCCTAGACTCTATATAAATATAGATAGTATATAGCAAATAGTAAGTTAATGTTTATTCTACAACTTGTAGAGTGAGGGTCTCTGATAACATAAAGTCTGTTCGGCGTAGCAATTGTTTTCTGAAAGGCCTTTTCCCCTACCAGAAATCTATTATATAGTAGGATAGTGGTAGGAAAAAAGACCTTTCAGAGAGTAATTCCTACCGTGAATGGAGTATAGATTGCTTTATGTTGAGACAAATTTAGAAAGTACTGGTCGAAGTTCATTCTTAAATTGTCTAGATTGTAAGTCTGAGCACTCCGAGAACAATTATTTCGCTGTAATACATAATGTTATATATAAATTAAATAAACCGATTTAATAATCAATCCTACCAATTCTTAATAAAAATATTCCTAAAACTTGAACTGTTGAAGTACATGACAAGCAGACTATCATACTGTAGAATTGCCGTAATTTTGAAACATTGCGCCAGCAAGAATGTTGTCGCTAGTGTAGGCTGAATGGTTGGTTCTGTCTGGGGAAGGGTAAGATGGGTTTTCATTCTTTTATTCGATAGTGTAACTTTACATCGTTTATCCAGGCTAATGCCTCAAAAGTTTCCTTGGTCTTGCTGTAGCAAACACATTGGCATCAGAAAGTGTCGAATAATATATCAAAAACAATAGCTATGCAGGACCTGATAGTGTATAGTTTGGTTTATAGGAAAAGTTTATTAATTCTTGTACCTGATAGGAGAGTGGAAACATAAAATCACTTAACTAATGTGACGAAGCAAATATATGAAGAAAGAGTGTACGGATAAAAAGGAAGCAGTAGGCCTGGTTAGAAGTGGCTAAATGTTGTAGACAAATGTGCTAAAAACACAAACACCAAGAGTTTTAAGAATAAAAGAGCATGCATGACTAGGTGTATGAATGTTGTTGAAATGAAGGAGTATTCAAGGATAGGGAAGTGTGAAGAAAGTTAGTTAGGATAAGTACGGATAAGTATTTAAGTACGGCGTTGTCTTTTTTGAGCTATATGCACAGTTTCTTGTCTATCTATACCTTAAGGAAAAGGAGTGATTAGGTATATGTGTATGTGTATGTGTATGTGTATGGGTATGTGTATGTGTGTGTGTATGAAAAGCTATAAGATAAAATTAAGATACAATGAAAGTATTTATAAAAAATAATAAAACAATCTATACGTAGCTATTCAAGTACTTAGCTAATTAATTGAGGCTGGAAATGATTAAACCAATCACGTATTATTAAAACCATAGATTATTAAATAAAAATCAATTGTCAGATTTTTAGGGGACAGGAAATATAAAACTAAGACTATTCCTACTAATGCGTCTAATCAAAACATAATTATATCTAAAATTTAGCCTATCTTATATATATTTAATAGAAAGACAATTTAAAATTTGATGTGCCAATTTATATTTTAATTACTTCTATTTTACCACCGTGATAATATGAAATTAAAATAAAATTTATTCTTTATGCTCCCCAATTTTAGTGATTACTGTATTTGAATATATATTTAATGATTAATTCCTGAAATAAAAATAGACTCAGGTTAAGAAAAATAATTGGTACGGAACTCCGCATGGACTTTCTCACTTCATTATTTAAAAAATTGAGATATTTACTCATAACTCGTAATGTATGTGAAACTAAATAATATACACTAGCAAAACCCGAGTAAAAATTAAGTTATTCTTACGTTAAACATTTTTTGACTCCCGGATTTAAATTTTATGATTTTCTTTTTAAAGAATAAGGTCCTCACTAGTATATTTGAACAAATTGTTTTTATCCATATTGAGTTTAAAAGGCTCAATACGTCATATTAAAATTTCAACTTCCGGCTAAAATTCTCGACATTTTATCAGGGGTTGCACATCTTATGGTTATCGCATTTTTATTAAATTCCTCATTTATAGATTTAGACCAATAAAAAAGGTAAACATTGACTATTCACTGTAAAATTATAGAGATAGATCATTACTGTACTAACATTTCCCCTAAGAGGTCAAAGAAAAAATAACACAAGCTTTTTAAGAGACTTACTTATCGACTTACTCCATGGAATTATAGAATTAACTTAAGTAGTATCTCTGTACAACTAAAGCTCACAAAATTGTATTTATATATTTGCCAATATCTCAGGAACTATTGGTTTTATAAAGATATTTTCCAAATAAAAGTTTTTTATTTTTAATAGTAATACAATTTGCAATTATAACTTATTTAGTATCTTAAATAGTTGCAGATAAGTAAATTTCCGCTTCTGTAAATTACCCTAAAATAATTTTGATAGGGAAATGAAAATAGCCATTTTGTTTATAATCTTAATCAACGCCTAGATAAGAATTTGAATCAAAATCGTTATAGCCGATTTTGAAAAAAATCAATTTTTTTCTCTTTTCACCCTTTATTAAACTACTTTTAATTCTAAACAGACACACAGACAGATGGTATTGAAAAAAAAAACTTTTTGGATTTCGGGGGGTCATGATACGGCAACATCCATCAACATCTCGGGTTAGATTTTTTTACGATCGCAATACTTGAGCTTTAGTCTTCGAAAAGTTAAAAAAAAATATATTATATATATTAGTTTAGCTTGAAAATTATTGGTTTTATGAAAATATGTTTCAAATAAATATTTGTATTATAAATAGACCTTCATATTTTCAATGATAAGTAATTTCATATTTCTAATAGTTTCGGAGATGTGATAAAAATGAGAGTTTACGCATATGACCGAACTCCTTTAAGTCATTTTGCAAAAAAATAAATAAAAAAATTGAAGTAACCATTTTGTTTATAATATTGATCAATGCTTAGAAATGAAATTTAATCAGAATGGTTTTAAGCCGATTTTGAGAAAATCGAGTTTTTCTCTTTTCAATCTTCAGTAAACTACCCTTAATTTTAGGGTTGGATATCCAATTCCATAAACCCCACGGGGCAACCTTATAACAACCCTAGATGCTAATTTTTAGCCCGATCGGTAAAATAATTTAGGCTCTACTCCAAGGTACAAACAGACAGACATACGTAAATTTAAAAACAACTTTTTTCTGTTTCTGGGGGTCATGAAACGTTGAAATTCATCAAAATCTCGAATTCAATTTTTTTTTTACTATCACGAGAAAGTAAAAAGTTTGAGTGAGTTTTATAATTTAAAACAACTTGATTATTAAAACTAAAATAAATATATTAAAAGTAGATTCGAATCATCTGTCAATAACGGACTCATGGACTCTAAACGTAATAAATTGAAAATAAGGTAGATATTATTGATAAACCACTCAAATTGTAAATATGGTTTTTAAGTAGAACACGGAAATTATTTTGTTCACGTTCATTTAGTTACTAACAATTAAATACAATTACTGTCGAGGTATTTCAATTGTCCTAATTAGACAAAAGGAGTCGACACAAGAGTAGCATTTTGAAAAAGAACGACCATATTTCGTATTCAAAGCCAATATCACAAAACTCGAGACTTGGTTAGAAAACAAATCACCCTTTCGTTTAAAATTATTCAACCTCTTCCTCCCCCCCCCCCCCCCATCCCATCCTCCTGCCTGTATTTTATTAATTAACTTGGAAGCTAGCTTGAGATTTACGTCACAACTTTAACAAAACGGAGGCCAATAATTGGGTTTACGATTCATAATTTATGACTAGATTGGAAATCAAAGTAAATATTTGGTTTTGGTGAGAACTTCCTGCCTATATTCAAGCTGAGGATCTCAGTCTTGTTATTAAAGCCGTGGTGTCAGTATTTTATTAAGAGGGTAGCTACCATGTAGTATTCAAGTGGATAGGAGTATACTACAATCAGGATGTCATGAGTCAAAATAGCCTAACTAGGCATTGTGCCTTAAAAACGAGTTTTAAAATAAAGTTACTTTTTGTTTGAATTTGTTCGTTAATCGAACCGATTTTATTCCTCCAACGTCATAGTCAGGATTTATTTCCACTGGATCAAAAGTTTTAAAATAATCATACATACAACAAGTTCTTGACTTACACGGATTCGATATAAGTGGATTTGTAGCTAAACGGTTGCGGTATTTTGACTTACATCTAGTGACACCATATTATCAACCGCTATTTTAAACATGATAGATGGTGTCACCATTAAGCTGAAAACGGCTGATAGTGTCATCACCATTTTGGTTGGTTTCTACCTTGAGATTTTCAATCACCAAACCTTTTAAGTCTTAGCTATCCAAACATATATGTCAAAAGCACATAGTGTTTAATCACCACTCAATTTACGTGTTTTTTTTTTTTTGTGTATGTGTATTTTTAAATTGCGTGGAATGCTTTAACAGGATAAGTTGAGTACTTACATATTTAAAAATCAACAATCACACCAGCAGTAATCTGTGAGTGTAAAAATGACTTCTAAAATGACGTTCACACCGATATGGTCAGTAATAAATTTTTTATTTGAGGAACTTAACGAGAATTTTCTGAATCAACTAATACCATCAGCAGACGACTTAAAAACTAGCTTAGCTTTGTAACAGATACCACACGTAGCCTCCGGGTCATTAATTCATCGCTCTGAGAGGCCTCACCTTTCTACCGTCCATACCACGTGGGAGATGAGGCTCTCACTCACATTGCTACTATCTTGCCAGTAGCTCATTCAGGCCTCACCTTTCTACCGTCCATACAGCAAGGGAGATGAGGCTCTCACTCACGTTGCTACTATCTTTCCAGTAGCTCATTCAGTCCTCACCTTTCTACCGTCCATACAGCAAGGGAGATGAGGCTCTCACTCACGTTGCTACTATCTTGCCAGTAGCTCATTCAGTCCTCACCTTTCTACCGTCCATACAGCAAGGGAGATGAGGCTCTCACTCACGTTGCTACTATCTTTCCAGTAGCTCATTCAGTCCTCACCTTTCTACCGTCCATACAGCAAGGGAGATGAGGCTCTCACTCACATTGCTACTATCTTGCCAGTAGCTCATTCAGGCCTCACCTTTCTACCGTCCATACAGCAAGGGAGATGAGGCTCTAGCTCACGTTGCTACTATCTTTCCAGTAGCTCATTCAGGCCTCACCTTTCTACCGTCCATACAGCAAGGGAGATGAGGCTCTAGCTCACGTTGCTACTATCTTTCCAGTAGCTCATTCAGTCCTCACCTTTCTACCGTCCATACAGCAAGGGAGATGAGGCTCTAGCTCACGTTGCTACTATCTTTCCAGTAGCTCATTCAGTCCTCACCTTTCTACCGTCCATACAGCAAGGGAGATGAGGCTCTAGCTCACGTTGCTACTATCTTTCCAGTAGCTCATTCAGTCCTCACCTTTCTACCGTCCATACAGCAAGGGAGATGAGGCTCTAGCTCACGTTGCTACTATCTTTCCAGTAGCTCATTCAGTCCTCACCTTTCTACCGTCCATACAGCAAGGGAGATGAGGCTCTCACTCACGTTGCTACTATCTTTCCAGTAGCTCATTAAGTCCTCACCTTTCTAACGTCCATACAGCAAGGGAGATGAGGCTCTAGCTCACGTTGCTACTATCTTTCCAGTAGCTCATTCAGTCCTCACCTTTCTACCGTCCATACAGCAAGGGAGATGAGGCTCTATCTCACGTTGCTACTATCTTTCCAGCAGCTCTTTCAGGCCTCACCTTTCTAACGTCCATACAGCAAGGGAGATGAGGCTCTAGCTGACGTTGCTACTATCTTTCCAGTAGCTCCACAGGCCTCACTTTCTACCGTCCATACCACGTGGAAGATGAGGCTCTAGCTCACGTTGCTACTATCTTTCCAGTAGCTCATTCAATATTCATGGCGGAGCGCGCAATGAACGCTGGGACGCAATAACAGATTGAAACAGCAACATGGAGGGACCAGGGATGAAGGGGGAATGGAAGGGTCAGACTCATAAATCAGCAGGACGCTGATATCCCATGATATATACCCCACCCCCCCAATTCTCTTGGCTTAGAGCATACTCTACTGAGCGTTCCGGGAAGCTTTCGTTGTCAGCGGATACTCCGAGCAGTTTTATTAGTCGCCAATTGTTCCTGGATGGATGTTAAACTGAGAAGTAAACTTGGGTTAATCCTGGCCAAATGTTTGTTAGGATTGATCTATGGAAGAACAATTTGATAATGGATATCCCCGGAGCAGGCGATAAACGTTACCTCTTTAAACGTTTTACTATCAAATATTTCCACAGCAATAGCGCGTTATTTGTTCTAGAAGCCACTAAACTTTATTTCTAGGCCTATATTTAAATAACATGAGAAAATATAAGTCATATAAAGTGTCAATATTCAAATTCTGCCATTCTCTAGTGATTTTCCGTAGATATACACTTTTCATAATAAACAACTATCTAAATTTTAATTTATTTTTCTTTATATATAATTGGTGTCAAATATTATATGGGCGTATTCCAATCCAACAAATATTAAGAAAAGTTTATACAAACATGGGTCTATAAACACTTAGTTTTAGAGTTATTTAAAGTTTTCCTCAAAGATTTATTGGTCGTGGGTGTCCATTGAATGCCCTGCTTAGACACCAGATCTGAACACAACGTTTTTTTTTAAATCTCTGGTGATATTTAAACTTTATTGTTTACGCCACTCCTGTATGTTTATGGAATTTTTAAGAGAATGTATCGTAAATTAATGTGAGAAAATACGTTAGCACCTCAGGTGTGTTCAACGGAGTTAGATAAATCTTGAAACGCAAGCTCAGAGGATGCATTGAAGCAGGATGATACAGTTTTGAACAATTTTTGGAAACAAAATGTTTTGTCATGTGTTTTTGTTAAACTTTGTCTTGATTAGTCGCATTTCTTCTTCAGCTGGATTGCTTATTAATTGAAAAATAAAATTCTTCCTAGCTCAGAAAATAAGCGTTTCTAGATGCATGCCTATATAAACTTTTCTTGATGTTTGGTCGATGGGAGCACACCCATGGAATATTTTTACACCAATTAAAATACACCCTGTGTATATTTAATGAGAGTCTAGTCAAACCGAACATTCACTAATGTAACATTTGCCAAAAGTGCAGCCAGAAAATATAATCTTTTCTGTTTGTTTTATGTTTTTTTGCTTGTAAAATTTAGCTGCTATTATTGAATGTTTATAAGGTTAGTGTAAAGATTTCTATGAGGGCTCCATTGTGTATTTTTTCTGGTGCCTTCGGTCTAAATGTTTGGGACACCATTTATGAGACCATGGAACCATCGATGCGGGTAACTGCTTAACGCCAAACTATCTTATATATAATTGTATAAACCCGTTTCTGGTTATAGAAATTACGAGGAAATAACTAAGCAGATTTTGACAAACGAATTTTTATTTTAAGGGTTAGGGGTCCATAATGTTGGGAAAAATAGTAGCTTCCAAATAAAATCTGAGTTTCCCAGAGAATTTTCAACTATTCATTTTTGTTTGCGCCATCATGGAAAGCCTGATGTGTGCATGTATTTCTCTATGGTTACCCATAATACCAACTCAACTCTTGCTTTAGTGGTATGATGCAACAAATGGAAATATTACAGCAATCAGTTGTATATTTATCAAACAAACCGATTATACTAAGCTACAATATTTATTTTTGCACGGTTGATTTTTATCCTTCCTTTTCTTTGTCTTTAACTATTTGCATCTGTTCTTATGTATAAGTAAATAGAATATCGTTCCTTGTTTAAAAATAATAAATCTACTACTTAAGTTGTATGGTGCAGCTAATCTAACAAATATGATAAAAATTGATATAATATAAAAAAAATAGATAGTAGAATGGAAACATATCTTTTTGTTTGCATTGATACTCTATCATCTTTTTTATTTTTGAATCTTAGCATCTGACTACAAAATGCTTTTTTATATATATATATCTTGACCTAACACATCTTTTACATACATTATTTGATTGAAGGAATTAATTTCCTAGACTGGGAAAACATTTATTGTTACTGGAATGCTTATATCGTTAATTCGCATCAACAATATTGATTATAGCTTGCAAATGGAAAGGTTAAGTAATCAATTTCACGAAAATATTTTCTTACGTTTAGTTTAACTCATGGATTATAGATTTAAAACGAAACAAATATGTTTAAATATGTATTATAATTTCAAATATTGATAAAATAATGTTGACATATGTTTAGATAACTATTTCAACTCTAAAAATTTAAAAATGACATCTGCACACGGGAATTGAACCCGGGACTTTTGGCTTAGTACTCCAATGCTCTATCCACAGAGCGTTCCATGCTCAGGGTAATTCTTCACTCATATTTTAAGGCAGAGTCCATGATGGACGTGCGGAAATCGTCGGCTATAAGTGTGTGATTTTATTAATATCACGAGCTATCAGATAACGCAGCTATCTTCGACTCAGTAGTTGGCTTATTGCTGCCACTTGTACAATTACTATAATTGTAAGGGATTGTATATTTAAGAATCAAATAGCTCTGGCTATTTAATTCTGAGCTATTTTAATGGGTTAAGAAAGGGTTTCTGTGTTCATGTTTTCAAATATCTCACAATGCCAATAAATTCAGTTATGTTTCCTAGCTATCACTTAAATTTGAGTGTATGATTATAATATTTCAAAGCAGTGTTATGTGGATCCCATCTATATTCGTTCTCTCTCTCTCACACACACAAGCACACACACACTTTCTCACACTCACTCACACACTCACCCAATCTCACACTCACACACTCAAACACTCAGTCTCACATTTTCTCTATCTCTCACTCTCTTTCTTTCTCTGTATTTTTATATATTATTTGATAAGCCCATTTTCGGTAATTGAATTTACGAGAAAATGGTTCAATCGATTTTGACCAACGAGCACTCATTTATAGGCTAGGAGTCCAGGATGAAATAAAAATAATGTATTTCATGAAAACCCTATTTTCTTAGCGAATTTCAATCTTTCCTGCTGTGTGCATAGGGCCTCATCTCTACAATCATATTTTGCTTACATCTCCATGGAAACCATGATTTGTTTATAGTTGGATATCGGCAAATAAAATATGTATCTATGGTTAAAAATAATAACAGCTCAATTCTTACACGAGTGGTATGGTACAACAAATAGATATAGCGCTGAGAGAGGGGTCGGTTATAGTCCTCGCCGTGTTGTGAAGGGGTAATTACATATTTTGATTGAAATGAAATATCAATGTAAAGTTGATAGCTTTTGAAGAGTAAACTTTTAACTGGAAAGTCAAGTGAGGGCTTATATAAATATTTTCCCAATAAAAATTAGAATACATTTTTGTACAATAATTGTACTCCAACGATCCACTAGTTATAATGTATAGAAACAAATTTTGTCGCGTAAAAGGACGTTTATACTAATTACAGCGTGTCCTGAGCTAATGTTAAAAGGAAGTTGATCGCATTCATCAATTGTCAAGCTACTGTCAACTCCAGAATGAGTAATGGCTGCTATTTGGGTCTGTGTTAGGAAAACAAGGAGTGGTAAATAAAGTGTCAATATATTGATCGTGTCGCTTGAATAATTATGTTGTAGGGGTGAGTATTAGATGATTGCCACTTGGCACTCTGTAATGGAAGGTTCTTAATTATATCGTGGATGGAATGAGAGCTAGCTGTGGCGGCAGGATATATAGCCGGGGTAGGAAGCCCTCTCGCTAATTGCCACAAGTGGCGAATTGGTCATAAAACTTGGGAAATATTGAGTTTGTCAGGTCTCACAATAAAAAAAAACTTTTTCCTGATATTGGTTACCGGTTTTAACTTGATATTTCCTGCAAATCATCGAAAGTATTTCGTTTTCTCAACGAGTCATTGACACAACACCGACATCCAATACTATCATTCACTCTATTTTCCAACAATTTGTTTCATCTCTGCCTTCAGATAAAAGGATTACCATAAATTGTATCACACGATTAATTTGAACAATTTTAATCATTTGCTTCGAAGTCAGCTGTAACTGACTGATTGTGAGTCAAAGTGTACGTATTTCGAATAACTTTGTTTAAACGTTGTGTGTTGTTTTGAATGTTCAATTGCGCAATCCAATGTCTCAATTTTGACAAGGTGTGGTGAATTTCATTTCTCATTTTCCACAACTGTAGCTACATTTAAAAATACGTTGCCAAACTATGATATATAAATTTGTCATGGAAAATATGTGTTGTGGATATTTC
The DNA here is from genome assembly GCA_033556935.1 of Timema podura. NCBI lineage: Eukaryota > Metazoa > Arthropoda > Insecta > Phasmatodea > Timematidae > Timema > Timema podura. Next base: position 45,295,788 of record JAVRXN010000007.1, on the reverse strand, counting down.
CCCCTATTTATCCTGTACCCTTTCATTTGTGTTTAGTCACTTTAGTGAATACTGGCTATTATTAGCTTTGTAATCTATACAATTAGCGGGCGGTGGGTCATCATTTCAAAACTCACAAGCCCTTTAATAAATCGGCTGCCAACTAGTTTTTTAAACAATTAAGAAGAATATTTGCTCGTGTCAGTAGAAAGTAGAAGCTGATGTTTTAAGTGGACTCACTAGTGATGTGATCATCGATAGTGTAGCTGAAATAATCACGGGATCAAATTTACTACTACTGCTGCTACTACTACATCAACTACTACTACTACTACTACTACTACTCACTACTACTACTACTACTACTACTACTACTACTACTACTACTACATACTACTACTACTAATACTACTACTGGGTGACCTGGTGGTCTAGGGATAAGGTGTCAGACTTCTATGCTGAGGGTCCGAGGCTCAATCATCGGTCCCGGCACAGATTTATCTGATTGCCAAACCCTTCCTTCACCTCTGACAAGACGTGTATTAATCACAACTTGTGAATGTGTGGAATGCCAGGCCTCTACCGTGGTTCGGATCCCATGTTAAACTGTAGGTCCTCCATTTCATCTTATAATCACCCTACCACTACACATTAGCGTAAATGCGTATAGCCCGAACGGGTATTAAGACGTGGTGCTAGTAATAAAAATAATAATAATAATATAATAATAATAATAATATAATAATAATATAAACTATTTCCAACCTGTGGTCGGGTCAGTTTAGTAAAATGCCTCCATCTTACTCTATCCTTCCACCATTCTTCCTCCTTTAATTCTTTAATTTCTTCCATTCTTCTCTTCTCACGTTCACGTTTTCTGTTATCTACTCCTCTCTTCTCTTTCTTGGCCTCCTTTGCGTTCTTTTTCACACATTCTTCATTTCCAACATTTTATTTGGTATTCTCTCCTTCTCTATCCTCATTACATGCCCATACCATCTCAGTCTTACTTCCTCTACTATTGCATGTGCTTGCCGTATAATAATATAAATGCTTCATTTTAAACTAAAATATAACTTCAGTGGTATTTCTGAATGTATGTTAAGGTCTGGTATATCTGTAGTCCCGGGTCTGTTGCCCCTGCCTATTTAAATGATACCACAAAATGAACGGTCACTTTGTCCGGACATCTGGAGATATTGTAATTCCGACCATTCGTCAGCTCAGCTCTATGTCCTACGATCTGCTGTCTCGACAAGTCATCTATCACACAGTCTGACGTCTCCTAAACGGGCTCGTGATTGAACTATCAGAGTGCCCAGGGCAGACCCTACCACAATATTCAGACCGTTGTGGGGGTTAGTCTGTACAGTCCTGTATTGCCGAGAGCGGACAGCTACTGCATGTCAAGTGGAGATTGGACCGATTATATTGGAATGAGCCTTCTGGAAGGCCCTTTTTACTACCAGAATACAACTATATAGTATATCACTGGTAGGAAGAAAAATCTTCCGGAAGGTATTTGTAAGAAAATCGGGCTTTCTCTTTCTATAGAAACGACGTTTAAAGGGGGTTTTGTTTTTTGCACAGTGTTATACTTACCTTCCGGGCTATTCGCATGTTCACATTAGTGGGTAGCAATGAAGAAGGTAAGATTCAGATAAAAGGTACCCGCATATGCGCGAAAGGAGAATGTAAAGAGTATATTATTTCAGAAGTAATCCAATTTGGTTTAATGCAGTGATGTGAGGAATGCCAGGCCTCCACCGTGGTTCGGATTCCACGTTAAACTGTAGGTCCTCCATTTCATCTCACAATCACCCTACCATTACACATTAGCGTAAGTGCGTATAACCCGAACGGTAGTAAGACGCGGTGCTAATAATAATAATAATAATAATAATAATAATGCAGTGGTTATGTGAATCTATATTTTCAAGAAAGTTTCTTAAAATAACAATAAATTGTTCTAAAAGGAGTTATCCTTAGCTTTAATTTATTTCTAATAAAACATTTTCTCAGTTTTTTATCCAAAAAAAGCGGTAAAGTAGGCTACAGGCAACAGTAATCATCAAAAACTCTTTGCTTTTTTTCATAATGGCAAATTAAATATGTATAGCTGTGAATTGTGATCTGACAAATCGAATTCTTCATTGGATACTTTAACTAAATAAATTTTAAACTTATTTATTTGTTAGTCAATGTGACTATTAGTTTTGTTTGTAGTTTAGATGCGAGTGAAAACTTCTCAAATTGTATAAACCTAAAATAATACTAAAATCGTGACATATTGTTAAATTATTGTGTTGATTTTTTTAAAAATATAATAATATTGTCTTTTCATAACTTGCGTTGATGCCAGGAACTGAAAATATATATATCAAAAAGAAGAACGCTGGCTATAACACAGAAAAAATGAATCAAATAAATAACATAATTGACATATTTAATATCATAAGAATTTTTATTTTAAAAATGGGGATAGTAAACGAAAAAAAACCCAGCGTATACATAATATTTATGTGTCCAAACTTTTTTCGACGTAAAATATGTTGGGCTAGCATTAGGTTTTTAATGTAAATAATAATTTTATTACTATTCTAGATTTCACTTCTGTATATGTGTGGTTCTTCTTTTTTTCCACAAAAACTATATAGCTTTGAAAATATTGTCAGATAAATTGTATATTTCTTTCGAAAATATACGATATTTCAAATGAAATAAGAAATTCCTCTGGTTTTGCTTTTGTTGTGATCTGTCAAAGAAAACAAATACTTGATTTTGGAAGCCTTTGTCTTTTTGAAAAGTAAAGGAGGTTTTGTAACAAAATGCATTTGATGTAAATATGAACTGTTTCTACCAGTGAACAATCTTAAGGTGGGTGGAAGAGAATGCTAATTAAGGTTCTTATTTTTTGTAGTTTTTACAACAAAATATTTCTCTGGCCCAATTAATAAAATATTTCTTCACTAGGTACGTTTATTTTAATGTTTTACACGTGATGATCTCATCAGTTATTGAATATTTGTCACGGGCATAGAGGCATTTGAACCTAAGCTTTTAAATAAGGAGAAAAAGTTTTGTCATATTCCTCTATTTTCCTGAAACATTTCTAAGAACTGTTGGGGTCACCAATTGTAGAAAATAAAATTAAACATATCCACTAGAGCAATGTTTTATTTATTTTTGTCGATCATGTTTTAATTTAAGGATTTGTAGCGTGGACATCCAATAGTTTTTGAGAATAAAGTTCTGAGAAATATTTTCGGATTTAAGAGGGAGAATGGAGAACGTTACATAATGCAGAACTTATGGTTTGCACACATCTCCAAACATATTAAGGATAATCAAGGCGTGCAGGATGAGGTGGGTAGTCATGTGGAATTTACATCACGTTTTTGTTGGGAAACCTGAAGATACAAAATCCCTTGAAATACCAAGACGTTGATGTGATGATATTGTAAAGATAAAGGAGGTTGTGTGTAAGGATAGGGTCAATGGCGAGCTTATATTTTGGTGGCCTTGAATTTACCAATTCCTCAAGGTCAGAGAGTTAGTTAAATGTTCTATGCCATACAAACTATAAAATTGTTCCATCCCACCCAACCTTAACTATCAAAACCATTGAAATTCTCATCTATTTTTATCTACAGAGGAGGAATTAAGAAGAGTTTGGGCTGAAAACTCACGCGCACGTTCGATAAAAACTTCTGTCAGCAGTGGACAATTTTTTATCTCTCGCTCAACTCTCTGTTTTAATAATTCAGGACAAGCAGTAGAAAGTCTTAATGTGTTATCCAAGAGTCGCGCTGCGAAGACACGAGATAAAAAAAAAGTAAAGAAAGAAAGGTTTCTGTTTTCAAAATGAGATTTTCAGCGACATGGAAAACTTTAAAATATTTTGGAAGTTCGTGCGACATTAAAATAAAGGTTGATTTTCCCCACGCTTTTCCTTTTCTTGGCTTTTCACTTCTAGAACGGGATTTTGTGAAACTTGTTTGGTAGGTAGGAGTAACTTCGTGCCCTCTTTATGTTACTGTAGACAAATCACCACATCTACCATCCTGTAGCTTAGTGGGACGCGCGGTGAATTATAATTGGGGACCATAATGTAATATCAGGTTCTACATGAACCGTTAAAATAGTACTATTATTGTTAGCTTCTAGAGTAGTGTTATAAACTGATTCTTTAAGTAAGTTTGTTTTAATTCCTGGTTAGGGTAAAAAAAAGGCTCCTAAAGTATTGTTTTATATTTTATTCTTTAAGTGGATTTGGTTTTATTCCTGGCTAGGGACAAAATTGCACCAAGAACAGTGCTATAAATTAATTATTTAAATGAATTTGATTTAATTTCTGGTTTGGGGCAGAACGTTGCTTATAATACTGTTATAAATAGATACATTAAGAGTCAAAGATGTTGAAACACACTCATCTTCTCTTAGGTATCTTACTGCACTCAATCCTATTAATTTTATGACATTAAAGAATAAATCCACGCACACGAACAAAACTGATTAGTTATTTAGATAAACTTTCCCAGTCAGAATTAGAAGCTAATTGAAAAGGAAGAGAAAGTTTGAAATAGCAGGAAACGGTCATTCTGATGATATTAATCTAGGCACCAACAAACTTTAACATGTTTCATGTAAATTGCGGTCACTAAGGGCTTAACCCCCTAGTGCTGAGGGAGGGTTGAATTGTTTCACCAGACTAGCCCCCTGACTGAAAGTAAAGTTACGTCTGTAAAGCTCTCTGCGTAGTTGCGTCTGTTCTTTCGTAGACCAAGTTAAGGGCCGGTTTTATAGACTCCTGAATAAATATTAATCTGGCAGATAAAATGTATTTATCCATCACATTTTTATCGGGAAGTTTAAGTACCTGATAACTTTTATCTGAAAGTTAAAATGGCTGTTGCCATAGTGATGCGTTGCTTTTCATGAGGTTTCGCCTATCAGAATCTGTTTTTAGGTTAAAATCTTGGTTCACGTATTTAGTAAGTACAGGTTCGGGCTATAACTATATAAAGTTAGAACATTTAATTCACACTTTTATATAAACTGACAAGCTATTTGAAGAGTTATATTTATATAACAACAAATTATCAAAATGTGAGTACAATAAATGAAATTTTGTAAATGTTGTACCCAACTATTGACCACATTTTGGCAGACACCGAAATTAGTACTTGCAAGATATCTTAGCTTCTGCGTCCACGTGACGCCATCTGTTTACTCGCACTCATTTAGCTGCCATTATAACAAATGTTGAGCGCTGTAGCCACTTGCCAGGTAGTAGTGGTAGCAGTAGAACTTATACGCATGCGTGCACCAGTAAAAACAGTACCAACCTTGCGTTTTCTGCATAAAAATATATTTATCCTTCAAATAGCTATCCGGCAGATAAATTCCGTTTATTATACGCGTAAAATATTAATGGCTGATAACCTTTATCTGCTCGCTAACTTTAACCTCCAGATAGAAATATTTATCTAGTAGTCAAAAGACCATTCCTTAGTATTATAATGTAATTAATGAAGTCATGTTGAACTGGATTGTAGGTAAGCCAATTAATGGATTACTGATTGCAAATGCCATAGTGAATGTAGTTCAATGCTGACCAAGCCTCCCTTAAAGTGGAGAGTGCTAACTATCCCTACTTGAAGGTTCTGCTTCTCTCTAATTGATCAAGAGAACATAGAAATAAAGGGAACAAAAAATATATTCTTGCACAAGGCACATGAAAAGCTATTTACGGTAATGCCAAAGTTTCTCACACTGATTACAATTTATTTCTACAGCAATTTTTCATTTCCTTTTAGTAATAAATAAAATCATTATACTTCATTGGTTATAGATTATAGTCAAATATTATAGTTTTTTATTAGAGAATCTGCAATATGGAATATAAAACTTATGTTAGTCCGTGATTATATACAGCCTCTCTGGTCTGGTGGTTACATTTTCTGGCTACTGATCCCGGGTTCAATCCACGGCACTTCCAGAATTTCCTGTGAAGGAATGGGTCTGAAACAGGACCAACTCAGCCCCTTGAGGACAAATGAGGAGCTATTTGAATGAAAAAATAGCAGCTCCGGTCCAGAAAACTGTTAATAGTGGCCGGAAGTTTCGTTGTGCTAACCATATGACACCCTTTTATTCTCAAAAGTTGGCCCTTTCTCCCTTCGCCGGTAGCTGTTTTGTTGGTATAGCTCGCTTACAGATTGAAACCAAGGAATTTTTTATTCAGTTTGTGAATGTATGGATGTTATTAAGATAAAGTTCACAATGTCTTAAAAAAAATTTGAGGACTCTAAAAATGAAGCTCTTTAGATGTAGGTTTGCACAAAAATCACAAAGTCTGAACCCTGGGACCTGGACAGGCAACCAATTTTACTAAAACAGATTTTTACTCTCCTGGGTACGACCCGGATTATTAATTTTTTTTGACTTTAAACTTTAGATAATATCTTAACATTTTTTTTACATACGATTATATAACAACATACTTACTAAGTTCAAACGTTTTATTTAGATGACAAGATATGAACAAATAAACTATATTCTATTTACATTTGGAACTATCGTGGATAACCCTTTTCTTCAAATTAATAAAGAATCCAATCAAGTGTTTAGCTAGCTATTGTAGCTTAAGCACCAAATAGTATTTTAATTAGCTCAATTTTTAAATCTGAATATAAACCTAGGTCAAGATTCAGATCTCAGCCAGACTTATACAACTAGTTTCACCCCACATAAATTGTTCTCCATTCTCGCGCCATGCAAATGCGTGTACATTTTCTCTAGAATTTTGCCGTTCTCATCTCTCTTTCACAACTGCGTAAATGTGCTGATAAGCCTGAAGGGTAGTAGGACGTAGATTTCTTTAATATTGTACAATGTATATAGCAAATGACCATAAACGAGAAAATTGTATTGGTAAAGTATTCAATTTTGTGAGTGGATATCGATGTGGGTGGAAAACTGGTGTTCGAATGTGTCGGCTTCATTTTTTAACATTTTAACACAATCCACTATCCTGCCATAATTTTATATCATCTGAATTAATTTCACTGTGTATTAAAAGAAAAGCAGAGAAAAACATCTGTCAAGGATATCCCGGGATTTAATGGCATGTTTCTGTTTATTTAAAATTTTGTCGTCTAATGCCGTTATACTCATGACAGATATCAAACAACTGTTGATATCACCATGTGAAGAAAACTAAACTCTATCTCTATAATGAAGCTTTTTTTTTTGCCAAACAAATGTTTTGATATAAAAACAGCAAAAATCACTGACCTTTGCTCGCGTCCCCTATACTTCCACCTTAATGAATAATCTTGTTCAATTTCAACTGATCTAGCAGATAGAGACACTAATATTGATCTAAGATCCACTTTGGTGGTCGCATCGTATAAGGCGTCATTCTTTCAATAAACTGGACTTCTGATGACAGGGATATCTCGGTTAAAGTACCAGTTGGGTGTACTGAGGTTTGTTTTTCCTCAATTCTTTTCCATTCTTCCTCAACACAAATGCTTGTCCACTTCCTCTAAATTAACTATAAGTTATCCCTAACCCACTAGCCTAATTAGTACACATGCGTTTAGCCCGAATTGGTAATAAGACGCGGAAATAAAATAAAAATATTGATCAAATTTAATATCTGAAGAATTATTCCATAAATACCTCACAAGCACAAAGCTTCTTCTAGAAGGAATTATTCCTCCATATTTAGTTTCTATTATTAGCAGCACCGCGTCTTACTACCGGTTCGGGTTTTACACACTTACGCTAATGTGTAATGGTAGGGTGATTGTGAGATGAAATGGAGGACCTACAGTTTAACGTAGGATCCGAACCACGGTGGAGGCATGGCATTCCACACATTCACAAGTTGTGATTAATACACGTCTTGCCAGAGGTGAAAGAAGGGTTTGGCAATCAATAACTCTGTGCCGGGATCGAGGATTGAACCCTGAAACCCCAGTACAGAAGTCCGACACTTTACTCTTAGACCGCCAGGTCAACTTTTAATTTCTAAATAAATTGTTTTATTTTGTCAGATTAAAACGGAATGAGGCCACGTGTGTAACTATACGACCCTGGAGGGCTGGAAGATCTAAAGGCGGACCGGAAAGATAAAGGTAATCCTCCCTTTCCCCCTTGGGGGTTTGTTTCTCGCAAGACTTTGTGTCATGACTCGAGACGGTGCTGGATCAATTGAGTCACGCCGGATTAATTTCTGTCGAGTCTACCTTCCTTTCCCCGATCCGACATTCTTTTAACGCCTCGGCTTACCTTTCACCAAGCAATTACACAAGGTTTGACGAAATTTTTGCTTTACCAAACCAAACTAATTACCTGAAGCTATTTGATTAAAATTCAGTTTATAATTTATTTCTATGGGTATTAACGCTTAAAAGTAAAAATACACAATTTGAAAGAGACCAATAACGAAGGATGTTTTCTTAATAATTAATAAATAATAATAATAATAATAATAATAATAATAATAATAATAATAATAATAATAATAATAATAATAATAATAATAATAATAACTAATAATAAAATAAAATAATAAACTTGGCGTGACCTTTTTGTACCCATGGCTTTTCTTGCTTTAAGATTAAATGGGGTTCACTTCCTCGCTAACGTGGTATACAAACTGTCAAGTACATTACTTTAATAACACTGTTTTAAAATACTAAACTTTACCATACATCCTTCAATTCATCACACAACTGATGAAAATAAGATGTATTATATATTTAAAAAAGTAAACACTTTATATATAATATATATATTCCTTAAATTGAAAAATCACTCTTGGATATTAGAATGTCAATGCTCTAATCACTGAACTATCCTGTAGTAGTCTCGTAGGCACGGGATGACTCCTGGATATCCCAGTGGTTGGGGCATTGGCGTACTAAGCTAAGGATTCCGAGTTCGATTCCCTGTCCAAATCTAAATTTTAAATTTAAAGACTATATTTTAATTCAGTTTTAATCGTATTTAAAAAATGTAATATCTTGGCTATTTTTTCCATCAACTTAATATTTACATTTAAAAGTTAAGAAAACCAATTATATTTGGTATAAGAGACAGGTTTCTTGTATCAAAGAAAGTATAATTTAAATTACAAAGTAAAAATGGATTCACAGGTTTTCCTTGGAAATAATTCACCAGATTATTTTTTCACTATTCAGAAAAACAATTTTAGCTAATCTACACTACTAATAATCATAAGATTACAATAAATATAAATAGTGTGATACTCTAAAATTCTATTACAATTACACAATACAATTGGACATAGTTTGTGGGCATTATATTCAAATTGATTATAGAAGTACAATTTAAGTTTTCTAAGAAGTACAAAGTTGGAGTAGGCATGTTGAATAACCTGTAAACAAAAATAAATTATTTCATTAGATATTTAGATAGATATCAGATCCAAGAGAATAGTATAGAATAAGAACGATGGAGAAGTGACGTTAGAATCATGAATTCCTTAAATCCCTGGAATTTATGGTATTGAGGGATTCAGGATTCGTTAAAATCTCAAAAAATTATCTTGAACGCTATATTGTGAAGACTTTGGCTTAAGAGCGCTATATACGAGGCACGTCCAATTGTTTCATTGGATATCGATAGTTCTGAATTGTTTTCATTGGGCATCGATTAATTGTAAAGAGATAACTTTTGATATTTATGAAACCGACAAAATTCTATATGAGGACTAATGTTAGTGGTTTATTCTCTTTAACATACTTTGATTTTGTCTTCTACAAATATGTTGGAACAGATTTACTTAAATTTAAAATATTTATTCTTGGTAATGTTAATTGAACTTGGTTGTGAAATGTATTTAAAGGTTTTTAGTGTGTGTGGGAATATGTATTGTAGGCTTAGAAATGTTGAGGGAAATTTAAAGATATCTAGTTATGAATTGTGAAGATAGATTTATAATGTACAATATTTCTTTACGAGAGTCATATAATTTTATTAGTCAGTTCCATATGTAATGGAAATAGTTAATTGTTATTGTTCTTTTCTATCGTAATAATTACGAGTTCATTTTTGACATTCTATCTTAATTTTTGTTTTGCCTCTATGAGCCTATATCATACAGAACGCTTTTTCATTGGCCAGTTCGGCTATCTTGATATATGTTTAATATTCCTATATACTGTTATGTACTTTTCAAAATCTTTGTATATCTTTACTAATATATTTACTTATGATAGTTTTGAATAAATATCAACAAAACAACATCAAGTTTATTTAAGGTTTGAATTTGCTACCATACCCTTAGGATATATTATATGTTTTTCTTATACTTTTTTTATACGGATACTTACACTTTTATTTTGTTTGAGGATAACCGTCAACTAACTATTCCCGCCACTAGTGTGAGTTGCGTGTTCTGAGTTTCGTATGTCGATTCTCAGGCATTCAAAACAAGAACTCCAGCCGCTCACTCTTGTTGCCTAATTCTGTCCCCCTTGTATTGTATTTTGGACATCCTATTGCGGTGTTGCTTGCTAGGATGGTTCAAAGATAGGAATAGCGGGTAATGAGGTGGGCTAGATATCGCTAGCTCAATGTAGATATAGGTTGTAATGAGATCGGCTGTATAAAAATAGCTAAAGATAGGGATAGGGTGTAACGAGTGGACTGGATAGAACTAGCTAAATATGGGATATGGTGTAATGAGGTTAACTGGATAGCACTAGCTCAAGATGTGAATAGTGTGTAATGAGGTGGACACATATAGCTAACTAGCTAATGATAGGAATAGGGTGTAATAAGGTGGATTGGATAGTACTAGCTCAAGATAGGGATATGTTTTAATGAGGAGGACTGGATAGATATAGCTCAAGATAGAGATATGTTTTAATGAGGTTGACTGGATATAACTTGTTCAAGATAGTGATAGGGTGTATTCAGGTGGATATGTTAGAACTTGTTCAAGATATGGATAGGGTGTAATGAGGTGGACTTGATAGAACAAGCTCAGGATAGGGATAAGTTATAAAGAGCTTGACTAGATATAACTAGTTCAAGGTAGGGATAGGAAGCGTATTTTTGTAAGTGCGGCAATGAACTTTCGAGTTCCTAATGCCATAGAGTAAGTAACTAAGTATGTGAAAAACAAGAAATGCACTGTAGATAATCTAGCACACAATCCATACGACCGAACGAAGTAATACTTCTGTTCTTTAAGGGTTACTTTCCTGTGAAGTTAGTTGATAGATTAATTCTGCACCTTTACCCCTGCCAAAACTATAAAACCAAGAAACTAGCTTTATGTAGACATGTCAAATGTAGTTTTAGAGACCCATGCATGGTAGAGGAAAATTCACGAGAGTAAAATTATTGACATTCGGATATAAAGATTTGTATAATTATGGTGTCACGGTAGTTAATTCAACACCTTTGCATGAATGTACACACACAAATAAACGAATTTGTGGGCAGTGTAAAATTTTTGGATCACGAGCGTAGAAGTAGCAACAACCAAATAAATAAGTTTAATGTTAAAAACGTGTTACAAAAAGGATGTTGCCTTGTCAAAGGGAAAGGATTATTGACGTTTTATAAAGCTAGCTTGATGGTGTTTGGCTACACGAAATGGCCAATGAATAGTAATTTTGTTATGACTACTTTCTGTAATTAAAACATTCTAACATTTATATTGTTTTATTTAGTGTTTGGCAAATGTAATTATCATTTATTTAACACTCCTACCTTCTTAAAGTGTGTTAGCCTTTCCTTAGTTCACAACATACGTATGTCACAGCCTTAAAGCTATTCAAGTGGTCTAAAAAAGTATATTTTTGAATGTTATTTTATATTTTAACTTTTCCACGTTGAATGGTTTCCTGATGAAAGTTCAAAACAAAAGGCAAACATTTTTAAATATTTTGTTGGCTAGTATATGATGGCCTTAGCTTTGAATCTTTGCGACTATTACACTCTAAAAGTGTAAATATCCCAGTGCAGTGTTATATTTCGGCCTAAAATGGTTTTTTCCAAACACAGGTATGTAATAAGGAAATTCCTTTTAAATCAAATGTGTGATTCATCTACAAACAGAGCTGACCACATATTTTGCAATAGAGTCACAGGTGTGGCGAATGAGAAGTGAAATTCGCCACTTCATGTAGAAATAAATTGAGAAATTAGGTTGCTCAATTGGACATCTAAAACAACACACACTGTTTGAACAAGTTTATTTAAGATATGTACACTTTTATTACTCAGTTACAACCTTCTCTGACACAAATAATGAACAATGTTCAGATTGAAAAAGTTAGAAATTTTTACGCGAATTTTGACAATCCTTTTTACATAAACATTGGTTGAATATTTACACTCAATGCATATGACTCGAGGAATGTTTCCAATGGTGTGCAGGAAGTATCAAGTTATCACAAACACACACTGTCGGGAAAAAGTTTACTCTACCGTGAGAGACGGAAAACTAAAACTCACCACACTTTTATGACAGATTCGTCACTTGTTGCGATTGATGACAGTTCCCCACCCCAAATTTAAAATGAGCAGGGGCTCCGGAACAAGGGGGCAAGGGATTCAATTTTCAACTGAACAATAAATTTTACTCTAAAAATGATGGTCTAGTAATGGGTTCTCCCATTTCATGTCTTATGTTTGAATTTTTTTTACAGCATTATGATGATAAAATAATAAGTGAACTTAAAACTCTCCTCAATATAAAATTTTACTGCCGATATTATGATGATATCTTTGTAATTTATGAACAAGATCCTATCTCACCTTCACCTGATCTATTAAATATTTTCAATAATATCCATACCAAACTTAAATTAACCATAGATCATGAAATCAACAATATCATCAATTACCTTAACATTAACATCTTCAAAAATAAGCACAACAATTTTGAAAACAAAATATATAGAAAGCCCACGTATACTGATGCAATCATCCCAAATGATTCCAATCACCCCACTATTCATAAAAGAGCTGCTTTCAACAGTCTTATAAACAGATTACTCCATATACCTCTAAACAAACAGAATTTCAAAAATGAACTGAATATCATCAAACAACTAGCTGTTTCTAATGGTTATTCCCACTCAGTAGTATACCGAATCCTTCAGAAACAAAAATCACAACTTAATAATAATAAAATAACTCTCAAAAATTCTAATAGCAATTCAGAAAACAAAACCAAATGGATTAAATTTAACTACATTGGAAGTGAAACTAATAGGATCACAAATATTTTCAAAAAACACAAACTAAAGTCGCCTTCAGCACTAATAACAACATCAAAAAATACATCAACAAATCTAATTTGAATAAAACCAACCAATATGAAAAAAGTGGCATATATCAACTAATCGGCGAATGTAATAGTGTATACATTGGAAAAACCGGACGCTAAATTTTAACCAGTTTGTCTGAACATTTAAGTGATTTTAAATATGATAGAAATAAATCTAAATTCTCCGAACACCCTAAACAATCTGGACACCAACCGATACCTATGAAAGATTGTATGAAACTGATTTATAATACCTCAAAAGGCACAACCATGAACACAGCTGAAAATATTTTCATTCAAACTGCCCTACTATTTAGTAAAAAGTTTTAAACGAACAAACAAATTTCGAAAATCAAATTCTAATCAGCACCCTCAAGAAACTTCCCCAGCATACCAAAATAAAACCGAATCCTCTTCTGCTCCCGCCCATCCTTCCATAGTAGTAAATGAGCTGTCCGGGCCAGTTTTGTGAAGATTAGCACCCTTTTTCATTTTCCTTTTTAGTCAATATCTTTTTCCTTACCTTTCAAAATTTTAACAAACTTAAACCAACATCTATCAATCTACTACCTTATTCCATAGTATTAAATTTCACCATTCCCATTCTTGGTATATACTATCTTTGACTTTTAGTCATTCTTTCCAGAATGTTACCCGCCTCGGTGGCGTAGTTGGCTAACGCGCTAGTCGTGTTGAGCTCGATCACCGAGGACGGGGAGATCGAGGTTCGAATCTCGGTCGGGTGAACTGGGGGTGGTTTTTCCTAAATGGTTTTCCACTCCCCCTCCACGCAAATGCGGGTTCACTTCCTTTAAATTCAACCCTCCCAATTCCTAATCCATTAGCGTAATTAGTACTTAAGTGTATAACCCGAACGGGTAGTAAGACGCGGTGCTAAATATTATTATTATTATTATTATATTTCCAGAATGTTCTTTCTTCACTTTATATATATACATGCATGATAATTTTTAATTCAATTTAGTTTCTTTCCTTTAACATCTTAGAACTCAACTACACAATTCTATAATCTGGTAAAAGTGCTATTTCACTTAATTGACTCTCGTTAGTAAAACTTATAAACTTTCATCTGAATTAAAAGGTTATATTTACATTGGCTAGCACTGTGTTGTTATGCCATAATTTATTTGGTGGATTTTCTTTCTCTAGACCTGAAGATGACGCCGATGAGTGTCGAAACATGTAGTAGAAACTGATGTAATGTTGCAGTAATTGGAGCAACATTCAAAGAAACAGGGAATTAACAGATAAGCATAGGAATTCAATTTTACTTATTCTTTATTTTATTTTATTTTTGTTTATTCTTCAATTCTAAATTCACAATCAACTGTTTATTGCATGACAATTAATTATGTAAATACATCTTCGTTCTTCTAATATTGTTCCTTTATGTGAATATGACTCAAAAGTTTCATTTTTAACATGTTTAAACTTTTTAGATGTTATGTAAAATTTTATTTAAGTATCAAAATTGTTATCACATGATATAAAAATATTTTTTAATATATTGTTAAAATTTCTTCCTAATACTGTACTTATGTAAATTGTCACGATAACACATCAAACATATAGATTTTTCATATTAGATTTAATTATTAAAATTAAATTCTATTATTTATTATATTAATCGTTCCTTATTAACTTTAACAATGTTTTTAAAAAATTCATAGTATTTCTTTTATCATGTTTCTTTGTATTGAAAAAATATGTATTTTTTAAAAAGAGTGGACTTACCTCTCAATATCACATTTAGTTCATGTTTGTATTGTGACTTACCTCTTTTTTTCCATGTAAGTTTGTACGTTTGAAGAAAAAAAACATTTTTTACTCTAAATTACTGGGGCAAAATAAATAAAAACCATCAAGACATCATCATAAATAATGTGTTCATTTATAATATACATTTGAAAGAAATGTGAAAGACGGTTGTAACATGCCGACATTTTGAAGTTAAGAATTACTCTCCTGAAAAATATTGTAGGGTTGTTGACTTACCTCCTTTTTCCCCTGTGGTCTTCAAATATTAAACAACTGGTAAATGAATTATGTGGACTTATGTAGTTTATTAGTAACTAATTATAATACTTAGCACCACGTCTTACTACCCGTTCGGGTTATACGCTTAAGTACTAATTACATTACTGGGTTAGGAATAGGGAAGGTTGAATTTAGAGGAAGTGAACCCGCATTTGCGTGGAGGGAGAGTGGAAAACCATTTAGGAAAAACCCCTCTCAGTTCACCCAACCGAGATTCGAACCTCGATCTCCCCATCCTCGGCAGTCGAGCTCAACACGACTAGCGCGTTAGCCAACTACGCCACCGAGGCGGGTTTTATTAGTAACAAAATCACTAATTTTATATTAATGTAATTATTAATTTACTAAATAAAAGGGTTCTTTCTAATAATCATAATAAACAAATTATTATTTGTCATTGGCACTAATCATTGAACAGCTTTTTTTTATTGGATTTTAAAATTATAGCTTTAACTTAAATGGTACATTTTTAAAGATTCGAAAATTCAATTTTGGAAAGGAAATCCAAAAGAAAATTTAATATTTGAATTCGAAAAATATAGGATTCAACCCAGCTTTTATTTAAAGGAATAAAACCCTTGTTAGCGTGGAAAAAGATAGGGAACCAAAAATAAATACTGAACTATACCGACGCCTTTGGCTGCAAGTCCACTGGTGCAGGTTTTATTTGACCTGATACAATAACTAAGTAGCCATCCACTGCCTATAGACTGGAATTACTGGTAATGGTGAGATTGTGGTTCGAATATTGGAAGGTTTTAATAAAGGTGTGTTTTTTACTTAATGTCTTACCACCCTTAATTAATGCAAATGCGGGTAGATTTCCTCTAGCCTGTATATTCTATCCGTACCTCACTTACTAGTGTTAGTTTACGGACAGGTAAAACGGGCAGTATAATGTAGTACACAAAACACTACTACTACTACTAAAACAACCTTGAACTCTTCAAGAGTGAACTGAGAGAACTTTCCAGCGGTGAGTACAAATGGTTTCTGCGCACGCGTGATGATTATCTGGATACACATTTTGTAGCTCATAGGAGAGTCGTACCACTCAAGAGTCGTAGGCTGCCTGCGATACTGCTGCGCTATGGAATACCACGATAAGTGACATAGCCTCGAACTGAGGTAATTATTGTGAGACTAATAGTTCTACAATACTGCTGCGCTCTGGAATACCACGATAAGAGACATAGCCTCGAACTGAGGTAATTATTGTGAGACTAATAGTTATGTGACACTGCTGCACTCTGGAATACCATGATAAGAGACATAGCCTCGAACTGAGGTGATTATTGTGAGACTAATAGTTCTACAGCACTGCTGCACTCTGAAATACCACTATAAGAGACATAGCCTCGAACTGAGGTAATTATTGTGAGATTAATAGTTCTGCAACACTGCTGCACTCTGGAATACCATGATAAGAGACATAGCCTCGAACTGAGGTGATTATTGTTTGATTAAAATTTCTACAACTTTGTGGCACTATTAAAATAACACGATAAGTATGCTGCTCTGGTGTTTATTATAAGAAAAACAACTCTAAAGAGTATAAATCACTAAACCAAACATCAATTATTAAAATAATTTGTTGTTGTAAATCTGTTTAATAATAATATCTGTATTTGCCTGATTTCGATACGATAGAGCCACAGTTTTTATAATATGTATTTATATTTCAAGTTTTCTGCATTTGTCACCTTTAACAGGGGCGTTATTTCAGTTTTTTTATTGGGGGACAGGGTGGGAGGCGGGACAAGATATTTAAGGAATTCATTATTGGGTATATTTTGGGGCGTACCCCCTCTCTATTTCTCTGAAAGTTTGAAATAAACTATTTTCTATACATTACCAGTTTCCAAGCTTAGTTTTTACTTCTTATCATACATCTACGTAATTTACATGCACTTGCTTGTTGTTAATACGATGTATGTGCAAACAAATGAAAAACACTTACAATTTATATAAAAATAAAATCCTCCTTGGTGGCGTAGTTAGCTAACGCACTGGTTTCGTGTTGATCTAGACTGCTGAGGACGGGGAGATCGAGGTTCGAATCTTGGTTGGGTGAACTGGGGCTGACTTTTCCTAAATGGTTTTCCACTTTCCCTCCACGCAAATGTGGGCTCATTTCATCTATATTCAACTTTACAAATTCCTAGCCCATTAGCGTAATTATTACTCAAGCGTATAACCCGAGCGGATAGTAAGACGTGATGCAAAGTATATATATATATATATATGAAAAAAATATTAACAAAATAATGAAGTTTTTACTTACTAGGTTAAACTACTAATGTAGCAAAGGGCAGCGTCTTGGTTTCATTTTATCGAAGTCATTAACTAGATCGTCAAGAGAAATTTTCTTAACCTACTCCCGCAATATAGCTAAAATCATTAAAGAGGTGAGAGGATCTTTGGAAGTTGTTGACCGGAAGTCTTTAGAACAGGAAAAAATATTTCGTTAGAGGTATAGGTGATCGGTAACGTGAGACAAAAATGTAATAGAGAAATACTTCTGAATATGTCACTGATAGCTTCTGTAGGTTCTGTAAATATTCAATAGGCGAGGTTGGTAAGTTGAAGAAAGATTTTTTTTTTACCAGGAGAAGTTGCTTTTACAACAAGTCAACATTTAGAAAAGTCCGATATTTATTGATTAGAGGTTTCAACACTTCACTATCCAAGAAATAAACCTCTCCTTCTTCAGGCGCACGCGTTGTTTCTATAATATCCTGATTCTCCGAGAATCAGTAGTTGAACCCATCCATAGGTCCTAATTATATCCAGTATATTAAATAGATTGACTTCGTGTTTCTTTCAGTTTGTCCCCCCAAAATGAAGATTATGCTATCTGCTAGACGTGACCTCACAGTCCTTTGTCTTTTTATCACAGCCCATTCTATGTTGCTGTTTTTGGCCAGCGACTTTGCCTTTTCCACTAGTCCTTCATATTTTTTGTTGCTTCTTATCCTGTTCAACTCTTCTTTGGTCCTTTTAATCCAGCACCCTGCTGCCATCAAATCTAAATCCTGGAATTGTAGCTGTAAGGAGAAGGAGTATGTTATACCCAGTATGAGATCCACTGAGCAGAGAAGAAAGATAAATTTGAGCTCAGATGCCGACACTTTGAGCTATTTCTTTTTCTCCCTCATCGAGTACAACTAAAATCGCTTGGATTAAAAAAAAAATTTACTCACTGCACTAAACCAATAAAACCAGCTTGTAGGGACTACCTAAGCTCAAAATGAATTGCCCCAGTTTTCTATGAGCTTCCATAAATAGCTCATGTCGTGGAGAGCTGTTTGATACGAAGCAGTAGACCATTTTAAGGGTAGAAAAAATTATCTAGCTCCCTCAACAACACTCAGTGAATATACTAAAACTAGATTGAGTTGGTAGCACAGCATTGAAATAACGACGCATGAGGTGCCTGATCTTTCACCCTAGCTTAGACCCCACTTGCCCAACCAGTCATCACTTTGGCACCATCATAACACTGTCCAACACTATATTTAATGTCCAGTCCTTCTTCTGAAAGAAGGGAAAAGAATAGGCCTACATGTGTATTAATCTCTGCACTGCATTCTTTTAGATTATGTAAATATATTTATCTCTTTTTCACTTTCCAACCCTCAAAATCAACATAGCTAATCAGAATGGCCAACTGTTCCGCCTTGGAAAAGTCTTTGGCTTCGTCAGCTATGATTGAGCAGAAGTCGGTCTCTTTTAATGTTTTAACAATACTCCTTACAATTCGGGAATAAAGCAAGGGTATAAAATCAATCTGCTACTCTGGAGAGCTGTAATGGCCGTATTGACGACTCATTCTTTGAGCTTAGTGTTCTCTTCACAAATTGTTTCTAGCATCTCCAGAAATTTCCCTTTTTCACAGAGTCTCAAATTCATCATGGCCTCTGAATCCGGAGCCTTCTCCACCCAGGAAACTGATTAATTTTAGAAATGAATTATCATGCCCTCGATTTTCTTCAGCTTCGGATGTTCGTTCACTATCTAACACAGGTGCTACTGACATCTGCGTTGGACTTCGACTTTTTAGCTCAGCCCAGGCAATCATCGACATTTTGTGCCTTTCGGTTTTTTCATGTTGCTGGAAAAGGGCTGAAGTATTTCTCTCATCTTTTTTTAGTATTAAAAGTACAGTTCTCAATTTTTTCTTTTTAATAGTACTACTCAACTATTAAATTTTATAAAGAAATCTTAAACTGGGGGGAGGGGGGATTTCCCTACCCTGCTTACCCTAAATTAACCCTTGAGTCAACTTAACAAACCTATATAATAATAGTTATGATATTGATAAAGTAAAATCCTATCATCATTACCACCATAATAACATTTGTATTTTTACTAAAAGCTCCTTCCTAACAAAGTCCTAGTGTAAAACTCATTTCTCAGAATTTGCATTAATCTTAGAAATGCAACATTTCAAATATTATTATTATTATATATTATTATTATTATTATTATTATTAGCACCGCGTCTTACTAACCGTTCGGGTTATACGCACTTATGCTTATGTGTAATGGTAGGGTGATTATGAGACGAAATGGAGGACCTACAGATTAACGTGGAATCCGAACCACGGTGGAGGCCTGGCATTCCTCACATTCACAAGTTGTGATTAATACACGTCTTGTCAGAGGTGAAGGAAGAGTTTGGCAATCAGATAAATCTGTGCCAACCGAGGATTGAACCCCGAACTCCCATCACAGAAGTCCAATACCTTACCCCTAAACCACCAGGTCACCCAACATTTCAAATAAAACTAGTTAAAACTATCTAACTTTAACTTTTAAATGATTTAAATGGTTGGATATTTAGTTCTTTAGATACATTTTGATTGCCTTTCGCCTCCATTTTTATAATGGTTTGGAAATGATAAAATGTAAACCGAAAGTGTCCTTTATTTGATTGATGTTAAATCTTTGTTTCATTTTAAGAAATTTACTTATGATTATTCGAGCTCATTACCACTTTTTTTACCCTCTATTATGTTTCATAAGTATACAAGTACTAATATTTTATAAGTTAGGTCATCTTAATTCTTAATTATTTATATTAGTTATAAGAATTAATGGTAGTACATTTGCTAAATACGTGAACCTTGGATAGTAAATTGTATTTACAATACAAATCTGGCTTGTTATAAATTTTTGTAAATAAACTCAGACACATTTATTTTTGTATATTGTTCTTAGCTATGAATAGCTTCGTGTGACAGTGGTCGTGAAGGTAATAGATGGATTTTACCTAGACAACGCTTTGATCTTTCCATTTATAGCTCAAAGTTTTGTCCGTAGATAACCCTATTAGCAATGGAGATATAAATGAATAGTATTACTGTCTCAGAGTAGGTAAAAAAAATTACACGATCTACACTATAGAATATAAATATTCTTATAATAAATTGATCTGGAAGAATGTAAAAGTGGGGCTTGTTTTAAAAGTTTTCAAAACACTGCGTTTTTATAAGTTCTGGGCTTTAATACATTTCCTATATTTTAATATATTTTCACATTTCATACAAATAAAATTATGAAAAAAAAAATTGTTGAGTAGGTTTCAATTCTACATCCATCATGTGTAAAATAAAACATATCTCATGTTCATACAATGTATTTTAAAGGCTGCAATTGTTACATAAGCTGCACCAGTAAACCAATAACATCTCCCCATTGAGAGATACCTTAAATTGAATAGAGGAGCTTAGTGGCGGGTTTTTTGCCAAATCAATATACATTTGATGGGACTGCGCACATAGGCGCTGACTTGTTAAAAACATTGGTGTGCTCTATAAAAAAGAATAAGGGTGGTACAACATTTGCACATTTTCAAGCACTCAGTGCTACCAACTTAATCACGCTTGTTTACTTATCATATGGCAGCACCTGACGTTTGTTACGCTATAAAACACTGTTCACAGCGCAACCCTTTATCCAAGATAGAACTAGCGCCGCTATATTAAGGTTTTAAAAATGCTTAAATATTGGGGGTGCTGAGAACCCCTGAATGTATTTTTGGGGAGGCTTAGTATGCAAAGCACCTCCACATTTGGCATCTATGACTGTGCAAGTAAACAGGTTTAAGACATTTAGTATCAAACTTGACTTTGAAAAATTGCCATTAAATATACATTCATTACATTATTGTGTGTGTGGTTGGTTAAGTAGAGAGAGGGAACCAGTTATTACCACAGTCATGCTAAGCCTTATTTTCCCTGGTAATAACCAACAACCCCCCCCCCCGACTAAGCTTATATGGGTTTGTGGCAAAAAATAATTCAAACTTAAAGTTGAAATAAAATTAATTTAAATTGATACATAAAACTATATTTACTAAAAACATTATTCACAATAATTACCTGCCAAGCAAGTTATGTCACTATCACTATAAAAGAACAAAGATAATGTAACTATCCCAGTTGAGTTGACGATCCATGTAAATTCCATGCTTTTCATATCCATCTAGAACAAAGATACCAGTTATTTTATATTTATATTCATTGGGATCGAGGCCTAAATATACATTTGATTATTCATTCTATTTACGTATATTTTGTAAATTTCAATCAATCCATAAGTTATATTTTATTATTCTAATATAAAGTAATTATATTTTATTGTAACAAACGTTATCAAAGCATAATCATATCAAGAAACGCCAAATAAATTACAAATCTATTTTGGCCCATTTAATCACATTAGATCATATGAGTGAACCACTTTGATTCATTATGTTACTGGAAAAGTTTTTATTATTGCAGTATTATTTAATTTTTTAACATTCCAATCTTTATTTAGAGATTAAAACAGTTACTCGACTATGAACTTATAAAACGCATTTTATGGCTTTTTTAATACTAGCTAAAGCTGTAATATACCCTTTTAAATGTCGCATTCTTATGTTAGTATACCTCAATCTCCTTATAAATGGATATATCTGAGGGTTAGGAATATTTATTAGATATACCTCCACGTATTCATACTTTAAGTCATATGATCTGTAGTTGTCACTTTAGATATAGTATCAATACCTGTAAAATACCTACTAAAATATTATCAATGTTGACAATAAAAAAATTGCATTTTATAAAATGTGTTCTAAATGCTTTTTCTTAAGAAAATCAAGGTATATTTAGATATTTTATCTAAGTTAACACTTAAAGAATCGGTTGGAGTTGAATAACGATTTAAAGCTTGAAAAATGATTTTGGTGTTTTGATAAATATCTTCTATGGCTAGTATTTATATTTATATATTGACCTAATACTATTATCTATATATTTTATTAGTAATATACAACATTTTTCCATAAATGTAACAAATTTTATTACAATTCGTAAATGTCAATTAGCTCTCTTAGAATTTTAAATATACGAGTGGAGCGGTGTTGTGAGAGGGCTGAAGGAGGGCAAACAGTCAGATGGCGCCGCTTCCCACGGCGCTGGAAATATTCCATCAAGAATCCGAGGCTCGGTATGTAACACATTAACATTTATACCTTAATAGACGTGTATGAATATCAGGGAATAATATATGTGTTCATGGGCAATGATTTAGAGCAGCAATTTTAGACAGTATGGGGCTAACTTGGTTTGCCCGTTACACGAGTAAAAAAATGTATAATCAATGCTGAATAGTTGTTAGATAAAGAACAATTAAAACTCACTGAAACTGCTTGTAATGATAGTGTGCATAGTAAAACAATCCCCATTACATCTTAAATCAATAAAACAGGACTAATAGATGCGTCTAAATCTTAACAAAGCCGGTGATTTAAATAAAACACATTATTAAAATATGTATTATACTAATATGTTACAAGATTGAATTACCAGATCTAGCACAATATTTAATACGACTACGAGAAATTTCTGATAGAATAAACTGCCTAAAAATAAACTAATAGAATCATCGATTATAAACATATGTAATTTAACTATCTCCAACACTGCCCCATTCAATAATATAGCCTGTCCAACTGCTTAAACTTACAGCCTGCCTGAACGAGAAGCGATGGTCTACTTACCGAGACATGTCCTCGGACGGAAGAGAATACACCAGAAGAGATTCCACTTTTAGTCCAGTTTACTGACAACTAGAAACTTCCATGGGCGTCTGGACAACTAACTGGAAGAGAGACTGTGACGTCATTTCCGGTCACATAGAACGAAAAGGAGAATGGGCTATACTTCCAGTTTACTTCGCGATTCCTCTCGAAAATTCCACCACTTGTTTCCTACCTTCTTCTTCTGGGATTGGGATTATATAAATAACCGCTCAGTGGATTTGTGGAATAGGCTCTTATTTATGGAAATGCGGGTTTTGAGAGCCTGTCACTCTTCCCCTTCTCCCATTTTTTTAGAATATACTTTTGGTGGTGTACTGAGGAGCGAGCTGCTAGCTTGCTAACCACCTAATATTTAAAAACGTAAGAACAAGATTATTATTTTCGGCGTAATATATATTTTTATATCTTTCAAAATTCCATTTAGATTAATATTATGTCTTAAGATGGGTGTGCGATGTATTGTCCTGACTCACTTACGTGTGCTTAGCTGATTCAAGCGTCTAGATTTCAGAATGATCTTCTACTTTGAGTTATCGTGGAGTCAATGGCGAGGAAGAAGAGATAAGTGGGCGTTAGGATCGGGTCAAGATCGCTGGATGAGGTGAAGAAAGTCGGGGCCGGGGCTGGGAGGCAGCCAGCCCCAACCCGGAAGAAGATCAGCATCAATAAGCCTGGGCAGCCCGTTGTGGCCAGGGAGGTCAAAAGTTTCCGCTCGTAGTTTCTCATAGATCCTTCGGTCAGGAAGGAGCTCGTGCTTGGTGGAAAGTGCGATCCCTGTGCCTCAAACAGTAGCCAGGCAGAGACTTCAATGGTTGCAATCCCCTCTTAGACTACTAAGACTCAGCGTGCCTTCCCCAACTACTGGGGAGGCGCGCGTGAAAGGCGGCCGAAAGGAGAAGTCAGATCTCTCGTTGACTCTTGCTCGGGCGAAGCCAGTGGGGCCCCTTCAGCTCTCGAAGGAGAGTGAGCCGCTGGTGGCTGCCAAAAAGAGTTGACCATCCTTCTCAGGTCGGAAGACAATATGGCCCTTTCTAGGGCCAACAAGGCTATCGGCACGGTCTCCCCAACTACCAGGCAGAGGCGAGCGAGTGGGGCCCCTCCAACTCCCGGAGGGGAGCGTGCCTATGGTGGCTGACACCAAAAGACCTGAGTCAACGCCAGAACCTCTCGCAAGGGGGTATCCTGCGGAAATAAGCACCCAACTGACTTCTCGTAGGACTCATAAGACCGAGTGACAGCTAGTGGAAATCTATAAACGTAGAGGATCTATCTTCAGAATCATACCTCTCGTCAACATGTGATGAATGAATTCAGGGGTCAGCTGATGAATCTGGAGGGTTTCAGTTCATAAGGTTTCGTTGAAGGGGGAAGACCAGCAACGCCAAAAAGCTACTGGGGAGCAATCCTCTGTGGGTGGAAACATGGCGAAAGGTGGCCCGAACTAAAGCGTGCCTGAGTCGGGCCTTGGGGGAACCGGTGGAAATCGAAGGTTAAAAACGCAAGTCGCTTCCCACCCCAACCAGGTCCCAGTGGTTCTGGGCTTGCCTATAAAGCCAAGAGGAAGATCCCTACCATCATCCTGTGTGATGTTGAGGGCTTCTACAAGGTAGTGAAGGCCTTTCGAACCGAGCTTCAAGAGACAGCGGGGGGCGTAAAGCAGCTGGTAGATCTCGTACGTTTCCAGTATGGCTTGGAGGGAACTTATTATGCCCTACAAAGGCTTCTGCCCAGTCTTGGAGTCCAAATCTGGTCCTACGGACTGGCAAGGAGCAGGTGGTCAGGGTCAATGTCAAAGTTTTTCTGATGAACAAAAAAAAACTGACGTCTATGGATAGCTGGTGGAAATGGGATTCCCCATGAAAACTATCACCCCACTGCTCTCCCAATGAAAACGGGACCGGAAGAATGAAATAAGGCAGAAATTGCCGAACATAGTCGTCTCTCTTTTTCCTGGGGAGCACACCACAAGGCTATATACTTTTACAGTCCTGTGTTATCTCCACTCTTTGGTTAAAATGTTAAGGTCATCCTCTGGTCCTGTAGGCCTACAGTGCAAGAACTGCTACTGGTTCAGCCACGTGCGGAAAGACTGCCACACCAGCCCAAGGTGTGGGTTCTATGGTGGTGATTACGAGAGGAGTGGGTGCCCAGAGCAGAGGAGATCTCCCACAATGTGTCTACACTGCTCAGGGACTCACTCCTCATCCTGGTGGGGCTGACAAACATAAAAGTCCTTACGGGGAACAGAGACGGCATAAGCCTCCAAGATTCGCGAAGGAGTATGGATGGCCAAAGCGTTGGCCAGAAGCCCCAGGTGCACGCTGTGGAGCAGAGGGTGACCATGACTCCAGCTCCAACACTGAAGCCACAGGTGAACTCTTTCACTGGTGCGTTGTTAAGGAGACCAACCCATTCCCCCAGGCCGAGGCTCCCACCAAAGCTGCAGTCCCAGAGCCAGCCGCGGCTGACACCTCTTCACCCTGGTCGGGTCTGCCAGAGACCACCCCTCTTCCTCACAATACTTTCACCACTTCTCCCACTCCTATAACTTCCACCCCTACCCTTTCTCACCCCCCAAATTTCTTTTTCCTCTTGCTTCGCTCCGTTCCACTCTGAAATTAACAATAGGAAACGGGCCAGTCTCAGCGGGCTAGTTATACGATAATGGAGGTATATATATATATTTGTTTTTCCGTTTATGTATCTGTTTTTTACTATGTGATAAGACCCTAAGAATAAGGTGACGAGTGAAAATTATTAATCAAAATGAATAAAGTGGATTCTCTATTAAAAATTGTGTTTTATTCATCAAAGCTGCAAACAAAAAAACTTGAAATGAAACGGTTAGGAGCACATCAGCCTAATGACTTTACATTTATGCAGGTGGATGACAAGGGAAAAAAAACTTTTCCTAGTACTTGACATGGTAACCATTTGTAATTAACTGTAAGGAATAAAAACAGAGCCTATTTTGTTTTTATTGTTTATTATTAGGTGGTGAGGGGTTGTGGACAAAGGTATGCTGTAAATATCTTTAACATTTAAGTGAAAGAATTAAAAAACACGAGGAATGTGCAATTTCTTTTGGAAAATGCATTTAAGTTTAAAATGTTTGGAACCGTAAGTATTGCATCACAGATAGATTCCGTGCTCAAAATTTCAGTCCAAAAACATAATGAACTGTTGTCAAAAAATATGCATATATTAGGCAGATTTATAGAATGTTTAAAACATTGTGGTACTAATAAACTGGAATTAAAAGACAGACGCACCAAACCTTTGTACTGGTTGTTAAGTTTAATTCAAAACCAGTATTATTTAGCGCTTTCTATTTGTAGATTTGGTTAGTGATTTTATATTTATAATTATATTTAAACACTAGGAAAACTTAAATGAATTGTATTTAATATGTTAACACGTGATAATAAAAAATAATTACCGGTGAGCTTAGACCTGGCCCCACCAAATAATTTGTGCTTCGCCACTGGTATTAATTACACTGATGTGGCAGTGGTGGGTCAGGTAGCGTTTTAGAAGTGATTCAGCTACATTTGCATAAATATAGAGAGGTAAACATTTAGGGAAAAATATTCTCAGTACACCCAATCGTGACTCAAACCCAAATCTCCCTGTCAACGATATTCCAGTCCATTACGAGAATGACCCTTAAATGAATAATTCGAACACCGAACGGGTAATTTGTCATATACATTTCAAACATAATCACCTTTTCTTATCCTCCAATAATTGTCTACTCTTACATATTTATAATTAAGTACTTGAAAGATTAACTATAAAACACTTTCTAATGGTCAAACGGTATAAGGAATCACTCCCACGTTAGACTGGACTACCGATGAAGGAGAGCTCGATGTTCTATACACACACGTATAGCCTGAACGGGTAGTAAGACGTGATGATTAAAAGAGTAATACATACGTAAAGTTATGCTGAATATTGTATTCTTACTGCTCGACTCAACAGCTAAACCTTGCAATGTCCTTCAATAAATCTCTCTCTTAACATTTTAGTTCTCTTTTACAAGGGCAAGACTTTGTAATCTAATATCCGCGGTGGGACCTAGTAGTTGTTTAATAGAACCCCACCACTCACCCTCACCGTTTTCGGTCCAAGGACTGAAGTGGCTGCGGTCCAGGGTGGATGGTAATCTACTCGTACAATAGAGCTCGGTTTCATTAACAGCATCCCTCTACCCCCACTCCACTGACCAATTTATAACGCACATATAGGCAGCAACACACTTATTCATAATTCCAGGGGCAGTGGAGAGCATATATCAGACCCAGTATTAGTGCTAACAACTGTTCATGATGATATTACGTACCTCCTCGGACCCTGGGATATTAAACACACACACAACGCACACACTGGACTTGCAAGGGCAGGGTGGTAATAAAAACAAAACACGTTTTGAATATTTTTCGCATTAACGCATGCAATATAAAACACGTATAGAAACATGTCGAGAGGTCGATAAGAATATTCCAGTAGAGGAATTAGCTGCCAAACCGGTGGCTAGGCTCATGAGGGTGGGATCTACCAAGAGAGTTAGTAATTATATTAATTCAACAAGAAGAGAATTCAATTATGTCCATGAGAAACAGTTTTTAAT
This sequence comes from Timema podura, assembly GCA_033556935.1. Taxonomy (NCBI): domain Eukaryota; kingdom Metazoa; phylum Arthropoda; class Insecta; order Phasmatodea; family Timematidae; genus Timema; species Timema podura. The sequence goes on along the minus strand of JAVRXN010000007.1, from coordinate 45,267,699 downwards.
TTTTTTATTTTAAGCATCATTAAATATATTTGCATTTATGTAATTTTCAAGGGAGACTTTTACCCCTACATGAATTCAACTTATAAACTAGTGAGAAGGGAAGGTATATGCATGGCATGGTGGGGGCCTGGCGCATGCCCTGGACACCCCTGACTGCCGGGTTGAGGGAGTGTACCCGCATTTGCAAACAGCCTTCAGTACTTTATTAGGAAGTGTACTAGAGTTTGCAAACACTTCTGCTTCCCTTGGAAAATATGAGTGGGGCTAAAGACCTGTTGACCTCGACTTACAAGCAAACTTGATTTTGAAGCAGACTAGCAGAGTTGTGCTACAATACACAGATATCCCATGTTGGGGTATGTCAGGTGCCACAAGCACCCCTGGAAACGACTTCAGACACCCCTGAGAGTACAATAGCACCAAGGTCATAAAAAAAGATATGCTGTTAACTTTGAGGAAGGAAGACTAACCATTCATAAAAAATACTTGCTGGTAGGGCGTGCCTTCTACTCCCACATCTTCAAGTATCTTTGGTTAAACCAGACTACTTCCTTCATCGGTTATTTTAGGACTGTATGAAGGCTTCTCTGACTGGCTGGAGCATTCTTTTTCTTCAGTCAAACATACTCAGGACCGTGTTTATGCTAAGTTTCTTAACAAATTTTGTAAAAGTTTAAATATGCTGATGAGATGAAACACAAAAAAGAAACGTGGATATTGAAAATTGACGTATAAATAATCATCATTTAATAAAAAAATACCCATTTAAATATATGTAAAATATTATGTGAAACATTTCGATGTTTTTATCTAGAGGGTAAGAATCTAGTGAAAGACCCACATGTTTTTTGTTGAACTCATTTTGATTTCTAAATAAAATACTAAAAATGGGTTAAAAAAGCCTTACCAGATTCCAATAACCAATATAGAAAATGAACAGCATCTGGAAAATGTATTAATTAGGTTTATTTTATGATTGTATGTATCAAAGTAAGTGGAGAATTTGTGTTCAAATGTGCCGGCTTCAATTTGTAGCATTTTCACACATTCCACCATCCTGCCAGACTTTCATATCATCTGAATGTATTTCATCTTGTCTTTCAGAAAAGAAGAGAAAACATCTTAGCTTATAAATACCTCACATAGTCAAAGTTATTTCTAGAAGGTATTATTCTCATATATTTCAGCTCAACAAAACTAAAGACCATAACCTGAGGCAAGTTTATCTTGGTCCGTGCCATACTTTCTTCGCTGGTTTAACACATGAAGCAGTGGCGTAACAGACTTAGCTTGCCCCCCCACCCAACGCAAGATTTATCTTTGGGTCCCCTTTTCCAAGTCACCTTAATTAATGTTATGAGTAATAATTAATAGTCCTAAATAGTTACTAATTTATTAATCACCCCTTATAATGATTGTTTTAGCCACGATTTTGTGTTGGGAACTTCTTCAGTCATTCATATTCACCGCATGAATACATAAAAAATATTCGCACTATTTTAAAACTAAATGAAATAATTTAAATAATGCCACAGCTTAGTTATACTTTACAACACTTAATGCTAAACATATTAAACTATATAAATTGTCAATAATCAGACATAAGTTATTTGATGACAAATACATATTTCACCAAATTTATAGTAATCTGAAGTTCCCCTTCGCGGGCTGTATTATACCATTGCCCCCCCACCCCCGCTACCACCCCCCTCCTTCACGTGGCAAGCCCCGCAGTTCTGGGTGTTACGCCACTGACCTGAAGGAATCTTTAGTTTACTGAATATTAGTAGATGTTATTTGTAATCATACTAAAATAGATTCAGGCAAATTTTATTTGCAAAAATGTTGATCGATGAATGTGCTCAAAGACACGCAATAAAAAGTGAGGATATATTTAACCAACCTAACTGTGCGTTGATATAAAGAGAAAAGAAAAATTAATAGCGTGACGTTATTAATTTCATGAGTAAACTTGTATTAAAGTGAATAATTCCTAACTGTGGCTATTTCAAAACATCTCAAATTGTTTCAAAGTGTTTTTAACATTCATTATTATTATTACTGAATCGATTATAATGTCTTATATTTCTAAAATACGGTTTCATTCCTGTAATTATATATAATTATACTTCTTGTAAAAGAGAATATCGTGCATGGTGCTAGTGATCCATAATTTTTTAGAATATATATTTTATTTATTGAATAGTAATCATATTATTTGAACAAAAACCACTTTCCAATAAACAAGCAACTTAGTCTAATTAGAGAGTATTATGAGAATTAACACAATATATTATTAAAACCCATTTTTACTGTGTGCTAGATAATTAACTATGTAAATGTTACCAGAATTCTCTTATCAATGGCTCACAATAAAAATTGTTTTTAATGAAGTCTATTTATTTAATTTTCAAACAAAACATTTACACAAACGAGTTAAAGATGAACGATAATGTTGGTATCACAGGTTGAGGATTGATCACAATTATAAACACACAAACTAAATATATCTTCCAGGTAAGGATACGTGTTACTATTTTATCTTCAATAAGAGGTTTTACTCTACGTATGAACATATACAAGTGTACGCTGAGGCATGTTTGACACTTAAACACATTACCCCATGTGTATCACATCCTAAGATAATCATTTATTTTGGAATCAAAATAAATAACCGGTTTAATATGTATGGGGTGCACAGGAGATATTTTGTGAAGAACCTGACTTATGACATTGCTATGAAGTAAAACTTATTTTCATTTCTGAGGCTTATTTTTTTTTTAATTTAGCACCGCGTCTTACTACCCGTTCGGGTTATACGCTTAAGTACTAATTACACTAATGGATTAGGAATTGAGAGGGTTGAATTTAGAGGAAGTGAACCCGCATTTGCGTGGAGGGAGAGTGGAAAACCATTTAGGAAAAACCACCCCCAGTTCACCCGACCGAGATTCGAACCTCGATCTCCCCGTCCTCGAAGGTCTGGCTCAACACGACTGGCGCGTTAGCCAACTACGCCACCGAGGCGGGTCTGAGGCTTATTAAATGTTCAGATGAGAAAGAAAATAATATAAAATATATAATAAAATAATATAAAATGAAGGTCTTCTTGGGAAGTATGAAAGAAGCCATGTTTACTATTCATCGTAAATATCTACAAATATGTTATTAGTTAGTTTAAAGTTTTTAAGACCGCACTTCAACATATAATTATTATTATTATTATTATTATCATATTCGTCTTAAATTTGATTAACAATTATGTTTTATATTAGTTCATTACCTTTGTCATCAGACCTGACGACCACTTTCTCTCACTTCTAACAGAGATAGAAGATTGACAATTTGTATATATCCCTAATTTGCGTGACAATGCATTATATTAGAATTTGAGCTAAATGTATAATACGGTGCAACGTTCAGCCATTGTAGATCATAATAGACCTATCAGCTACTCTGGATTCATACTTGACACGGATCTAGGACCTTTAACTTATCCGTTCAAACATTATCCTATTTAATTTTAATAATATCCTATGTTAAATGTATTAAGGAGATATTTGATATTACAAATATAAAGAAAGAAACCTAAAGCTATATTTTGAAGTAGCTTGATCTTTAGAAAACAACTTTACGTCAAATAATAAGTTGATATAAAGTTAAATGAGTTGATGTATTAAAAAAATATTAAATTTACTGAGGATAAATTAGGCAAAAAATAATGTAGAAATTTATAATAAAACCATCGAGATTATCAGAAATGCATATTTGAAACAAGAAATTTATAAAAATAAACAACCGTTGAAAGTTGATATATGTATAAATTTGATTTCAATTTATAATTAAGTTTGACTTTAAATTTCAATATATTAATCAATTTAACCTTACATTTAAATTTATTAAATATTTTAACTTTAAATTTCAATTTATTAATCACTTTAACTTTAAATATCAATGTATCAACAAGTTTAACTTTAAATTTCAATTGATTAATCAGATCTATAGTGTGTTATATGCTATACATCTAACATGTCAACATTGAACAGCTGTTTATTTTTATAATTTTTTTTCAAATGTGTATTTCCTATTAAATTCGATGGTTTTATCACCATTTTAAACATTATTTTTTGACTAATTTATTCACAATGAATCTAATATCTTTATAATACATCAACTCATTTAACCTTATATCAACTAATTCTTTGACGTAAAGTTGTTCACTAAATATCAAGCTAATTCCAATTATAACTTTAGGTTTCTTTCTTTATTTGTAACTATTCTATTTAAGTTTACATAGCTAAAAAAGTATATTTAAAAAACAAGTTTTTTCAAAAATATACCTTATGCCAATAAAATATAAGTTGAACTTACTCCTTCAACATAAAGAACGTACACAAGCATGAAATAAATGAACCCCGATGACGATCCTCGGGAGAAGCTAATGAGGTGGGACATTCTGTGTCTCAGGAATAAGTGCCACTCCATTAATTTAACGGCATAATGTAGATTTTATAAAACAAGTTTTTTATATCATATTTTTATTTTTTATTCGTGAAATTATACTATTTTTAAAAATACATAGCGTTCAATAAATCAGTACATTATTACACCGATCATAAATTTCCGTAAAAATAACCTCCTAATCCTTGAACTAAAAACAATATTAGCAACTCATAAATCTCAAAACAGAAACAATCAATCATTTATCGGTCACTTGTTGATTAGAATGTGTAATTTACCACAGCACATGAACATAAATAATACATATATGTGTATTTTATGTGATCCAGTAGTGTTCAAAAATTACACCATTCAACAAGTATAATACATTAATTAATTTAATATGATTAAATAATTGATTTTATGAGATTAATATCAAAAGTTAAGAGCCTATTAATTTGATTTTGATAAAAGATTCTGGGTACACTTAACTATTTAGGTGAATTACTGTTCGATATAAATATTGTGATACGCATAGTTGGGTACACGGGATAGGGTGTCAACTCAATTTGGTCAAGTTTAACGGTGATGTAGAAGTATAGGTTCAAATCCGGGCATCTGCGTTATCCGATGGCTCGTGGTATTAATATATTCACATATTTGTAGCCGACGATTTCCGCTAAATCCATTATAGACTCTGCCTTAAAATATGAGTGAAGAATGACCCAGGGCACGAGACGAATCCTGATAGCTCATGGTTAAAGCATTGGCGTACTAAGCCAGAGGTCCCGGGTTCGATTCCCGTGTCAAGTGTCATTTTTCAATTGTCAGAATATGATATCTAGGTGAGTAATCCCCACTAATAAGCATAAATAATAGCTCTGGCTATTAATTCTTATATATTAATGTCAACTTATGTGAATATTTTGTAGATAACTAGGGAATGTTTTGTAAATCTTTTCAAATTTTTTGTTCATTAAATAAATTAAAATACAAATTTATTGAATATCTTTTTACTGACTAGTTTTCATTCCTTTTTAATACCTAGTGCAAAAGTCAAGTCTGAACCCACTATTAAATAAAATTGAGTCGTTTTAGACACCAATAACTATAGTAGTTATTTTACATAATTAACTCTGAGTGAGTGGGTTAAGTTACTAACAATTCTAGTAGGAGTGTTACATATATGTTTATAAAAGCAATAGTTTGTGTGTCTGCCTGTCATGGGCATTACCCAATATCTATCATACTCAGAGCTCTGAAATTTAAATATTAGTAGTCATTATGCACGAACATGTGTACCCCAAAGCAGGAATTTTGAGATTTGATTTTTTTTTTCATTTAATTAAAAACTGAAAAGATGAATAAATATTACGCCGTGAGAATGATTTCCTACTTAATTTTATACAGATCGAGCATAGTAGACCCCTTGCAAAAACATGTGCTCCTGGAAGCGTGACTGAAAGCAGGAATTATTAAATTTATACTTGCCAATTTTTAATCTTTTAACCATTTTTACATATTTTAAACATTTTTCTCATTTTACCCTTCTAATCCTTTGAACCATTTTTACCCCTTTTATCCTTTTAATCTAATTTACATTTTTTAACCTTTTTATTCACCCTTTTTAACCTTTTTTTTTACAAACATTGATTAGATTTATTTTTTAATATTTTTACCATTCATGTACTTTTTACACCTCTCTACCCTAAAATATTTTTCCGGGGCTAAGCTGGGTAATTAATTCAAAAAGGTGTAAAAATTGCATAGTGGCCAAAAAGGGTAAAATGTAAATCTAATTAAAAAGGGTAGTGAGTTCATAAGGGCAAAGAGGACACAATCGAGCATAAATGGTAAATGAAACAGAAAGTAAACCTAATATTATAAATTAATAAGGTATCTGAGTTAAAATTTGTATGAGAAAAAAAATGGTAGTAACAATTAAAAGCAGCAAAGAGGTAAAACTGGTATAAAAGGTTTAAAGGTTACCTGGGCTAAAATGGTAAAATACTTAATTGGTGAAAAAGTTAAATGGGGAAATGCATGAAAAATGCTAAACCCTTTTGATTGGAAAAAATTACAAGACTTTAATAACCAATTATTTATCCTGTGACACTCTTCTTTCATTTTAATAGCACCAACAGGCAAGGGTTCAAATAATTGTGTGTCGAGTAGTTATAGCTTATTCTACTAAAGGGATGACAGTTTTTAAAACATTTCAAGTTATATCTCTATTTTGACATTTTTTATTAGTCACTTACTTTCGGTTTGTTCCATAATTCAAACCAATTAAGGATTTATATTTAAACATGATTTAAGATTTGGTTACTATTCCCTGTAATATATTTTATATACTAGAAATAAAAAAATCTACTTTATTAATTCCCCGTGCATAAAAGGATACACCAGATAGTTATTTAATTAGTGTTAGGGGAATCAGCTAATAATAATAATTAGAGCATCTATTATGCTACATTATTTGGTCTAATACTGGCTCAATGTTTCGTGATTGTTTAGTAAAGGTTTGTGGTCCATATCAATTTATAATTGTAGAGGTATTTAATAAAACACAGGAGTGGCTGAGTGGTGTAGGATGGTTTATTCACGTGACTCTCTTGGTAACTGATCTTTGTTAGGTACTATAATTAATCTCCGTCGGATACAAATGTATTAACTCTCCCGGGGTGGTTTTATCTGTGTTTTACATGCTCTACACACCAGCTTATGTGAACTAAATGTAAAATTATTTGAAGAGTTTAAAATTATTATATTAGGTAGTTAATGATCCACATGTTAATTGTAATAATTAAAAAATAAATAAGATAAGGCTTGAAAATAAATTTGTAATTGATTGTATCATAAAACTTATGTGAACATTAAAGAATAATCAGACCATAATATAAGAATTGACAAAAGGGATAAAACTGATATATGCCTAAATACTTTATGATTTAAATTTTACATGCATAAAACTTCATATTTTAACTTACATTTTCTAACACCATATACTATAACACTAGATATCTGCATATTTTTTAATAATAATTATAATATTTAGCACCGCGTCTTACTAACCGTTAGGGTTATACGCTTAAGTACTAATTACGCTAATGGATTAGGAATTGGGAAGGTTAAATTTAGAGGAAGTGAACCCGCATTTGCGTGGAGGGAGAGTGGAAAATCATTTAGGCAAAACCACCCCAGTTCACCCGACCGAGATTCGAACCTCGATCTCGCCGTCCTCGGCGGCCGAGCTCAACACGACTAGCGCGTTAGCCAACTACGCCACCGAGGCGGGTTTTTTTTAATGTTTTACGTTATTTTTATTGTATCTAGTATTATCATTCCTAAATTTTTTTAAATCCTTTTTTCAACTTAAAATTTTCAATTTCTATTACTCTATATTTTTAAATCCTTACACTATTGTTTTACTATTATCTACTGTTCACATAATTTTTTATGACTCAATTAACTACACATTTCTTTTCAAGTCCTATCTTATCTTGTATAACGATCCTTAATTACAAACAATTTTAGAATGTTTTATAAAATATTATATAAAAAATGAAATAGGAGATTAGAGAAAGAAACATTATCGTAATTACAGTTATATTTATTACTAGATTTTGGCTGCTAATCTTCTCTCGGTGAGTAAATTACAGAGTTGTAAATATAAACAAAATAATTTATAAACAATCTGATGAGGTAAGACATTTACCGTGTGTTTATTAGAAAACTTTCCACAATATCTCGAAAACAATGATTTGTGAAAAAAATCATGTTTAAACCAATTTAATTAGCTATGAGGAGGAAGGGGGAAGTAAGTTAGGAGGTTGGTTTGGCTTGGGGGCGTTACTAAGGTCACATTAACATCATTTTGAATTTATTTAATGAGACTCCGTATTTTTATTGCATATTCTTGTAATTCATGTTGTGACATTTTCAAAATAGTGAAGTCAAGCTTTTTAAAGTAAAAATGTTCATGAGTTACGAGCCTCACTAGTTTCTATATCGCCAGTGGCGGGCATTACATTCGAACTATTCAAACATATCGCGAGAAGGTAGAAATGTGTGGGCGTGTGTGTGCGTGTGTGTGCGTGTGTGTAGCTGTATTCGCAGAGGACATAGCTAAATGTTTAAAAATGTAAACTTGTTTTATAGACCTATATCCAATATATAGAATTTGTAAAATGAATATAATCTATTTTTTAATGAGATTAAGGGCGGACAGTTAATTAATTCTGTCTTATTAGAAGTCAAAGAGACTGTTAGCTTAGTTTTGATTGTAAATCCTTGGATTTATTACTTATTTTGAATAAATCATAATTAGTACAAATTCTGTGATTACTCGCATCGATGGGCATGTGGGCTTTGGTGTTTTCACCAGATCTTGTATAATTTGACGGTAAGGATGATGTCAGGGTTATAATCTCGGCATGGAAGTTGCTTTTCTGAAGTAATTTACTCGTGACTACTTTATTCCATGCAAATGAGGCTATCTTCCTTCCAATTTTTACCTTCCTATTGCCTAATTATATTTATTATAAATATTTGAATCCACTTAAGTGGTAATAGGATGTGAGGACAAAATAAATGATCATATTTAAACTAATGGAATCATTTACAAAATTATATTATAAATCTGTTGGCCCTTGATATAATTTGAGAAACTGTTGATATCTTATCGAATTTATTTAATAATTGTAGCTTATGGGTTGTTTGTAAATCTTTCCAAATTTATTATTAATTAAATAAATCAATAACCAAATTTATTCCAATATTTATTTGATTTATTTTTTGATTACTTTTTAATATTTAAATTTAAGAGTTAAATCTGAAATTGCTATTTATAAAAAGTAAGTAGCATTAGTTAGCAATAGTTAGCTATGTTACATTATCTATAATAATGAATGATAATAGTTACCAATAATTCCAGTAGCTATGTTATATTATTTGGTCAAATATTTGTCCTGTATTTCGTGATAGTTTAGTTAAAACTTGGCCTCTCAGCTCTATATATATATATATATATATAGAGAGAGAGAGAGCGGTATTAATACAACACAGTGATAACAAAGTGATCCAAGATCTTAGATTCATGTGTGTATCTCTTGGTAGCCACTCTTTGTTGCGTTCAAGATTCTATCCCGTTAGGATGCAAATATATTAACTGTCCTGGGATTGATTTATCTTTGTTTTTACATCCTTTCTCCACTCCAGCTCATGTTAACTTAATGTAAAATTATTAATATAGCCTCTAATCATTATATTACTAATCAAGTTGTTAAATGTACTAATTTTAAATAAAATATCTGAATCGAGAAAGAAACATTATCCTGGATAGAATAAGATTTCTTATAGTAGATTGTATTATAATCTTCTCAGAATGAAGAAAATACGAGGTGGTATAGTCAAACCAAATAGCTCATAAACATTTAAGACAGAAATAAATCATGCTAGGGGTTACAATAGGAACGTGTTAACATATATAACCTTAAACAATAACAGATATTGAATCAATATTCATAAAAACCAAAACCATTTAGAATTATCTTTTGTTTCATAATACAATAATTATAAAATAATATTTTTGTACCTCAGATCATCATTTAAAAATACCCTTAGGATTAATGTTATAAAAAATTATTTTTTCTGTGTGTAGTTGAAAGGTATCGTACTATATTTGAACATTAAGTTGTTAATAAGAATCACACTAGCCCTAATAAGAAATACAATAATTAACCTAGCACAACTAATAAACACATTATTAGTTTCCCTACCCAACTAAGAAACACGGTAATTGTCTTACTATAACTAATACACAATATACATGTTTCCTTACACAATTTAGAAACACAAGATTAATCTCGTAACACTATTAAGAAATACAAGCTTAATTTTCTTAATATATCAAGAAATACAAGCTTAGTTAACTTGTACTACTACTAAGACTACGAGCTTAGTTGTCTTAAAATATTAAGCAACTGAAACTTAGTTGTCTTACAAGAATACTATCTATTTTACTTACAAAACTAAGATAATACAACTTTATTTTTCTTAAACTACTAGAAAATACAAGCTTAGTTGACTTACACTACTACAAGCTTAGTTTCCTTATACTACTAGGAAATAAAGTTTAGGCTCCCTTATACACTACTAAGATAATGCAAACTTAGTTACTAATCTACTAATATACTACAAGCTTATTTTTTCTTAAACTAGTATAAGCTTGGATGCCTTACACTACTACAAGCTTAGATTCCTTACACTACTATGAAATACAATCTTATTGCTTTACATTACAGGGAAAATACAAGCTTAATTTCCGTATATTAATAATAGATAAAAGCTTAGTTACCTTAAACTACTAAAAAAATACAGGCTTAGTTTACTTACACAAACCAAGAAACAATGGCTCCTCTTACACAACTAAAAAACATGAGATTTTATTCTGCCTACAGATCCAACAAATACTTCAATCATAAAATTGTATATTAAGTGCACATTTGATTGACCTTGGTAATAGAACTACGAACTCAATGTTCTAAGGACAGCAAAATTGGTGTAGGCTATTTGAAGAACCTGAAAATAAAAATAAATTATTTCATTAGATATTAAAGGCATTTAGCAGTGACTTGGGTGGACTTAGGCTAAATCCATTTATATAATAGTCTATATGAGTGGTTAACAATTGGTGGTCCGCGCACCCCAAGGGGTCCACGTAGCCCTAACAGAGTGTCCATAGCACCATTAACATAAAAAAATATAGCATTTTATTCCACACTTTCACATAGATTTATTAAAACATACAAAAAAAAGCTTATATTTACTTTTTCCTCGAGCGTTTTTTTATCTACTTATTTATCTTTCTCATTTGGCTTTCCGTTCAACACAAACACTGACGGGCCGGCGTGATTAGCTTAGGCGGCTTGGATCTTTCTCCCCCCACCCCCCACCACCCCAAGAGACAGTGAATTAGCTTTTGCAAGGTTCGCAGCTTAATAAAATAATTACGCCCTCTCCCACAGTCTGTTTGCTTGGACGGTGACATCATGCACGAAAGCACTGCTCATCTAGGTGAGCTCTCCCTCCATCCCTGCCTTCAGCTAAATATGGCTTTGCCGCACTGCATGTGATGATTGACAGCAGTTAAAGCTGGCCTTGCCATTATATTGGCTGGTGTTGTACAAGTTTACAATGTCTAGCCGGCCGCCAGGAAGAGCTTTGAGAATTGTGGAATCTGTTTGAAAACTTGTCGATATAAGCCTATAAGGAGGAAGGTGGTTTTAACCAACGGAGGTAGTCCAATCAGTAACAAATGAAAGTCGTGGTTACAGACAGGATCTTTGAAAAGATCAAGAAGTGATACAGAGGAGGAAACAAAAGATTCTCATGTTGATGAAGTCGTCAAGATTATTAATTTTATTAAATCTCAGCTTCGAATTCTAAGATCTTCTCAAAACTGTATGAAGAAATGGGACACTAAAATTTGCAGCTACTTTTACATACATAAGTGTGTTTGCTGTCACGGGTAAAAATATTAAATCATTTCTTTGAGCTCCTTACTGAAGTATGACTTTTTTGATGGATTCAAATTTTACATATGATCAGTGAAAAAGATTTGCGGGGCTGTGTTTGGTACCTACTTCTGGATGTTTCGCATAATTGAACACTCTAAGTACAAGCCTGCAAGGTAGTGGTGCGAATTTTGTTATGTTGAAGCTAAAATTGAGGGAGAGATTAAAAACTATGGTTATGTGCAAACCGAGTAGAAGATGGTAGCCTCGCTAACATTCCATAACTGGAGATATTTCTGGAGTCCAATGAAGAAAAATTACTACCAGAAGTAGAATATTACATACACTGATCACCTTCGTGATTTAGCGACTAGCTTCAGAAATTAACTTTCTGCACCAAATTCTGAAAACTCATGGATAAGGAAACCTTTTGGATTGGTAATTTACAACTAACAACTCAATCTGCGGAAGAGAAAGATGCACTTGGGGATGTGACTAGTGATGGTTGATTGAAATAATTTTTTAAAGAATGTAGACTGGGCCAAATTTGGGTGAAGGTTTTTCCTGATTATCAGAAGTTAGGTGAAAAAGTTTGAAACATATAATTTCCTTTTGTTCCATCTTTGTGAACAAACATTTTCGACATTTTGTTATATGAAGAACAAGCATAGAAATAGGCTCGATGTTGATCCAGATTTAAGATTAAATGTAGGAGATATTGAACCGGATGTGGAAGGGATTGTTCGAGATAAAAAGAGGCATGATTTCTCACATCACATTTAGGTTTAGTAGTCGTTAGACATTTAATAATTTGTTCACTTGTAATAGACTTTATTAAAATTAAATTATAGTCTTTTTTCTAATTAAATCAATTACATATTTGCGTAGTAATACAACAAAATGCATGGATACCTACCTACCTAAAATCCTTTGCTTATTAGAGGCTAGCTCACATATTCTCCAAAAAATTCCTTCGCACAGGTAAAACTAGCTACCATAGGGATATTAAAATTTTCAAAAGTAGGGTGTCCAAGGCTTTGCTTTTGAAAAACAAAGGGTCCGCAATACTTAGCTAATTGGGAACCACTGGTCTAAATTAATAAAATGAGGAGTTTGTCTGTTTGTCAAGAGCATTGTACTATATCTACAGCACGCAGAGGTCTGAAATTTTAAAGTTTATAACTCCTGTGCACGAACATGGGCACCTAGAAAATGGAATTTTAAATTTTGATCCAATTTTTTCTAATGCATATAAACTGGGTCGGTTAGAAATACAATAAAGAGATTCTTTTCTGTTTATTTGATGCAAACAAAAGTATTGCCCAGGGTACCTACGCAATTCAAAACGCTGAGTACTTCTATTAGTATTTAAAATCAAGAAACCTAGATTGTTATTTAACAGTAGAGACACTAAAAGTTTAGGATTTATTTGAGATAAATTATGTTGCAGCTATATATGGATTACGCCACAATAACAGTACATAATATCTGATTATTTTTAGCTATTCGCATATCACTAAGAAGAGGGGGTGAACTTTTTGAAAATGTACCCACGTTTACGTGGAGGTATATTAGGGAAACCGAAGACTCAACTAAACTAGACAGTCGCCTTTGTCAATTATCAAGTGCCCATAGATAAATATATCTTATAATGTCCAATGAACGAACCTGGACCGATAAAATAATAATACATGTAGCATCTCTACCTTAAAAAATTTGGATGCAAACAATTGTATTACTACTATCCACCTCGGTGGCCATACGGTCTAATGCGTCCCTCTATCAATACACTGGATTATTGATGAATTGGAGTTCAGGGTTAAAATCTCGGTCGGATGTATTTAAGGTATTTGTGTAAATGGTTTCCCACGCTTCCTCCACGCGAATACGGGTACATTTCCTCTAGATTTTAGCTTATTAATCCGTACACTATTAGTGTAAACATACGAATAGCCCAACGGGTAATAGGACAACACACACACATATATATATCTATATTAATAGTTCGTGGTTCAAACCCAGCTGGGGCAAAAGGATATTTCTTGAGTGATAAAGATCTGTAGCACAACTTCCTTCGTAGGGAACGTAAAGCGGTCAGTTTCATGCCAATTGTGGCATGTAAAGAACCCTGGAAGGTATGTGAAAATACCTTTACCGGAAAAATTGGTAGCCCCTTTTTCTATCTCTCATAAACATTCTTGTGCTCTAATATAATCAGTCGGTTCAGAAAGTGCGTATGTAATATCTCAAATAAAAAATAAGATTTCTGCTACTAGTAACCACCTTGTTGAACTCTTCGAGAGTGAACTGAGAGAACTTTCCAGCGGTGAGTAGAACTGGTTTCTGCGCACGCGTGATGATTATCTGGATACACATTTTGTAGCTCATAGGAGAGTCGTACCACTCAGAGTCGTAGGCTGCCTGCGATACTGCCGCGCTCTGGAATACCATGATAAGAGACATAGCCTCGAACTGAGGTGATTATTGTGAGACTAATAGTTCTACAACACTGCTGCGCTCTGGAATACCATGATAAGAGACATAGCCTCGAACTGAGGTAATTATTGTGAGACTAATAGTTCTACAACACTGCTGCGCTCTGGAATACCATGATAAGAGACATAGCCTCGAACTGAGGTGATTATTGTGAGACTAATAGTTCTACAACACTGCTGCGCTCTGGAATACCATGATAAGAGACATAGCCTCGAACTGAGGTGATTATTGTGAGACTAATAGTTCTACAACACTGCTGCACTCTGGAATACCATGATAAGAGACATAGCCTCGAACTGAGGTAATTATTGTGAGACTAATAGTTATGTGACACTGCTGCACTCTGGAATACCATGATAAGAGACATAGCCTCGAACTGAGGTAATTATTGTGAGACTAATAGTTCTACAACACTGCTGCGCTCTGGAATACCACAATAAGAGACATAGCCTCGAACTGAGGTAATTATTGTGAGACTAATAGTTCTACAGCACTGCTACACTCTGAAATACCACTATAAGAGACATAGCCTCGAACTGAGGTAATTATTGTGAGACTAATAGTTCTACAGCACTGCTGCACTCTGGAATACCACTATAAGAGACATAGCCTCGAACTGAGGTAATTATTGTGAGACTAATAGTTCTACAGCACTGCTACACTCTGAAATACCACTATAAGAGACATAGCCTCGAACTGAGGTAATTATTGTGAGACTAATAGTTCTACAGCACTGCTGCACTCTGGAATACCACTATAAGAGACATAGCCTCGAACTGAGGTGATTATTGTGAGACTAATAGTTCTACAGCACTGCTGCACTCTGAAATACCACTATAAGAGACATAGCCTCGAACTGAGGTAATTATTGTGAGACTAATAGTTATGTGACACTGCTGCACTCTGGAATACCATGATAAGAGACATAGCCTCGAACTGAGGTAATTATTGTGAGACTAATAGTTCTACAACACTGCTGCACTCTGGAATACCATGATAAGAGACATAGCCTCGAACTGAGGTAATTATTGTGAGACTAATAGTTCTACAACACTGCTGCACTCTGGAATACCATGATAAGAGACATAGCCTCGAACTGAGGTAATTATTGTGAGACTAATAGTTCTGCAACACTGCTGCACTCTGGAATACCATGATAAGAGACATAGCCTCGAACTGAGGTAATTATTGTGAGACTAATAGTTATGTGACACTGCTGCACTCTGGAATAGTATGATAAGAGACATAGCTTCGAACTGAGGTAATTATTGTGAGACTAATAGTTATGTGACACTGCTGCACTCTGAAATAGTATGATAAGAGACATAGCCTCGAACTGAGGTAATTATTGTGAGACTAATAGTTATGTGACACTGCTGCGCTCTGGAATACCATGATAAGAGACATAGCCTCGAACTGAGGTAATTATTGTGAGACTAGTAGTTATGTGACACTGCTGCACTCTGGAATAGTATGATAAGAGACATAGCCTCGAACTGAGGTAATTATTGTGAGACTAATAGTTATGTGACACTGCTGCGCTCTGGAATACCATGATAAGAGACATAGCCTCGAACTGAGGTAATTATTGTGAGACTAGTAGTTATGTGACACTGCTGCACTCTGGAATAGTATGATAAGAGACATAGCCTCGAACTGAGGTAATTATTGTGAGACTAATAGTTATGTGACACTGCTGCACTCTAGAATAACACGAGTAGAAGATTATGGGAGCCTCAAACTGAGGTTTGGTGTAGGAAACTAAACTTTCTGCAACTCTGCAGCGCTATTAAAATAACAATAAGTAGGTTACTTGAGTGTTTATGATAATAAAAACAATTCTAAGGCGTATAAATCATTAAAACAAACATCAATTATGAAAATAATTTGCTGCGGTAGCTCTGTTTAGTATTAATGTCTGTATAGTTTTCTTCAAATGAAAGCTACAGTCCGATTTCGATACAAAAGGCCACAGTTCAAGTTTTCCTGCACTTTTTACCTCCATAACCCTATGAAGTTATATTACGATACATTCTTGTCTTGGATAAATTTTCTATATTTTAACATTTTCACATATCAGACAAATACAATTAGGAAAACAAAACATTGTTAAGCCTTTCTCAAATCTACATCCATCCTGTGTAAAATAAAACATATCTCGTGTTCATACAATATATTTTCAAGGCTGCAATTATTACGAAAGTTGCACCTGTAAACTAGTAACACCTCCATATTCAGAGGGACCTTAAATAGAGTAGGCCTAAAGGAGCTCAGTGGCAGATTTTTGTCAAATCAATATTGGTTTGATGTAACTGTTCAAGTAAATTGTTTTAACATATTAAGTAACAAACTTTATTTTGAAAAAATATTGTTATTACACATAAATTCATTGATTACATTATTGTGTGTGTGGTTGACAGTCAGGGGAAGGGAATAGTTACTACCACAGTCACGTTAAGCCTTATTTTACCAACAACCTAGCCCTTACTAACCTCAGATGGACTTGTGTAGAAAAAAATATTCAAAACTCAAGTCGAAATAAAATTAAATTGATATATAAAACTATTTATAGTATGAAGATTATTCACAATTACCTGTGAAGCAAGTTCCGTCAGTATCAATCCGTACATGAACAAAGATAATATAACTATCCCAATTGTGTAAATTAGCATTGAAAATTCCATGCTTTTCATATCCATCTAGAACAAGAGATCAGTTATTTTATATACATTCTCTTTGGGATTGAGGCCTAAATATATATTTGATTTTTAATTCTATTTACACATTAGTTTAGGCCTATCTACGACAGGTATATTATAACATAAACCAAGCAACCTAACATTCAATTGATAAGCACATAATATTAGTATTTGTTAAATAATATATTTATCAGTTGTTATGTAAAATATATAAAGGAGAATGAACTAAATTAATTATATTTTTACTTCCTATTGACACCTCGTAAAGAATGTATTGTGATCGTCAAAAAACTCAAAATCAAGATTTTGATAAATGTCAACGTTTCATGACCCCCTGAAACCAAAAAGTTTTTTGAGCATTGTCGTATGTCTGTCTGTGTGTCCGTCAATTTGTACCTTGGGCTAGAGCTAAAATTATTTTACATATTGGACAAGAACTTGATATCTGGGCTTTTAGTAAGGTACCCTCCAAGGGATTTTTGAAATTTATTGGTAGTTCACTGAAGGGCAAAAAGAGAAATAAAATCAATTTTCTCGAAATTGTCTCTAAGGATTTTGATTAAATTTTATATTTATACACTAATTATTAATATAAACAAGATGGATGGAAATCCTCATTTTCTCATGAAAACTACTTTTTTTTTATTAGCACCGCGTCTTACTACCCGTTCGGTTATACCTTAAGTACTAATTACCCTAATGGATTAGGAATTGGGAGGGTTGAATTTAGAGGAAGTGAACCCGCATTTGCGTGGAGGGAGAGTGGAAAACCATTTAGGAAAAACCACCCCCAGTTCACCCGACCGAGATTCGAACCTCGATCTCCCCGTCCTCGAGTCGAGCTCAACACGACTGGTGCGTTAGCCAACTACGCCACCGAGGCGGGTGAAAATTACTTTGAGGGTACTTTACATGGGGAAATTTTCCTATTTTCATCATTTTTTTGCAACTATCTGAAATAAGAAATAACTTATCATTGTAAAGTTGTAGTAATATTAAAGAAACAAATCTTTACTTGAAATATATTTTTATAAAACCCATGATTTTGAGATACAAGCATAGCCTATATATACTTTTTAATTCAGGTTTTGAAAATGAATTTGATTCTTATTCTTGTGAACAAAGATATTTCTCGTTTCTCCATTTTATGTAACAGTGTTTCTAGTTCCTAAAGCCATAGAGTAAGTAAGTAACAGTGGATGTTGTTTCATTTATGATCTTTGGCGTAGTGTTTCTATAAAAATATATATAAAATATTAATTACTTTCACAAATCTTACGAGATTTTAGTAAGTAGATATACATAATAAATAATATTGAAAAGATTAGTTCTAATCAACCAATTCATTATTATCTACCAAACATATGTCCTGGTTTATAAAAGAACGGAAGGAGCAAGTGCACTGGGCCCACAAGTCAAAAGGGCCCCCAGAGCTAAGAACATTAATGTGTTCATAGAAGAAATAATCCAGTTTGCAGTTTTTACCTAGCTCAGTTCATGTCTCACTCCATATTAACAGGAATTTTTACTTCATTGCGAAAGGTGTGGTGATACTTTTCTGTGTTGTGGTAGCTCTTCGGAAATATTTGAGCAACATGGTCACTAGTTGTTCAGGAGAGAGATCACTCAGCTAATTTGTACCGATAAACAAATATTTGAGAGTCACGATGACCCATGAAAGACTAAGTGCTCTCTGCCAACTGTATGTAAAGAGCAGTGTTCTAAGGATTGGATGTAGAGAGCAGTGTTCCAAAGATTGGATGTAGAGAGCAGTGTTCTAAGGATTGGATGTAGAGAGCAGTGTTCCAAAGCCTGGATGTAGAGAGAAGTGTTCTAAGGATTGGATGTAGAGAGCAGTGTTCCAAAGCCTGGATGTAGAGAGAAGTGTTCCAAAGATTGGATGTGGAGAGCAGTGTTCTAAAGCCTGGATGTAGAGAGAAGTGTTCCAAAGATTGGATGTAGAGAGCAGTGTCCTAAAGCCTGGATGTGGAGAGCAGTATTCTAAAGCCTGGATGTAGAGAGCAGTGTTATAAAGATTGGATGTAGAGAGCAGTATTCCAAAGATTGGATGTAGAGAGCAGTGTTATAAAGCCTGGATGTAGAGAGCAGTATTCTAAAGCCTGGATGTAGAGAGCAGTGTTGTAAAGATTGGATGTAGAGAGCAGTATTCCAAAGATTGGATGTAGAGAGCAGTGTTATAAAGATTGGATATAGAGCAGTGTTCTAAAGTTTGGATGTAGAAAGCAGTGTCCCAAAGCCTGGATGTAGAGAGCAGTGTTCCAAAGATTGGATGTAGAGAGCAGTGTTCTAAGGATTGGATGTAGAGAGCAGTATTCTAAAGCCTGAATGTAGAGAGAAGTGTTCTAAAGATTGGATGTAGAGAGCAGTATTCCAAAGATTGGATGTAGAGAGCAGTGTTATAAAGATTGGATATAGAGCAGTGTTCTAAAGCCTGGATGTAGAGAGCAGTGTTCTAAAGATTGGATGTAGAGAGCAGTGTCCTAAAGCCTGGATGTAGAGAGCAGTATTCTAAAGCCTGGATGTAGAGAGCAGTGTTCTAAAGCCTGGATGTAGAGAGCAGTGTTCTAAAGCCTGGATGTAAAGAGCAGTGTTCTAAAACCTGGATGTAGAGAGCAGTGTCCCAAAGCCTGGATGTAGAGAGCAGTGTTCTAAAGCCTGGATGTAAAGAGCAGTGTTATAAAGATTGGATATAGAGCAGTGTTCTAAAGTTTGGATGTAGAAAGCAGTGTCCCAAAGCCTGGATGTAGAGATCAGTGTTCTAAAGATATTAAAATTTGAGGAATTCGTTAAAGATTTTTCATAGGTCAAGTGTGGAAGGTAGTATTTCCTGTAGGTATTGTGCTGTTTTTATTATACGACCCTTTCTGTGTATGTATGACCTTGTCAGTTTCATTTACATATATTAGACTGGTTGTGATATGTACATTTGGTAAGTTTTCCTTTTTGATATATATTTTAATTTCTGAATTCGAGGGGCCCACCGAACCTGAAGTACTGAGACCCCCAAGATCTAAATCTGAATCTGACTAACCCCACTGGTTTACACGTCTGTGTTGTAATTTAGCCCTGTCGAACCTAACATGTCAGCCGGTAGGGGTTACTCGATATTTTACAAAATATTAAATAATGGCTCCTCCAAACAAAAGAGGTTGGGAATTCCTGTTATAAACATTACTTATATTTAATAAAAGGTACTCTAAGTACTTTTTAGTAAGCAAATCAAGATATATTTGAATAAACTAAGTTAACCATTTAAGAGCCTGTTGGAGTTGATTCGTGTTTTAAAACTTGAAACATTATTTTGTTGTTGTTTAAACTCTTCTACGGTTAGTATTTACACTGCTATATTGTCTTAAGTATTTTTACTAATGTAGTATTTTATTAGTAAAATACAACAATTTTTGCATAAATGTAGGCTAATTAACTTTATTTAAATATAGTGACGAATATTTGTTAGAACATTTAAATTTAAAATACTTACCAAAGCTGCTTGTAATGATAGTGTACATAGTAAAACAATCCCCATTACAACTTCAACTAATAAAATAGGACTCATAAAATCTTCTAAATCTTCACTTAGCCTGTGAATTAAATAAAATACATTATTAAGATTGTTTACACAAATTATTGCAAACCAATAATAAAATATGTTTACAACGATAAATAAAGTCATGTGAAATATGCCTATATCATTTCAAGATTGTCAAGTTTTAACGATAGAAATGAAGAAACGGGGAAAATACAATTATAATAATAATAATATTTAGCACCGCGTCTTACTACCCGTTCGGGTTATACGCCTAAGCACTAATTACACTAATGGATTAGGAATTGGGAGGGTTGAATTTAGAGGAAGTGAACCCGCATTTGCGTGGAGGGAGAGTGGAAAACCATTTAGGAAAAACCACCCCCAGTTCACCCGACCGAGATTCGAACCTCGATCTCCCCGTCCTTGGCGGTCGAGCTCAACACGACTAGCGCGTTAGCCAACTACGCCACCGAGGTGGGTCGAAAATACAATTATATATCAAAAATCACTTTACACATCATTAATACGGTAATAAAAATAATAAACTATCTTAGAAATATTTAGAAACTTTAAGCATACTAAAGGGTACTTTATACTATCGGATATCCGATAATGTGAATTAAAAAAGTTGTTTATTATTCAAAATTTTAGAAAACTATGAATGATTTATGAATCCATATTATAAATAACATATGTTTTAAGACCCCATTTCACGAGACGATGAACTCAAAGTTAAAGGCTATGAAGAAAAAAATAATAATCTGGAGGGGTGGATCCTATATTCTGCACACTGCTATTGAAGGAATAAAAGCTGTTTAGGTGGGTGTCCTTGAGTGTCAATCATTCCTTAACTCACCCCCTTTGTCCGAGTGAGGGGAGGAAGGTATACTCTATTCACGGTAGGAATTACGCTCTGAAAGGTCTTTTTTCCTACCAAAATCCTACTATATAATAGCTTTCTGGTAGGAAAAAAGGCCTTTCAGAAAACAATTTCTACGGTGAACAGACTTTAGACAGCCAAGTATTTATGAGTCATATCTCCCCAAATTAAAGGAAGAAAAGACAGAAATAACCAAAGCTCAAGTGCAGATAAGCTTCTTGAGTTCCAACTTCCAATGTTCAAACCACTCTGGATGCTAATAATTTAAATTTTCATTTATTCTTTTTTGTAGGTACCTAACACATTTAACAACATTCTATTCTTGTAGCGTTTATTGAAATAACCACTACAAGAAAAGATTAAAACATCAACGAAGCACTGGTGAAGTAATACAAAGTGGACTTACCATGCCCCATCGCCCTATGTTGTTGTTATCACGTCTCCCGAGCCGGCCTCCCGAACTACACTCCACTATAAACTTTGTGCTAAGACTGACTGAATGAAGCACGGAGTTCAAGTCGGCGCAAGGTGTCATGGGAAAAATAGTGTGACGTATGATGCCCGAGACGTCAGTGAGCGATAGAAACTTTTAGACTGGGTCATTATCCATGCTTCACCACGCTTCTAGAACCGTCCTTTCGCGTCTAGATGTTCCGTCCCTCTTATGTCATGTGTTGTGTTTCTCCTTTGTTTTGGCGTTTCCCCTCTTCCCCCTCTCTGAGCTAAATATTGGCATAAATACTGGTGTAGAATAGATGAATAATTACTCTTGTCTGGACTTCCTCCAGGAACACGTTGGTGTTCAGGATGAATACTAAAGGTATAAAAATTATCTTTCGGCAATTGTGTATCAAAATTCCCTTTTGGCTAACATTTGAAATTTGGTGACCTGGTGGTCTAGGGGTAAGGTGTCAGACTTCTGTACTGAGGGTCCGGGGTTCAAACCTCGGCCCCGGCACAGATTTATCTGATTGCCAAACCCTTCCTTCACCTCTAACAAGACGTGTATTAATCACAACTTGTGAATGTGAGGAATGCCAGGCCTCCACCGTGGTTCGGATTCCACGTTAAACTGTAGGTCCTCCATTTCATCTCACATTCACCCTACCATTACACATGAGCGTAAGTGCGTATAACCCGAACGGGTAGTAAGACGCGGTGCTAATAATAATAATAACATTTGAAATTTAATGAACAAGTCCAATCTTTCAAATAGAAACACAGCATTATTGTTGTTGTCTTGTAGACACGGAGGCCCCTTCCGGGTTGTGTCTAGTAACATTTGGTAATATCATGGAAATGTCAAATTTCTTATGGTTAAATTTACAGCCTGTTTGGCTTAAGAAAAATTAAATCTACTTAGAATAATTTTGCGGGAATTAATGTTCCTTTGTAGAATGTAGGCTAAAAATCCCCTTTTGGGTTTTTGTCAATATCTATAAATATTGTTGGAAAGCTAACCTTTTATTTAAAGACAAGATTATAGTCTGTACGACTGAGAAAAAGGTATTTTGTATCTTAAAATATTGATTTGGTTCTTTACTCTACGTGTTTGTTTTTGATAATAGTTTCTGCTAGACCGATGTAAAGCGTTGTCATTTCGCAACGTAAACATTATTG
The DNA here is from genome assembly GCA_033556935.1 of Timema podura. Classification (NCBI taxonomy): domain Eukaryota; kingdom Metazoa; phylum Arthropoda; class Insecta; order Phasmatodea; family Timematidae; genus Timema; species Timema podura. The sequence goes on along the minus strand of JAVRXN010000007.1, from coordinate 45,244,497 downwards.
ACTTAGAGCCATCAGCTCACTTGTTAGATGCCTTAAATGTTTACATTTGTCATTTTACGACTTGAACTAGATAATAGAATCACTGCTAGATTGATGCAGAGCGTTGTCATTTCGCAACGTAAACTTTGTTGACTTAGAGCTTTCAGCTCACTTGTTAGATTTAGGGCCAGTTTCATAGTCAGATTTAGTACGCCTCAAGTGCGGCGCTATACTAAATACAAGACGTCACCTACCTGAAATTGAATGGAATGGGCCAGTTTCATATGAGAGACTGGCCCATTCCATTTTGGTCTAGGTAGGTGTCGTCCTGTATTTAGTATCGACTCGCACTTGAGGCGTACTAAATCTGACTATGAAACTGGCCCTAAGTCTTTTCTGAAGTTGTTAATACTTTGAATGTTTACATTTGTCTTTTTTACGACTTGAACTATTGATAATTGAGACGATCATGGATGATTCATATTATTATGAGTTTATTATATAACGTTCACATATATATATATATATCCTTCTGTATCATATTTAAAATATCTAACTTTTATATATAAATAAAATACCTTATACTGTTACCTTTTCTTTATGTCACTCTCGTACCCTAGTTTCATCTAATGATGTGAATTTTTTTTTTTATATAATGGCAAATATTTGAATTGTTTCTAATAATAAATATTTGTAGAGCGGGTTCGCGGAGACAAAACTCAAATGGATCAGTGTACGGTCCATTTGTTTGATGTTAGTCCTATCGGCTCCTCTGAAATTTTTTTTTTTTATATCTTTTGAATTTTCTGCTAATGGTATTGTTTTTGTTGTTGTACACCGGCCTTAATTCGTTGTTGAATTGAGGAGGTGGCTACATTCTAATTATAATTATAGCCGAGGACGGGAAGATCGAGGTTCGAAACTCGGTCGGGTGAACTGGGGGGGTGTTCCTAAATGGTTTCCACTCTCCCTCCACGAAAATGCGGGTTCACTTCCTCTAAATTCAACCCTCCCAATTCCTAATCCATTAGCGTAATTAGTAATTAAGCGTATATAACCCGAACGGGTAGTAAGACGCGGTGCTAAATATTATTATTATTATTCTAATTATATTTTTTTTACTTTAAGGTTCTAACTATCGAACACATTTTACAAGAATTGCTTATAAATGAAAATACTTTTAACTATTAATGACCGTTTCATTGGCCGCATGGTTTAAGGCGTCAATCTCGCAATAGATTAGACTGCCAAGACGGTGAGATCGGGCCTCGATTCCGGGCAGGTGTACTGAGCGTGGTTTATACTAAATGATTTTCCACTCTCCCTCTCAAACATTAGAGTAATTTAGTATATCTACATAGGTGCATAACCCGTACGGGTAGTAGATTCGGTGCTAAAAAATTACTCTTAAAAATGTAGATTCGATCAATAGTTTTATTACTACATTTACAAGTGTAGCCTTTTATTTAAAGAGTTGGCTCAGTTACAGCGAGATTGACTGGTGGGATCAACCTAACATGGAAAACGTGACACTATAGTACAGTCCAGCAGGGATATACATTGAACATAGATGTTGAAGGTTCGATGTGTTCCTCATGGATGATTTTCAACCATTAATGTTTTCTAGCGAAGTCCGAGACAGCGATATGTTTATGTGTTTGTTTTAAAAATAGCAATCCTTTATTATTGGTTTTCAATACAATTATTTTAATAGATATATGAGTTTCATATTCATTTATTACAATTAGACTTCATTTACAGTTTCAATTGATTTGAAAAATATTACCGATGTTTTTGGTTCTATAACATCGATATTTACAGACGATATAATTATTTTATATCTATGTTACTTTATTAATAGAGATATCATTTTTTTCTCTCAATGTTCATCCAAATTATATTTCTATTTGAGTGCACTAGAATGGCTTTCTATTTTTTAAAAAAAATAGAGATGCGACCCCATTCATGTAAATAAGCATCTGTGGACACGTGTCAAGCTCATGTAGTCTGGTTTTCTGTTGCTGGAGAGGTTGGAGTTCGAATATAAGTTTTTTGTTTGTTTATTTAGCACCGCGTCTTACTACCCGTTCGGGTTATACGCTTAAGTACTAATTACACTAATGGATTAGGAATTGGGAAGGTTGAATTTAGAGGAAGTGAACCCGCATTTGCGTGGAGGGAGAGTGGAAAACCATTTAGGAAAAACCACCCCCAGTTCACCCGACCGAGATTCGAACCTCGATCTCCCCGTCCTCAGTGGTCTGGCTCAACGCGACTGGCGCGTTAGCCAACTACGCCACAGAGGCGGGTGAATATCAGTTGGGTGTATGAGGGCGTTTTTCCTAAATGGTTTCCCACTCTTCTTCCCTGCAAATGCGGGAACATTTCCAGAAGAATTGTACCTTATTCTTCCCTAATCCTTAACTGTAGTAAGACGCAGTGGCTTTTGACTTTATTAAAAATAAAAACATTATTGTGATCAAATGATCATGAACATTTTTGGCTTCGAAATTATACTGAATCTATGTTTTATGTGATTTTAGACCCGAAAAAGTGGATTTTAAATTATGTCTGTCTGTCCACCCTAAGGGATAGAGCTGAGATGGTTTGATTTATATTATTAAATTTTTGATTTTGTCTTTAGCCCCAAATAAAGAATGGTTTACATATTACTAATTTTAAAATAAATGAAATATTTCAAAAATGGGATCTCACGATTGTGTTTAAAAAGGATATCGGGATTGTTTGAAACGACAAATAACACTGCAATCTTTTAAAAATGACACACATGATTTGGTTTTAAATTAGCACCAGAGTATTTTTTGAGTGATAAGTAATTCAATTTGCTTGTTTTTCTTAAAAAAGTAAGCATTTATAGATAGTGCTTAGTTTGCTGAGAAATTAATTTTCAAAACTATCTTGCTAATTTTTTAAAAAAATTGGTTTATTTTACACCATGGATTATAATGTATGTTGAGTTTTCTAAAATAAATTAATTTAAAGCTCGTTTATCAATGAAAAACTTTGAAAATTTTAAATCTTTCTAAATGGCCTTAATTATTTAGTTCAAAATAGCTATATTGGAATTTAATAAACACACAACATATGTATATTGGAATTGTTTTACATAAAAATAAGAAGAAATAATATATTTTTTAATATAAATAATTTTATGATCGTTCATTCAGCACATTTACAGTAGCATACACTTTTGTATGTTATTAGGTTTAAATTGTCAACACAATTTCTGTATATACAGTTTTATTGTTTTTACGGATGGTAAAATATTGTATTTTAATATAAATAGTTGGCCAAATATATTAAAATATATTAGGTGGCTTATAATAGAGTGTGTTCAAAATTAATACTGTATGAATAAAAATGGTATTAGATTGAAGACAAAAAATAATAATAAATACTTTACCATGAGATTTTTGTAAATTAAACAAAACGCTGCTTCACTAAGTATAAAATAAATAAACCACTGTTTTTAATCATTTTTCGAAGCAACTTGTTGTTTAGCTTTTATTTAGTTATATTTTATTAATAGAAAAAGAATCAATTAATTTATTTTGTGTTAGTGAACTTATCTAAACTTAATCTAACTAACATAAACATCATAGGCCGAACCTAAATACACTTTGGTTGACTTCAAACAAATATAATAAGGTTAAGAATTAGATGCTATTGTAATTTAATAAATGCAAGTAGGAATTAAAATGGTTTGGTAACCTTTAAAATATTTTATAAAAATACATTTAATTTGCCCTTATAAGAAGTTGGCATGATTTGGTAATATCTGTTTACATTAGTAGCGTTGTTGTGATATGAGTCAAATACATACAAAATAAACACCACGACTTAACAACTATGAACTGACAAGCATTCACAGTGGAATTCAGAGTCAAAACATCTTAACAATACAAACAGTTTAAAAAAGTTAAATCAAAAGACAATTTAAATTACCAAGTTAAAATATATTACACCATATATGAAGAGTTGGTTAGTTTAAAATGTTTTAGTGACCAAGTGGTTTACATAAAAGTTGATTTTGAGTTTTAATAATATTATCTAAGTCTTATCTGTGGTTTTTTTTTAATCCCTGTACTCCTTCCAGTTTTCCTGTGTGAGCTGGAGTTTACTGGAAATTCATTAACCCGACATGTTTTGGTACTGTGAATGGTGTACCATAATCATGGGACTGAAAATTGAAATTAAAAACTGAGGAAATCCTATAGACTACAAATCGAACATATAAATAAGTAAAATAAGAGAGCTAGGGAATACAATTCAAAAACCCAGAATAAAGGTAAAGCAGCATTATTCCAACAAAGAAACTTACGTCGTCATGTGCGGAAACACGACGTGTTGTAACGACCTATAGATGTTGACTTTCTTATTGTGGTTGATCGTAGAATCAGGTGATATGGAACTTGCGGTGTTAGAAACCTAATAGGATGTGTAGTTGAAGTCCTGAGGTAAGCATGTTAGGTGTGAAGTGATGTAAAAAAGGTTTGATTGTGAAACTGTGACAGGTTGGAAAGATACATGGATAGGAATGAGAAGGAGAAATGATTCTAATCATCTCGACTTTTGTATGTATTTGACTCATGTCACAACAACTCTACCAATGTAAACATATTGTAACGTAATTGACTTGGACCGCTCTCATTTATTTAAAAGGTCATGGATGAAGGTAATTTTCTTTAAAGTATCGTATGTAAATTATCCTTTTAACACTTCATCCATGGAGAATCACGCGCTTTTAAGGAATAATATTCTAGAAGGATTTCACCACTCAAACTTATTTTTTATTATTCAAAATTTAACTTCCGTAATATTTAACAAACAAGCAAGAGAAGCCAGCTCCCTATATCCAATAGGAAGCTAGTCTTCAATGCACCTGTCGCAGAAACGTACCTGATTGGTTTGTCTTGACACTGGTCACGAGAGACCAAGGGGCAAGGGGCAGTCGCATATAAGCTGTATGTGCGTATGAAAATGTACAGAAAGTGCGGTAAAATACGAGGTAGAGTACATATACAAAAGGGCCGGTAAATAGCGAGAGTAGACGTACATATACAAAAGGGCGTAAAATAGCGAGAGTAGAGTACATATACAAAGGCCGTAAAATAGCGAGGTAGACGTACATATACAAAAAGGGCGTAAAATAGCGAGAGTAGACGTACATATACGAAAGGCCGATAAGTAGCGAGAGTAGAGTAATATACAGAAAGGACGTAAGTAGCGAGTAGAGTACATATACAGAAGGGCGATAAAGTAGCGAGAGTAGACGCACAGATCTGTCCGGTGAAATAGATAGTGCCGGTGAATTAGCTAGATACATACAATACATAGTTAATATTTTCAATAAAGTGTAAAGGAAGAAATAATCATTTAAATAAATTGTGTACAACCACAATAGTTGTATTTATTCCATAATTATCATTCCGTATCAACATAATTGGCGCTCGACCACGGAGCTATAAATACCAATTATATCATCAATAATTCAATATCATAATAATTGTTGCCCAATCGCGGGGCAGTTATAAGTGTATCATTCCGTAATATTGTAATTGGCGCTCGACCACGGAGCTATAAATACCAATTACATCATCAAACATAGTCAAGAATTCAATATCACAACAATTGGCTCCCAATCGCGGGATCAATTTTCAATATCATAACAATATATTACCAAATTATGCCAACTTCTTATAAGGACAAATTATAATGTATTTTATACAATATTTTAAAGTTCACCAAACTAATTTAATTCCTACTTGCATTTATTAAATTACAATAATATTTAAGTCTTAACCTTATTATAGCATTCGCTCCTTACGAAAGATCAAATTAGAATGTTTTCTAAAATGTTGTTCAACCAAATAGATTAAAACTCTGGTAGTCCAAAATTACGATAATTTGATCAGGGGGCAATTTATTGGAATTCCTTTCCCCCTTTCTTGAGTTAGCCACAAAAAAAAAAAGTGCCCCATCAAGCTTGGTAAACACTCTTTTAATGTTCGACGACTATTCAGAGATTCGATCAATGTTGAGGAACTAAACAATTACATTTTAGAATGAATTGTTTTTCCAGTCACTGTGGCTTTTCCAACTACAAACTTCTTGGTTAGTTTAGTCGCACTTTTACAACTACCGATACATTTTAAAACTCCCATTTTTTGTCCATAGGCATGTTTACAGAAGGACCCAGCTAGGCCCCCCTTTTGTTACTTCAAATATTGTGTTCAATGAGGCAGGCATACACACACACACACACACACATATACAAATGTAATAAATAATTACTTAGTGTGAGAAGGATTTATATAATTTTTATTACAATTAAAAAATAGCTCTAAATAGCTTCTAGAGACTTCTGATTTGATCACTCCTAAAGATATGTAATTCTTAAAAAAATCCGGGAGTGGACTACTATGAATAGCTTCCATAAATAAAAGCTAAATGTAAATATATTCTTATGAAGTTACTCAGGGTCATTGGCGATGGAACAAAGGGGTAAGGGACGCATTGACCCTGGGACGAATTAGCCCCACTGGAAAGAATTTACATAGACACATTTCAAATCCCCCAACAATATCGAATATTAAGCTAAATTATTGCCTTAAATAAAACTCAAAATGATTTTTAGCTGCATTAATTTTCAAAAATTGTCTGGAGAAGACCACTCAAAATAGCTGCTAGAGTCGTGTAACTGTAAGAAAAAATCAGTCTAGGAGCACTCTAAATAGCTTTTGGGTGATCAAATAGTTTTTAGAAAATCTCAATTAAAAAAACTATGGGTGAGGACTTTTTAAATTAGCTTCTAGACTCTACAGGCATCAAAATTTTAAAAATTTCCGGAAGGAGAAATACTTCCAATAGCTTCTAGGAGAATCAATTTTTTTTTAAAAATCAGATAGAGGACTTCTCTAAACAGCTTTTAAAAGAGTATAATTTCATAAAATTTAGGTAAGTACCATTCCAAATTAGTAACAGCAAAATCTAGGAGTGGGGTGTAGGGGAAGTTATTGACTCTTCTGGAATAAATTAGATGTATTTCACACCCTCTGATATTCTTGAAATTGAAGCTGAAAAACTTGCATCAAACTTTAAGGGTTTTAATTTTTTTAATGTGCCAGGTAGAGGACCACTCTAAATAGTTTATAGAACTATCGAGTTTGAAAAACTTTCTGGGATGGGTGCAAGAAGATTAAAGATGCAAATAATATTTTTTTTTAATCAGGCATAACAGCTCCAAATAGCTTCTAAAAGTATCCAATTTAAAAAAAATGTCCAGGTGACTATAATTCCAAATAGCATTTAAATATATAAAATATTTTTTAAAAACTGATAGAGAAGACCATTTTAAAATCTTCTAGAGGTATCTAGTTGCCGATTAAAAATAAGGTCAAGATCACTCTAAATTGTTTAAAGGGGCATCCAAATTTCAAATATTTCCAGGGGAGAATAACTTTAAATAGATTTTAAAGGAATCAGATTTTTTTTAAAATTCAAAATGAGAATTACTCAAAATATCTTCTAAAGTTATTTAGTTTTCAAAAATTTGTTGAAGGAGGACCACTCCAAATAACTTATAGAAGCATTTCAATATTAATAAATTTCTGGAGAAGACTACTAATGAAAACAATACACTATTCAAAAATTGTGAAGAGGATCACTCCAAATAGCTTTAAGGGACATCCAATTTTCAAACATTTATCGGGGAAGAGTGGGAAGTCAAGTCCCCCAAAAAAGGTTTATTTTGCTTGCCCCCCCAAACCCCTATATAAATCCTTCACCACTGCTCAGGATCATCAAATAATTTTTATATTCTCAATTGAATCTCTAGAATTCTACGAACATGTATCAAGCACAGCGTTTGATTATACTTTCTTTGATGAGACTTACAGCAAAACCTTAAAGACATTTGAGGAAATTAATTAAAAATCCTATCAGCTAAACAAATACCAGTATTTTGATGCTAAGACGACAGCTAGGAATACAAATACTTTTCAGAAATAAAGAAAAATGAAACTCATATAAATGTGTCAGTTCCTTATTTCAAGGTATTGTTGAACGAGTAAAAAAGTTACAACCGAATATAATATGTTTAAATTTGACATTGACATAGCTTATTTCAGTTTTTTCTAATTTTTTTCTCTGTTTTAAGAAATTAGAAGGATGAATAAGGATTTTTTTTAATGATTATTTTAGTACTACTTTCTACAACCTTGCACTTTCAAGACTGGTTTCAGACCATTGGTGTGGAAAATGGATTTTCGCAATTTTATCAAGGCTACCAAAGACTTAGCCGTAACTTCTGTCACAAGTACCGCTTGTGATAAGCTTTTTGTAAACTGATTCAGGCCAAGAATAAACTACAATTATTCAGGACCACCTGGATAAGTTGATGCTTCGATGTACTAATATTGAACAATTTGGATGTTGATCTAATGATTGAAAAATTGAAAAGATTTATGAAAAAAGTGTAATAAGTGCAAAAAGGGTAAAAAATTAATCTAATCAAAAAGGATGAAAAGGGTAAGTAAAAAGAATTAAATTATAAAAAATAATAAAATAATAAAAGGGCTATAAGTGAAAAAGGGAAGACTCCAAAAATTCAAAAATATTCTTAAAAGGTCGATAGGGCAAAAAGGTTAAAAGCGGTAAAAGGGATATAAGCGATAAAAGTGCCAAAAGGGCGAAATGGGTATAAAGTAGATATAATCAAATAGGATATAAAAGTTAAAGATGTAAAAAAAGGTAATAAGGAAAAAATGGCAAATTCTCAAAAAGGGTGAAAAGGACAAAAAGGGCCAAAATTGCAAAAACCACTAAAAAAGTAGATTGGACAAGAGGGGTAAAAGCAATAAAAGGGTAAAAGTACCAAAAGGGCAAAAAGAGAAAAAAGGAAAATGTGTCAAAAGGGCAAAGAATGTTAAATAAGGCAAAAAGAACAAACTGGCTAAAAGAGGTAAAAGTGCCAAAAAGGAAAAAATGTGTAAAAATGCCAAAAGGTTCCAAAAGTGTAAAAATGTTAAAAATGACTATAAGGGCAAAAATCACATTTAGTGCGAAAAACGTAAACGGAAGGAAAAGGGTAAGTGGGATAAAAGGGGTATAAGATTCTTATATTTTGATTAGATCACTTTTTCACCCTTTTTACAATTTCCATCCCTTTTGCACATTTTGCAACTTTTTGACCTATCTAACCTAAAATAAAACCCTCTTTTCCCTCTGTCCTTTTTTGGTTATTCCCTGTCTGCACTTTTTACCCTTTTAAACTGTTTTACACCTTTTACCCATTTTACTTACCCTCTTCAACCTTATTTTAAAAACAAATTGATAAGCTATACCTTTTTACACTTTTTATATTTTTTTGCTCTTTCTACCCCTTGCCAGAAAAGTTTATATACTGGAAAACTAAAAAATTTATCCGGGAAATTGGGGTGTGAGGGTTATAAATATACAAATCACTTTAGGTGAGGTAGAACAAATAAATTTTGGCAAACACGTAGCAGTACTACTCTAGATAGTCAAATAATTTCTAAAAACTTAAATTTCAAATTCGAGTCAGTAAATATTTAAATTTTCCAATTCGGGGTTTGTGAAATATTTGGAGGGGATTTCCTAAATCTATATTAAAAACTACTTCTTACTTTGGTTAAAGATTTAAATTTGTCAGCCTGTTATAAGATACACCTAAAACATTATGAAAATAAACTAATTTCAAAATTAAAGACGGAGAATGGGAAGATGGGCTTCATCTCCAAAAATGTCAAAGCTAATATAATATAACATTTCCTTTTATATTTACATACAGGAATAGGGACAACCCAAATAACCAGAAGCGTCTGAAATTTTTTAATTTCAAAACGAGGGTCAGAGAATTAGTTTGGGAGTAGGAGTGGGGGATTTAAATTTCCAACCATATAGAAAAAAAAACTATTTTGTTGGTAGGAAAATGATAGACTAACAAGTAGTTACAAAGACCACTACAGATGATCAGAAAATACTGAAAATTGGTTCCAAAATTTAAGGCGTATAAGTTTTCACAATCAATTAGAAAAAACTGCTTGGTGTATTAGAAAATCAAAGTATGGCCGGTAATTACGGGGACCAATATGCTTAACCATTTAGAGTATTTTAAATGGATCTGGAGAAAAAGTGCCAAAATATGGGTAACATAGACACTAACTTTCTTCTATTTCATTACTTCCCTCAAATCCATGAGTATCTCTATCTGTAAGTTACTTTTCCCCAACAATTAGCGCTTCCTGGTCCCCATTACTTAATCTTAATATTACTGTGGTTAGTAAGAACTCCTGGCTTACTGTGAGTTTAAAGGACCTTCAAACCACCTCTTATATAACAATAAATATTACTACACAACAATAGACATTCTTTCATAATACATTGTAATTTAGAAGGAAATTTAAAAATATACCAGCATAAATTTTCCTTAGTTTTAAAGATAGATTTAGAAATACGATTACGATTCTTAGTAATTAGTATCTAAATATTAAATATAAAGAAATATATTAATCCTATACAGCTAGTTATATAAACACATATTCATACATACAAACAGGAAGAATAGTAAAAACAATTTGTTTCTAGTTCATGGGCCCATAATAAGTCAATATTCCTAATAACATCGAGGACAAAAGATTTCAAGTACAAATATATTCATTTATAATTAGAAAGTAAAAATGTAAATTTTAAATATTCTTTAAAAACTTGGTGTTACTCGTGGGCTGTTACCAGGCCAATCAAAACATGATAGGACTGCATTAACAAGCCCGAGAACAATCCCTGCTTAAAACAACTGTTATATTACTCTAGTTGATTAGTAAGAACAGCAGTATTCTACCTGAGAAGCAGTTGATGGTACTGAATGCAATCCACCAAATATCGATTCATTTCCAGTTGGATCTCGGACTCCTTGTTCAAGGTCAACTTCTCAGTTTCTCTTGATCTTGGACAACCCCTAGTCGTCCCCACATATTCATGTATCTTTCTGTAAACCAAACTAGTCCCTCCATAAGCTACTCTCGGACTATTTGAAGTTCCCTCTTGCTGGGTTAAGCATTCTTCTTGCTCAGCCAAACATTTTCCAAACCGTGTCGATGCTATTTCTATCAAATTTCTTAAAACATTTTGTAATATTCTGAATCTGCTGATAAGTGAAAGGCAAAAGAGAAACATACACAATGAAAAGTGGCGAAGTAATAACTACTTTGTATTATAAATAATGATTCAAGTGCGTATATTATTTTGTGAAACCTTTTATCGTTTTTATCGAAAGGGTACCAAGAATTTAGGGGCAGACCCACAGGTTTTTCCTCAAGCTCATTTTGATCTCTAAACAAAATACCGTAAAGAGGTTGAGATGTATACAATATATCAATAACGACAAGAGCAACCAACCATAAACGAGAACCTTTATTGGTTAGGTATTCAATTTTGTGAGCAGATATATTGATGTTGCTGGAGAATTTGTACTCAAATTGTCGGCTTCATTTTGTAAGATTTTGGCACAGTCCACTATCCCGTGGACTTTCGTATCAACTGAATGCTTTTGAGTGTATTTGCCAGAAAACCGGAGAAATAAAAAATTCTTTTTGGAAAATCTTGTCCAGATTCACTTGATTTAACAGTCAAACCGACACCAATAGTGATCAGATTTATTACACTAAGAACAGGCTGATAGTAAGCCCTAAATACCTCATATATTCAAATTTGCTTTTTAAGGAAATCATTCCTCCATATTTCAGTACAGCAACGTTAAAATCCATAGGTTGGGGCAAATTTATCTTGTTTTGTGCCATTATACTCCTATACTTATAACACCCGCAGGGAAATATAATTAGAAATTATTAAATTTTTTTTAAGATCAAAATAAATAATTATGTTTAGCCATATAATTGATTCGGGCAGCTGAATTTTTTCAAATTGTAATCTATCGATGCTTCATTATCTGAAAGTGTGTATTCAACTATAAAAAAGCTGCATTATATAGCGAAAAGAAAAGCTAAATTAGGCAATATTAATTTCAGGAATACACGTGTACTATAGTGAATTAATTAATAATGGATTTTTCAATGTATCTAATTGTTCTGGGTAGTTTTTAACATCTACTGTTATTGAGGAAACGACAGAAACGTATTATACTTGTTAAATACCCATTTATTCCTGTAATTATATATAATAGCTACAATTTTGCTAAAGAGGAAATAATATCTTGCCGGTGCTTATGATTCGTAATTAAAAAGAATAAATATTATTTATTAAACTATAATCATATTTTAAGGATATTTACTCTCTAAGCAAACCGCAGTTTAATCATATACTATCTAAATGATTTAACACAATAGGTTTACATTATTTATAAGATATTAAAAATTTAAAAAAAATTGAATTCTGTTTTCCTAGATAATTAACTATTTATATGTAACGAGAAATACCCAATATTTTGATAGCAACTAAATTCAGTTAAGTGGCTATTAATTATGTAACCTTCGTGCTGACAACATCAACATTACAAGAAAGATAATATAAAATTAATGTTGGTGTCACATAATAAACTTTGACCTACGCTGCATACACCACACACTCATACATATATAGCTGTATGTATTATATATTTATTTAAATAAGACTTAAGTGTGACTCCACTTATGAGAACACACATGTCTGTAGGTCATATATTAACTACTTTAGCACCAAAGTGCATGTCTGGAAACCAAGTAGCATCATAATAGCATCCCATTCGAGGGCATATAAAAAAACCATTTTATTTTAACATACAGGACAATAAATTGACATATTTGCTCAATAAAGCTATTTATAATATAATTTTTACGAATAATCTATTTTTAATTTTGGATCATGTTTTACCTACTTACAAACTAGCTTATTTACTAAAGCACAAGAGCAATCGGTTAAGAAGTGACCTATCTCACAATCTAGGTTGTGGACCTGTCCAGAAATTGTGAGTCTCAATGATAATTGCATTGAGTTCTTTTTCATCTATAAAACTGTCTGTACCACATTTGGTTGTATATAATGTTAACTTGTATTAACACTCCAAAGCTTCCTTGGACTGAATTACAATATTTTGATCTACACTCACAATATTATAAAAAAAAAATCAACACCAAAAGGTATGAAACAATTAAGATGTTTTAGAATAAAATTATACACGAGGTGTGGCTACTAAATAACTGGACTCATTTTTTGTCACTTACCTGAGGTCTCAGCAACAACCAGCAGGGTCAGATATTGATCTATGTTATTTTCACCCTCTCTCTATCTTTCAAATTTCAAGGTTCGTGTGACCGACAGTTAGCCTTAGACTTTGTTCAAAGTGGACCATGTATCTGAGCTCCTTAGGAATTATTTGGGTGTAAAAGGTGAGCAGCGTGTCAACGGAAGTTTCTTGTAAAACTTGGGAAATCCTCTACAGAAAAGTACAATTTGTTAGAAGAAGTTTATGGTGATCAATGTTTATCTCGTACTCAAGTGTTCGTTTGGTTTAAAAAATTTAAGGAGGCGAGGAAACAATCGAAGACGATCTGCGCCCCGGCGGTCCTCGCACATCAAAAACAGATGCTATTATTGAAAATGTGAGCGAAATCGTTCGAAAAAATCGATGCCTGATAATTTGAGCAATTGCTGACTTAGTTAATATCGATAAGGAGACTGTTCTACAAATTTTTCATGAAAATTTACACATGAAATAGTTTGCTCTAAAATGGTGCCAAAACTGCTCATTCCTGAACAAAAGAAAATTCGAAAGAACATTTGTGCTGACATCCTTCATAACATCGAAAAATGATCCAAACTTTTTATAAAATGTGATAGCTCGTGACGAATCGTGGTTTTTTCAGTTCGACCCTGAAACTAAACGCCAATCCATGCATTGGAAGAGTTCCAGTTCATCGAGACAAAAGAAAGCGCGGATGAGCAAGTCAAAATTCAAAGAAATGATGATAGTATTTTTGATATCCGAGGGATTATTCACATTGATTGGAAACCTGAAGGTCAGACTGTTAACCAGGTTTACTATAAGGAGATTTTGACAACACTTCGTGAATGCATAAGAAGAAATTTGGAAGAACGGACTCGTGGATTCTTCATCAGGACAACGCACCAGCACATAAAGCGCTGTATATCCAGAGATTTTGCGAAGCAAACATCACCTTACTCCTGATATAGGCCGTGTAAACTTTTTCTGTTCCCGAAGATCAAGTCTGCATTAAAAGAACCCGTTTGGAGTCTGTTGATACTGTGAAGGAAAAAGTGACGAAGCTCATGAACAGCCACTCAGAAAAGGACCTGAAACATTGCTTCCAACAGTGGAAGATTTGTATGGTGAGGTGTAGGGATCGGGGAGGGGACTACATTGAAGGTAACATGTCAATTGAGTAATTTTGTAAATACAATTTTTTAGAGCATCATTCCGGTTATTTAATAGCCAAACCTCGTATTATATTTCTGCACACAAATAATTTCTGGAAACACCATTATAATCCTGAAACAAATATATTTTAAATTGTCCAAGTTATTCTTCATCGTGTCTCATTAACAATCCTGAATAAAACACCTTTGTGAATATTTTTCACATTAACGCATGCAATATGAAGCGCGTATAGAAATATGTAGAGAGGTCGATAAGAATATTCCAGAAAAGGAATTAGTTGCCAAACCGACCACCAGGGTTGCGAGGGTGGATTTAAATTAGAGTAAATAATTATATAAATTCGACAATAAGAAATTCAATTACGGCAGTGAGAAACTATTCTTTATTTTTGATTTTAAACATCATTAAATATATTTGTATTTATGTTATTTTAAAGGAAGTCCATTACCTCTACATGACATCGACTTACAAACTAGTAATAAGGGAAGGTATTTACATTGAATGGCGGGGAACCGGCGCATGCCCTGGACACCCCTAACTGCCGGGCTTAGGAAGTGTACACATATTGGCAAACAGCTTTCTACCAGGTTTATTAAGAAGTGTACTATAATTTGCAAACACTTCTGATTCCTTTAGGAAATATGTGTGGGGCTAAAGACGTATTGACCTCAACTTACAAACAAGGTAGCTTGATTTTGAAGCAGGCCAAATTACCAAACGTTCAGAACTGTGTTACTCTACACAGATTCCACATGCTGGGGCATGGCAGGAGCTGCAGACAACCAGGAAAATGTCTTTGGACACTTTAGAGAATACATTAGCACCAAGGTCAAGGAAATAAAACAGAGGTTGTTTACTTAGAGGCAGGAGTGCTAGCCACTCGTCAAAATATATGCTGGTAGGGCGTGCCTTCTACTCCCACATCTTCAAGTATATTTGGTTAAACCAGACTACTTCCTTCATCGGTTACTTTAGGACTATATGGAGGTTTCTTTGACTGGCTGAAGCATTCTTTTTCTTCAGTCAAACATACTCAGGACCGTGTTGATGCTAAGTTTCTTAACAAATTTTGTAAAAGTTTAAATATGCTTATGAGATGAAACACAAAAAAAGAAACGTGGACATTGAAAATTGATGTATAAATAATCATCATTTAATCAAAAAATACCCATTCAAATATATGTAAGATATTATGTGAAACATTTAGATGTTTTTATCTAGAGGTAAGAATCTAATGAAAGACCCACATGTTTTTGGTTGAACTCATTTTGATCTCTAAATAAAATACAAAAAATGGGTTGAAAGCCTTACCAAATTCCAATAACCAATATAGAAAATTAACAGATTCTGGAAAATGTATTAATTAGGTTTATTTTATGATTGTATGTATCAATGTAAGTGGAGAATTTGTGTTCAAATGTGTCGGCTTCAATTTGTACCATTTTCACACATTCCACCATCCTGCCAGACTTTCGTATCATCTGAATGTATTTCACCTTATCTATCAGAAAAGAAGAGAAAACATATCTTAGCATATAAATACCTAACATAGTCAAAGCTCTTTCTAGAAGGTAATATTCTCATATATTTCAGCTCAGCGAAACTAAAGACCATAACTTGAGGCTAGTTTATCTTGGTCCGTGCCATACTTTCTTCGCTGGTTTAACACATGAAGCAGTAGCGTAACAGATTTAGCTTGCCCCCCACCCCACGCAAGATTTATTTTTGGGTCCCCTTTTCCAAGTCACCTTAATAATGTTATGAGTAATAATTAATAGTCCTAAATAGTTATTAATTTAGTAATCACCCCTTATAATACTGTTTTAGCCACGGTTTTATGTTGGGAACGTCATCAATCAGTCAGCTTGACAGCATGAAGATAAAAATTCATTTTTCTATGCGCTATTTAAAAATGAATGAAATAATTGAAATAAACTACAGCTTATTATAATTTACAAAACTTTGTGATAAACATATTAAACTATCTAAAGTGTCAATAATCAGAACACAAATGATTTGATTACAACTACTTCCACCAATTTAAAGTTCCCTCCATACCATTGGCCACCGTCCACTCCCTCGCAATGCAGGGCAAGGGTGTTACGCCATTGACCTGAAGGAATCTTTAGTTTACTAAATATTAGTAAGTGTTATTTGTATTCTACTTAAAAAAAAGAATTCAGGCAGATTTTAATTGAAAAATGTTGATCAACGAATGTGCTCAAATATACATAATAAAGAGTAAGGGTCTATTTAATCAACCTAGCTGTAACGTGTTGATTAACTTTTAACACGTTAATACTACGAAACCCTATAAAAGGTTTACACTGTTACTACTAGATTTAATAAGTTCTAATAATATTTGGCAGATATAGACTCACTGCGACATCACAAGGGGGAAACGTCCATTTCTCAGCAAAAAGTTATCCCAGTGAAAGAGGCAACTAGACTTTAAAGACCAACATGATCAACACATCTATCGCCTGAGCCAGTCAACGAGTAAATGAGAGAGGCATCAGTCCAGAGCATACCACCAGGCATTAACTAGCGCTAGTTGTCGGATAGGGTGATCTTGGTGAATCCCTCCTTTTCGTACATTGCCAAATTGTATTAGTCCCGCTGGTATAAATGGGCCTGTCCTCAGTTCACGTCTATCTATTCTATTGTAATCACTTGTCGGAAGAACAGCGGGAAGAGCTTCACTAGCTTCAACTAGGAAGAAGTACAAAAGAGGCGTTTTAGTCACCTCCTCACAGCAGAGCTTGCTACAGCAGATATTATAAATATTAAGGAATACCATAAAGATTTTTATGTTAGTATTTCTGACTCATTTCCCAATGCCCTTCAGGCATAGTTTATATTGTTGAGAGTTAAGCTCTATTTTATTCAGTGTCCTTATGACATAATTATTTTATATGTCAGTATTACTGACTTGTTTTCCTTTGCCCATATGGCATAGTTTATAGCTTTATGCACTAACTTTCCGTGTATATTAGGCATAGTCACAAATATTAGGGTCATGATTTGTCTCCTCAAACTATATTACCATGCTGAGGCTAGTTTAAAGAATATAATTTAATATTGGATGAAACCAGGTTATCTATTGCTATGTTTCACGACCTAGTTGGTTCAGTAACTGACACTTGTCTCTAATGAGTCTAACTTTGTACTGGTTTGCGGTGCGCAACCTGTGGAAGTGCTTCTAGTCCATAGTAGTGGTCCGCAGGGTTTTGTCTATTGTGTTTGGTCCTCTTTTGGATCCCTTATTGTTAGTAATAATTATCACTATTATGGATAGTCATGTTGTCCCATTGTAGGGTAACAGATTAAAGATACTATTGATTTCTCAGGCAGTACTAATTAGGAAGAGTCCGGCTATAGTATTAGTAGCATCTAGTTTTCCTGGTAGTTCGCCTAGTACTGAGTGTAATATTGTAGTTTTTCTAGGAGGTTATAACGTTTAATGTCTAACTATTTTAACTCTCAATGGAGTTAACTCACGCTAATTAGCTCTTGCTAATTACCTTCCTCGTAGCTCCTTAAAGTAGGACTAATGTTGAGTAGCTTAGTTTTTTGTATATTTTGTTGAGAGAAGTTGCTGTCAGTCTCATACAATTGACTAGTGTTAAATAATGATTAGTATGTATTTATATAGATTTGATTGACACCACTAAGTTATAGTACCGTGGAACCGCTGCCTTTATTACATATGATATATCAGTATAAGCCCTGCTTTAACGAGTTGGTAGATTTCATAATAACACCTATTACCAATAAATGTGGGTAATGGGATGTTCTTAGGTGCTTCACACCTGATGCTCCTTTCTCGAGCTACATATTTATACTATTGTATCCTTTCATATCCTTATGGCTAATCGATCTATGGTTTGTATATTTTCTAACTGTAAATTTATGTAATTCCTTATGACGTGTTTCTATATCAATAAAGTGATTTGTTAAACTTGTAAAATATTCTCATTTCTGTTTCTGTAATAATAGTGTCATGGGTAAAGAGGGTACAAACTGCGCCACTCTCAATAAAATTCAAATTGTCCATTGTTTACATAGTAAACCTATTTAATTTATTTATAATAAGTTTTCAATTATAACCTTATTCATAACTGTGATTTTCCTTTTCATGTAACTGAGTCACATACGCCATGGACAACAAAGATCCTGTTGATGCTGACGCTGTCCTACCATCAAATGGAGACATAAACATGGTGGAACTTCTATCCCGGGCTGAACTCATAACAGCCATTAGAGAACGAGGTTGGGTGGTTGCTGATGAAACCGCAGTAAGTGAGCTGCGAATAACTTTGAACTTCTTGAATTTACAACCGGAGATTTCATGGATTGCCAACACACCCACCATGGTTCAACAAATTACTAAAATTAACCAAAGACTAGCTGATATAATTAAAGAAATTGAAAACTTACCTATTACAGACTAATATAATAATATAAACACCTTGCAAGCGCCATCGTGCAATATCACAGATAGTACTAAACATAAAGTTTTAGCAGGATTTTTAGACAAAATACCGCTTTGTGATGGTCAAACTATGAAATAGTATTTAAATTTCTGTTAGAAATTAACAAACTCTGTGAGTTGAATTCAGAAAATGAAATTGAATTTATTTCATTATGTCTGACTAAACTCAGTGGTTATTTGACACAATTATTGGTAGAGTGTTTGGGGCAAAATCTATCACGAAGAACATGTAGGCATAAAATTTTAAGTATTTTAGTCCCTCCACAAGCCAAAGCAAGTTTAAAAACCCAATTGGTAAATAGCTTTCAAAACCCAGATGAATCCTTACGTAACTTTATTATGTCAGTTTCTGAAGCAGCTAAAGTACTGGAGCTCAATTAAGAGGAAAGGGAAATAGTTACAACCATTCTCGAAAATGTATTGCCCTTAACACGACGTCATTTTGTTTTTGTTTCTCGACCATCCTCAATGGCGGAGTTGCATTGCTTATGTAGTGACAAGTGCTGACTGCTAACAAGCAGGTAGGGGGGGAACGTTATAACGGGACAATACTCCCTCACCTAGTGTTCAGCAAGACAGAAGGGTTGGTGGCACATTCCAGCAGACAAGCAGTGTGAGCTCTGGCCTTGGAGCTGTGACTAGGCCGGTACTGTATGTCTTGTACGTGAATGTAGAATAAAGTAATATTACACTGGTGGCATGCGGTGCGTGTAATAGTTTCGTATAAAAGTGATATGCTTAGAATGATAGTTTAATATTGACTTGTAATTTAGTACTGTTTATTTAATTTGACTGTTTAGTAGTGGATGTGCTTCCAAAACTATAACATATTTTTATTATTATTATATTCTCTGTATATTTGTGCGTGTGTGCTATCTGATAGCTAGTGCGACTGAACGGTACTTTTCACTATAATAAGCTATTTGTGACGGTATTTATTTATTTAGCGCTATGGCTGGTTCAACTTTGTTTCCGTCCAAATTTAGCGGGGATACGGATGAGTCGTTTGAAGACTGGCTCTTTACTTTCGAGCTCTTGGCCGCAGCTAACGGGTGGAAGGAGGAATCGCGTCCTTTGTTTCTGGGACTATCCCTTACTGGGTCAGCGCAAAGCGTCTACCGCTCTCTTACAGATAAAGACAGAAAAGATTTTGATAAAGTGTGTTCTGAGTTGAAGATTGTTTTCAAAAAACCATTGTTGCCAGATTTAAAGAAAGCTGCGTTTGTTTCACGTTACCGCAAGACAAATGAGCGTTTAACAACACTCACAATTGACCTGCAGCGCTTAGCAATGGAAGCGTACCCGCAGTTTAATTCAGAATCTCGGGATGAACTAGTCCGTGACCGGCTAATTCAGTGTATAGAAGACAGTGACATTCGCGTAGCATTGCGCCGGGATTCCGCCAAAACAGTTATAGATCTTGTAAGTCGCGGGGAAATGCTGGAGGCAGTGTCAGAAATTGAGCGTGCTCTGCCAGTTGAACGTGTAGTTGCCGCCACTATTCCTGTAGCAAAGACAAATATAACACCTGTTTTATTGCAGCAGTCGATTCAAGAGGCAGTGGTGGGAGCACTTCGTATGGTTTTAGAAGATAGAAGACCTCATGCTACGTCTCTGGTGAGTCACCAAAAACAGCTTGATTCTGCGCGTCAAGTATTTAAGTGCGGTTACTGCAAATACCGTGGCCATCGAGAGGACGAGAGCCGAGAAAAGAAACGTGACTCTCGGGATGGAGTTACACGGGATCAATCGGGACCACGTTGCTTTCGATATGGAGAAAGAGGACACGTACGGCGGGAATGCGTGGCGAAATTTTCGGGAAACTCGCAAGCGCCGATGTAGATTGTTTTCGCCTACCTTCATCGGCTTCCCATCAGGCACTTGAAATTTCTACAGTAAATAATCCAGTTGCGATTTACGCGTCTGGAGCTATTCGCTCCATTACACTGGACTTCCTAATTGATTCTGCAGCTACAGAATGCATAATACGAGAAGACTTGTGGGAACTCGGTAAGAGACCAGAGGATCAACTTATCTCATCAACGATCTCAATACATGATGTAAGTGGACGTCAGTTATCAGTTTTAGGCCGGGTAGCCCTACCCGTCATACTCGGTAATACTACGTACACACAAACATTTTTTGTAATTAAAGATATTTCCCAGTCTGCTCAGTTAGGACTGTCATTCATATTGGCACATAAGTGTGATATAATTACTTCTCAGGACGTCCTCAATATCGGTTAAGTTAAAGTTCCATGCCATTATTTTAAGTATTCAAACCCCAAGAAATCCCTATTTCAAACACACGAGTCACATGTTAATCTTGCGGAAACTGTCACCGTGCCTGCCAGAAGTGAACTGTTTTTACCACACGGAGGAATAGTGGCTTCAGAATTTGAAGAGTTGGAAGGTTGCTTGGAGCCCAACCTGCAAGTAGCGGCCAAATACGGCATTCTCTCTGCCTGTATTTTGGTCACGGCTCAAAAGAATAGGGTACCTTTCCGACTCCTAAATACATCACCAGAACCTATTGTTTTGTATAAGGGGACATCAATGAGCCACTTCCGCCCCATACCTGATGTAGAAAAATCTTCTCCCGTGTGCTTCTCTCTCACTTCACAAACCAAACTTCGTCAAGGAGCTGTATTGTTCGACCTTACCCAAGCTAAGTGTTCTGAGGTTACGCGTGTAGAGACAATAGCACTATTAAATGAGTTTGCGGATATTGTAGCACAAGATGATTCTGAGTGTGGTCGTACAAACCTAACATATCATAGAATTGAAACGGGTGAGGCTAGACCAGCAAAACAACATCCGCGTCGCGTTGCGTATAAATATCGGGAATATATTCGTAAGGACATCAGTGACATGGAAAAACAAGGTAAGGTGAGTCCCTCTACCTCACCATGGGCATCCCCTATAGTCCTTACAGCAAAGAAAGATGGTGGCGTTCGTTTCTGTTGTGACTACCGAAAACTTAACGAACTGACTGTGAAAGATGCCTATCCATTGCCACGTATGGATGACATACTTGAGGGTTTGTCAGGAGCAACATTGTTCTCATCTCTCGACATGGCAGCCGCCTATCATCAAGTCGGGATATCACCAGAAGATCGTCCCAAAACAGCATTTGTTACAGCAGATGGCCTCTACGAATTTAACGTAATGAGCTATGGCCTCCGTAATGCACCAGCTACCTTCCAACGCCTCATGGACTTGGTGTTAACAGGTATAAAGTGGAAAACATGCATGGCGTACCTAGATGATGTGGTAATATGGAGTCGGGATGAGAAACAACACGTAGAACGTTTGCATCAAGTTTTTACACGAATACGCTATGCTGGCCTTAAAATCAAGCCTCGGAAATGTCAAATTATGCGGGACCAGATTACTTTCCTGGGACACAGAGTATCAGCGCAAGGGATCGCTACATTAGAAGATAAAGTAAATAAGGTTCAATCTTGGCCCATCCCCATAACTGCGGAAGAAGTGAACTCTTTCCTGCAAACAGCCGTATACTATCGCCGCTACATCCGCAACTTTGCTATGATTGCTGCACCTCTACAGCGACTCACTCACAAAGGAGTACCATTTGTGTTCGATACAACTTGCGAAACAGCCTTTGAGGAGTTAAAAAGAAGATTAGTGACCACCCCCATTTTAGGGTTTCCCCGTCCGGAGTGTGAATGGCTGGTGGATTGTGATGCAAGCGCTGTTGGAATCGGGGCAGTACTTAGCCAGACTCAAGATGGCGAAGAAAAAGTAATTTCTTATTGGAGCCGCCCTCTTACTAAGACAGAGAGGCAGTATTGCGCGACACGTAGAGAACTATTAGCCCAGGTTGACTGTCTCCACTTTTTTCGTTGCTACCTTGAAGGAAGTGAGGTAGTGCGTGTGCGTACAGACCATAGAGCACTAGTCTGGCTCCACAATTTCAAAGAACCTGAAGGGCAAGTAGCTCGGTGGCTGGAACGTCTATCACGATTCAACTATACGGTAGAACATCGCCCAGGTGTGAAACATGGTAACGATGACGGACTTTCAAGAATGCCTTGTCGCCAGTGCCAACGTGTGGATGAAAATTCCGATGTAATGCCAGGCCCAAGCTCCCTCAACCCAGAAGCACAGTCGTGGAAGCCCTGCAGTCAACTACAGAGTGGGGGCACTCAAAAACTCACAACCCCCATTTCTTCCCAAGATGCAATAGTCACACCTATAGTTTCAGCCGCACCTTTGTGAAAGCCTGCTGTGTCACCTGATGAGTTACGTCAGTTACAGCTAGAAGATATAGCGATCTGTCCTGTTATAAAGTGGAAAGAGGCTAACAATAGCCCACCCCATGAGGATGCCGTGGCACTTGGAAGAACCACCACGAGTTTGTGGGCCCAGTAGGACCAACTAGAACTTAAGCAAGGTGTTCTTTATCGACGTTTTGAAGAAGTTGGAAATACCCATAGACTTCAGCTGATTGTCCTACGAGTGCTGAAAACAGAAATTTTAAGAAGTCTTCATGACACACCCACTGGAGGTCACTTAGGTATTCACAAGACAGTTGAAAAGGTCCGCTCGCGGTTCTATTGGCCGGATCTCCGTCGAGACACCACAGCGTGGGTCCAGCAATGTCCTGATTGCGCGGCTAGGAAAACTCAAATAATAGCTAAGGCACCACTACAGAAGTTTAGGGTTGGTGAACCACTGCAACGGGTTGCCGTTGATATATTAGGCCCCTTTCCAAGGACTAAGCGGGGAAAGAAAGTAATTATGGTTGTATCAGATTACTTTACTCGTTGGGTGGAAGCGTATGCCCTGCCAAACCAGAAGACAGTCACAGTTGAAAGAGTCCTGGTGGATGAATTCATCAGCAGGTTTGGTGTCTCTACTGAACTTCACACCGACCAAGGCAGAAATTTCGACGGGACAGTAATCAGACACTTGTGCGATCTATTACAAATTGCGAAGACGCGAACAACAGTTTACCACCCTATGTCAGATGGCTTAGTGGAACGATTCAATCGTACGTTACTGGACATGATGTCTCAATGGGTAAATGAAAACCAAAATGACTGGGACGTAAAGTTACCTCAGCTAATGATGGCATACCGTACGAGTGTACATGAAACCACTAAACACACCCCTTTTGAGGTTATGTTTGGAAGACAAGCTCGTTTACCAATCGATATAGTGTACGGGAGACCAACAGAGCAAGTATAGGAAGAAGTTACACCCAGTTCGTATACAATGGATCTCCGTAATCGCTTAGAATCTGCATATGAACAAGTCCGAAAAAATCTTAAAGTGGGACAGGAAAGACAAAAAGACGTATATGATCGCCGATGCTCTGGGAAAGCATATGAAGTAGGTGACAAAGTGTGGTTATACACACCAGCAATAATGGAAGGCCTGACTCCTAAGCTGCACAAACCATGGCAGGGTCCCTACGTTGTCAGGAAAAGATTATCGGATGTGACGTACCGTATTCAATACACACTAAACCCAAGAAAACGCCCTGTGGTTCACTTCAATAGGCTTAAACCATACTCAGCCCGAGATCCACCGCGAGAAGAGGTTGAGCCGTCATCGGTTGGTCACAATAAAGGTGAAGGTACAAGGCTGGTGACGACAGATGACACTTCTTTGGAATCTCAAGTAACTGGCATCAATCCCACGAGTGAACCCTGGCAGCTGGTGGAAATTCCACAGGCTCTTCACAATAATGCAGTGGACGTCAACACAGATGAAGAAGTACGTCGATACCCGCCCCGGAACAGAGCACAGACAATTCCATTCCAAGCCGATTTTGGTTGAATGAAGAAAAGTGTAAATAAACATCTGTAATTTGTAAGGTAGTTTTGTTTTGTAAATATGTATATATGTTGGTGTCTATAAGCTATTGTGTTTTAATATTAAACTGTGAGTTTTGAATAAGGGAGGGAATAGTGTAGCGACAAGTGCTGACTGCTAACAAGCAGGTAGGGGGGGAACGTTATAACGGGACAATACTCCCTCCCCTAGTGTTCAGCAAGACAGAAGGGTTGGTGGCACATTCCAGCAGACAAGCAGTGTGAGCTCTGGCCTTGGAGCGGTGACTAGGCCGGTACTGTATGTCTTGTACGTGAATGTAGAATAAAGTAATATTACACTTAGACTCCCAAATAGAAAGTTCCGTGTTAGTGGAACAAGAATATTTGGTTTCCAGCCCTCCACCCACAGTGCTTAAACAATTGTATAGTGCTAGTTCTAGCAAACCTAATTATTATAATTACAATTATTGTAAACCAACTCAATCCCACACTAATAAACCTCATACTAGTCATAACCAGGGCTTGAATAAACAATTACAAAGAAAAGATATCACTTCAATCAAGTGTTATATTTGTGGTAGGATGGGACATTGCAAAAGTCAATGTAAAGCAAAACACTAGTATTGCGTCGACATAGACAGGGCTTTGCCGGGGAACGCAACACCCTACTATGTGTTTTGGAACCCACTATTAAAGTATCTATTAACTCTATTTCCTGTTTTGCAATTATAGATACTGGGGATAGTTTTCCCTTTATAAATTTCCAATTTATGAATAATTTACCTAACTTAGATTCTTCTGCGGTGACATATTTTGAAACTAAAATCTTTTCCATTGTAAATGAACAAATTTTGAAGTAAACAAAAGTTAGATGTTTCTCTTGGAAACATTCATTTTCTGTTGTCACCAACTTAACTTATGATATTATACTTGGTGTCGATTTTCTAACCAAATCTCAAAGCAAAATTGATTTAATTACTTCAAATTTAACCCTTCCACTAAGATTAAATTTGAAAAGATGATAAAAAAGAACGATAACATTTTGATCAGTGGTACTCCCGTTGAACTTAGTGCAAACATTAAAAGTTTTTCTGACACCATAATCATTAATTGGGGTAAATATAATATCAAATATCTCTTTCTGATTCTCGTCCTGTTAGATCTCCTCCTTATTCTTTCTCACCACCTAAATTAGAATCGTTTAGAGACTTAGTCCAAGATCTGATTAATAAAAATGTCACTAGACCTTCTCGATTGGCGTATGTCAGTCCTGCATTTATTATTCCAAGAAAATGTGGTGGACATAGACTAATTGTTGATTATTATAAAATTAATAAACAGATTGTGTTTGACCCCTACCCTATGCCTACGGTTGAAAGTGCCTTTCAATATTTAGGGGTGGGGGAAGGTCTATTGTTTGATAAAGCTAAATGCTAGTTTTATTCAATTTGCTCTTACAGAGGATTCTAAGCGGTCTACCTGCTTTGTTACACCTTGGGGATGCTATGAGAATAATAGAGTTCGCCTTGGAATTAGTTGTGGTCGTGGAGCGGCTCTGAGTTGAGTATTAGACCATATTTTGGTGGATTTCAAATTCAAATTTGGATTTAATTATTTAGACGACATTTGCATATATAGTCAATCCTTATAAGAACATAATAATCATGTCAAATTAGTTCTCCAGCGTCTAAGGGAGGCTGGTCTCACTGTTAATCCTAATAAAGTGACGTGGGGCACTGATTGTATAAAGTATTTGAGATATGTGATTTCTAAGAGTAGTATCCTTGTGAACCCTGAAAGTATTAGACCCATTGTTGATTTTCCTGTCACAAAGATTCTAAAACAAGTTCAACTTTTGTGGGGATGTGTACATATTATTCCAGGTTCATTCCTTCCTTTTCTGAGGTGGCGGTCCCGTTAAACCATTTAAAAAATAAAGGTGTGCAGTTTGTGTGGGGAGATTATAAAAATAAAGGCTTTGCTTTACTTACGCAAAACTTAGTGTCCCCTAAGGTACTTAGAATGCCTGATTTTCGTTGCCCTTTGAAATTAAGGTTGACGCTTCATCCTATGCTCTTGGCGCCGTTCTTTCTCAACGATACACTGAAGGTTTACTTCCGGTAGCTTACGCTAGCAAAGCCCTTACTGATGCACAGAAAAGTTACAGTGCATACGAAAAAGAATGTCTCGGATGCTTATTTGGCATTGAGAATTTTTCCGATTATCTGGAGCAATGCGAGCTCTTGTCGTATACTGACAATAGACCCTTGTCGTGGATGTTCAATCACTCAAAAAAATTAGGGAAAATTTGCCGTTGTGTTATGAAGATGTCTCCGTTCAAGTTCACTACTGTACGTGTATCGGGGAAAGATAACGTAGTTGCCGATGCTCTTTCTCGCATACTTTCATGCATACTTTCATACTTTCTTGTCCTATTCCTACTAGAGTTAACGTTATCAGTTCAATTCCAGAGTCACGTGTTTCTTTAGAACAACATCAGCTGGAAGATCCGTATTGTAGGGATATTATTGATTGCCTTTATAAGGGTGATAAGGTCGAGAACTTTTCTATGCATAGACACCTCTTGTGCGTGCAAGGGAAGAACAAAAGGGAAAGACAATTTTTGTTCCCACTAAATTAAGGGATAGGATTCTTAAGTACTTTTGCAACTCAACCTTTGGAGGCCATTTGGGGATTTTCAAAACTCATCCTAAGATATCTCAAGAGTTTTTTTAGCCCAATAAGTAACTATAAATTTATATACTTCCTAATGAAATGTTTCTATATCAATAAATTGATTTGTTAAGCTTGTAAAATATTATCATTTCTGTTTTTGTAATAATAGTGTCATGGGTAAGGAGGGTACATAACAGTCCGGTGATATAAAATAAAATAAAAGGGAATATGTGAAAAGTAATCAAATTGGTAAGTACACTTTTATAAAGTAAATCATTCATAACTGTGGCTATGTCAAATTGTTTCCAAGCATTTTTAACATTTATTATTATTATTGAACCTATTTTAATTTATTATATTAATTTTATATAACATGGTTTCACCCCTGTAATTGTATATGATTATTTCTTGTAAAAGAGAATATCGTGTCTGGTGCTAGTGATCCATAATTCTTTAAATTATATATTTTATTTATTGAATAATAATCATATTTGAACGAAAACCCCTTTCCAAAAACATGCAAATGAGTCTAATTAGAGAGTACTATGCGAATTAACACAATACATTATTCAAACCCATTTTTCCCGTTTACTAAATAATTAACTATGTATGGTGGCCTATGTTACTAGGAGTTTCTTACCAAGGGATCATAATTAAAAATTATTCTAATGAAGTCTAGTTATGTTATCTTCAAACCATAAACACAACATTACCACAAACTAGTTAGAGATGTACTATAATGTTGCTGTCACATGTTAAGTTTTGATTACAATTATCTACACACACAAACTAAATATATCTTCCATGTAAGGATACCTACGCGTTATCACTAGTCTTTATCCTCAATATATAGCTTTATTACACTTATGAACACATACGATTGTACGCTGAGGCATGGTTGACACTTAACCGCATTTAGCCCATGTGTCAGAAACAAAAAAATAGGTACCGGTAACAGTTTTAATATATATAGAGGATTCACCGAAAATATTTTGTGTAGACCCTGATTTATAATATAGATCTTAAGTGACACTTATTTTTATTTTTGAGGCTTATTAAAAGTTCAATTAAGAAAGGAAATACTATAGAACAAATTAAGGTTTGAGTTTTGGTAAACATGAAATAATCCATGTTTATAATTCTTAGTAAGTATTTACAAATATTAGGTTATTAGTTTTATTAATGTTTTTAAGGCCACGCTTCAAAATAAAATATCATATTTATAATTATGATTAACAATTAGCATTTCATTAGTAAACAACTTTTTGTCGAAGAATTAGTTTGAATTTAATTACAACCCTTTAAAATCAATTATTTATCCTGTGACAATATTCTTTAATTTTTACTAGCACCAACAGGCAAGGGTTCAAAGAATTGTGTGTCGAGTAGTTATAGCTTATTCTACTAAAGGGATGACAGTTTTTAAAACATATTCAAGTTATATCTCTATTTTGACATTGTGTGTTTGTTAGCCTACTTTCGAGTTTGTAACACAATTCAAACCAATTAAGAATTTATATTTAAACATAATTTAAAATTTTGTTATTATTCCCTGTAGTATATTTTATATATTAGAAATAACAATTATACTTTATTAATTCCCCGTGTGAAAAAGGTTACACCAGATAGTTATTTAATTAGTGTTAGGGGTATTAGCTAATAATAATTAGAGCATCTATTATGCTACATTATTTGGTCTAATATTGATTCAATGTTTCTTGATTGTTAAGTAAAGGTTTGTGGTCCATATCAATTTATAATTGTAGAGGTATTTAATAAAACACAGGAGTGGCTGAGTGGTGTAGGATGGTTTATTCACGTGACTCTCTTGGTAACTGATCTTTGTTAGGTACTGGAGTTAATCTCCGTCGGATACAAATGTATTAACTCTCCCGGGGTGGTTTTATCTGTGTTTTACATGCTCTACACACCAGCTTATGTGAACTAATTGTAAAATTATTTGCAGAGTTTATAATTATTATATTAGGTAGTTAATAATACACGTGTTAATTGTAATAATTAAAAAATAAATAATATAAAACTTGAAAATAAATTTGTGGTTTATTGTATCATAAGACGTGTGGCAACATTAAAGAATAGTCGGACAATAATGTAAGGTTTGACAAAAGGGATAAAACTGATGTATGACTAAATAATTTATGATTTAAATTTTGCATGCATAAAACTTTATTTATTAACTTACATTTTCAAACACCATATATTATAACACTATATATCTGCATATTTTTTTAGTGTTTTACGTTATTTTTATTGTATCTGATAATTCTAAAATACATTTTTCAACTAACAATTTTCAATCGCTATTATGCTACATTTTTAAATCATTAAAATATTGTTTGACTATTCTTTGCTGTTAACTACAAATTTCTTTTCAAGTCCTATCTTATCTTGTAAACGATCCTCACTCACAAACTTTTTTATAATGTTTTCCAAAATCTTATATAAAAAATTAAATAGGAGATTACAGAAAGAGACATTATCGTAATTACAGTAATATTTATTATTATATTTTATCTGCTAATCTTCTCTGGGTGAGTAAAATACAAAGTTGTAAATATAAACAAAATAAATCATAAACAATCTGATGAGGTAAGACATTTACCGTGTGCTCATTTGAAAACTTTCCACAATATCTCGAAAACAACGCTTTTTAAAAAAAAAAATTGAAACTAATTTATTTAGCTATGAGGAGGAAGGGAGAAGTAAGCTAGGAGGTTGGTTTGGCCTTGGGGGGCGTTACTAAGGTCACATTAACATCATTTTGAATTTATTTAATGAGACTCCGTATTTTTATTGCATATTCTTGTAACTCATGTTGTGACATTTTCAAAATAGTAAAGTCAAGCTTTTAAAGTAAAAATGTTCATGAGCTACGAGCCTCACTAGTTTCTATATCGCCAGTGGCGGGCGTTACATTCGAACTATTCAAACACATCACGAGAAGGTAGAAATGTGTGTGTTGTGCGTGTGTGTGTGCGTGCGTGCGTGTGTGAAGCAGTATTCGCAGAGGACATAGCTAAACGTTCAAAACTTTTTGTATGTTTCCAGTATATGGAATTTGTTAAAATAATTGATTTTTTTTATGGAATTAAGGGCCTTAAATTATGTCGTGTTAGAAGTGAAAGAGGCTATTAGCTTAGTTTTGATTGGAGATCCTGGGTTTTATTACTTATTTCGAGTAAATCATAACTAATACAAATTCTGTGATTAATCGCATCGGTGAGTATGCGGGTTGAGGTGTCCACCAGATCATGATTGACGTTGAGGAAGATGTCAGGGCTAAAATCCCTTAAGTCTCCGCTATTTCCTTACTATAAATATTTGAATGGACGTAAGTGGTAGTAAGATGTGAGACAAATTAAATGAGCATATTTAAAAAACTAATGGAATCACATCCAAAATTATATTATAAATCTGTCGGACCTTGATATAATTAAAAAAAACTGTTGACAATTTTATTGAACTTATTTAATAATAGGCAATTAAGTGAATAATCGGGAATTTATTATTGATTGTTTGTAAAGCTTTTCAAATTTATTATTCATTATATAAATTAATAAAAAAAATATTTCAATATATATTCATTGACTGTTAATTTTTGATTACTTTTTAATATTTAAATGTAAGTGTTAAGTCTTAAATCATTATTTATAAAAATTGAGTAGCTTTAGTTAGCAATAGTTAGCTATGTAAATTATCTATAGTAAAGAATGGTAATAGATTCCAATAATTCAGTAGTTATGTTATATTATTTGGTCAAATATTTGTTCTGTATTTCGTGATAGTTTAGTTAAAAACTTGGCCTCTAAGCTATTATATATATATATATATAAAGAGAGAGAGAGAGAGAGAAAGAAAGATAGAGAGGTATTAAAACAACTAAGAGATAACAAAGTGATCCAAGATCTTATATTCATGTGTGTATCTCTTGGTAACCGCTCTTTGTTACGTTCGAGATTCTATCCCGTTCGGATACAAATATATTATCTGTCCTGGGATGGTTTTATCTTTGTTTTTACATCCTTTCTCCACTCCAGCTTATGTTAACCTAATGTAAAACTATTACTGCAGTATTATCTCTAATATTTATATTTGATAATTAATAATCAATACGTTAATTTCACTAAATTTAAAACGAATATCCGAATATATAAAGAAACATTATCCTAGATAGAGTAAGATTTGTTATAGTAGTTGTATTATAATCTTTCAGAATGAGGAAAACACGAGGTGGTGTAATCAAACAAAATAAGTCATGAACAATTAATGGGCAAGACAGAAATAAATCCTGGCAAACTAGGAATGTGTAACATATACAGGTGTATAGAAACTCATAACTAAACTGCAAGTTATAGTTGGTTTGAACCAAAAGTAATAAAAAATCCCATACACTTACATCAGGAAACCCCCTGCGGGACGGTGTTTAGAATAGTCCCACAGTACCCCTGCTTGTCGTAAGAGGTGACTAAAAGGGTAGGTTTCTGTGCAGGACGTACCTCGTGCAGGAAAAACCTATCCTAAGTCTTTCCTTTCACCTCCTTTTTTCTTCCTTCCCTTTCACTCCTTTTTTTCATTCTTCTTCCTTCGTTTTGTCTCTCCTTACCTCTTTCTTCCCTTCCCCTGCCTTTCAGTCCTGCACAGAGTCTTTTGGCCTCTCCGTTGACGACCTTGGCATCTAAATGGCTTTCCTTGGACGATTATTGGATACCACTGCTTTTGAGCTCCTGAGTGAAAGTGCGCCAGTTGTAATATCTTAGTAGAAGGGCCTTAGGGACGACAATAACCGGGTAACCTACTTTGAGAAAAGACCGGTTGCGTTCATGAGGGCCCGGACGTAAAATTGGCACTTTCCTACACCCACTTGCTGCGACGACCTCTCTCTCGGCGATGCCCTATGCGAAGGTTGTCATGTCTAGCGTCGTATGGGGCCTCTCGTCGGGACAATTAACAGGGCCATATGTGGTAGTACCAACTTGGATTACCCTGGGTCTACGACCTGAGTACAGTGTAGGCTGTCCCAAATACTGTATTGCCATAACCTGGTCACCGCTGGCACTGTACTGCCAAATTCTGCTGACACCTCACTGCCCGACCCCTCACAGGGCCGTAATATTGATAAGAGGCGGAAACGGGTGAGGACATCCAGCCCTATTTTGGTAAAAATTCCAGGAAGTGGTGAGGCCCAAGCCCCACTTCCTGGTGATGTTTTGAGTTGATGACAATCAGAACCTTAAACGTGTCAGCCCATTTATCCTCGAAAGAGCGATAAATGGTGTAGCAAAATCGGACGTCTCGATAAGGAAATTGCGTGATGAAACTATTTTGATTCAGACTGCGACAGACGTCCAGTCCTCCAACAATATGGCTATTACTGAAATACCGTCAAGTAATACGGCTTATATACTGGTGAAGTTGGAACCTCACAAGTTCCTCAATGTTTGCAAGGGAGTGGTCACTTGCTTTGACCTCGACTGCGTGAGTATTGAGAAGATCTGTGAGGAGCTTTCCCCCCAGCATGTCACCCACGTGTACCGTATTGTTACCAAAAAGAACGGACAAGAAAAAAAGATGGATATGTATATCCTCACATTTGTGACTCCTACCCTTCCGAAGGAGGTCCGAGCAGTTTCCACGTGCTCAAGGTCCGTCCCGTATGTCCCTAACCCTCGGCACTGTTTTTAGTGCCAGGAATTTGGGCATACGAAGCTGCGATGCCGTGGTAAGCCTAACCTGTGCAGATCGTGGACAAGAAGCTCACGATACACCATGTGAGTCTCCGAAGTTCTGCGTAAACTGCAAGGGTCCACACTCTGCCTGGTCTCGGGCCTGTTCGAAATGGAAGGTAGAGAAAAAAGTCCTGGCGATTCAATCCGAAAAGAAGATCTCATATGTCCAGGCACGCAAGGAATACGTATCTAGTCAGGCTCCGGTATTTCAAACTCCATATAGCCAGATTGTCAGCCAGAACATCAACTGTCCCAACTGCCACTGCGCAGTAAATCTTGCCAAAACGTCTACGCGACCGGTTCCATTAGTCTCTGATCGAGACATCCATAGTATTACTGCTCCAAATATTTGGCGCTTAAATTTTTACAAGAGGCGAAACTGCCAAAATGGTCGTCTCCCCCACCTGTACCACCGAGGAGCCCTCTTCGAGGACACCTCCGAGCCCTCCTCGGGGAACAACACCGAGCCCTCCTCGGGGAACCCCCCCGAACCCACTTCGGGGCCCAAAACTACGTGCGGCCGTTGTCGAGCCGCTCAATCCCACCTCTGGGACTCGGAGGTTGGGATGAGTGGTAGAACAGGTGAGGCCACAAAGGTGATTCCCACTAGTGCCTTGAGGAAGGACCAGTGATGGACCGCCGAGAAAATTACCCTAAAGAAAGCGTCGAAGGCCTTAACAAAGCCTTCGCGCAAGGATCCACCGACCCTGTCTCTCCAGGATAAATCAAAACCTCTCCTGAAGCGGGAGGTCCAGGAGAGACTGGGAAAAGTAAGAGGGCCTAAAAAGGGCCTCAATCAATTTTTATTTTTAAGAGATAATGTTATGGGTTGCGAGGATAATTAAACTTTATATTAATAAATAATGTCACTACTACAATGGAATTGTAGAGGTTTCTTTGCTCGTGTAGAGGAAATTAAACAAATAATTTCTTCCCTGCATCCCCCCATCTTGTGTTTGCAGGAGATCCACTTCCACCCAACTGACAACCCGATGTTTCGTGGGTACGATGTATATCGTACCGAAAAGCCATTATTTGATTGGGCTAGCGGAGGTGTGGCTATACTTGCATGAAGAAATATATATCATAAACATATTAATATCATGTCTGACTTCCAAGTGATCGTTGTATGAATCTCCCTTGCTATGGAAGTGACAGTATGCAGTATCTACCTCCCACCTTGTGAGCGTGTTTCCAAGAGGACTCTAGAGGCCCTCTTTATACAACTTCCCACCACTTATATCATCTTGGGGATTTTAATGCGCATAACCTGGTGTGGGGGTCTAATATTACAGACGCCCGTGGGAGGATGATAGAAGATATTCTTGTCTCGGGAAACCTGGTGTTAATGAACACCTAGATCCAGACACACTTTTACACCTTTAATGGTGTACCTCTGCTATCGACCTAACTTTATGTAGCCCCAGCATCGCTGCTATATTTCCTTTGGGAGTTCACTCGGACCTATGTGGCAGCGATCATTTCCCATTCTGGTTTCACCACTTCAAGATCCTCTCAGTACAGCAGGGCTACCCCAGTGGGTTATCAAACGTGCTGACTGGGATAAATTCCGTGAGCTCACCGTATTTGAAGAAGCCCATTCTCCTGACGTCGATGGTAAGACTCGGCATTTTACTTCGACGGTCACCGCGGCGGCGAAGGCTTCCATCCCTAAATCCTCACCAAATTCACGCCACCATCCTGTTCCTTGGTGGAACGAGGAGTGTCGGTTGGCTATTTCTGACCGTCGAAGGGCCCTACGTTTCTTTCATCGACGTACTACTTCGGAGAATCTGGAGTATTTCCGGATTCTACGTGCTCTAGCTCACCGTGTTATTCGAGAAAGCAGAAGAGAGTCTTGGAAATAGTTTATTTCTACCCTTACAATTTCCACCCCCACAACTAAGGTTTGGGAAAATGCTCGTAAATTACGTAGTAGCAAAGTTGCCATCAATAATATACCCGCCCTCATGTCTAACGGTTCGCTTGTATCCACCCCTGTGGAGGTCGTCAATGTATTGGGCTCGATGTTCACCGCAATCTCTAGCATATCGAGCTAACTAACTTTGGCTAACTCCGATAAGAGTAATATGACACAAAAGAAATGTTCCGAGTGCTGGAACTATTGATTTACACATAGTTAAAAGAGAGATAACAGGAATCTAGGCCATTAAGAAACTATGGCGGTCCTATTCCTAAATTAGTATTGCCTGATAATCCAAGAGTATAATAAACACTCAACAATAGTCTGGAGACAACCTTGGCTTTAACGTGCTATGGTCTCAGCACGTAAGTGGTGCCAGGCACCCCTGGACATCGTGGTCCAGGGCAGTTTCTAGGTCGGTACCTAAAAAGCACCAACCCCTGCACCCCAAAGGATGGGATGATCCGGTTCAGGCTGGATACCCAAGGAGGCGATAATTAGCTCCTCAACCTCCCCTTCCAGTCACTCACTGGTTGGACCGACACAGGGGTACCACGTGCCATCCAGGGTGGTAACCGAAGCTATTTACTTCCGCTCATGGAAGCGACCTTGCGATCTCCACTCTTTCCCGTGTGTAGGTGAATTAGGTTGTGCCCATCGTGCGTGGAAAGAAATTCCCTACTCCTCGTGCGTACGAGTGGAGGTGCCCATGTTCTAGGCCATGCACTACTAACTGTCCAGGCTAGCAATGGAGCTCTAAAACGGCTCACCGCATGAATTGCCAGGCCAGACCCAATCCCGCAAGCCCAGAACCCCATGAGCCCGGACCCAGCCACGCTGCCAACGCCATCACTCGTCGGCATTTAAACTCACTTCCCCACATAGTCCAACCCATTTCTGGGCCACCACTACTAGCAAGCTTGCGACGTGGGCTTTTGGCCCAGCCCTGTGTACTACTTATAACGAAAGTAGTCTAGCGGAGGCATACCAGTCCGCAGGGCCACCCCGGGCACCTGTAGGTAACCGATGCAAGCATCAGTATCTCTGGCACGGATCAACAGGCAATTTCAGGATAGGGATATTTAATTTCACTATACTAGTAAGGTAGTTTTATGAATAGAGAAATTGTTCGGTTACTATACAAAAAAAAGTTTATTTTCGAACATTTACTCATTTTTTTATTTATCAGATTAAAAGTATGATTTTAGCTAATTAATTAACATAATTGAGCTCTGACACAAGTAGCTTTAGTGTTTATTCTTCCTCAGACTCCTTGACATCCGTTTCAGTTCCACAATAATGGTCGCACATGAAAACTTGTTTCTATGAATCCAATGGTTGGCACAGAACATGATGTGTCACTAAACATGTTGAGCATTGAGCCAATTAAGCAACATTATTTATGCGTCCATCTTCTGACTATGAGACACCGCAAACACCACACTCCCAAACGTCATCACTATTAATTTTAGTAATTTTTACTTTCTCGCTATCTTACAGGTAGAGAAAATATTGTGATCGTCAAAAAAATTTAACTCGAGAATTTTATGAATGTCGACGTTTCATTACCCCCCCCCCCCCCCCGAATCAAAAAAAAGTGGTTTTTGAATTTCCATTTGTCATTCTGTCTGTCTGTACCTCGGACTAGAGCCTAAATTATTTAACAAATTGGGCTGAAACTTGGTATCTAGGGCTTTCATATGGTTGCCCCAAGGGGTTTATGGAATTGGATATCAAACCCTAAAATTAAGGGTAGTTTGCTGAAAGGCAAAAAGAGAAAAATAGATTTTCTCAAAATTGGCTCTAACGATTTTGATTAAATATCATTTCAAAACATTTATAAATATTCCAAACAAAATAGTCACTCTAAATATTTCGGAAAAATAACTTTAAAGGTTCCGGTCAAATGCGTAAATTATCATTTTTTTATCATAGCTCCAAAATTATTTGAAATAGGAAATTACTTATCATCGCAAATTTGTAGACCTATTTATAATACACATTTTTTATATGAAAAATAATTTATAAAACAAATAACTTTCAAGCTATACGCAAATATATATATATATATATATATATATATATATATATTATTTTTTCGAACACTAAAGATAAAGTATTGCGACTGTAAAAAAAAAACTCACATGAAATGATGATGGATGTCAACTTCTCATGACCCCCCGAACCCTAAAAAGTGGTTTTTGCAATGCCGTTTGTCTGCGTGTCTGTTTAAACCTAAAATTAAGAGTAGTTTAGTAAAAAACCGAAAAGAGAAACTTTTTTTTCAAAATTGGCTCTAGATATTTTGATTTAATTTCCTATCTAAACATTGATTAAGATTATAAATAATTTGGCTATTTTCATTTTTCCATAAACATGACTTTTAGGGTACTTTACAGAGAGGAAAATTTCCGTATCTCCGTAAATATTTGAAATACTAAATAATTATCATTGCAAAACTGTAGGATTATTAAAAATACAAAACTTTTATATGAAATATATTTTTATAAAACCAATAGTTTCGGAGATATTGGCGAATATATTGATACAATTTTGTGAGCTTTAATTGTAAAGAAATACAACTTAAGTTTTAACGCAATATCTCTCTAATGCCATAGAGTAATAAATAAGTAAGGCTATCAAAAAGTGTATGTTCTCTTTCTTTCAATCTCTTAGGGGGAAATGTTTGTACAGAAAGGATCCATCTCTATCATTTTAGATTCAATAGTCAATATTTATCTATTTTATTGGTCAAAATTTATAAATGATGAATTTAATAGCAATACAATAACCATAAGATATGCAGCCCCTAATAAACTGTTGAAATTTTTAAACCGGAAATTGACATTTTAATACGAGGTGTTGATCCTTGAGGAACACATATCAAGATTTTTATTTTCTCGCTACCTTTCAGGTAGAGCAAGTAATGTGATCTTAAAAAAAAATCACACTCGAGATTTTGATAAATGTTGACGTTTCATGATCCTCCAAATCCAAAAACGTGGATTTCGAAATGCCGTCTATCTGTCTCTCCATATATGTCAGTTTGTACCTTGGACTAGAGCCTAAACTATTTTACCGATTGGGCTAAAACTTTGTATCCCGAGGAATTTCTGGAAACGGATATCAAACCCTAAAATTAAGAGTAGTTTCCTTAAGGGTGGAAAGAGAAAAAAATATATTTTATCAAAATCGGCTTTAACGATTTTGATTAAATTTAATTTCCAGGCTCTGATCAATATAACAAACCAAATAGCTACTAGAAATTTTTCGTACAAATGACTTAAAGGGTTTCTGATCTGACGCGTAAATTCTAATTTTTAATTTTATCTCCGTAAGTCTTTGAGATTTGAAATTACTTATCATTGCATACATGTAGAAGCCCCTACATCCAATGGCTGCAACAGATGTGTTGTGTGTGCAGGAAATGTAAGCAATAAAACATCACTTGCTTTTTCCAAAAAAATAATCTCAAGATTAATAGGAGATGCGTGTGAATCTATTAAGTAGAATAACGGGACATGCAGCAGGAATGGATTCTATGAAAAATTTAAATCATTCTAAGAACAGATCACTTTTGATTCATCCTTTTGGAGACAACTTTACCATGGCATTTGGAAGGCAATCTTGTTTTAGAAAAATTGTTTCATTGAAAAACCTTTAAAAAATACTAGAGTTGTAGTCCACGTCTCATTAGTGCATACATATCCCAACATTGTTTGGGATTCTCCTTGGTCAGCGTATGTTCTTTTGTACACGTACCGCTTGCCTACAGCTTTAACTTCCTTATTTGGCTTTACAACATAATATGAAAGCCTTGTTTCATCACAGTTCCACAACATATCAGGCATATCCTCAATCCCTAATGCTTTCACAGTTGACTCTAGTTTTAAATATAAACCACTGATCATATCCTGGCTTACCATGGTTGCTCTGTACTCCACACAAGAATTTCTGGAGATCTTAGTGATAGATTGTATCTTTGCCTATAGCTCAACCACCACCATGGCCCTATCATTATAAACATTCATTAAATTCTCACGTCCAGCAATTTTGACCAGTCGATGTGCTACTTTTATAACCATGGACACTATTATTATTATTATTATTATTATTATTATTATTATTATTATTATTATTATTATTATTATTATTAGCACCGCGTCTTACTACCCGTTCGGGTTATACGCACTTACGCTAATGTGCAATGGTAGGGTGATTGTGAGATGAAATGGAGGACCTACAGTTTAACGTGGAATCCGAACCACGGTAGAGGCCTGGCATTCCTCACATTCACAAGTTGTGATTAATACACATCTTGTCAGAGGTGAAGGAAGGGTTTGTCAATCAGATAAATATGTGCCGGGACCGAGGATTGAACCCCGGACCCTCAGCACAGAAGTCTGACACCTTACCCCTAGACCACCAGGTCACCATGGATACAGTTAGACCAAATCCTCATTCTTGAATTCCTACTATATAACTGTAATGCTTTACTTCAAGGTATGTTGTGAGAGCGAATGATCTTCCCAGTTTCAGAAGTTCTACTTCATGTTGGTAAACATCAGGATTATTCGTAAAAAAAATCTCTAATTAAACTCCATGGAACATGCATTTATTTTGATGCTTTGTGTATTGACACTTTCTGATTTTTTTTACCGCTTTAGCTGACTAGTAGTATATTTCAGGTATTTCAGAATATTTTTTTTTCATTTTATACCTGAAATAAAAAAGTAAAGGTAATTCCGTGATAAGGATAGGTAACTTCGTGATGGTTACAATATGTTAAATAAAATATACAAAGTTTTTTTTAATACTACAGGCAATAAACTTGTTTGAATACAATTTTTTTTTAAATATTGCCTGAAAACCTTGCTTTAAGATAAAATATCGCCACTTGAATGGGTGGCATGTTTACAATGAACCAAATGTCAAGAAAGAGCTCCAAATAACTAAGCAATAAAGGGCTCTGTATAGGCGTATATGTACGACGTGACGACTAAAACGAAACAGG
This sequence comes from Timema podura, assembly GCA_033556935.1. Classification (NCBI taxonomy): domain Eukaryota; kingdom Metazoa; phylum Arthropoda; class Insecta; order Phasmatodea; family Timematidae; genus Timema; species Timema podura. The sequence goes on along the minus strand of JAVRXN010000007.1, from coordinate 45,204,425 downwards.
TTGTACTAAAACTATAAATATTCGAAGAATAACGGACGGTCAAGAACAAAACTTTTTTCTGTGGCATCCAACAACTGCGTAAAGGATGCAATACATGTGGTGCCATCTATTGAGAGTAAGGAAAAACAGGAAGACGTTTCAAACCTATCGCACAATAGGCAATACCGTTATCAGCTCCCTAAAATATATCACGAACATACCTGTACCACTCAAATATCTTACTTTTACTTTTTACATCCATTACTGTTTCCGGCCTGTGACCTGGGTCAGTTTTTTATTCAAGCCATATATTTTCCACTACCAGCTGACTAGGCCTGTCATAGCTTCATGCGCCTTAAAATCTAATTCAAAATCAAGACACAACATCCAGCCTCCCGGCCGTTAACTCATCACTGTAAAAGCTTTAACCAAAGTTTTACCAATGATACATTTTTCGGCCATGCTGGGAATCTAACCGGGACTCTTAACTCAGTAAGCAGGCTACCGACTGAGCAAAGGTGTCGGATTCATATCTCTATATAGTGTTTGTGAGTTGGTTTTTCCGCACCCTCTAGAAACCCCTATTTCACCCAGAAAGATGAAATCCCACACACTTATAGTATATACAACGGGACAGAACCTAATGGAGCTGGAGTTTTAATTTATTTATTTCTAAGGGTAGTTTATTGAAGGGCAAACATATATCAAATCAATTTTCTCAGATTCCGCTCTAGGAATTTTGATAAAAATTTGTAATAGGGCGTGGTTTAGCATTATTAATAAAATGACAATTCTCAATTCCAATGAAAAATACTTTGAGGGTGCTTTACATTAGCGTAAATTTCCAGTTTTAATAATATCTCTCCAACTATTTGAGATAAAAATTACTTACAGTTGTAAGGTTGTAATACTATTAAAATTAAAATTATTTTATTTGAGATATATTTTTATCAAACCAATAGTTTCCGATATATAAGAAATTATATATATTTTAATTGAGGTACATTGAAAAGATCGGATTGATTACATACCCTTTTCTCAAAGTTTCCGGAAAAATGTATATTATTTAATTTATGTTCTTTGGTGAAATGTGATGCTCTATTGTTCCATTATGTTTAATGTTGAAACTTTGCGCACTCCAATAGACCACGTGACAGAACCAACAGAACTGAATTTTATTATATTTTATTTAATAAAAATAGAATTTAGGAAATTTTGTACCGCATCTTACTACCTATTCGGGTTGTACACCTATGTACTAATTACACTAATATGTATGGAGTTAGGAAGATTTAATTTAGAGAAAGTGCACCTGCATTTTCGTGGAGGGAGAGTGAGAAATCATTTAGGGAAAATCACCCTCAGTGAAACCGACTGGGATCCAATCCCGATCTCGCCGTCTTCAGCAGTCTAGTCTAGCACGAGAATAGTGCGTTAGACCATGTGATCACTGAAGTGGGTATGCGTCTATCATTTGAAGATGCGGTTTTATTAGGTTGGTTAACACTATAGCCAAACTATCGTAGACAGGCATAAGAACTAGTATTATAATAACATATTATAAAAAAATACATAAATATGTGTTTTTTTAAACGATTGTACTGTATAACACCTGTTAGCACACAATTATTCTTAAAATTATTGTCTGTTAAAATTGTATATGCATTTATTAAATAGGTATGAAAAATATTAATTTTCTACTACTTTCTATTCGATTATATTTATTGAAATCTCTTTCAGTTCTCTTAAAAAGCTATATAATTAATTCAGTTACTAATATGTATGTAGTAATTCATTTATTAATATATATATAATCAGTTATTAATATATATACATATTTAAACAGAAATATTAGATATCGAAAAATTCAGATACAGGCTCAGTTTTGTATGGAATGTTGACAGTAAAGTTGTGGAGGATAAAGTTGGCAACACTAGTGTGAATCCAACATTCTCATATTATAAATTCAGGCTGTCTCTTTCTATTTGTGTAGGTAAAAAGCTATCACTTAGCTGACGATAGCTAGTTTTTATTTGATCAGCGTCCTGTCTCAATGGAAGATGTATCGAGATTAAATAAAGGACCTAAAGTGCAGAATCTTGTTCTTGTTTTGCTGTTTTCAGACATTCTCAAGAATCCACCCTGAGCTGTCGTTGTTTCAAACATGACATGATGAAACTTACAAACAGGAGATGAATGAGTATTTGTAAGGCGTTTTATTTAATTTGATTTAAAGCTATTTCTGATTTATCAGAGGTGTATAGTGGGTTTTTATCGGGACAAGCAAGGCTCACCTCAATATCCAATTGGAAACAACATACACAATAATGTAATTAATGAATTTACATAATTTATTGACCTAAAAGAGTGAGTTTGTTCCAAATGGGAGAGAAGATTTTACTAGTACAGTCCCATCAAACCTTACTTGCCCTGGTAACAACCAAGAGCTGATAGGAGGAACATTTACTAGTACGTCACATCAAGCTTGCTTGCCCTGGTAACAACCATGAGCTGATAGGAGGGAACAGTTTACTAGTACAGTCACATCAAGCCTTGCTTAGCCCTGGTAACAACCCAAGAGCTGATAGGAGGGAACAGTTTACTAGTACAGTCACATCAAGCCTTGCTTACCCTGGTCACAACCCAAGAGCTGATAGGAGGGATCAGTTTACTAGTACAGTCACATCAAGCCTTACTTGCCCTGGTAACAACCCAAGAGCTGATAGGAGGGAACAGTTTACTAGTACAGTCACATCAAGCCTTGCTAGCCCTGGTAACAACCCAAGAGCTGATAGGAGGGAACAGTTTACTAGTACAGTCACATCAAGCCTTGCTTACCCTGGTCACAACCCAAGAGCTGATAGGAGGGATCAGTTTACTAGTACAGTCACATCAAGCCTTACTTGCCCTGGTAACAACCCAAGAGCTGATAGAGGGAACAGTTTACTAGTACAGTCACATCAAGCCTTACTTGCCTGGTAAAATCAGAGCCGTTAGTGAGAAGGTAACAGTTTACTAGTACAGTCACATCAAGCCTTGCTTACCCTGGTAACAACCCAAATGCAAACCCAGCACTTTAGTGTGAAAATTAACCTCTTAAACATTAATAACAAATTATTCTTCCATACTTCAGGAATATGTGTACAGTACATCTCGTAGCATATAAGCCCAAAGAGATGTAAAATACCATTTCTGAATCATATTTATGTCATCACGAGACTTACAAACTAACAACCAATCGTGATTTCATTTAAATAATATACAAGAATTAAAAATAATACTTTTTGGCAATAGCCTGCAATAGAGCGACGTTATAATACAATTGTCAAGCTCTTTAATTTGATCCAACCACAGGATTACATGACTTTTATTCAAAAGAATTTAATTAGATGAACACGTGACAGCATAATTGTGAGCATTCAGTGCATTTCTATGACAAGAAATATCTGGTACCTTCAAGGTGGTAAAAAGGTGAGGATCCTGGGATTAGCTGGACTCCCCCTGAAATATGTTGGATGCCCTCTTAAAACGGGAGTTTCACAAATACGTATAAAAACCTAATGTTTAAGTTTTTACTATTACTAAAGTTTTAATTGTATATGTCATCAACCAACTATTAGTTAGTGAATATTTTAATATTCACCTTCAAGATACACCTTGTAAAACTTCCGATTGTAAAATTATCTCTGTAAATAATTCAAATACTGTATTCTTTTCTCATACGTTCATTTGGTATTGAAAAACAAAGGACGTTTCTTGGAATGAGCCGAGTAAGTGGGGTCCGAGACAATGAGGTAAACATTTATGCTATCACCTGTAACATCCTACTTAAGGAATTTCCCTTAGAAAAGAACAGCTAAAATAACAGAACAACTGTCAGCTTATGTAGGTATGTTTATTACCCTTCCCCTACCCATAATCTTAACATAGCTCCTTACTCAAAACATTATTTTGTAATTATGAAAAGTTTGAAAGAAAGAGAAGGGTCGGGGGTTTGAGCCCCCTAGAATTTGTTAGCGGACCCCCCCCCCAAGAAAAATGAGCTTTATACACCCTTAGCCTTGAGTACCTTGCTTGGTCCCACTATGGGGCAGATTATAAGATAGGGTCATAGTGTAATCAGTCAAGGAAATACTTCTTTCTACCTTCCTTGGTTCAATTATGTTTTAGCTTATAAGGTGGAGTCATTTTAAAATAAATCAAGGAATATCTGCTACCTTTCAGTGTAAACGAAGAATACCGATCTATATATTTATGTATATATTTATTTATATGTTTATAAAATATATGTATATTGTATATATGCATATGTTTTATATATGTCGTTTTGTAAGTATATATATATATAATAAATAAATTAATGTGTGGTGTGTGTGTGTGTGTGTGTGGGTGTGTGTGGGTATGTTTAGTTATATATTATCACTAGCTTAAATGAGTTTGCGAAAGATTGGCTAACACATTACATTACACAAAGTATAAATAAAACTTCTATCATAATTATCTATTATATAGTGTCTTTAAAAACTCTAAAAAAATTATCTCTATACAACTTTAATTTTAAAAGTTTAAGGCTAATTTTACTATTGAAATAAATACGTCTGAACTGAAACAAAGTATGTTCCCATCCAGCATCAAACCTCTTGCTTCCTGAACAAGAACCACAAATAAACACACAAGACCAACTCTTTCATTTGCTCCATTATTTATTCACACCCAGAACACGTTGGAACGCCCACTTAATCCCAACTCTTCCGTTTTCCGGCTGTAATAAAAACCACGACCGAAATTAAACTTTATTATTGTTTTACCCCAAAAAAACATGGTGGGCACAAGTAGTAATATTAAATTTTGAAACAACAAACAAGTGCTACTTTAAGGAATTAGTAAACATTCACGCGTCATAAGCGTACATTATCCTCTAAATACTCGTCGTTTTATTTAGAAGTTTTACAACGAGTAAAGTTGACGCTGATGTTTCTGCCGACTGTATGCAGATCAGGGGGATTATCTTACCTTACATAGTAATCCGATTTAACAAATGTTTCTCTGACTACCTATATATTGATTTTAAAAACATGTTTAGAATACATCGGGGAAAAGGACCAATGATGAATCAGATTTGTGAGCGTAGAAGTGAAATATAAAATAATGATCAAAACTTTGTGTGAAGGTATGGTTAGACCTATCGAGTTAAGGTAAGTGTTTTTACAGTGTTCAGAGCAAACACTTGTTTTCGGCAAAATAGATTTTAAAAATCTCCAAAGAAAATTTTCTTCACAAGTTGGTAGCAACAATTGTTGAATATCTGTCAAGGACATAGTAGAATTTGAACAGAATCTTTTTAAATAAAGAGAGAACGCTATCATCAAATTCAAGGAAACCCTTGATAGATATTAAAAAATTGTTAAGATTGTTTTGTAAATACTATTAAATTCTATGGCTTTACTGGAGGAATACTTTATTTATTTTGCCAATACTTTTAATATAAAAACTGCAAAAATACTGTTCTTAACTTTAAATTCCTATCTTCCCACCTTCAGAGCACCTAGTGATATAGGTAGTTTTTTTTAGATATGTTACATTGCTTTGTTCCACATTAACGTACAAGACACACAGTACCCGACTAGTCCCCGTTCCAAGGCCAGAACCCACACTAATTGGCTGCTGGAATGTGCCGGCAGCCCTACTGTCTTGACGAAATTTGAGGAGGGGATAGTGTCCCGTGACAACTGTAAGAGCATCCCCCCCCCCCTCCAACTACTTGTTTTGCAGTCAGCCCTTGTCATTACAATATTCTTTCCCTTATTTAAAACTCACAAATTAATAACACATAAGCACCAATATACACACAAATCTACAAAACAAAAACTAATTTAAAAGCTAAATATGTTTTGTTTTCTTCAGTCAGCTAAAACTGTCTTGAAATGGAATTGTTTGTCTTTTCCAGGAGTAAAGTAGTCTGCTACAACCATAACTACTTTATTTCCCACTAAGTCCGTGGAAAAGGGCGTAATATATCAATGGCAACCCGTTGCAGTAGTCCACCAACTCTTAACTTCTGTAGTGGTGTCTTAGTTTTTGTTTTATATTTCCGAGCCGCAGAATCAGGATATTGCCGGACCCCCTTTGTGGGGTATCGATGGAGATCAGGCTCATAGAAACATGAGCTGACTTTTTCAACTATTTTGAGAATACCTAAGGGTCCTATATTGGGTGTGTCATATCATGAAGACTGCGTGGAATTTATGTTTTAAGCGCTCGTGGGGCAATCATCTGGGCCTGGATTCACTAACGGGAGCAAATCTGCTCCGGTGCAAGTCTAGAAATGGCGCAACTTTGCGCCCAAGATACGCCCAAAGATGCGCCTTATTATTTGCTCCATTTTCGTATTCACTAAACTAGACGCAAACTGGTGGCAAGAATAAGGTGACGTCATCACAAACGTCATCAATTGCGCTCCTTTCGACCAATCAATGCGAAGAATTTCCTTTCAAAGTCAAGGCTACTTTATTTTAAATCTCTAATGAAAATGACAGCAAATACAAGGATTTCTAAATATTTTGCTTGTAGACTAGCAATAAAATTAGAAACGGCCTCTTTGTGGGTACTTTACAAAACCAATATTAGTATATTATTTAGTATGTATTAATATTATTAGTTTAAAGCTTAAGTTCCATTAAGAAAACACTTATAGAAACTTTAAAACTTATTTTAAAGCTATACTAACCACCATATTTAGTGACGCGATGTCTTTGGATTTGGAGGAATACAAACCTCTTTGGATCTAGACAAAGACTACACAGATCGTGGTTTCGTTTGACGTTTTGTTTTGTAATAATGCAATAAATGCCATTACGTTGTTTGAATGTAAGATTTCAACAATAAAAGGTAAGTAATTGCTTTGTTACCACTATCTAAATTGAAACAAATTTTATGCTTGACAAACGTCTGTTATTTTAATTTCTTTATTATTAATTGAAGTACAGTTAACTAATTATTGTATTTTAAGCCATAACGAAAATATGCCGCCATTTAAATTTATTGAAGTGACAATCATGATTTTAATAGTTGCGCCTACTCTTGAGTGGTGGCAAATAAAAGGCGCAACTTTGCTCTCAAATTGCGCCTGCTTCTTTTAGTGAATAGGGATTTGGGCACATCTTTCAAACTTGCGCCGGCGCAACTATTTGCTCCTGTTAGTGAATCCAGGCCCTGAAGTCTATGGGTATTTCCATCTTCTTCAAAAAGTCAATAAAGAACACCTTGCCTAATTCATAATCGGTCCGATCGGACCCACGAACTTGTGATGGTTCTTTCAAGTTCAACGTCATCCGCATGGGGTGGGTGGTTGTTAGCCTCTTTCCGCCTTACAACAAGACAGATCGCTATATCTTTGTAGCGGGCTAACCAGTCCTGGCCCATACAGACTAAATCTGCTAGAAAACATCATTTCATGGAATAAAATGTATATATATATTAATATTTAATTATATATATTAATGTTATAACATAATTTGCTACATACCACGCCTCGGAAACATCGCTGGGTAAAAACGGCTCCATCGGAAGAGATACACACACGAGCCTCCATACTATTCTGGACTTGACTCAACCAAACTATCTAACGAACTGAGTGGATTTATGCGTGGCTCGTGAGGGTGTGTTTGCCAAAGTCAGGTGCCTACGTGCTGTTCAAAACGTCGAGGGGTGTTTTTACACACCCTTTTTCTACGTGGTTTAATCGTAGTAATAAACCTATGGTGCTTCACGACTAGTTCACTCTATGATGTGTCAATTTATATCCTAACGTTATGTTAAGTGTCTTGGCCTTCTCAATGGGTCAACATTGAAAATATTGGATTGTGCTCTGTTGTCTACCTTGTAATTGCTTGTTCTGTTTGCTCTATTAAACTCTTATGTCAACATGCACTTGAATCTTTGCTTGTTTATCTATCATATATATTTACCATGTTCATGTAGTCAGTGTATTTAGTGTTAACTATAGCGCTGCTACAAGCTGCACCATTATTTAATGCGCTACAAGCGTGTACTCTCTAAATTTGGCTCACAGCACAATACACTTAGTCCCAATTTGTAATATTAAAACATTTAACTACCCGCGTGTGTTCATATATTAGAATATCCCTTGTAATGACTTGTTTTCTTTGTTTTATGTAACGAGCCAGCAACATGGCGAAAAGAGATCCTGTCGACACTGAAGAGGTTCAAGTCCCGGGTGATACCACTTCATGGGTGGACTTACTGTCACACGCCCAATTAATTTCTGCCATTAAGAAAAGGGGATGGGTGGTACCTGATGATGCTAAGGTTATTGAGCTGCGGATCACTCTGAAAGTCCTAATACCCCAGCCAATGGCTCCCAGAATTGTCAACAGTCCCCCCATAAATGATAACCCTAACGCAGGTCAACTTAAAACTTAGATAATGCCACAATTGATGATCCTACCAATATTAATAATTTTCCTGATGTGCCTTCAGCTAGTAGTATTTTAAAAAAAAAATTAAATTAACAGTTTTATCAGGGTTTTTGGAAAAAAATCTCTGGGTGCGTATGGTCAAAATTTTGAGAATATGTTTGAATTTCTATTAGAAATTAATACATTTTATCAATTAAAATTAAGGAATGAATTTGAATTTATTACTATGTGCCTGAGTAAAACCAGCCAATATCTAACCCAACTGATGGTAGAATGTTTGAATCAAAATCTTTCGTGGATAGATGGTAGACGTAAAATGTTGAATACGTTTGTGCCTCTTAGAGCTAAGATAGTGTTGAAAAATAGATTTGTAAACAGATTTCAAAACCTTAAAGAGTCCTTTAGAAACTTTATCATATCCATGTCGGAAGCTGCTATTGTGTTGGAACTTAATTTAAAAGAAAGGGAAATTGTTTCTACTATCTTGGAAAATGTATCTCCATTGACTCGACAACATTTTGTTTATGTCTCTCAGCCATCATCTATGGCTGAGTTATATTATTTGGCTTCTCAGATAGAAAATTCTATGTTAGCAGAGCAGGAATATTTAAGGTTGCATTCCCCTCCTTTCGTGTCGAAAGTGACGGATATAACTAGATTTGATAATATAGCTGGGTCTCATTCTTCCCACAATAAGCCTGCCCACGTCCATTACTCTAAAGTGTTTACAAACAATAAGACCAGTTAAAGCAAATTGAGTCAAAAAGTATATCGCACATAAAATGTTTTAATTGTGGAAAAATGGGGCATTATAAAAGTCAATGTAGAGCGAAAAACTTATCCTAAAATACATGTTAAGTAAAATAAAAACTAATTATAGCAATGTGTTTAATTGGAAATCAGAAATAATTTAGAACGCTATGCTTTTTAATATTCTATGTAATGTTGGCAGATTTATAGGAGTCTACGAATTTCAAATAATTACTTAAACTTATTTAAATAATTTGATTGAATTAACCTACTGATTTGGCTGCACTCTAGTATACAAGTAGTAAGTTAAGAAGATCCCATCCTGCCGCCCTCTACCAGAAGTGTGACAAAGCTTTTACGTTAAACGTTCCTTCTGTTAAACCTCAAGTCGGCCATTTGTGGATATGATTCAAGTTTTCTCTTAAAGGTGTATATTTAAAACTGTCTGAATGGATACCATTCCGAGTGGATACAATTCCAGTTTTTGTGGATATAATTCAGGTGGATACAATCCAGGATTTTAACAAAAGCAGTCTGTTACAAAACTGTCAGAATGGATACCATTCCGAGTGGATACAATTCAGTCCCCTCCTGGGGGTTACAATGCTCAGACGTAAGGCACTGGCCCGATGTATGGCGGCCGGGACGCGATCTGGGCCAGCGCACGTTTCATATAAACGAGCACTAGACTGTCTTTGCCACCTTCCGCTCTTGACAGATCTCTAGAAATCCTGTAGGGGCGCCCTCACGGGGCAGCCCCTGGGCAATGTGAGGGACATTGGAGTCCGGTATAGCTAAGATCCCGACAAGGTCATATGTGTGTGAGGAGGGGACCTTCTCAACACACACTAAGCGGTTGGTAGTTCGTAACCGTTTAGCGGTGATAGCTGGTCAGGGCACCTTCTCAAGGTCCCCGCTGGGCAACTCCGGACAAATGGTCTCAGAAACGCTGGGGTGGCAGAAAAGAAGGTGTGTAAGATAGAAATAACTGAGATTTTTGAGAACGAAGTTTGAGGAGACAGCTGTTAGGAGGCTGAGCTCATGACTTCCTCGTGATGGGCGATCACTAGGAGCAGGCAACTCCACCCTCCATCCGGTCCCAGTGGAGGGTGGGTTTTCCCCAGTGTAGCATGTCAATCAGAGAGATTGACACGGCTACAAGCGAAGGTTAATATTCCAATAATTTACCAAAAAATAAGGACTTTTGATAAATACTGTGGCAGATATCTTAGAAGAGGATTAATAATGTCATATTTATGAATAAATGCTCATATACATTCCGTGTACCAGTGGATGGTTCCTGATAATTTTCACATGGACTGGCCATGCGGCCTGCAAGAAATAGTTTAAAGGACGTCTATATTACAATCTCTCATAAAACTAATAACTCAGTTTAAACAACATAATTAAAACATTTATATTTGGAGAGAAGATGCGTGTATATCAACTCACCCTATCAAGATGTTGTTGGATTTGGTCACCTCGTGGTTGAAGAAAATCTACCAAACATAGTGGTCCGATCTCCGACACGCATACTTACCATCTGTTTAACAGAGGGAGACACGGGAGTTCGAGCCAAGAACCCTCAGCGTTCCAAGCGATCCTACCGGTAAGAGTGGGAAACTACCCTTCCCCTTACCCCTCTTGCAGTATTCCTACTCACCCTTCCTATCCCCCTACCTTTATTCTTTCTCTCTCTTTCTCTGTTTATCGTCCTGTTGTCTGTTCCGTTTGAGGTAGATATTGAGAGCGTATATAAACCCGACAACTCAGTCACAAGACACAGCACTTTCAGCGTCGAAGAGAAGACATCTACTTGACCTCTCGTCAAAAAAGCCGCGCTGACCATGGAGTATGGGTCGTCGGATTCACCGATGAAAATAGCCTGCAGGAAATACTTCTAACACTTAAGTACTCTGACTTTGTTATTAAGTTCGTTGGACTTGAAATCTAGTTTATTGAAACTAACTAATATGTCTATTTAGACATGATTAATTCTCTTTGCATTGTATTTAAAATAAATGGTACGGCGCACCGCACAGACTTTCTCTCTCTTTCTATAAACTCTTAAGATTTCTGAACGGAATAATTTACATTGTATCATCACCACTCCACATAAGAACACGCATAACATAATATACAATGATATATAATCAATGAGAAAAGAGGCGCATCTTTGTCCACCTAAGAGCATTTCAAACAGTTTAATGTCTTCCACAAGGGTCAACACTTGGTAATAAAATTTCGATTTTTGGTTAAAATCTTAACATTTTATAAGGTGTTGCAGATCTTCAAGTCATCGCATTGATATTTAATTATTCATTTATACATTTTGACCAATAAAAAATGTAAATATTGACTATTGAGTCTAAAATGGAGATAGATCATTGCTGTGCAAACATTTCTCCTAAGAGCTTTAAGGAAAAATAACATACTTTTTTTAGATACTTCTATTTAATTACTTTATGGCATTGGAGAATTATTGCGTTAAGACTTAAGTAGTATATGTTTACAAATAAAGCTCACAAAATTGTATTAATATATTTGCAAATATCTCAGAAACTGTTGCTTTTATAAAAATATATGTCAAATAAAAGTTTTTTTATTTCTAATAGTCCTACAATTTTGCAATAAGTTGTTTAGTTTCTCAAATAGTTGTGGAGATACGGAAATTAACGCTTCTGTAAAGTACCCTAAAATCATTTTCATATGAAAATGAAAATAGCCAGTTTATTTATAATCTTAATCAACGCCTAGATACGAATTTTAATCAAAATCGTTTAAGCAGATTTTGAGAAAACCAAATTTTTCTCTTTTCGCCCTTCAGTAAACTACCCTTAATTTTAAGTTTTTATAGACACACAGAGAGACGGCATTGCAAAGACTATTTTTTAGGGTTCGGGGGGTCATGAGACGTCGACATCCTTCAACATTTCAGGTTAGTTTTTTTTACAGTCGCAATACTTAAACTTTAATGTCTAAAAAGTTTAAAAAAATCATATAATTGCGTATAGATTGAAAGTTATTGATTTTATAAAAATATGTTTCGGATAAAATATTTGTATTATAAATATATATACATATTTGTAATGCTAAGTAATTTCATATCTCAAATAGTTTCGGAGCTATTATAAAAAATGTTAATTTACGCATCAGACCGGAGCCCTTAAAGCCATTTTGCCGAAATATTGAGAGTAGCCAATTTGTTTGGAATATTTATTAATGTTCATAAATGAAATTTAATCAAAATCGTTAGAGCCGATTTTGAGAAAATTGACCTTTTCTCTTTTAGCCCTTCAGTAAACTACCCTTAATTTTAGGGTTAGATATCCAATTCCAAAAATCCCTCGGGCAACCCTATGAAAACCCTAGATATAAAGTTTCAGCTCAATCGGTAAAATAGTTTAGGCTCTAGTTGGAGGTACAGACAGACAGACAGACAGACGGAAATTCAAAAACCACTTTTTCGGATTCAGGGAGTCATGAAACGTCAAAATTCATCAAAATATCGAGTTAGATTTTTTTTGACGATCACCATACTTTCTCTACCTGTAAGATAGAGAGAAAGTAAAAAGTCAAGAATGACTTGTGTTTTATTTGTGTCGAAAGCTACCTTCTTTGTTTGATAAGTTATTATGTGTCAAAATGACAGTAATCTAAATTTGAGTCTTGTTTACTTCCAAGTAACTATGTTTGGTTGGTAAAAGTTTGAAAGTGTCATTTTGACGCTAAGTAATTCGCGAGTCCCTCAGACGAGCGAATATGTTTTGCTGCATCCATATGATGCAGTCTTAAAATTATAAGCTGTTTGCTTTCTTTGTGATTACGTCTTAGTTATGAGACTTGCTGAACTCCACAAGTTCCATTTAACTGTTGAGTCCTTTTTATGACGCCGTGGACGTCTTGTTCATTTGTCTAGATATGATGGCTAAAACCAGGCTGCCTGCCTTGTTCTAACTCCCAGTTGGGTTATAAATTGCCTATGTGTGTTGGGTTGTTCAAGCAGTCACTCTCTAGGTGCAGTATTAACTTAGGTGGGCAACCCGTGGAAACTCCTCTTTTTCATAGTGGGGTCCAAGTAGATAATACCTTTTGGTTATTTAACCTTTTTGACTCCTATTGAGTCTGTCTAGGTTATTAGTGTTTTTCTATTTTCATATGATAAGTACTATTGATTGCATTGGCAGTACCTATAGGGAATAGGAACAACCATAATACTAGTCAATTGACAGCCTGTTTTGTAGCCATCATCACATTTTTACGACTCTTTCAATTGTTTTGTTATCATTCCCTAATCACTCTTTAAGCAAAATTGTTTAAAGCCCATGTGTGTATCTTTTGAAAGATTTGTATAGTAACGGTTTAATTTTCTCCAACAGAGTATAGAGCCGTAGTGTGGGTCCAGCCCAGCTCTCGCGCCTACTGAGAATGAACCCTATGTCCAACCAGTCAAATATGTTAACCTTACTCTTTAATTGTAAACATTATTTATTTTACTGTTTTGAATAAACCTATTATTGTTCATTTAATTATTCTATCACTTTAAAATATAACCTCCTTGCCAAAGTAGTTAAATACCGTACCCCATGCCTACAGTACACCAGTAACCCAAGGCAGCCTAGCATGGAAGGGCTGATACTGTTTTTTTTGGTGCCCTAGTACCCGGAATGGCACTCATGGACCTCGGTCTATGTCCAACGAAAAGGTCCCGGTCCCAATGGGTATCAGTGGTTGCATTGTTAGGGGCCTCAGAGCCTAGGTACAGTGTAGCATAAAGCCCTTCGGAAGGTCTCTTTGGAGATTTAGTTGGATATAAATGTCCGGGCAGTACTTGTTAGGAATTGACCAGCCATAGTAATTTAACCACATAGATTCCTGATAGCTCGCCATTTACTATTTGTAATATGTTAGTTCCTCTTCAAGAGATTATTCTTAGGTTTTCGTAAATCTCTATGGAGTTAACTCAAGCTAGCTAGCTTATATAACCATCCTCATAGTAACTCTATAAAATTAGGATTAAATATCCCTTGTTTCATTCACTATAATTTCACTGTTATTCAATGAATAGACCTTTCAGTTCCTAGTCTGGGATTAGCTAGGCTGGATTACCTTTATGTATTCTGGCTTAACCTTATATTGTTATTTGTTGCCTATCTTTGACTGCCGCTGTGCTAAGGCAGACGCTCCTTCGTAGGAGAATGAGCGTTGATCCTTATTTTTAGAGTTACTAAACTAAACTATATGTTAAATCTTACCTCTGTTAGTTCCTAGTCATCAAGGAGCTTATTTATATTCCTTCATATTGGGAAGTATACGACTATGGTAACTGAATAAATTTATATTTAATAACAATGGACTGTCTGATCTAATATCTCTTTAAAACGTGAGAAATTCCCTTTCTCTTGTTTACATTTAAATAAACTTATTTGTTATACTTGTATATTTCTCTTATGTCTAATCCTTCCCAAACCTTCACTTTATAATTGTGTGATTGTAATCGTCGTCTCTTCTACTTAATAGGAGAAGCGAGGATTCAACTTTCTCTTCGCCGTCTTGAATTTGACTAAGTACTGTCCCAATTCTAATTGCGCTTCATCAAAATCCACCAGCCAGTCACACTACAGAACGAGGAAACCCTAAAATGGGAGAGGTCACTAATCTTATTTTTAGCTCCTCATAGACTGTTTCATAAGTTTAATAGAACACAGACTGTAATCCTTTGTGAGTGAGTCGCTGCATAGGTGCAGCATCATCGCAAAGTTGCGGATGTAGCGGCGATAGTATCCGGCTGTTTTCAAGAAAGAGCTTAATTCTTCCGCAGTTATAGGACTAGGCCAAGATTTAGCCTTATTTACTTTCTCTTATGATGTAGCGATCCCCTGCGATGTTATTCTGTGCACCAGGAAAGTAATCTGGTCATGATAATTTGACATTTTGGAGGTTTTATTTTGAGGCCTGCATCGCGTATTCGTTTAAAAACTTCACGCAAACGTTCTACATGTTGTTTGCTATCTCAACTCCATTTTACCACATCACCAATGTACGCCATGCATGTTTTTCACTTGATACCTGTTAACATGATGTGTTGTAAGGTGGCGAGCGCATTACATAGGCTATTGCTCATTACGTTAAATTCGTAGAGGCCATTTGATGTCACGAACGCTGTTTTGGGACGATCTTCTGGTGCTGTTTCAACTCGGTGAAGGCAGATGACATTTTGAGCGATGAGAACAAGCTTGGTCCTGATAACATCCTTGAGTCTCTCATTCATGCGTGGCAAAATAAGGACCAATAGAGTTCATTAATATTTCTGTAGTCACATCAGAAAACGCACGCCATCATCTTTATTTCATGTAAGGACTATTATAGATGATTCCCATGGTGAGGTAGATGGACTCACCTTACTTGTTTCTTCATATCACTTATGTCCTAAGGAATGTATTCCCAGTGTTTATATGCATCACAACGTGTATGTTGCTTGACTGATCTAGCCTCACCCGTATCAATTCAATGATATGTGAGGCCACAACAAACACACTCAAGAGTCCTCTTGTGCCACTATATCTGTAAACTCATTTAATAGAGCTATTTTTCCACATACCTATCCTCAAAATACTTATCTTGGTTAAAGTTTAACAACACAGCTCCTCTATATGTTTGGTTTGTGAAATGAGAGTGAAGCACACATAAGAGGATTTCTCTTCATTGGGTAGGGCACAGAAGTGGCTACATTGATGTCCGCTTATATAACAAATAGGGTCTGGTTATGTCTGAAAGGTACCCTATTTTTGCGAGCTGTGAACAAAATACAGGGCAGACCATTTATTATTAGCAGCCTACGCTTTCCCCTACCCGTTCGGGTTATACGCACTTACGCTACTGTGCAATGGTAGGGTGATTGTGAGATGAAATGGAGGACCTACAGTTTAACGTGGAATACGAACCACGGTGGAGGCCTGGCATTCCCCTCCCACATTCACAAGTTGTGATTAATACACGTCTTGTCAGAGGTGAAGGAAGGGTTTGGTGAACAGATAAATCTGTGCCGGGGCCTCGGATTGAACCCCGTACCCTCAACACAGAAGTCTGACACCTTACCCCTAGACCACCAGGTCACCACTACAGGCAGACAGAATGCCGTACTTGGCTGATACTTGCAGGTTGGGCTCTAAACAACCTTCCCACTCTTTAAATTCTGAAGCCACTATTATGGTAAAAAATTTCACTTCTGGCAGGCACGGTGGCAGTTTCCACAAGGTTAATATGAGATTCATGTATTTGAAATAGGGATTTCTTAATATTTGAATACGTAACATAATGTCAAAGAAAGTTAGCTCCTAAAATATTGAAAACGTTATAAGAAGTAATTATATCACACTTATGTGCCAAAATGAATGACAAACCTAAAAGAGCAGACTGAGAAATACCTTTATTTACAAAACAAGTTTGTGTGTACGTAGTATTACCGAGTATAACGGATAGGACTACCCGGCCTAAAACTTATAACTGGTGTTCACTTACAACATGTATTGAGATATTTGATGAGTTAGGTTGATCCTATGAAAACTAAATGACTTCCAACATGTCTTCTTCTATTACGCATTCTGTAATGGCAGAATCAATTAGGTAATATAATTTTATAGAGTGAATAGCTCCAGATTCGTGGATCACAACTGGATTATTTACTGTAAAAATTTCGAGTTTCTGGTGAAAGGTCGGTGTACATATGAGAGAATAATCTACATCAGCGACTGCGAATTTCTCGCAAACATTCCCGTCGTACGTGTCCTCTTTATCCAAATCAAAAGCACAGTGGTCCTGATTGATCCCGTGTTAATCCATTCTGAGTCTCACGTTTCTTTTCTTGGCACTTATTCTCTTAATAATTGTAATATTTACAATAAATGCACTAACATACTTGATGCGCAGGATTAGGTTGTTGTTGGCGACTCTCACCAGGTACTTCTTCTCTCTCCTAAAACCACAGGAAGTGTTCTCGCCACTGCCTCTTAAATCAACTGCTGCAATAAAACTGGTGTTATATTCGTCTCTAAGGGGGCGGCCAGCCTGAGTGAGCGAGCGAGCGCGTGAGCGACTAAAATATAAAATAGAACACATTGGTTGTAATGAGAGGTGGCCAGACTGGAGCGCGCACGCTTGAAATATAGAACTGGTTATATTTTTCAAGCACGCGCGCTTGACACGGTACAGTCTAGTTTACAGGCGCTAGGCAATATTATTGTATGTTGGTTCATTGAGTGCTAGGAAAACTTCTCATTTGGACATTTTTATTACCATCGATAGGCTTAGCACACTTGCTACTAACGGTCTAATTTAATTGGTAAGATCATAAACCATACCTATATATATACATACATATATGTATGTAAAACTGATATGTTAAAATACTTCAATATTATCAAAGTAGGCCTTTACAAATAAGAATCATCATTAGCGTGGAGAGAGGATGAGAAAACCACAACAATAAATCACTTGTTAAAACACCCCTCAATTCACTCAGCCAAAATTCGGAGCCTCCTCGTCAACAACTAACGAGAGCTATCTGCTATTCACGCGCTCGCCAGTCTGGCCACCCAGTCGATTGCGCGCTCGCTCGCTCGCTCGCTCGCTCGTCAGTCTGGCCAAACCCTAATACAGGGATAGTGATGGCAACTACACGTTCAGCTGGCAAAGCAAGTTCTATTTCTGACACTGCCTCCAACATTTCACCACTACTTACAACATCTATCACAGATTTGGTGGGATCCCAACGCAATGGTAAGTGAATGTCACTGTCTTGTATACACTGAATAAGCCGATCATGAACAAGTTCATCCCAATATTCTGGATAAAACTGCGGGTAAGCTTCCATTGCTAAATGCTGCAGGTCAATTACAAGTATTGTTAAACGCTCATTTGTTTGTGGGAAACGTGAAACAAACGCTGATTTATTTAAATCTAGAAGTAATGTTTTTTTAAAAACAATCTTCAACTCAGAGTACACTTTACCCAAATATGTTTTGTCTTTATTTGTGAAAGAGTGGTAGACGCTTTGTGTGGACTCAGTAAGGGACGATAAACAGAGAACGCGACTCCTCCTTCCACCAATTAGCTGCGGCCATCATCTCGAAAGTAAAGATCCAGTCTTCCAAAGAATCATCCGTGTCCCCACTAAATTTGCATGGAAACAAGACTGAACTAGCCATAGCGTTAGATAAATTAATAAATTATCGTCACAAGTATAGTGAAGTCGCACTAACTACCAGATAAAACACACGCACAGAAATACTGAGAAAATAATAATAGTAAAAAGATGTCATTATTTTGAGAAAACAAATAGTAAACTATCTTTCTACGTACAATACTTTTATAAGAAATTCTTCCCTGCACCTTATGCCCCCAGTGTAACATTACTTTATTCTATATTCACGTACAAGACACGCAGTGCTATACTTATTATACTATTCACCGCTCCAAGGCCAGATCTCACACTACTTGGCTGCTAGAATGTGCCACCAAACCTACTCTCTTGGCTAACACTAGACGAGGGATTAGTGTCCCGTTACAACTGTAAGGGTGATGATCCTCCTCACCCCTAACCTGCTTTTGTAGTCAGCCCTTGTCGCTACAGATAATTGATGTAATTACTACAATTACTACAGTTAATACAGCTCGCAATGGTGTGCCAGTGGAATGATCCTCAAACTCATCTGCTCTGGCTTTCCGGTAACTGGGAGGTTGGGAATTGAATCCCGGCTGAGTGTACTGGTTTTTTTTCCCTACATGTTCTTACACTCACTTTACATGAAACTGCTGATATAATTGTTTTATATTATATTTTCCTCGACACTACCCCAGTAGGATAGTTAACAACCCAGACGAATAAAAAAGCGCATTGCAAAAAACTAAAAATAATAATAATATTTAAAATAAGGAGCAAACCAATAAAAAGGTTATTTTTCAATCTCGTCTAGTGATGTGTTGCCATGACTCCCCACCACCCCTCCCCTATTTATCCTCTCCTAGTGCACGCCCTAGAAAATCAACTAGACATTCGTGGAAACATGGAGTTTGGGGAAGATCTTTTACATTTTTATCAAGATGGAGCCCCCCTCCATCATACATTACTCGTTCGTCAATGGTTGGACAAAAGATTTAATGGATAATGGATTGGCAGAAGATGACCAATAGAGTGACCAGTAAGGTCACCTGATTTAACGCCCCTAGATTTTATAAGGGGACATTTAAAGTCCACTATTTATGGGATTAAACCAGCAAATATCCAAGAATTAAAAACTAGAACAACCATAATATGTAGAAGTATTAATAAGCAGTCCTACGAAAAGTCAGAAGTTAGTTTGAAAATAGATTATATCATTGTTTAGCTCAAAATGGAGAGCATTTCGAAAACCTCCTCTAATCTTAAAATTAAAAAAGTGTTTACCTCAATAATTATTATACAAATACATATAAACGTGAACAAATACACGTGTGAGAGCACACAGCACACAAACACTTGTACCTTCCCGAGCTCTGTTTGAATAGGCACAAATTCTAATGCACGCCCAGTGCCGGCGACTCAAAAACTTGTGGGGCTCATTTCTCGTGATAGCTTTTACTTTTAAAAGCTTATAACTACCATTTTGAAAATGCTCACTGATCTAGGATTTAGTAAAAAATAGGGAGTCTCATTTAAAAAAATCAAAGTGACCTTAACGTCACCTTGGCAGCACCACCCAAGGTCATACCAGCCTTACCACCTTACTTCCCTTTCAGAACCAAACAACTTTTATTTAAAATATTTTTTTCTGTAATCTGTAGTTTTAGAGATATTTTGGTGGAAAGTTTTCAAATGAATACCCGGTATATGGACCTGACATTTATCCCGCGTGCCCACCAATGTGGGTGTAATGATTGTCACGCTTATTCAAGCTGATTATTCTATAACTATTACGAAACCAAAATTATATAACGAAGGTTGAGAATACATTAACCGCCCTTTTTTATTCTCTTATATAAAGAAAATGTTGTAATCTTTAAAATTTTCTGCTTCGAAATCATGATGAATATGTATGTGTTATGTGTCTCCGATTCCAAAAAATAATGGATTTTATAATTCTGTCTGTCTTCTGTCTGTCTGTCTCTGGCCACAGATCAGAAACTGTTTTATGGATTTTTTTCAAATTTGATATTAGAAATTATATGGACATACCTAGGGATTTTATTTTATTTTGACACTAACGCTTAAATTAAGGATAGTTTACAGGTGACTGACTTTTTTAAAATTTGGTCCCAAACTTCAATAAATTATTCGAAATATTTCGAATAAGTTTTTGATAACATTTATTTAAATTCTTAAGACCATCTTGTCGAGCCAAATGACTTCTTAAATCGCAACATAGTTTCACCCCTTCAAACTTACATAAACAATTACTCCTCCATCTCTCCACGCCCCTCTTTGCGATGTTTTCCAAAGCATCGTTTAGAGCTCGTTACAATTCCCCTGCGGTATCAATCGTCTATCTTCTCCCGACGCAGGGGGAAAAAAAAATCAATATCTAATCTCGGCTACTCATAAATCTTACACCGAGACTCATTCATTAATCTTATCTTTCTTCATGCGCGATTCTTGTATCTTTCAAAAGATCCACCCTTGTTTTTCCTCGCCCTTAGGACGCACTTAGTCATTTATCCACTTTTCCTACCTCGGAGGCCATTGTACAAGTTTTTAAGTTAAGCCTCAACCCTTCCCTTTCACCCCCTTAAAATTGTCATACCCTCTGAAAGAGCCGTATAGTGTTTTTTTTAATCTCTAGCCGAAAGCTGTTAGAAAAGCTTTCGAGAAAAAGTCTTATACATTATAATAAAAGTAAACACAGCTTGGATGAAGCTTGGATGATATGTACCACTGGGAACTAAAAAAAAAAAAAAATCATAAAAATTCAAACTGTCCCAACTTATTTCTTGCTTCCGTTTTTTTAATATTATTAATAATGTTGTACTGCTGAGGGGGGAGATCTGGGGTATGCAAAGTTTACTCGATGCCACGTCATTATGAAATAGGGAATAAAAAGATGAGAAGACATCAGGAAAAATAACTTGTGGGGGGGGGGGGGGGGAGTAATCTTATTGTTTGTCCTGATATCTTCCTTGTCAACTTCATACAAACAGCTGATCTATAAAACAAACCGTACTTCAAGGAAGGAAATAATTTATGCATTCTAAAACTTAAAATTATATAACTACGTAGTAACCGAGAGGTGTCAATTAAAATAATTTCAAAGAATTGTGGCTGATTGGTCTATTTGTTAAAAAATATCCTGGAGGGGTCAAATATCACATACGAAACGAAACTTAAAAAATCTAGTTAGTTCTTAATTTTAATTATTCGTTTCTCCATGGCATTAGGAACTCGAAAATATAATGCTGCACTTAGAAAATTACGCCTCCTATCTCTATCTTGAGCTAGTCATATTTAGTCCACCTTATTACACCCTATCCTTATCTTGAACTAGTTCCATCCAGTCCACCTAATTACACCCTATCCCTATCTTAAACAAGTTGTATCCAGTCCACCTCATTACACCATATCCTCATCTCGAACAAGTTTTATCAATAAGTGTAAAATAACAGTAATAATACAGTAACATTCTATAGATGTTGACGCTAAACAAATATGTTTGTAATTTATAAAAGGCATTTCCTATAAAAATTGTAATGTACCTTCCTCACTACTACATTATCAGTTTAAATATTCGATCAGTCAAAGATGGGGAGATAAGGGTTCGATCCCGTTCGAGCGTACTTGGTGTGGTTTTTCCTAAATGGTTTTCCACGCATATGTGGGTGCATTTCCTTTAAATTAAGCCTTCCTAATCCGTAACCCATTAGTAGAATTAGTACATAGGCGTTTAGCCTGAACAGGTAGTAGGACGTAGTATACATACACGAACCGAACGGGTGCAAATAAATAAACCCTGTCAGAAGTGCGGTGTGGCCTTATATTTTATTTTTAAATGTGCCCAACACTTCCCCTGGCAGAGTGTGGGTATGCAAACCTCCCCACTTCACTTAATTGTTGGAAACAATTTGGTACGTGGCTCTGCTATCGCGCACTAAACAGATCATTAAATAATTATTCCCACAATCCATCAGATTGTCGCGGCGCGGTCTCCATTCCCTGGAAGACTGATAAATGGCTGCGCGCGCACCCAGTGGTCGGCCGGGAAGCTTACTAATTAATTACGTTAATTCGCTTGAATACGCATAATGAATTATTGTGGAGATGTGAACAAAACTGTCATATTTCATATGTTTCAATTTGTATACTCGGGGGTGTTTCTGGGAAATGATGACGCATTAAGCTGCTGTCTCTTGGCTTAAAGACCCTATGTAAAATGTGTTGAACCACAAAACCATTCATATTTATTTCACAATTGTGTGAAGATTATTATTATTATTATTATTATTGTTATTATTATACCTATGTAAAAAGTGAGGTTTTTTCATATCGCCTCTGTATGTTCACTCGGGATATACTTATTTCACTACACTAACTGAGGGACATGGAATTTTAGAGGAAATGCAACCACGTTTGATTGTAGGTAGGATGGGAAAATGCCAAAAGAAAAAATGCCATCAGTATCTGGTGTTCGAACCCTTACCTCCTCTTCACTATAAAATCACTGACATGTTGATCCTCCCTCATATCTATCTATCCCACGTGCCAATCGATGTGGTTACAATCTAAAAAATAATTGTTCGTTGCCTTGTCCAAATAGAATATCCTATCAGCCTCTTCCTTTTCTTAGACACTGAGATTTCATCTTCTTTCCTCGTTTTGAGGTCATCCATCAGCTTCACTTGTCATATTGCTGGTCTCCTTTCTCCTTTCCACCTTGTCTTCTATGACGTCACTCAATAAACCAGTTCTTCTTGTGTGACCCATCCAGCTGGAACTTTTCGTAAAACCACCTGCAGAATACAGATAATGTATTACTTACCTGCTTGATAATACACAACACTTGTATTTAATCACCACGTAGCCATTCGGGCTGTTTGCTTATATAATTACGTTTGTGCGTGGAGGGAGAGTGGGAAACCATATAGGGATAACCAACGTCAATAGGGCCTGCCGTAATCCCAGCCATGACCACCCCATCATCGGCATCCCAGACTAAACGAACTTGACATTTAGACCGCGTGCTCACCGATGACGGTATGCCTCAAATTATATTATTTTACTTACGGGTAGTTCTGCAGTAAGTTCCCGGTTATAAGTCATTTTTATTAAATGAGTGTCCTTAGGTTAAGTTAAGTTTCTTGAGATTTGTTATATTACATTGTTTTCTCACGTTAAATTGCATAATTGGTTTTATTTTTACAGTAGGATTAATATAAGCACCAAGGTAGAGCACATAATTAGTTTTATTGTTACAGGTAGGAATAATATAAGGCACCAATGTAGAGGTACAAAAGCAGTGAATCAAACTGCTGTCTGGTTTATTCTTGAGATCTTACTGCGTGAAAAAAATATTGAGTTGATTGGGTTATAGAGCCATAAGGTTTCTCATCACGTCTGCCCCGGGCAACTAGTCAATTTGCACAGTCAGCGAAACTCAGATACAGGCTGCGCACCCCACCTCTTTCCTCCCTTCACCAATAGGCTTATATATATATATATATATATATATATATATATATATATATATTCAGTCTAATTTTCATAGGAAGGATCTTATATGGCAGAAAAGCTACTAGATATACTTGCATGTATTCATATGTCAAGTCATGTGATCTTCAGTTGTCACTTTTTATTAAAACTTTCAATATCTCAAATAATAATATGAATATACTTGAACGTTATCAATGCTGACCGTGAAAATGGGTTTTTATTTTCTAAAAGTGTCTTTCTACCAAAATACTACTTTTTTGATCGCTTACTACATGACCGGTATATATGTCACAGGAAAAGTATATTGTTAGGGAGAGTTGACTTGGCCTAGGTAAAGTCGACTCTTACTAAAAGTATCAGTAAAAGTTGATAGAGAATAAACAGATCAACTTTTCCTAGGAAGAGTTAACTATGCCTGCTGTGGTTTAGTAAAAGTTGATTCCGCGATGTTGCTCTCCACATGCGACTCCGCGCGCACATCTTTGTTTTGAATATCCCAGCTCTATTTATTTACTATTGTTTTCTAGGTTAGGTTAGGTTAGGTTAGCTCTGCAACTCAAAGTGTCACAAATCTTTACCTTGCTGTAATAAATAATAAATATTTATATCTCACTTTGTATCATAAAGGTTTTGCTTTTTTATTTGTTTTTTATTAGGTAGTAGACCATTTCCTTGCAAAAAGTCAACTTTTACTAACTCAAGGTAGTAAGAGTATACTTTCCCTAGGTACGGTCAACTCTGACTAGTAAATGTTGATCGAAATTCATCACTTTTCGCTTTTAATCAACTTTTACTAAAAAGACCAGTAAGAGTCGACTCGGCCTAGGTAAAGTCGACTCTTACTGGAGAATCTACTTTTCCTGTAACATATACATTTATTATCAGTAATTAAGTAAGGATGAGTAATATATCATTTTAGAGGATATACCCAAATTTACGTGGAGAGAGAGTGGGTAATAGTTTTTTAGAAACTACTCTCAGTACGTTCAGCCACTATTCAAACCCAGACCTCCCTGTAGCCGGCAAGTGAGGCTAGATATTTATAAAATGTATTCCACGTGTCCTCCGATGCTGGTTTATATGATCCTAGTTAATGTAAAGATTGGATATAGCATTTAGTCCTGCCTTTCATTTGACAGACCTCGTGCTGAGCGGAGATACAGTTCTTATCAATGCAAGAATATCCCGATTAATGTGTTGATAATTAGCAGTTCTCCATGTTTATACATTAGCTACAACGGCTCCTTTGTTACTTAGTTTAGTAGAAATGTTTTGATTATTAAATATAAGGAAGATATATTAGTATGTAAGATCAAATCAAGAGAATAAATAAAAAATAAAATAACAACGATCACTTTCGTCGTTTCAAATTTATCTGGCACACTTCAAAAAGTTTCCAATAAGGCGTCATAAGTGGAGTGGGAGCAAAAAATATTGTCACATAGCTCGTTAATGCTCTGAGTCGTGTAGTGTCACTGTTTATTCCAGTTGAGCGATTAGGTGGATTATTCTTTTTTTACCCACCGTTTCTTTCAACCCGTCCGGCATTCAATCACGCTAATTGAGGTAGGAAAAAAGGAATATTTTATGCACAAGTACCTATATTCGCGTGGCGGGAGAAGGAGAAATGGTTGAGGAAATAACCTTCCTGGTACACCTGACTGTGATACGAAGCCTCGACCTCCTCGTCAGTGATAGGGCTGACGAGACAATCTTGACGTCTGGTCCGTACTTCCACCAATGTAGGTTTCTCACCGTCTTCATATTTTTATTTTATTTATTTATTTGTCGTATTTAACGCTCATTATCTGAACCGACTGATTATATCAACATACGACTCTAATAAACTAGCTTAAATATAGAACAGACACAACAAACAACCCTTAGACAGTTAATTCATCACTATGAAAGGTCAAATCCACATTTAATCAATTATACATTATTCTGCCATGCCACGAATCGAACCCGGAACCCATGGCTCAGTAAACAGACAAGCTATCGACTGAGTTAAGTTTTCAGAACTTCGTCCTTAACTCATTTGGAGAAAGTTAACAAAATTAGCAAAGCTCTTATACTATTTGTTTGTTAATCTCGTTTATAGCCGCGTCTAGTTATCATATTCTTTAAATTGAAACGTTAATGTCCCACACACTCATAAATGATATATAACAAAACATATTTGTGTTATATTGTTAGAACATTATAATTACCTGCTTCGCTAGTCGAATGGTTTTGAAAGTGGCACTCTTTTGATAGACTGAATTGCTGGTGACGGAGAGGTTGGGGTTCGCATTCCAGTCGGGTATACTGAGGGTGACTTTTCCTAAATTGTTTTAGTGAGCATTACCAGACCAGAACTATCCACTAGAGTGCCAGGCCTATCCCCGACAGGCGCAATTTTGTTTTTCACGTGAACTATGTTCTCTGCTGTTTTAAAAATGGGAGGTTGCGTCACGTGATTTGTGTCCATAGCTCTTGACACATATCGAGGTGTTTTTTTTTTCAGGTTTCGGATTTTTCATATAAAGATGGCATGCTCCGTAGACCAGTACTATATATATATACTATAAATAATTATATTACGTGATCATATGGTATGACCCAATTCAGTGGCGTCACTCTCGTTTTTGACTTGCCTGCTAATGACGGGGAGCTAGGATTTCAAATCCCGGTTGGATCTATTGATGGTAGTTTTTCCTAAATGATTTCTCACTCGCATTTGATACAAATTCAGGTATATTTTCTCTTAAACTCTTCCTTCCTCCCCCCTACCCCATTAGAGTAACAATCATATTATAAACATAGAACCTGAACAGATAGTAAAATGTGATAATAAAATTAATCACGGTATACTTAATCGCGCCCTCCCCCCATACGAAAAATTTCTGTTTTTAAGAATTTAGTAGTAACTAAAGTACAACGTTTTAATAATAATTCTGCGAAGTTTCAAATTTGAACCTTATCAGGAAGTTTGGTAAATACTTTGGACAAATAGACAGATAGACAGAACCTACATGACTTTTATTATATGGTTTATTTTTATCGTGAAACAGGATTGTACTTTAAGATTGAAACTATTTCTGTAGACTTACTTATGCTCATCAAAAAAAGTGTCTGGGATTTCATAATAAAAATATCTAAGGAAATAATTGGACACAGTCAAATACAGTGTTGTGGTTATACAGAAGAAAACTTGCAATGTTGCCACACCACTTACAGCAAAAATCACGTTAATAGGTCAAATATTTCTGAAGTTATTTAATTATGAATCACCGGGAACCTGTGTTTTAGGACGTGTATATTAAAACATAGCTTTCCATTATGTGTTTCTAAAACGATAATTTGTCTCGAGGTATATTAAGATGATCTTCATTAAAGTTAAGTTTTTAAAAGATTACTGATTCTAATTAAGGGAGGTATTTGAATAGTGTTCTATCAAACAATGATTTTCTAGGAAATACTGTTTGAATAACAAGAAAATTTGATCAAACAGGTATTGTTCTAACCTTAAAGTGCACCGCCAAACTTAATATATTGTAACGCTCCGTTGAAGATAAAGTAATCTGCTCGAACTGACTAAAGCTAGTTGACGCATCAAAGCGTCAGTTGTCAGTTTTGGAAGGTATCCGAGCTGATGAGGAGCCAGGATTTAACTAGAATCCATCGAGTTTATTGGCTCAACATTCAACGGGCAGGAGTTGTTAGTATTTGTTCAGGGAATGTAATGTTATGCCAAAAAATATTATTTTAGATGACTGAAACAGATGTGTAATAATTCAACCATCCAAAATACAGGTTTTTATATCAATAAATAGTGTTGACTAAACTTTTTCTATAGCACATACACTATATATGTTCATACTATATATATACATAAGAACAAAAAATATATTTTTGAAACAACAAATAATATTAATACGGTTTTCCTTGGACATGTTGGTCTAAGGTAGGCTTTTATTTTAAATAAATCAAGTTTTAATGCACCTAAAAATTAAATTGTTAAAGCTTAGTGACACAACAAAGTTAAATTATATTTGTATTCATTTTAAAAATCTGGTGGGACCTATTTTTATTTATTTTTTATTTAGGTTTTGGTACATTCTATAGTGTCTTTCTTGGGAGAGTGAACTTTATTTTAGACGATGCTTGTTTTTTCAGTCGTGATTTTGTTTCGGTCCGGGGAATTCCCCTACACATCCAATCCTTCTTTTTTCGTGTAATTTAGTTATTTAGTGCAGAACTGGTTGCAGTCTATTTCACCGTGTCCTACTACTCATCCAGAATATGATAATTATTATAAATATGTTAATATGTCAGGAAGGAGGAATAATTTAGAGGAAATGTATTCGCATTTGCGTGGAGAAAGAAAATAATTATATCTCAGTACCCACATCCAGGATTTACACACCGACATAATCGTCACTGGTACACCAGACACGTTTCCACGCGACCACCAATGGATGTGTTACATATGAACAAACTGTATTCATCAAATACAGAATATGCCTAGTTCTTGTCCTGTTCAAGTATTTTTGAATCGAATAACAGAAAAATTAGAATAGGATTAGAACTAATCGGTTGAATTGATTGTACTTTAGGAAGCTCAACTGATATAATATGAATTTTAAAATCTAATATCTTGATCTACATTATTATCTCCACTTTCTAAAAAAAAAACATAGAGTTAAGGCTACCTCGTAAAGAAACACTACTTAAGGCAATTTAATACCTCTTGAGTAAAAGTGTTTAATCATATGGGCAAAATTGAACATACCTAGTGGACTGCATTCATATATATCTCGTGAGCATTAAAATTAAAAAATAAATCCATTTTAAAATCATTATTGAAAAAGGAAAATTAAGAAGACATACAATTTTATGACTTTGCCTCAAATTTATCTAGAGATATGAAATATTTTATTTACAGCAATGTTGTGAATGTTAGGCCTTATATATGGTATTGACATCACTTTCATAAATGATGACAATTGCGTATCCTTAAAAGTAATGTCTCAAATATTTGTTGCTTTTAATAATAGAAAACAACTGTTCACAATTTCATGTGCGGACAAACATCGGACGTAAATGTAGTGCAAAATTCAACAGTTTGGGAGGGGGGGGGGGGCGGGGAATCTACTTCTATTGAGTAAAGAGTAAAATTTTGATACACCAACCTCTAATTGTTAAATTTCCCAGAGTAAAGCTCAATTTCCAAATACCAAATTGTGTACATCTTCAAAGTTTATAAAATGATGAATCTGTCCTCAATGGATGTTGGGACATCGAAAGGTGTTCAGGCTGCAAGTTTGACTTGCCTTCCTTAGGTTGTATAGAACAATAATCTAACCTTATTTTACGACAGAGTGAAGAGTGAATGGCAATCAAACAGTTTTGAAGGGATAATTTTTATTGAACTATCTTAGAATGGAATTTGGAATCCTAATTTAAGTGTAAAGCTGTTCCAACGGGTGAGCAGGGATTATTGACGATAAACAAAATATATACTTTATTTTATCACAACATCTTACTACCCGTTTGTGTTGTACACACATTTATTAATTATTATAAGGTGACCTGGTGGTCTAGGGATAAGGTGTCAGACTTCTGTGCTGAGGGTCCAGGGTTCAATCCTCGGTCCCGGCACAGATTTATCTGATTGCCAAACCCTTCCTTCACCTCTGACAAGACGTGTATTTAATCACAACTTGTGAATGTGTGGAATGCCAGGCCTCCACCGTGGTTCGGATCCCACGTTAAACTGTAGGTCCTCCATTTCATCTCACAATCACCCTACCATTGCACATTAGCGTAAGTGCGTATAACCCGAACGGGTAGTAAGACGCTGTGCTAATAATAATAATAATAATAATAATAATAATAATAATAATAATAATAATAATAATAATAATAAATTATTATAATGTGTTTAAGATGAGAAAGGTTGAATTTAAATGAGGTGTACACGCATTTACGGGCTGGGAGATTGAAAATTCATTTGGGGAAAAACCCAGGTAAGTACACCCGATCGGGATTTGAACACCGATCTCCAAGTCTTCGCCAGTTTAGTATACCGCAACCTTGGACCGTTCGACAGCCGAAGTGGGTCATAGAATTAATAATATTACATATACTTCCTTCTGAGATAAAGGCCGTATTAAATAAAATAACCAGCCCCCATTTCATGCGGCGACTAAATGCGCGGTGAAAGTTGAATACCCCACCCACCCCATGAAATTTTAATTGCAAACTTTAGTCACTTCAACGCCCTTCACAAACAAGACCTCCCCCCCCCCCCCCCGTGGTACCCCGTTTCTCCACCCCAACACTTGTTGTTCCGGACGTGGTACGAAGAAGTCAAGTGCAGTTTCCTCCGGAGCATAACGAGCAGATAATGGGCTACGTACCGCCATTACCCGACAGAAAGGACTCAATTAATTTCTGTTGCATGCGAGGCTAAATGCCCAGTCGTCCGAACTAGGAAGAGAATTTAGCAATCACATTTTGTGTTTGTGAGACCAGTTAGAACACATTATTGACGTAATGACAGGGAATCAAATTATTGCTCGCATGGTACGATTGCACCCAATCTCGACTGTTTCATCTTTAATTAACGAGTTAATGTAATAAATGAGATAAGTGTTTTGTTGTGAACTAAAAACATTCTTGTTTTTTTAAAATTAGGTGTTCTGTATTTCGACATGTCCTCTATCTGTCCAAATTGAGTCCTCCAGCATGTCCTGTAAACAACCTAATTTTTTACATGAAAATTCACATTATTTCATTGTTTGGGCTCACCCATCAGCTACATTCGTGGTCTTTCTGGTCCCCTTCTTTTTTAAACCTTGCCTTCTATGACGTCACTTAATAAACCATTTCTTCTGATAATGTGACCCATCCTGTTGACCTTTATTCATAGAATCCCCTGTACATTGGTTCTCTTTACATTTACATGTTATAGAACTTATTCTTTAGTCAACCGATGTGTTCCCTTTATCCTCTCTTTTCTCCTTCAGCACCAAGTCTCAAAGCATGATGAAAGCATCATGAAATAACAATTATTTAAAAGTCATATTTTTATTATTAGCACCGCGTCTTACTATCCGTTCGGGTCATACGCACCACTTACGCTAATGTGCAATGGTAGGGTGATTGTGAGATGAAATGGGAGACCTACAGCTTAACGTGGAATCCGAACCACGGTGGAGGCCTGGATTTCCACACATTCACAAATTGTGATTAATACACGTTTTGTCAGAGGTGAAGGAAGAGTTTGGCAATCAGATAAACCTGTGCCGAGACCGAGGATTGAACCCAGGACCCTCAGCATAGAAGTTTGACAGCTTACGCCTAGACCAACAGGTCACCAAAAGCTATATTAGAGTAGTTTTTTATATTCTGAAACAAAGAATTATCTTTTCAAATAAAAGGATAAATTGTATCAGCATGAAGCTCGACAGCGGACTAAACATAGGACGACATGCTTAACCTAAATATCCACGCCTAATAATCAAAAAATTGATTACTAGGCTAATAGGACCTACTCATTAAACATTTTTTAAAAGGATTTCTTATAAAATAAAACAAGGATATTTACTAACTTGGCTCAACCTCATTAACCAAATAAATTTCTATTAAAAACTAAATTATTTAAAATAGGCTTCACTATATTATAGAGGCTACTTTCTCGTACAGGTAAAATATAAGGAAATAATTGAGATAGAAAATAAAGCTCGACAGGTGTATTTTGACTAACATGTACTTTCTATATTTTGATAGTTTTATTATTACTATTTATATTATTAAAACTACCCTACTAAACTAAAAAATAGGGCACTGTACCTAATGTAATAAACATAAGACATTGCACCAACACTTTCAACAGTTTTTGTTGCTCTAAAATTAATGCACTATAATCATTAAACTTGGAAATGCAATTTCTTTGTTGTGGATTTTAGTAATTTATTGATGTATAAATATTTATTTTTCTGTTAAACTCATATTTTTTTAAAAGTTGCATTTCACATCAAATACCTTAACATAAGGTGCTTTTATGCATACATGTTTCTTTGTTCAGAGGATGTTGAGGAGTGAATCCATTTCTTTCAGTAATTGTAGTCTTCTCCCTACCTTTTCGTTTCTGGCTGAATATTCTGAAAGATAGACAGACAGGTCTACGTGAGGATCAAAAAGATTTATACCGGCTTATGGGTTCGCCTGTTCTAGGCTGTCAAAATAACAAGACTGATACAATGAAATGATGCCAAGTCTAAAAAACCTTTATGTTACATCAGCAAAACCGAATCTTGAGTATTATTACATTTTATGTTATGTCAAATTATCTTATTTCCCCGGTACGCTTTACACCTACCCATCTCATGACCGATTAACCGGGAGATACTAGGTCACTCACGATCCAGAAATCGTATTTAACGTGTCTATTTTTTAGCATCTTACTACCCGTTCTGGATATCTTCATATTTGCACTAATTTGGTAGTGCTGCATAAGGAAGAATCTTAAGTAAATGTAACGCTATTTGCATAGTGGGAGAACACAAAGGGCGAAAATCACCCGGTTAGGATTCAAACCCCGAACTCCCGGCTTGTGACAATCCAGTCTCTTGGGAGACCGACGCATCAGATTATGCAGCTGCTGATGCGGGCTAAATGCTAGCATTCAATCAGGACAACCAAGACTTTCTAGACATATGTTCGGTCTCCTGTACAACTCAGACACGAGAGATATAAATATAAAAGTTTAATTAAAAACTACAACTCAATGTTTATCTTCTGTAATGTCGCTGACCTGTGATTCTAAACGTAATGCAACTACACACTTACATCACTTAGTGTTTCAAATTCAAATTTCAAAATGAGCCGTAATCAGTGAGTATCAGTGAGGCAAACATCAAAGTAAATGAAGATGTAAAATGGTAATTATCGGGACTAACTCAATTTTCACAGCCTTTTATAAAATACAAACATGAATTATTGTGGCCAAAATTGAAAACATTTCAGTGTTCTGAAAACGAGGTGTCGTGTGGTCACAGGTTCGACACCGTAACTCAGTCAGTAGCGCGTCTGTCCAGTGAACTAAGGGGCCCGGATTCAATTCCTGGCATGGCCAAAAAAATTATCATTGGTGAAATATGGGTTTAAAATTTCACAGTGATGGATTAACGGCTGGTATCTGGATGTTATGTCTGTTATATATTTAAGTTAGTCAATAAGTCGTGGTCATATATAATTAGTCAATTCAGAAAGAGTACGTTAAATAACGCAAATAATTGAAAAAAAATTGCTGTCACAGCCCAGGGCACCACGTATCTCTGTTCAACGAAGAAAAGGAAGCTACTTATGACGATTTACCAGGAAATGAGAGCGTATTTATCAACAATTTCGCAGAGCACAGGCCATCTTTGTTCTGCTAAACAGGCCATATATAGCATTGAATGAAACAATGGCAGGAGTGAGGGAGATAAACAATGCCTTAATTTCAGGAAGAGGCCGCGTCGCATATCCAAAACAAAGCAGTGTGGCGCAGTTATTTTTAGGCCTGTTAAGTGTACCGTAAAGTAGAAATGTTTGTGGAGCACTGTACTTTTTAATTAGTAGGCACACCCCTACTGTCAATGAGATGAATAAAAGTTCGAATAATATTTCCAACATACGGTAGTAGTGAAATAATTGGCATGAGTTGCAAATATAGGGCGGGACCGAAAAATTTTTTTACGGTTAGTATCTTGAAAATTAACACTTTAATGGAAAATTAAATACTCACTATCTAAATAAAAGGAAACTACATATTACACTTTTTTCACTTTTTGGAGATAATGCCACTTAGGTGATTTCCACTGGACGTCGAGCAAACCTCAGCAGGTTGTCATTACTTTCCTCAGCATTGATTGTTTATTTATTTCCGCCACACCCTGTACAAATATATTTCAGTTAGAGTAATTTATTTGTTCTTTGTTTAATTATAAAAAAACCACTGAAATGTTCCAAAAAATAAATATTACATTATGGTTACTAAAATGCAATGTGGATTGTGCTAGTGAACACAAGTACTTGACACCATGGGGGTGAAGGCGTCAGTATAATATGGTATTGTCTACCGGTGACAAAGAGGTTGAGTCCTTAAACCCAGTCGGCTGTATTTAGGTTGTTTCCTAAATGTTTTTCCCGCACCATATCAACGTGAATTTGGCTACACTTCCTTATTTTTTTCCAACTTTTTGTTGTTGTTATTATTATTATTATTAGCACCGCGTCTTACTACCCGTTCGGGTTATACGCACTTACGCTAATGTGTAATGGTAGGGTGATTGTGAGATGAAATGGAGGACCTACAGTTTAACGTGGAATCCGAACCACGGTGGAGGCCTGGCATTCCTCAACTTTTTGTTCCTTACCTCATTATTGTATAGCCCGGTAAAATGCAATTTCAAAAGAAGTCACTTGAACCAGTAAAGAGATCACCGACACTCGGGAAAACTATTAGCTTACATTAATATCTTTTAGCCGCGTCTTACTACCTGTTCAGGTTGTACTCACATCTACTAATTACGATAGTGAGTTAAGGACGTACAATACATCTAACC
This sequence comes from Timema podura, assembly GCA_033556935.1. Taxonomy (NCBI): domain Eukaryota; kingdom Metazoa; phylum Arthropoda; class Insecta; order Phasmatodea; family Timematidae; genus Timema; species Timema podura. The sequence continues at coordinate 45,169,986 of JAVRXN010000007.1, read as the reverse complement.
GGGATTCGAATCCCAATCTTCCTGTGATCGGCAGTTAAGTTTATTATGAAAGTGACGCCTTAGACCATGATGTCACTGAAGAAGGTATATTTTGCAAATTTTAATAAAGGCACGTAGACATGTGGGGATTGTAAAATTTCAAATTTCTTTTACTAGTCAGATATTAATTTTTTAAAGTAGTGTGTCGCTTTCAATAAAAATAATACTATATATTTTAATGAACATAAATATTATAGAATGTAATACATTTTAAATTAATTTAGATTAATTAATTTTAAATTTTATATTGGTTTACAAAAGCTTTTTTTTTTCGTGCGTCTAGTCTGACTACCCATCCGGACTACCCATATATTTACACGAGTAAGCACCCGATTTAGTGAACGCATGGTCTAAGGCGACACTCTTGCAATAAGCTATACTTCCGATGATAAGGAGATCGGTTTTGAAACCCAGTCGGATGTACAAAGGGTGGTTTTTCAAAAAATTATTTTACAATCCCATTCAAAGGTGGGTACACTTCCTCTAAACTCAGACTTTTTAGTCCCTAACATACTATCGTAATATATTAAATCTACCCAAGCTTTTGTTTGAAGATAATATATATTAACATTTTTAGGTGTTTAACATGTACAGTACATTATGGGCCAACTGATTATTGTATGTCAAAACACAACTAAAAACCAACTTAAATCTAAAACATACATAACATTCAATCCCCTGACCATTTATTCATTTATTTGAAAAGAGGGTCTGCATTTTATCAATAATTAATTTTTCAGCCATATTATGAATCGAACCCGGGACCCTGAAATGAGTAGACAGTCGCGTTACCGACTGAAGAGGGAATAAATATCAATCTAGAAATACTACCATCAATATATCCGGACGGAATTCGACTCTCAACCCTCTCGTCACCAGAAAATCATATCGAATAGTGTTGACGCCTTACCCCTCGTGATAACCGGTACGAGTGACACAAACAAAGTGAACTGACGAATATAGCCTTGAAATAATTTTCAAAAGAAGAAGTTATTTCCCTGTGAAAAGAAGTTTTGACATATTATTTGTAATTCTGTCCCCATGTAGTCAGTTAACTTGTGAGGCGTGTTTATGAGGTAAAGCGCATTAGCGTCCCTCACATTCTTCATCAGCAGCTCGCGGAGGTAATTGCGGCGCTCTTACTACCTGATGCCCGCCACACCTCTCACTTCCCCTTGCAGCCCGCAACCCGCACGAGAACATGTAGAGAGCCGTTGCAGGGGTGCGTTTTGGACACAAGGGACAACTTCAAATATTAGAAACTAACTTTGGTGGCTGCATAGTCTAAGGCGCTACTCTCACAATAGACTAATAGACTGGACTGCCTGGGACCCGGGGGATCAGGATTCGATCACGGTCGGTTGTACTGAGGGTGGTTTTATATAAATGATTTTCCACTCTCCCCTCCAAGCAAGTGCGGGTACACTTCCTCTAAATTCAACCTTCCTAATACCTAGCACATTAGTATAATTAGTCCATAGGCGTATAACCTGAGAGGGTGATAGGGAAAAATACAAAAATTTGGAATGATTTAATTTGGAAGAGCAGAACCTTGAATATTTTTTTATCACCGTGTCTTACTACCTGTTTGGGCTATATGCATATGTACTAATTACATTAATGTGTTAGGATTGAGGAAGGTTTAGTATATAAGGAGAATTGTACCCACATTTGCGTGGAGAGAGTGAATGGAAAATAATTGAGGAAACGCCACCCTAAGAACAATTTACTGGTATTCCAACCCTGATCTCCCCCCATCATCGGCAGTCTATCTAGTCTATTGCAAGAGTGACGCTGTGAGCCATTCGAACCACTGAAGTAGGTGTAGCTATTATTACGGCCTCTTTAGCGCTGATGGAGTTATTATGGCCTGACAGTAACTTGGAGAATACGTACCACATTTGTGTTGAGGGAAAGTGAGAAACTATTTAGAAAAAAAAACCCTCAGTGCACCAGGCTGAAATTTGAACCATGACACCAGTTATCCAGACTAGACGAGCCTGACATTCAGTCCACCATGTTCACCGATGTGGGTGCCCAGGATTCAAACCACAGACATATACTATTGAAAATAATAAACGTTTCAGTGATTATCGATTTAGAAGGAATAATATTGAAATTTATTCACAAATACAAAATAAAATGTAGTGTATTTTTAATACGTGATGCTGAATCAAAGTTCTGTGATTTAATAATATGTAAATATCTCAACATCCTGGAACACAGATGTTTTCAGATACTTATGATCATAAACAGCTTAATTTCTAAGGTCTCTATTGAGATATTTAATAAAAAAAGTGTCCAATTAATATTTAATTCATGTATTCACTGAGTCTATTACTTCTCAAAATAGATAGATGGATTTATTATCATGATAAATATAAAAGAATGTACTAGTGATATAAAACCTTATTTACTTTTTAAAGGCTAATAAATATATTTAAATATATCTTGTCTTAGGTTAGGATGGCAAACAAAAATTAATAATAGTACAAAAATATTTTATTTTTAAAACTAGACATTAATGTATGTTTAAAATTTTATTTACAGTGTTGTTAACTATCCTTTATGATATATAACAGTTGATTATTAATTTTTGTTTTTGCTTCATAATTACTTATTATTAGAAGTTTTGTCTTATCGGTCGATGTTTCCTTTTGTCAGTGAACTAAGACCGTTAATGTGCCATGCCCTCTGCCCCACCTTAAGCTCCCGGAATTGTCTCTTTTCCTTCAAGTCATCTAATATTTAAATCCTCCGTCGTTGTAAGCTCCTTTGTTCCCTCATCCTTTCCTTCTATGGCGTTGTGCAGAAGACAAATCCTCCTAAGGATGTGTCTGGTCCAGTTTGGTTTGAACCGAAGAATCACATCCAAAATTGTTCTTTTTATCACTCACTCATTTTAGGACTTCTTCATTTGTCACTCTGTATGTCCACTTAATCTTCTCAAGTCTTCTCCAGAACCACATTTCAAAGCTCTCCAAGTATTTATTTTTCATCTTCTTAAGAGTCCTAGTTTCTAATCCATAAAGCGTATAGGTGACCTGGTGGTCTAGGGGTAAGGTGTCATACTTCTGTACTGGGGGTCCGGGGTTAAATCCTCGGTTCCGGCAATTTCCAAACCCATCCTTCACCTCTGACAAGACGTTTATTAATCACAACTTGTGAGTGTGTGGAATGCCAGGTCTCCACCGTGGTTCGGATCCCATGTTAAACTGTAGCTCCTACATTTCATCTCACAATCACCGTACAATTACACATTAGCGTAAGTGCGTATAACCCGAACGGGTAGTAAGACGCGGTGTTAATAATAACATAAAGCGTAGTGCTCCAAATATAGCATTTCATCAGTTTATTCTTCAGTTCCGAACTCAACTCGCTGGTCAGCAGTAACAGCTTTTTGTTGAAAGCCTTCTTTGAAATGGTGATCCTCGACCTAATTTTCTTGATAAAGTTGGTATCCTTTGTCAGTGGACTTCCCAGGTACTTGAATTGCTCTATATTTTCCAACTCCTGGTTTCCAATTTTAATTTTCAGTAGTGCTTCATTTGTTGTGATCACCATAACTTTTACGTCTTAATTCTAGATCATCTGCATATTTTATTGTGATGATGCATTTTCCTATCCTAAAATTGTCAGGTCACTCCAGGGTTTCTCTGACCAGCCACTCTCCATACAAGTTGAACAGACTGGGTGACAAACAGCATCCCCACCTCACTCCTCTTCCTATCTCCAAGCTGTTGATCTCTCCATCATTCAGCCTCATCTTCACTCGTCTCAGGTACAGGTTTGCAATCAGCCTTCTGTCCCTTCAGTTGATGCCGATCTTCTTGAGCATTTCCATCAGTTGCTACCACATATCTCTAACGAACGCCTTTTGTCATTCGATTAAACAAATATAGATCACTTTCTCGACTTCCAGCACTATCTATGAATTATTCTCAGCATACCAATGGCATTTCTGGTTCCTTTTCTGAATCCAAATTGGTCTTCTTCCATCACACTTTATATTTTCGTTTTAGTCACCTGTTGAATATTCTTGCCATGATCTTCCGCACATGAAAGATGAGGCTATGGTCCTGTAGTCACAACATTTCTTGGTTTGTTTCTTCTTCTTTGGAACCACCTTGGCTACATCTAGAAATCCTTGGGCCATTCTCTTGTTTCTTAGATCATTTTTATGAGTTTTGAGAGAGCCATTAATCCGTTGTTTCTCAGTTCCTCCAGAACGTCAGCTGATATATCGTCATCTTCAGCAGCTTTCCTTCTTCACATGTCCTTTATGACTTTCTCCAATTTAATCTTTCAAACGCTGTGTCCTTTTTTTTCATCCTCTACCTCACCTTCTGCTTCAATCTCCATGTTTTCTGGTCAATTTTTCTTGCCCTACATTTTTTCTATATATCTTTCCCTAATCGTAAGAACCTCTTTACGATCCGTCACCATCTGAACTTTGGGGTTTTCTATTCTTATTGTTCCTACACTTTTGTTTTCATTCCCTCCCAGTTCCTTTGCTTTTTGGTACGTAAGGTCATAACTTCTAATTATTTGCAGTCCTATAATTTCATCGTGTGTATTTTCTATACGGTCTTTCTTCGCTTTGTCTGTTTCTCTATTTAAATCGTCGCTTAGCCTAATATATTCTTCTTTATTGGCTTTTCTATTTCCTTCTTTCTTCCATTTTATGAAGCATTTTATTGTTATAAAAGACTATCATGCAGTCCTATTCACTTTTCCAACAAGGTCACTTAGCACCTTCAAAAAATATTCTTAACTCTATTCCACTTCCCTTTCGCACGTACTCTTTTCTGTCACATTATTTAATTTTTGTTCTATTGAATTTCTAGCAATGTCACGCCTGATTCTTAGTTTGTCTAAGCTCCCTTTTACACTTGCTCATCGTTCTGATCCTCCTCAGTCTTATTTCAATGTACGCCACCAGCATATTATGGTTCGAATCGATGTCGGCACCTGGCAATGTTTCCACATCCTTCACTACATTCCTGAATCACTGTTTGACATGGGTGTAGTCGAGATGGTACCTGCTAATGTCTCCTGAGCTATTACATGTGTATAGTTTTGTCTTTTGTTTCTTGAACCAGGTATTTATCACCACCAGGTTATTCCACTGGAAAAATTAGTTGAGCATCTGCCCTCTGTTGTTCCTTTTCTCCATGTGACCCTATGATCTTCTGCTCCTATCCTTCTCCTACCACACTGTTTCAATCGTCCATTATGATGGAGTTTACTCTCCCTCTTCCCTATGTTAAATAAATACTTAAATTTATTCGTATATGTCTTTTATCTTGACATCATCATGGTCGACTGTTGGCATGTACACTTGTACTATCAAAATACCCATTGGCTCAGCATTTACTTTCACAAATATTAATCTATCACTATGACACATCACTTTAATAATACTTTTCACCATTTAGTTTTTCATCACTATTGATGAGACTACTTTTCCTGAACTATTCCCACCTGAACATTGAACATTGTGTAATTTCCAGACACTACTTCACCTTTATCTTTCTACCAGACTTAATTAAATCCGCAATTTTCACATCACACCTTTCCACTTTCAGTTTTTCCAGTTTCTCAGCTCTTGTCATCGTCCGTACATTCCATATTCCTATGATGAAAGGAAAAGTTTTATTTGACGATTGTTCTTTGTTGATTGAAGTATTCTCCACTTGCAGATACGAAAGGGGGACTAGCTAATTCTGAATATTCTACCCGGGAAAAGCCATAATTGGTTTTATTCCCTCGATAAAAAGGGGCTTTCAGAAGGAAATAAAGAGTGGAATTTTTCCCTTTTCCTATCCACACAGAAGTACCCCGCTCAAACCTCCACTCCATGCGGTCACGCCCATGGATGTTCGGTCTTGAACCATCTCAAGCATCATTTGCTCTGTACCTCAATTTGATCCTGACACAGCTGCTGCCTGGACCATCCACGTAGCCCTGTGCAGGGGGGCGTGATATACCCCCCGTCACTGGGTCCTTACATAACCTAGTCCACCACTGAACTTACTGCAGCCATTAAGCCCCCGCAATGTCGACGCCATTGGCCACCCCTGCTACATGGAAGCCTCTGTAAAGTTTTACCCATGTGGACTTAGATACAGCTCAAGGGTTTGTGAAAGCGAGAGATATCAGTGGTGAGGCTCTCACAAACTTACTTCATAGGAAATTAAATAATATGTTGCTTGAAATTGAGCGCATGTGTGGTCAAAGGTACAATGGAGTATCTAACATGTCTGGTAAAATGAATGGTGTGTAAGGTCTCATCAGGGAAAAGCAACCCTATGCTATCTATATCCACTGTGCTTCTAACAAAATTTATTTGTCGATTTCTTAAAACACGTTCTTCACCAAGTGTAAAGAATGCTATTGCCGTGCTCAGTGATGTAACAAATGAAGTAAGAGACTCTATTAAACTAACACTTTTAATTAAAGCAAAATACATGATAATTAACCTGGAGAAACAATATTCAAGATTAAAGTGCTTTGTGAGACGCTCTGGGTAGAACTAAACGATGCATGCTAACACTTTTTACGTACTTTTGATATAGCTATTGGTTTTCTACAAATTTTTGATGGAGAGTCACCATCATCAAAGTCAGCACTATTACTTACCTCAGTTCTCAAATTTGACTTTATTATAATGTTGAATATTATTTTATTAATCTTTATCCTAACAGTCACGTTGTCTCGTCAGCTTCAAAACCCTTTGTTATATACCTCAAGCAGTGCTATAGCATGATAGAAAATGTTTTAGAAACAAATAAAGATTATCTTCAAGATACATAGGCGTTTACTGCGAATCAATGAATTTGGCTGAAAAACATCAAGTTGAAATCACTAGGCCAAGAACCATCCAGAGCATCTTCACAGGTTAAATGTTGATACATAAAGTCCTAAGGAATATTATAGACCCAATAGACTGAACGTTTCTTTGTCATTTATATACTATCTTTCTCAGAATTATCAACTTGATTTTCTTTAATTGACCACAGTAACATTATCACATTATATGGGTTAATTCCAGCATATGCCAACCAAGACTATGAACTTTCATTACAAGCAGCTAAAATATTTGATAACGGACTTCCTGGGACTTTTGTCAGAACTTTGTGGAGAGATTGACTTGTGGCGACAACGCTGTAAAGATAAAGCTAAGGCAAAGAAAGTGTCCAACTAGTGCGGTTGAAAGCTTATTACATGCTTCAGATGGATTTTACCCAAACATTATAAATTCTTCTTCACATTTTTTATGTTCTTATCGTGACTACTAGAACTAGTGAGATATCATTTTATACATTAAAAATATCAAGAGATACCTAAGGTACCTAGCAATACCTAAGAATAAATAGGAAAAATGAAATTATTGCTGTTATCAAGTAAGAGATAAGTTTGTCCAATTATGTTGTGTAAGGGCTAGATGGGTAACTATTAGGTTTATTATTATTTTTTCACAATAACTATTTATTATTGACGAACATTATTTGATTTTTATGTTATTCTATGATTTATTCACTGGTTACTCTCAGAACATGTTAAATAAATTAAAACTATAATATTTTTTAACATTGTGAAATATTATTATAATTGTATTAAATTAAGTGATAAATATATAATATAAAATAATTATATATTGTATTGTAAGTATATGAAATGAAATAATTATATATCACATATATTAAATATAATAATTATATATTATACAGTAAGTAGGCCTGTATGATATATACTAGCTTTCATGTTTATTCATAAGTGATCTAACCTGTTTTAAATAGTAATGTATTTATATTGTTGATAAATGTGTTATTTATCCCCCTAATAAAATGATCTTGATCCACCCATGGGTATAAGTACAGTTATACATTTACAACACATCATCAGTAAGAATTATATTTGCACATATATTCACATAACTAAACATGACAAAGCAATAACTCAAAGCAAGGAAAAATGACCTAAAAATAAACATTTCTATAACCAGGGGTCACGAACAGAGTGTATGTGCATGAGTATTTTCTGTAATCTACCAAAATAAAATGACATGTCATTAAAATCCGGGCTCTGTTGATAATATTGCCAAGTCAAAATAAAGTAAGAAAACTATATCTTGAAATTTTTCTTTTTCGAAAACACTTTAATGCATCTCCATCTGATACATGATATTAATATCTTTTGAAGAGCTCATACACTCGAACCAACCATAAACATTTTATTATAGGAAGCCTTTCTCTTTCATCTCATGAATTTTATTTTGATACATGAAATATTTGATAGTATGTTGTTTGGTGTAAAAACATGTCTGTGTGGTATTAAATACAAAAATGGCTCTTTCCGCTTTCATTTAAAAAATTTAATCAACTCATGTAGCAATATGGTAGTAGTTAAATATCTATTTTACTATGGCAAAGCCATGTATATGATACAACTCTTTCTTATATTTTAGGTTAAAAAAATAGCAGGTCTTAAAATAACCCCAATAGTAGACGCCCTTTTCTTTTAAGTTTAAAATATTGGCATAGCATTAATTAAATTGTAGAACCTTTCCTGAATGAATACTAAATTGATAATCGTATTTTTTCTAGTTTCATAACCACACAAAACTTCTGTTAGATAACTTTTAGGTTTATTTATGTTCTATTTTCGAGTAAGATTAATGTTTATTTTTAATTCCATCTTATCACATAAATACGTAGCTAAGTACAGTACCATACAGACAAAATTAAAAAACAAATAACTGAGTTCAGTGGCCACATGGTCTAAGGCATCACTATCGCAATATACCAGACTGCCAATGAAGGGGAGATCGGGGTTCGAGCCCAGTCATGTATACAAAGGTTCATTTTCATAAATTGTTTTCCACTCTCCCTTTACACAAATGTGCTTACTTTTCTTCTAAATTTAACCTTCCTAGCACATTAGAGTAATTAGTACATAAGTGCACTATCCGAAGGGGTGTAGTAGGATGCGATGAATTTTTTAAAATAGTAATAACTTATTAAATAATCCGTTGTTCCAAATGAGTTATTTGTTTGTATATATTGTTGGATCAGTTTTTTGAAAAAATATTACCCTGTGTGTCCTCTATTTGACATCGCTGACTCTATGAGGTCATGTCCCTACAAGTTCAGACATTCAGTTGGATGGTTCTGTATTTTATTTGATTATGAACAAATGATAAATAGGATGATTGTTTTACTCTGAAAAACATTTAGCCCTTATTATATCTCGATGAATAATTGAAAATAGTAGTTTTGTCTGGACTACTCTTTATATCCCTTGGCTGTATGATGAAATGAACAGTAGTAATATCGCTATTTTTAAAAGAAATAAGTTCTTAAAAATAATAAAACAGATATAATATTATTAACCTTTAAACGTAATATTCTCTAGAGGAGAATAAAGCCTTTCGTTTCCACGAGTACAAAGAAAATTTGTTCTTCAATAGAGCAGTGGTGAAATACATAATTAGGAGTCCCATGAGCGTTTCACTAACACATGTTTGCCCGCAAGAAATTTTTTTAAATATCACGCTGACCTTTTACTTTCTTGCGACTCCTTGAAGACAGAAAGTATTGTGATCGTCAAAAAAAAATCTGAACTGACAAAAAAAATTAATGTCATCGTTTCATGACCCATAAGCCTGAAAAAGTGTTTTTTGCTATGCTGTCTGTCTGTCTGCCGGTTAGTGGGACTAGAGTCAAAACTATTCAACCGATCAGGCTAAAACTTGGTATGCCTATCTATGATTGTCATAAGGTACCCAGAGAAATTTTTGGAATTAACTATCCAATCCTAAAATTAACCCTAAAAATTAATTAGAGTCGAATAGAGCGGAGAATAGATTTTATTAAAATCAGCTCTAACTATTTTAGTTAAAATGTATGTCTAGACACTGTTTAACATTACAAGTAAAATAGTGCATCTTATTTTCCTATGAAAATAACTTTGAAGATATTATACAGAAGCGAAAATTTCTAATTTTAATCATATCTTTACAACTTTTTGAGATACGATATATCTTATGATTTCTCTTAAAATTAACAACTTTTAGCTGAAAGAATATTTGATAAAATCAATACTATCCGAGTTATGGGCAAATATATTCTTTTAAATATAGATTTGGCAAATGAGGAACGGAAAATACACAGAACCAATAATATGTATTTCTGTAACTGAGTGCACTATCCCAGATGCCTGTGCTAATTTTTTGCCATTATGTTTCCATAACACTGAATATTATTTCGTTTCCTATATCTTACGAGGTATAAGTATATTTTGGATAAAGTAGTGATAAAGTCTGTGAGGTGCAACGTAACATTTATTTTAACGTTTATTTATTTTCATTTTCTTTGTACTAAAGCAATAAAAACGCGGCAATTTCTCATTTATAATGGCAATTAATCGATTATCTTTATTAATGTTTATTTTATTTGGCTTTACTTTCCTACCCCTTATCCAGAATATCTATATATTTGCACTAATGGAATAGTTGTGAGGAATTGATAGTAAATTTACCAATATTTCCGCGAAGAGAGAGAGAGAGGTAGAAAAATGAAGAATAAAAATACTCTCAATACACTCGCATGGAGTTTGAACCCCAGCCAACAAACTAGACCATATGAGTTTTACATTAGGTCCATAGACTCTTCGATGCGAGAGTAGAAGAATTGTTAGTTAATTAGTAATTAATTTAAAATAGGGGAATCTATATATTCTAAAATTATTTGATATCACATGATACTATATTCTCACATGTATTTTAGTAGCAAATATTTGTTCTATTTATATCAAACTAAAAACGTGTTAGCTATCATTTTAGTCTTATAAAAGTATAGATAATATTTAAAGTTGTCATCCTAATGCATTTGAGCACCTGTAGCAAGGTGATATATTAATATTTATTGCTAGAGATTGATGAAAATATAAGTTGGTACCGGCTGTGTTTGAAACCTATTTATAAAGATGCCAAAGTTTTACTCACCTCTTGGATATTTTGATGATTTATCTTTACCTTAACATATTGGATTGTCACAATACATTAAAACATGATATTTGGTACGAATGACAGCAGATAACAAAGTATGCATTTAAACATGTATGGTAAAATAACACCACGAAACGGGAATCAAATCCGTTACTTTTAACTCAACAGCTCAATGCTCTACCACTGATCTCTCCGTAAGAGCTATACAAATTGAATTAAAAAACCCTTACAGGTAAACTATTAGAGTCATATAAAAACTATTATTAATGTTGAATTTATTTCCGTAAACATTCGTTATTTATAAAAAGTAGATTTAGTATAATTTTAGCAAAAAGAAATCTTTATCAACTACAAACACATTTTTATGTTAAACAATGATGGAATTAATTTACTATAGTATTATTTATATATTATATGTATTAATATTATTAATCAAAAGAGACACTTGGAGTTCCCATGACTTGACGTATGAATACATAAGAGCAGATTGTTCAACTTTTATAGCTCTTCCAATGAAAATTGGACTAGCTATCATGTAGATAAAAATTGGTATTTTATCACGCGTGTAAAGTTTATTTAAATAATTCCATCAACTTTGAAAGGCACACAAAGAGATAAACTGCCTCCATGTGTAATGAATTGCATCAATAAAACTTGGTTGAGTGGAGAATTAAATTTCTAAAAAAAAGTAATCATACATTGAGTAGAGTATAATTGTTTCGATTGATGTTTATATTAATAAAGTTTGGTAATCGACATTTCATCATTTCTATTACTTTTCATTTGCCGGGAATAGATCGATTCAAAATTAACATGATTACAAAATGTACTCTTGCACCATTACAGTTTCAAAACACTCCCCTTTGTGTAAGAATAAATAACAGTAGATATAGAAACTTTGAGATAAGTTTTAATGGATAGTAAGGTGAGAGTATTAACAACTCATATGGTTACATAATACTTATAAAAATGTTTAATTTGAGGTTAAGTCAAACTGTAGAGCCCACAAACCTTTCTGACAGCTATAAGCAATTTTAATATATTTACATAGAATAAAGTCATGTGGTTTGCAGCCCTAAATATTGATATATGTTGTCAATATATATAGAATAAAAATAATAGAATAATATGTTATCAATATTGACCATGAAAACATTTTTGTAATTTCTAAAGGGTTTGGTGTGTAAAACCCGAACGGGTAGTAAGACGCGGTGCTAATAATAATCTAAAGGGTTGTTTCTACTAAAATTCTACTGTATTAAGGGCCAGTTTCATAGTCCAATTTAGTACGCCTCAAGTGCGGCGCTATACTAAATACAAGACGTCACCTACCTGAAATTGAATGGAATGGGCCAGTTTCATATGCGAAACTGGCCCATTCCATTTTGGTCTAGGTAGGTGCCGTCCTGTATTTAGTATCGACTCGCACTTTAGGCATGCTAAGTCTGACTATGAAACTGGCCCTAAGACACCATCGCCAATGTTGACGCCGTGACGTACATCAGATACTATATGTCGTATACCACTGTGTTGCGGGTAGCATCTACATGCTTACTAGGGGTCATCCAAAAGCCATTTAGCACTTTTTCTAATATTTTTTGGCCCTCCCGCACCCGCCCCCTTCCCCACCATGTAACACCACATGGACATAAGATATTTCCCCATGTAGCACAATTTAGACATTTAGCTCCCCCCAGTACACATGTAGACATTAGAGCTCCCCCCATTTAACACCAGTAACATTAGAGCTCCCCCATAACACCATGTAACATTAGAGCTCCCCCATGTAACACATGTAGACATTAGAGCTCCCCCCATTGTAACACCATTGTAGACATTAGAGCTCCCCCCATTTAACACCATGTAGACATTAGAGCTCCCCCCATGTAACACCATGTAGACATTAGAGCTCCCCCATGTAACCCATGTAGCATTAGAGCTCCCCCATGTAACACCATGTAACATTAGAGCTCCCCATGTAACACCATGTAGACATTAGAGCTCCCCCCATTAACACCATGTAGACATTAGAGCTCCCCCCATTAACACCATGTAGACATTAGAGCTCCCCCCATGTAACACCATGTAGACATTAGAGCTCCCCCCATGTAACACCATGTAGACATTAGAGCTCCCCCCATGTAACACCATGTAGACATTAGAGCTCCCCCCATGTAACACCATGCAGACATTAGAGCTCCCCCTACGCCCAACAGCTTTACATAGATTATAAAATTTATAACAGGTGAATTATTGGTCGTAATGATTATGCCTCACTGTCTTGAATAGTTTAAGTTTATGCATCGGTGCTCACATGGTCCAAGGTGAAACTTCCCGTGATATCTGATTTTCGTTGAAGGGAAAGTAAGGGTTTGAAACCCTGTCGAATGTACTGACGTTTTTATTTTTACCTGAATGTATTATCACTTTTATTCCACGCAAATAAAGATGCATCTACTCTAAGATGGTATATTCCTAGGCACTGTCCACTTAGTGTAAATATACGTATATCTTAGATTAATAGTAGGACATGACGTATAGAACGAGTTCATGGTTGGATTTTAACGTCAAACGTAAAATGTAAAAATTCACAAAGAAATTATCGAGCTAAGTTCAGGGTTTATGATAAATTATCAAAATTGCTTTTATTGCTTTTTCAGGTGAGACTCGTAGATTTTTACCAATGCAAGCAATGCTTGACGGGAATGTAGTATTAAATTGTTCTCTGTCTCTTACCAATCATTTGACGACCCACACACACAATAATATGATTAAATAATTATTATTATATTAGCCTTAACAACTTCCCTGATCACCAACAAACTCGACAAGGAGAGACTGACGTGTTTGTCTGCTTGACCACAGGTACAGATATAAGCTAATAAAGTGTTCATAATGTCCCCCCTGATGACCTATTACACGCCTCTGTGTTCTGGTAAACAGTTTGTGTGATGGAGGCCGGTGATGTGATTACTATCCACTCTCTCCGTGGACAAGATAATCTCTATTCTCCCACCAAACTACAACAACTTGACGCGAGAAGTGCTCTGAACCCCTCCTCCCCTCTAGAGTCTACTCTAGTAGACAATCCTCTTACGAACATGTGTGGGAATAAGGAACTCAGTTTAGTGTTTTGTTTTCTCTTTCTTCCCTTGTTTGGTTTTCAGCTCCCGTTGAAAGTGAGAACACTCTTCGTGCGTGTGAAGTGGCTTCGAACAGTGTTTCAAGGACCTTGTGCTAGGAGGTCAGGCCATGACTGGTTATAAAAGAGACCTCTACACTCTAAACCAGGGGTCAGCAATCTTTTTTTGGGCCAGTGATCGACTTACAATAATATCAAAGGTCCCACGATCATGCGTCGTTTCTTCACTCATATTCTGCTTCTTTTTGTTCTGTAGCCTACTTCTTATATTTACTCTTTAGATTAAATTTTTGTCAAATAGTTATCTTCCCACCTTTTTAGATAATAAAATTATATGTATACCCTACTAAATAAAATGTTTATTTTCATACTAAACTAATTTCTTCTCTTATAACTTTAGTGAGCATGACCGATCAAAGTTAAAATATTATTTGAAATAACTTTATATATTTGCGAGTTTATGACTCAAATATAAACTTTTAATGATGATGCAGTTTTTTTACGTGGTTAACTGAACATTTCAAGGAGCTCAATCAGTTTCAAAATCCTGCATTGGTTTGGCTAGCCCTAAGGGACCACTTGCTGCCAATTTTTTTAGAAAGTCCCGGACATAAGAATTATGTTCTGTACTGATTTTTTTTCCAATTTGTTAAAGTAATTAATACAATTTGAAATGTTTTGACAGTATATAAAAATGATTTAATCAATTCATTTGCTATAAGGCTCCAATATAAAATATAATTACACTGCACAAGGTCAAAGCCAGCGACAAGTATTTATCGCTTAATCTGTCTTGTTTTACTAACTTTTGGCTCTAACTGTATGTAGTCTAGTTCATTACAGCTATATTTTCCTATGAAGAACTTTACCTGACATATAGAAAAGTTTCTAGATGTATTTTAATATATATATACGTGAAACCATGGGATCTGCAGATGTCACATTTTATAGGTACTATCAATACCTATAAAATAACAACAGTAATAATATAGTAAAATGTTATCAATGTTGACCTCAGACAAATATGTATTTTATAAAATACCTTTCTTATGAAAATTAGACTGTACTTTCATGGAACATCATACCTACCATTTTTGTTTACATATACACACATACACACATATACATATCACCACAGTTCTTAAATATAATTTACTGACAAATTTCAATTACACTTTAAGGTGTAATTTATGAACATTTAAATTAAATCTCCCTGTTACAACTCTTATAAACGATTATAGAAGGAATATCCTCAAAATTTAAAGATAATATGATCACTTTAAGGAAAGGTTGTCTTTCTACCGGAGTTCTCAGGTAAACTACAGATGTCTCCAGATTCCGCCTTATTTAATAAATGTTTAGTTATCTAGAAATATAGCCCACACCAAAATGGGGGTTAAAAAATTCATTATGTCCGTGTAGAGTTAATATATATGGTTATAATTGGATAGAATCTGCCATTATTAGGAATCTGAATCTCAAATCCATATCCTCATTTGCTCTATGAATCTGGGATTAAAATCCGAATCTTGTAGAAAATTGTGAACATTCTTTCTGTTTTAGTGCCTTCATTTTAATATCAATCATTTAAAGCAGTGGCTAATTGGTGATGTTGAGTCCTTGTCCAATAATTACTTTGGGCTGAGCCAACAATAAGTGGTATAAAAACCGCATTACAATCCCTGACATCCCCACGGGATTACTGAGCTGGGATTTCCCATAGTTGAATGGCTAGAGGCAGGTAGGTACATATTACGCGTACTAGCTTCACCATCATTTTCAGAAACAATAGAAGGTCACAAAGATATGAGCTGTCTGTTAATGGATGACTAGAACACAAAATAAGGTCTGCATTACGAGGCTTGATAGAGCCTGTTCCAAAAAACACGTGGTTGCGTGGAGTGGAGCGTGCGCAATAGAATAAAATGAGTGGTAGAAATCGAAGCTGCTAGAAGATACGTGTGTTTTCTCGAAATGTTCAATGATTCGGATATTCGTCGGTGTCAACATAGTCTTCCCCTAATGGTTTATTTATTAGGGTTCGACCAGACTGATAAGCGTGCGAGCAAGCGCGCAAGCGAATGGGTGGCCAGACTGGCGAGCGCGTGATTAGCAGATAGCTCTCACTAGTTGTTGACGAGGAGGCTCCGAATCTTGGCTGAGTGAACTGAGGGAGGTTTTAACAAGTGATTTATTGTTGTGATTTTCTCATCCTCTCTCCATGCTAATGGTGATTCTTATTTGTAAAGACCTACTTTGATAATATTGAAGTATTTTAACATATCAGTTTTACACACGTATATATATACATATAAGTATGGTTTATGATATTCCCAATTAAATCAGGCCGTTAGTAGCAAGTGTGCAAAGCCTATCGATAGTAATAAAATGTAAAAATGAGAAGTTTTCCTAGCACTCAATGAGCCAACATACAATAATATTGCCTGGCGCCTGTAAACTATACTGTACCGGGTCGAGCGCGCTCCAGTATGGCCACCTCTCATTACAACCAATGTGTTCTATTTCATATTTTAGTCGCTCGCCCAGACTGGCCGCCCCCTTACACGAGCAATTTATCCATCTAAAGTAAGCTCATGGCAAAGCGTTGCGTGTAATATGGCCTATAGCACTTTAAAACAAAATACAGCTAAAATCTTAAGAATTAAAATATATATAAATATAAATAATCTCGATTCCGATATTTGATCGAGTTCTTACAACTATAAGAGCTTCAAGAGTTAGAAGGTTTGAGTTTTAGAGTGTCCAATTCCTACCATAAACCTTGTATTTTAAAGTGGGATTTAGGGGACGCGAGAAAAGGTTGGTGTTTTTATAGTTTTTATAGTAAAACTTTTTTTTTGCCAAAATAAATAAAATATTGCTCCAATATAAATATAGAGTTTAATTTTCTTCACATAATGATACCAACGATTGTTGAATATATGTCATGAGCATAGCGGCATTAGATGACAATATTTTTAAATGAAGAAAGAAAGTTATCATTAAATTCCAGGACACCCTTCTTTGATAAAGGGGTGGGCACTCTTATAGGACTAGATGACCCCGTAAACTAGTTTGGGTCTCTATCGCTAGGAGCAGCTTGCAATGACGTCACAGAGGAAAGCGCATGCGTGGACGTGAAGTCTATAGAAAAGGAAATGTGAGGTCTATGTAAAATTCGCCATTACTGTTTTGTTAGCAATTCGTCGTTTATTTAAAGGAGTCTAGCTAGGTTTTTTTAGACTTTACATTTTATAAAGTGGTTTATTTATAAAATTATGGGTTTAGTTACATTTGATTTAATTTGATATAAGAATTTACTAAACAACATTCCGCAATAGAAAATGCTTTGTGTTCCAAGTGTAACGTCCCGCTTCGAATCTTTTAGTTCGTGGCACTAACGCCACGAGCACTAGCGATGTGGTTCTACTTGCCAACATTAGGGTGGCGTTTCTATACTTATCCCTTTTCTAGGCTCATGACAGATATTCAGGAAATGTTGATATCACCATGTGAAGAAAATTAAACTCTATGTTTCTACTGGAGAAATATTTTATTTATTTTGCTATAAAAACTGCAAAAACAATTGTCTTTACTTTCATCACCTTCCATCGTACCATAAGTTTTATAAGAATCATAAAAAAGTGAGCTTAGCTCATTTTCAGTGATGTTTCCATAAAAATATCTTGGTTTGAATGTTATCACACTAGAAGATATTAAGACAGTGTTTTGTTTTTTGTGCACTGCATCTTACCACCCGTACGAGCTATCTACCTATTTTACAATAATTGAGTTGGGATGTGAGTGGAGGTAATAATGAGAACTGTAACAGCATTTGCATGGAGGGAGAGTGGTAGATAATTGAGTAAAAACCAGTCTCAGTACACCAACAGAGAATCAAGCTCCTGTCCCCTCGTCACTGACAGCACAATTTTTAAGAGAGTGACGCCTAAGACCGTTCAATCACCGATGGAGGTTTTGATATACTTGAGTGTCGTTAATTGTTTTGAAGCTTCAGAACGACCGGGTGACTATATTACCCTCCAAGTAAGTGGCACCCTTAAAATAAGTCATTAATACACTAGAAAGATAGAACTTTGACTAGTATAACTAGAAATTTTCCAGGATTTATAAATAACTCATTGCAGAAAATAGAATAAAAAAAATAGAATATATTTTTAAACAAAATTATATTTTAAGGTAGAATATTATAGATATTGACTTAAATTTATATATTTTTTAAAGCCTGCATAGTTTATTTTCCTCTCTATACAGTGTTATAAAATATCAGAGATATATTTTGAAAATATAAATATTTATACACGCTTAAGCTATTTTCCATTATTATTATTACATTTGTCATAATAGGACGTTTATAAATTGATTCCCTGTTTTTTTAGCCATCACTGTTTTTTCAGTTTTTCAAATGGTTCCCAAAGAGACGTAAACACTTTCTCTTCTGATGAAATCGTTTGGGATCCTCTCACTCCTCGCCTTGTTGCTGCTGACACGAGCTAAAGTTTTCTCTTCCCCACTGCAACCTTTTCATTGACTCAAAGCGAAGAAGAAGAAAAAAAGAAGTTTTAAGGAACAATTCGGTGCTCAAAGCCCGCACATCTTTAGATAGATGAACAATGACACCTTCTTTATCACTCTCTATCTCTGTCATTCTCTAAACCTTTCGATAGAGTCGTCAATCAGAACAAACAAGTTTAAATTCAACCAATATCATAAATTGCCGTTAGAGACTCACAAGAAATAATTGAAAATTAACTCGCAAAAAGTAGTATTTAAATAGCACAAAAATCTCTATAATACTGTTAAATTTAGTATATTTTATGCCAGCGCTTAAAATAAAATGCTACAGTAAAGCGCAAATAATTTCTCATACAATGTATTATAGTTTAGAACAGACATTTCAAAAATCATTAATCAGTAAATTAACCTCAAATTATTGTTTCTTAAAATAAAATTGAAAATATATTTTTATTGATCTTGTCAAAGACTCCCCCCAATTATTCATTCAAACAAAATTTTTAGAGCCATTTTTCTCAAATTTCATATTTCTTAAAATCCGAGTAGTAAAAATAATGCCTCCAATATATGACCATACAACATCTAGATAGCAAGTTTGAACAGAGCACATGAAACCATTTCTGTTGTAGCACCAGGGACAGAAACGAGGACTGCAGAGATACAGACATACAAATATAAGGACTGACAGAGATACAGACAAACACAAGGACTAACAGAGATACAGACATACAAACAAAGGGACTGACAGAAATACAGACAGAAAAACATAGGGACTGACAGAGATTCAGACAGACAAACATAAGGACTGACAGAGATACAGACAGACAAACGCAAGGACTGACAGAGATACAGACATACAAACATAATGACTGACAGAGATACAGACAAACACAAGGACTAACAGAGATACAGACAGACAAATACAAGGACTGACAGAGATACAGACAGACAAACACAAGAACTGACAAAGTGACAGAACTGTAATAGAAATATTTTTGTGTTGGGAGGACAAGAGGTGGGGTGGATAAAATGCTAAGAAAGATTATAATGTCAAGGTAGATCTTTTCACCATTACAAAACTTCCTCTATATGATATATTTTAAATCATCTAATTAATTAAAACTGTACCAGGTGAAGAATTGTATAAGGTCGGAGGAAGATGAAGGCACTTTTTAAACTGTCCCGGCCTCAGGCTAGAAACAGTTGATGATGATGATGATGATAGATGATGATGACCAGTGGTGTGGCCAACTAAATGTCATGCTCATATAATCTGGTTTTACCGACGAAGAGGAAGTTGGGTTTAGGATCATGTGCGTGTTTACTGAAAGTAATTTTTCTTAAATGGCTTCTCACTCTCCCACGCAAATGTGGATACATTTATCTTTAAAATTCTATCTTCCTCATTCCTATTCAATTAGCTCAATAATGTATGCGTATAGTCGGAAGGGCGCTATGACGCGGAGAAAAAACATAATGTTAACTAACTTCGAACATTTTATTCACTTGGATCCACATGACTAATACAAGGTCTATACAATATACATTAGTCCCACATCAACTATTACAATCTCATTTCTCGATAACGAAACTTTTATAATAATATTCACATATAATTATAGCGCCATTATAATTAATTATCATATTTTTAAATAGCCACGCACAAACACACGCCAGTTATGAAGCCATATTAAAAAAAATTGAACTTTTATTCAAACAAAACGACCTTTAGTCATTCCAATTAATTTTCCACTTATTTATGGTAATGGAAAGATCAACAGAAATAATTAGAATAATTAAACAGAAAAAAATTAGCAAAAAAAAGGGACACAACTTATTTATATGAAAATCAATTTTAATTTCCACCTCCTTCTCCTCTCTCCTGTTTGAAACAAGTGATTTAATTATTATTATTATATATATATAAAACTTTTTTTGTTGACGTTATAGAGCAAGTATTTCATCTGCTGGAACCAGAGACGGTCCAGTTAGTTCAATTGGTCAAATGTTTTATTCCCGCTTACGGTAGGGGGACGACGTTGACGGTATAAAAAAAAGTTAGCTCATGCGGGTAGAAAATATACTTGGTCATCAATTCGGTATCTCTATGAGTCATTTCACGCCCACACACCTGACCGCCCTTAAACATCACAAAAACATCAGTTCTGTTAAAATAGGGGTAGGGTGAGAGGGAAGTGATGTGGCAATTTAACCAGAACCCGCTTCGGTGGTTGAATGGTCTAAGGCGTCACTTTCGCAGAGGCCTGGATTGCCAATGATGGGGAGGTTGGGGTTAAAATCACGGTCGTGTGTACTTGTTTTATCCTAAATGATTCCCCACTCTCTTTCCACGCAAATGTGAGTAAACTTCCTCTGAATTTAACCTTCTTCATCGCTAAACACGTTAGCATAGTTATTACAGCCATTTCTTCACCTCTGACAAGACGTGTATTAATCACAACTTGTGAATGTGTGGAATGCCAGGCCTCCACCGTGGTTCGGATCCCACGTTAAACTGTAGATCCTCCATTTCAACTCGCAATCACCCTACCATTACACATTAGCGTAAGTGCGTATAAGAATAATAATAATAATATTAATAATAATAATTAGCACCGCGTCTTACTATCCGTTCGGGTTATACGCTTAAGTACTAATTATGCTAGTGGATTAGGAATTGGGAGGGTTGAATTTATAGGAAGTGAACCCGCATTTGCGTTGAGGAAGAGTGGAAAACCATTTAGGAAAAACCACCCCTAGTTCACCCGGCCGAGATTCGAACCTCGATCTCCCCGTCCTCGGTGGTCGAGCTCAACACGACTAGCGCGTTAGCCAACTACGCCACCGAGGTGGGTCTAAGTAATTAAGTGCGTATAACCCGAACGGGTAGTAAGAGGCGCTGCTAGTAATAATAATAATTATTATTATTACAAAAACGTATGATCAAATGGGTATCAATAAGCGAATCTAATTTTTTTTTTAATTTGACCGTTCTCGGTGCTATTTGAAAGTGTGCGTTCCCCCACTGAGCAATGATGCCGACAAGTGAAGGTCGGTCTGAGAGGGGTGGTACAGGGAGGGGGTGGCGCATGGAGCCTAGGCAAAGGGCTGGTGGATGCTGGGTGCTCTTCTAGGCGCCAGGGACAGTATCGTCGCAGCTTGCGAACCGAACGCTCGCTCCATGTACCAAGCTCTCGCGTCACTTTTAACACCCCCTCACCCCCCTATCACTCATTGAACCAATCCCAACATCGTAGTGAGCGCTGTGACGTCAGTGTGGCGTGGAATATCTCCTCTCAGACCCCCCTCTCCCATAACATTTGGCCAACTGGTAGCGAAAACTTACCAACTAATTGACAAAACTACGGATATATTATTAAAAACATGTAAAACATACGTTTGGGGGGAAAAAGTGATATAAAAAATATTGATTACTTATAAAACTTGCATATAATACTTTTTAAATACATCTAAGTTCTTTAAAATATTTAAAACGATATAAAATATAGTTATACAACTTTTTAAAACTAGACATAATTATATTGTATCTGATGGTAGTTTCCTTACGTGTGTTCTAATCGTCAAATATATTTACGTGTCAAATAACTTTTTAACGTTAGTTAATGTTTTTAGAACTCTCTTAAAAATTCGTCTTCTAAATGGTTTAGAGTAGTAGATATAAAATATTTGATTTCATAAATACGATGTAACATTATTTAATTTAATATCAATCCAGTTCGAAAGTTTCGTGGTTTTAAGGTGAGTACAACATATATTTGTAGTTTTTAGTTTTGTGTGAATAAAAAAGTTTTGTGCTAGTATTTGATAGGTATTTTATAATAATATATCATTTAAACTAATTACGGCTAGTTTTATAGTAACTGGTTGGTAGAAAAAACCCTAATTATCGTAGCTAAATAATTAACAAGTAGAACTTTATTTAAATTTTATCAACGTAAAGTAGTTAAAGTGTATTTATATCTCTTTATGGGAATTAAACACAATATAGATCTAAATAAACCAAACTATTTAATGTAATATTATATCCGAAAGAGTACACGGCAAACGCGTTGATAGCGTTTCAAAAAGCGCATTAAATAACCCTCCATTTAGGTCACGCGACTGCTATTACATCCGCAAAGTTGTCTCGACGTAATTTATACCAGGATAGCAAATATCATTTTTATTGCAGTTTTAACTCAGTTATATTCTCCAATATTATCAATTCCACTTTTATATGATGACCCTATTATGTGGTCGAGCAATCCAGGTCGTCACTGGACCGCAAATTACGGGGAAATCAAGTTTCGAATACCGGTTGGGTATATTGAGGGTGGCTTATTTAAAAAAACAAACGCTTTTCCATTCTCCCTTTAAATAAATCTACCTCCTCAAAATTTAACCTTCCCCATCCCTAACACATGCGAGTAACTATCACAAAATTGTATAACCCAAATGGGTAGTAAGATGCCGTGACAAAATCAGTGGCGTAGCAAGGGCATTTGATGCCCGGGGCAGGTTTAGTTTTTTGCACCTCCTACCCGATTTAAAAACCAAATTCTTATAAGAATTTTGTTATTAGAAGCTTAATAAGTGCTTTCTAAAGGTATTGGAAATCTTGCGTTGCCGTCTGTCTATACTGGAGGGCGTAAATGTGGCGCGTCTTTCAAATATGTACCTTACGTCTATATTAATGATTTAAAGTGGATACTTTACTATAATAATATAATAGTTTATAACATTAGAGTTTAAATGATTTTAGTAATAATAATGATGATTATTATTTTGTTAATTTTTTAACCACTATAAATATATTTTTCAAATAATTTTAATTTATTTTGATTATTATTATTATTATTATTATTATTATTATTATTATTATTATTATTATTATTATTATTATTATATTATTATTATTATTATTATTATTCAAATTTTCACCTCACCTTTGACCGATGGTACCATGTTGGGACCTCCCAACCGATCCCAAAATCATTTTTCTACATCATTGGCCAATATAAAAAGTTTTCAATGAGAGCCAATGTGCTCCATTTTACCATTGACGTTAGCAATCTGCTGCATTAAACTCCTCAGAAACTAACAGAACTATAATATTGGAAAACCCCTCTGACGAAAATCTAGCAGTAACCTTAAGCCGTTATGTCGGCTCTCTATTCAGACATATGAAGTATTAATACATTTATATATATTTTTTAATTACATAAATTGTCAAATAATTTTTTTAACTATATTTTACATATTTATTGAATAGTAATAAAAAAATTTACCAAAGATACTTGGCAATGATTATCAATTCCTACTTTCTTGTTCTCACCCCCCCCCCACCACATCTTACAACCCATCCGTGGTATACGCATTTGAATCATTCTACGGAGGTAGAAATGAGGAAGGTATAATGTATAATAAATGTACCTTTATTTACGTGGAGGAGGGAGTGAAAACCCCTTTAGGTAAAACCACCCTATAACTGAGATTACAACCCCGACCATCCTGTCACAAGAAAACAGATTAGATGAGCCTGCCTGACAATTAGTTCACATGATCACCGATCCGAGTTGTTCTCTCTATTTTAGTTTCAAGCATTCCAACTTTTAACAAACGGTTTTTTCAACAGTGTATTTAAAAAATCTATGTTACAGTAGGCCCGTAGGATTTAATATGCACCGATTTAATTAAACGCAACAAACTGTATATATACTATACTTTATTTTTTAATTACAGTACAAGTTTAATTAATATTCCAAAATATAAAAGCACACGCATAAATACAAACATTAGTGTACTATTTATTATTATTATTGTTATTATTACTATCATCATCATCATCACAGCACATCACGAACCATTCGGGTTCTACGCCTATATGCTAATTGAGTAGAGAAGAAGGGATGTAATTTAGTGGAAATGTGTCCTCATTTGCGCGATGGGTTATTGAGAAACCATTTATAAAAAACCACCCTCAGTAAACCCAACTTGTAATCGAACCCCGATATCCCCGTCATCGTCAGTCCAGTCTACTGTGAGAGTGACGTGTTAGACTGTGAGAGCACCGAAGCGGGTGACCAATAATATCGGTTACACACTTAACACAATGAAACATGTCCCAGAATAAATACAAAATTATACTAAAATTACTAAACAGTTTCCAGTTCCGGTGAATATATATTCTAGTCTGTTTATATCACCATGTTAAACTGTGTTAAATGGCTAAAAAAAAAAAAAGTGAATGAAGTGGGCTACGCGCTTCAGTGGCCAAGCGGTACAAGGTGTCACGCTCGTGTTAGACTGACCTGCTGATGACTGGGAGATTGGAACTCGAATGTCGTTCGGGTCCACTAACTTTTTTTCATACATAGTTTCCCACTCTCCTTCCACAGAATTGTGGGTAGATTACCTCTAAATACTACCTTCCTTATCCTTATCCCATTAGAGTAAATATCCTTATATGTGTACTGAATAAGTAGTAAATGGGGGTGATAAAATGATATAGTGGGTTTTTTCCTTCTTTTATCATATTTGAAGTCGGATTGAAGTTGTTTCTAACGTACTACGTGCATGCCGGCTTCGTATGGCTGAGTCGGATTTTGTCCTGATCCAATATACGACCAAGGAAGTTCCATTTCCTTCAAAGGAAATACTCAAAAAGTAGTTGATCTTTCGTTTGTATTTCGGATTTCTGATCTCCTTTGAGCCAAATCCTATGAGCTTATATCGTGTTTCGATGAGCTATTTTGCGAGTTCCATTAAACCGAACCATGTCTTCACTCCACGGTTTATTTGTTATTATGATCTAAAGCGCGTAGTCACACTAGTTCATTTGCACCTTGGACCTCCTGACTAAAAACGAACTTGTAACCGATTCTTCTTTATCAAACAAATATAATTTTAAGTCCCTGATAGAGATTCAAACAAGAGTAGTAAGTTATTTTCTGGTTATAGCTGAAGAAACGTTGCATCGATACAATTTACAATCACATATTTATGACGGATACATATAAATAAATATCATAAAATAGTTGGTATGAAACAATCTTACTATTTAGTATAGCTTATTTTAGTCAGGAAACCTATTTAAAACAATGATTATCTATGAATTACTATTTTTCATCTAAAAAAATATATTTTTATAATAAAATGAAACGCTCTTCGGTCATAAGATTTAAAAAAAAAAGGAGTTATAGCTATTAAAATAAATTTAAATATAAGTCCAAAGTAAAGTAAACATATTTTCTTTGAGAAAAACCAAGACACATTCTTATTTATCATATTAAACATTCCCAAAATACCCATTTTGAACAAAATCGTTGAAACCATTTTCGAAATAATTCAATTTTAAAAAATCTGTATGATATTCAATTAAAAAAAAACAAGTACACAATGTAACACTCACCAAATATATATTTTGAAAAAATTATTAATTGCTATTTTCAAAAAAATTCGAATTATCAAAAATTATTCTTAAGTGAATTAACATAAATTTAGAGCTAGAGTAAAAATCAATATATGACTATCCTTGAACATATAACAATTAAATATCACGTTTGATAGAAATCATTAAAATCGGAAGGGCATTGGGCTCAGCATTTTGTGATGGACATTAAAAAATGAATGGGAAATTCATTTGATGGTTTATTGATTTCTTGGCGTTTTTAATAATTTTACAAGGGTAGCCATAATAACAATCGTAAAGATATTGTCATATTTAATTTTATCAATTAAAGCTATTTTTTTCCGCTAGGAGTGTGAATCGGACTTAAGATGAATAGGTATAATTTTAATGAGAAATGGGTTAAGGTTCTACTGTATGAGAAATTCTCAATTATATGTTACTCTTAGGTTAAATATTGACAAAACTTTTGAGAGTACACAAATTTGGTGTACACTCAAATGAGCACAAAACTATTTTATCTGACCCTATACATTTATAGACTTATAACATAGTTTAAAAGTTGAGATTTCCACCTTGAAAATTCCAAAAATCCCAATATATTATTGATCATTAAAAGTTAAATGTTCGGGAAAGAAATACAACTGGTATAGGTGAGTGGAATTAATCTTTGTGAATAAAATTATCATTTAATAGGGGGGTCAAAACATAAATTTTACTGTCATTTGTATTTTCCCCTTAACCTATTTTTTTCTCCTACAGCTGACAACTCCACCTAGGAACGTCATAAACCCAATTGGTTTCTGATGCTTAGGAAATTCTGATACTAGTTGACCTTAGTGGTCTTGGGGTAAATTTCTCGTCTCATGACTCGATGTTCGTGGGTTCAAACTCAACCGGGGTCAGAGGTTTTTTCCTGAGCGATAAAAATATGTAGCTCAACTTCCTTCGAAGGGGAAGTAAAGCCGTCGGTCCCATGTTGATTGTGGCATGTAAAAGAGCCCTGGAAGGTATGTGAAAAATTGATATGCCCTTTTGTTCTTTCTCGTATGAATTCTCGTGCACTGATATAATCATTTGGTTCAGAAAATACGTAAAATACTTCCAAAAATAATATTCTGATCCACCATTCTAACACCTTAGCAGAATTTACTAAGCGACATCGCTGAGCCCATGAACCAAACGTCAATCTCGTCAAGTCTGCATTTGCTCTTGACTAAAAAGTTGGGGTTTAAATCCCGGCTAGAGATAGTATTTTTATTTTCCCCTGCTGTTCTATGTAGCTCTAGTTTCCAATAGCTGTTCGAGATGATCCTCGTCTCGTTCAACTCAAATTCTCGAAATTCCGGTGTGATACTAGCTCCCTTCCTGTGGCTTGTCGCTAATTACTGTCCACACAAGTACAAAGTATTTCCTTCTGTCAACGGCTGGAAATAGTTGCGATAGTTCTTGTTTGTTCCTGTTAAACTGACGCCAACTGAAATTATAGGGGAATGTTTAGACTTTTGACAGGTCTTGGTAAGACATGTAACAGAAAATTATTGGTATACGTAATTTGAAAACAATGTCTTAGCTTTAATGTGCATTTTAGCTTATATGTATGTATAATTATGC